>OU452240.1:7554602-8154602 GCA_911728455.2 Marthasterias glacialis
TCGGTCGGTCGGTCGGTCGGTTGCTTGATTGCTTGATTGATTGATTGATTGATTGATTGATTGATTGGCGCGAATGGCATACTTAGTTGTTTTATTTATTCATTCATTTTTATTATTTTTTTTTCTGGGTTACCTACCGAAAGTTAAATATATTCATAAGGGTCGAACTTCATCAAACGTCGACCTTGAGATAAGCACGTCGGCCATAGAGTCCTGGTCAAGGCTAAAACAAAAAGCGACTACAATAATAAGAAAATCTTGTGAAACTGTAACTGCTGCCGAGAATATCTATTTTGGTTGCAGGATGCCAAGAGGAAAGACTGCCCCAAAACGTGAAGCATCTGCCTCAAGGAGTCTGGGAGGAAGAAAGCTCGAACATAAGAGAAAAGTAACGAACCGTACAAAGAAAGCCAAAACAAAATAACCGTCAACCACCGGCATCCCTGCACAATAGAGCGAGCAGTCGACAACACTATTGTGTATTGGCATCAAGCTGTGATGGAGTCGGTCGTCTGTGCGATATCAGATCATCCCTCGGAGCATCCGATAAAACCAACAACTTTGCTGGATCCACGAGGTTAAATTTCGTCCACCATGCCTTTAGGTCAATAAACCACCATGCAAGCCCAAAGCCATTATAAATCACTGTGGGTGGATTGAGTGCCAGCCAAGACTTAGACTTGTGTTATTTAAGATCCACGTGCCGCACAAGCTGTTTTCACAAATTGCATACTGCCTTGTGCCAAGGATCCTTAGCACAAGGTCAATCAATTACTACACTGAGACAGTTGGCTGCTGTCTTTCAACACTCCTTACTTTGCAGTGGTCTGGCCAATAGGAGTCTGCAGGCTTGTGGGGGTATACCAGGGGTGAGGTTCACATGGAATCTTGGGCTTATTAGCCCATTGAAAAAAATTATGACCATATTTGGTAACATTTTGACTATGTTTTAACATTCCCGCTGTTAAGGCAGTATGGGAAGAGCTAGAGAAGGTGCTACCGCAACAACATCAAGAACCTGCAATAGTGGACGGCTCACACCCTAGGACAACTGCTGCAGCACCAACATGGACACCCCAGAATCCTCTAGGGTGGTGGTTGGGGGTGGGGTTGGTAATGCAAGCAAGCCAGAGCACACCAAAACAACTCGGCACCACGTCAGCACCACGGGGAGTGACAAGTTTGTCTGGGTGCTGGCCAGTTGGAGTCCTGTTTCCGGTCGGCTCTGGTGAGTCTGACAGTATATCGCACAAATCACACCTTTCACAGCATCTGTTTTCTCTTGATTGCGCGGTTAACCAAGGAAAAGGCAACGACATTTGTAGATTTTTGAACTTTGCTAGACTTCTTAAACACAAATCAAAGCAAATTTCAACTACAAAATGTAGCAAACGGGGATAATACGTTGTGCGTATATATAGTGCCAACTAACAAAAAACTACAGCAATGAGTGGATTTCGGCGTTTTCGATTTTGTTTCACGGTTGACACTAACAAATTTCCGGGGGACAATGAACACTCTTAAAGTACGGAGAACATTCGCTGGAATAGAATTGGACACAGGTGAGGCTAAAGAAGAAATGGGCTTATTTAGCCCATCTCGCAGGACACGCTAAAAAAGTAATAATAATTCTCTTTGAAAACTGCGGCTTAACCTAGGAATCCAATACCACTTCTCTGCTGGTCGCTGGAGAAATGATTGTGTATTTTTCATAAAGTATGCCTTTTCTGCCGTATAGCATTGCGCAGCAGGCGACTGTACAATTATAAACAAATTGTGTTTACTCATTAACGGTACTGTCAAAAATCGCGAAATTTCACAAGTTCCTCAATGGAAAAGAGCCGGATAATACTATTACCAGCAAAATTAGCTTGGGGTGGGTATTCGACCTACAGTCACCATTAACTTCGAAGCCCCATAGGAAACCATTGACATTTGATACCCTCAAAGTTCTAAGATCTTAGCCGCTTTTACAAGTAGACAATCAATCATCTTGTCAGTTGCAGACATCAGGGAGACACAATATGACCAGCTGTTTATTGTAGAAAGTCAAGCTGTGGTTTCAGGGTAGGCCAAGACAATCATATACCTTGTTTCTCAGTAGACTTCTAAGCAGTGCACACTTTTTTTGTTTCTCACTAGACTGGTATTGGTAAGCAGTTCAAACATTATTTTGTTTCTCAGTAGACTGGTAAGCAGTGGAAACATTATTATTAGGTGTTCGGCCAGCAGCCGAAGACCTATTTAGGTGTTCGGCCAGCAGCCGAAAACATATTTAGGTGTTCGGCCAGCAGCCGAAAACCTATTGTTATTTAGGTGTTCGGCCAGCAGCCGAAAACCTAATGTTATTGTTCTGTTTTTTTTTTTTTTTTTTTTTTTTTTTTTTTTTTTTTTTTTTTAGGTGTTCGGCCAACAGCCGAACAACTATTGTTACTGTTAAGTTTTTTTTTCTGCGCATTCTTCCTTCTGAACCTTGTCTCAAAAAGTAAAGCTTGTATGAACTTGAAACTTACCATGTACAAATATATTAGTGAGTTGATAATACCGAAACTTTTTTGGAATGATGACGTCATTGATGACGTCATGATGTTAAATAAACGTTAAAGAATTCAAAAAATTCATAACTCAAGAACGGCAAATGCTACATTCAAAATCTTTGGTGCATATGAATGGTCTTGTAATGTACAAATTGTATGCACACCGTGACCTCATTTGACCTTTACTTCCGGTAGAAACCGGAAGTTAAAGTAACAAATCATGTTATTTGGGGCTCTAGAGCCTAAGTGATTAAAAATATCAACAAACTTGTAACGGATAATATTTTTTTTAGCTCAAGAGCATTCTAGAAATGTAACATATGCTACGTCACAACGAAATTAATACACGAGGTCGATTTTTTTTTTATTTTGCTATCTCAAAAAGTGAAGCATGTACGGACTTGAAACTTAATGTTTACCTAGACTACAGTGTGTACATGACAAAGCATTTTTTTTTGAATGATGACGTCATCGATGACGTCATTACATTAAATTGAAGTTTTATACTAAAATAATCATATATTAAGAATAATACATGTTACATACATGATCTTTATACCATATGAAAGGTCTTGAAGTATTAAAAATATCTTACACAGGGTGTGACCCCATTTGAACCCTACTTCCGGTCGAAACTGGAAGTAGTGGTTTTTTATATAAAAAATCATATCTTAACCCTATCAGGACCGGGGGGGGGCACAATGTGCCCCCCTACCAAACTTTTTCCTTTAACTTTTAAACGCTACATTCGATTGCCACCAAATTTTCTGACTTTACTTGAAAATTATCTAGGGTCATTTTGTCAAAATACGATCGTTATTGGAGGTCAGTGGTTGCCATGGCAACCGTTTGTTTGAACCCATATTACTCGTTTTTGTGATTTTTTGTGATTTTGGGGCATTTTTTAGCAAAATGTTATGTTTTTAAGTATTTTTAGTGGCCAACAGTGATACCGAAATGTCACATGATAGTTTGAGATGCATTGTGGGAATCCAAAATGGCCGCCATTTTGGCGGCCATCTTGGATTTTGTATTTTTAGCTGTTTTTTAGGGGTTCGAACTTTGCAAAATTTTGTATCTATGGAATATTTTCAACATTTTAATTTTGAACTTTTGAGGTCTAGAAATACTATAGAGTTGTTAGTTAGGCCTCATAAATGCACACTCGGACCCTAAAAGGACTGTTTACATCGATTTTTAAGTGGAAAAATGTAAAAACGTGATTTTTTCCCAAAAATTACATAAAACAGCTTGTTTAGCGCCCTCAACGGTAATTCTGGTAAAGAAAAGGGTGTTTATGTTCTTGAGGATGTCAAGAAAGACAAATTTGCAAAGTTTTACAGAATTCTGGCAAAAAATATGGAAATTATGGGAAAAATACGATTTTTGACCAAAAATGGGCAAAAAAACTACAAAAATTACTTTTAATGCAATTTTTTTGAATTTTTTTTTTGCACCATCATGTAGAACTCGGTGAAATACACATTTGTGGCAAGTTTCATAAAAATCGGCCCAAGACTTTGGAAAATACGGAGGGGGGCACAATGAGCCCCCCCCCCCCGGTCCCCGTAAGTCAAAAAAAAGCCCGGTCCTGATAGGGTTAATAATGTAGATTTGTACATTAATATAATAACCTGTTTTTAAGGCCGTTCTGCGATTCTACAAAGTTTGTACAATGTGTGACCCCATTTGACCTTCACTTCCGGTTTTTTAGGTGTTCAGACTCTGGTCCGAAGACCTCTTGTTAGGTGTTCGGGCACTAGCCCGGAACACCTCTTGATTTTGTTCGGTTTTTTTTTTTTTGGTACTTCTTCTTCTTCTTCTTCTTCTTCTTCTTCTTCTTCTGCCTGTCGATTGTCCGCTAACAAATGCACCCTTCCCAAGCTCATATAAACTTCAAACTTCACACATAGTTAGAACTTGACTAGGACATGACAGGGCTTGAGGGACGTCATGATGACGTCATCAGGTGTCGAATTACGCTAAATAAACGTTTATTATTTCAAAAAATCATAACTCCTAAAGTACACAATGGATTTTTACAATCTATACATCATCGGAAAGGTCATCCCAATTTGCATAAACGCCTCACTGACATGACCCCAATTTGACCTTGTCTTCCGGTTCAAACCGGAAGTTGAAAATTTTTGAAAATTTCAAAAAATCATATTTTAAGAAGTACTTATCACATGATCACAAATCTTGCATCAGATTGTAGAGAATTGAGTCTTCTCAAACTTTTGCATTGGAGTGACACCATTTTGACCTTTACTTCCGGTTCAAACCGGACGTTTAACGCAAATCGATTGTCCGTGTGCGTTCAAGCGTGTCCAACATTGCTGTACAAAATCCAATGCCATTATACATGTACACGTGTGTTTGTGTGCCTGGCTGTGTGACATCGATGCCCCATTGCTATGCACATTAACCACACGTTGTTCTTAGTCTCTTCTCAAGGTGCATACTCCACGCTTTGTTAGTCTTTAATACAGGGCTTATTTAAACATTTAAAAATCAACAAAAAATCAACCGTTTGAGGTATGAACATAATTCTTTCGACAAATGTCAAGGTAAGGGAGGGTCTTTCTTTATGACACAATAAGTGACCTCTGTGACATCTACTTCCGGTCAAACTGGAAGTAGCTTTTTATATAAAATTGCTAAGAGCTAGGAACATGATTCTTTCACCAAATACCAAGGTTAGGAAAGGTCATTCTCTGTTGCACATTGGGTGACCTCTATGGCCTCTACTTCCGGTCAAACCGGAAGTAGCTCCTCATGTAAAAGTGGTTAGAGTTAGGAACATGATTATTTCGATAAATATCAAGGTTAGGGAAGGTCTTCATTTGTGAAACGTTAAGTGACCTTAGTGACATCTACTTTCGGTCAAACCGGAAGTAGCTCTTTATTTAAAAATGGTGAGAGCTAGGAACATGATTCTCTCACCACATACCAAGGTTAGGGAGGGTCCTTCTCTGTTGCACATTGGGTGACCTCTGTGACCTCTACTTAAGATCAAACCGGAAGTAGCTCCTCATTTATGCATGGTAAGAGCTAGGAACATGATTCTTTCACCAAATACCAAGGTTAGGGAAGGTCCTTCTTTGTCACACATTGCGTGACCTCTCTGAACTCTACTTCCGGTCAAACCCGAAGTACCTCCTCATTTAAAAGTGGTTAGAAATTCCTGTCCAAACCGGATGTTTAAATTAAGTATTGTATTATAAACCTCAATTTAACGTATGTTTTTCTTCATATTTTCTAAAATATAAGTTGGATTAACTTTTAATTTCATTTAACTTTTAACACATAAAATATTTTTTATACATCACACTCCGAACACCTAGTTTTTGTGATGCCACAAAAACTCATTTCTAGTTTTTGTTCGTTTTTTTTGTTTAATACCTCTTCTTCTTTTCCCTGGCGATTGTCCACTTTAATATGCACACTTCCGAAGGTCATATAACATTGAAAATTCATACATATGTAGTATTTGGCAAGGAGACAAAACCGTTGTTGTAATGTCATAATGAAGTCATCAGGTGTCGAATTACCTTAAATCAAAGTTTATTATTTCAAAAAATCATAACTCCTGAAGTACACACCGGATTTTTATTATTTATACATCATCGGAAAGGGCTTTAAAAAATAATTAAATGTCTCACAGAGATGACCCCAATTTGAACCGGAAGTTGAAGCAAAAAAATTCTTAAAAAGTCACAATTTAAGCTGTGGAGTCAATATGAAACAGAATTTGGACATGGTTTCAGTGTACGAAATAACATGTAGTGTATGACCTTTGAAAATATTACATTGACGACGTCATCAAATGTTACAGTTTGTTACGACGACGAGTTTAAAAATAAGAAATGTTTTTATTTCAAATTCTTTTGAGCAAACTGTATGTTGAATTGTTTAGTAATAGATAACGACTATAAAAGCCTAAAGTATAAAATCTGAACAAAATTGGGCGTTTCATAACGAAGTTATATTAACCCTATCAGGACCGGGCTTTTTTGGGTTGTACGGGGACCGGGGAGGGGCACATAGTGCCCCCATCTGCATTTTCCAAAGTGCTCGACCGATTTCGATGAAACTTGCCCCAAATGTTCATTTCACCGAGTTCTACATGATGACGTCACAAAATTAAAAACAATCGTCACTAGAGGGCGTTTTGACTGTTTTTTGCCCATTTTTGGTCAAAAATCGTGTTTTGCCATAACTTCTGTATTTTTTGGCTGAATGTTTTGAAACTTGGCAAACTTGTACATTTTAACAAAAAAATATATTCGAACCTAATTTAGGCTGAAAACACAAAACCCAAGATGGCCGCAAAAAATTGCGGCCATTTTGAATTCCCAAAACCATTTCAGACTATCACGTGACTCTATTGTTAATTGAACATGTTTATTTCTTTGAAAATAGAAGGCAATAACAAAACAAAACACATATGTTTTCTGAACACTATAGAAAATACCCCCAATCAAACTTTTTATTTATTATATGTGTTTCAATTAGGGTTGATAGTCTTTTGTAGACAAATACAAGTGTATTATTAGTGCTGTAATTTGTGCATGACCTTAATATTCAATTTTTTTTATACAAACCCATGGGTTCTGCAAGTTTTAAAAAAACTGCATAATTATCGCATATTTTGGTGCTTGTTTACAGAGTGATGCGGCCTTGAGTTCGCTGGTGAAAAGTGCTCTTACAGTGTCCTGCCCTTGAATGTACTGGTTTGGAGAGAATTACTGAGGAGTAGGGCCTGACTCATGACATACTACTGACATGATTTGACACTGAGTCCTGTCCCTGAATGTACTACTGACTGGTATTGAGCAATATGGCCTGACTCATGACATACTACTGACATGATTTGACACTGAGTCCTGTCCCTGAATGTACTACTGACTGGTATTGAGCAATATGGCCTGACTTATGACATACTACTGACATGAGTTGCTACTGAGTCCTGACCCTGAATGTACTACTGACTGGTATTGAGCAATATGGCCTGACTCATGACATACTACTGACATGAGTTGCTACTGAGTCCTGTCCCTGAATGTACTACTGACTGGTATTGAACAATATGGCCTGACTCATGACATACTACTGACATGAGTTGCTACTGAGTTCTGTCCCTGAATGTACTACTGACTGGTATTGAACAATATGGCCTGACTCATGACATACTACTGACATGAGTTGCTACCGAATCCTGTCCATATGGCCTGACTCATGCCATACTACTGACATGAGTTGCTACTGAGTCCTGTCCCTGAATGTACTAATGAACTGGTATTGAGCAATATGGCCTGACTCATGACACTACTGACATGAGTTGCTACTACGTCCTGTCCCTGAATGTACTACTGAACTGGTATTGAACAATATGGCCTGACTCATGATATACTACTGACATGAGTTGCTACTGAGTCCTGTCCCTGAATGTACTACTGACTGGTATTGAACAATATGGCCTGACTCATAACATACTACTGACATGAGTTGCTAGTACGTCCTGTCCCTGAATGTACTACTGAACTGGTATTGAACAGTATGGCCCGACCCATACTGTACTAATGACATAATTTACTGCAGTGCCCTGCTCTTGAATGTACCATTGAACTGGTTTGAAATAGATGTACATGTAGTTTATATGAACCCTTACCGCACTGATGAAAAATGTTGTTACAGTATCTTGCTATTGATTAAATCACTGAACAGTTTAAAGGCAATTCATATGTACACATTAATATGTACTTTTCAGTACAGATATTTTTGTTTCCTTATATGAACACAGAAGAAGACTGTATCATTAAGCAATTGTTTGTGGATCATGATAGGGAGAACAAAAAATTACTTGGATGTGTATTGCTTTTTTCCTTCTGTGTGTATTCAAACAGGGATACAATGACTGTTAAACATTGCTTGGATGGGGAGGGAACCATTGGATAGCCTACTTCTTTGCAGAATACTTTATATGACAGGTATGGTTGTGTACGCATCGATACTGATGAACATGAATACAGATTGGGTGAATGAAACTTGTGGAGGTGGAAATGTGAGAAAAACATTGATATTTGCTTACATGGGCACTGCTGTAGACCGACTTTGTACATTATATAGAGCATTGCCCCGGGGGTGCTTTACCAAAACTTACCCAATGTGTGCTGCCGATCTGCATTTGTATAGACTGCTAATAAGTTTGGTTTTGATACTAAGTTATAAAAACTTAATAAAATTATGTATTTGGTATTGACCCCCTGCAGGCACATCACACATGGCGATTGTGCTACACTCACCATTTCGTAAGTCAATAGGTATACGTGTAAACACCACTTTACCTAAAATGCGCACTACACTGTATGGGTACAAAGATTACGTCAGGTAAATTTGGTCAATAAGTAGACTTTACGCAGAGGATATTAACAGAAGGGTTTATTTGTGGTTTTCTTAAGACAATACCATTGTTGATGTTATTTGTCTTAACAAAATACGGCTTCTGTTTAGATAAATTGTTCATACAACATGGAGGAATATTACGTGTATGTAGTACCATTGTGAGGGAAACATTGGAAAAAGTACCATCTTTTTAAATCTCCAATGCAGTGGCGTAATTAAGGGAGCACAGGGGGAGCACGTGTCCCACACTCTATGTTCCGAGGTCAGAAGGCGGAAGGGGGTTACTGAGCCTGGCAGACAGCGTCAACATCGAGCAAACGAGCCGGCATCGTCATGTCACGAAAGTACACGAAGGCAGACGAAGCTGGGCCGAATGATTACAAGAGGGCAAGGAAAGAGGAAAGACACCGATATTGGAGGAACAAGCCACTCCATGGCCGGTTCCTGAGATGTACAGAAGAAGTGGCGAGTTGCAAATCCTGGAATTGGTTAATTAAAGAGCGGGGAACTGAAGAAGGAAACCGAGGGCTTGATTACTGCAGCGCAAGACCACTCTCTCAGGACAAATGTAATGAAGGCGAGGATAGAGAAAGCAAGCGTCTCTCCTATGTGTAGAATGTGCAACAAGGCAGAAGCGACTGTATTCCATGTTGTCAGCGAATGTAGTAAGATGGCCAAAACGGAGTACAAATGCAGACATGACAAGTTGGCTAAGGTGATTCAATGTAAGAAGTATGGTGTCCAGGTGCATTCCAAGTGGTACGACCATGTTCAAGAGACAGTTGTAGGGACCGAAGAGGTCAAGATCCTCTGGTCACGCGTAATATCCAAATGTTACATTTGATGTGAGCTACAAATAGTACAAAGATTGTGACTCTACATTTGGCACAGGAGATATGACTTTTTAAAGTTTTGAACTTCCTGTTTGGACGGGAAGTAAAGGTCAAAGTGGGTCATATGTGTTTAGATTAAGGTAAAGATTAAGACTTTCCGATATGTGCCTCGGGAGATATGATTTTTCCATTATTAAACTTTGAATTAATGTAACTTGATTTGATGACGTCATGAATACCACAACATGTTAGCCACGCTATAATTTTTGTTATTTACAAGGTGGAATAACTTTTTTCCTATGCGATGCCTTTGAACGTAAACCCTAAAAATGCTTTTACCGATAGGTGAGTGCGAACCTGTGTACAATTTTGTAACCAACTCTGAGCGGCGTAAGATGGCACAGTCCTCACAACGTTGTACCAATGGTGCTCAGACTGAACACTTCACGATTAATTATAGTGGCATTACATTGTGCTTTAATAAGTTTTAATGATCTTGGATGACTCTTGGTAAAAGCATCCAGTTTTTCTAAACGACGTTTGTAATGTAGCAGTCTAAAATTAAAATTATTTAGAAAAACGTTTTTTTTTTTTTTGATTTACCAAATAGTTACACTTTTTGAACCATGCCTTTTGTGCACAAATACAAAACGTGTTGTAAATGACATAATGATGACGCAACATAAAAATGTTCCAAAAAGCACATCTACAATATCGAACAAGTCAAAAATTTGAAACAAAATGAATATCAGGTGTATACTTCATGAGATATAGTGGTAAGTAACAAGATTGACTAATTAAATATTCATGTCGCTGTAACCAACTCTGAGCGGCGAAACATGGCGCAGTCCTCACAACGTTGAACATTAACATTAGTTAATTAATAATTATATTTTTTTTATATCGTTTTACTAAGTCAAGGCTTAAGCTTTCTTACGGTATACAATTTGTTTGGTGTTTTGTTCTGCAAAAAATGGGTTATGCTGCGCAGAAAAACCATGTGTTAAAACCCTGGGGTCAGCCACGAGATGATTAAATTCAGCAGCTACTACCAAATATGGCCATAACTTTTTTTCAATGGGCCAAAAAAGTGGTATACCCACAAACCTGTAAACGTTCACCACTGCAGAGTAAGGAGTGTTGGAAGACAGCAGCCACCTGTGTCCGTGCAGTAATTGATTGACCCTTGTGCTTAGGGTCAATGGCACAAGGCGGTATGCACACTGATCGTAAATAACACAAGTCTAAGTCTTGACTGGCACTCCAATTCACCCGCATGGTCATTTAGTGTAGCTTTGGGCTTGCATAGGGGGTTATTGACCTAAAAGACAGGGTGTTGATAAAAAATCAGCTTGCGGATACAGCGAGAAATTTTCATTGCGGATGACCCGAGGGTTTTAAGTCAATGGGGTTTTGGGGAAAATAAAGAATAATAGCCAAACAAAATAAAAATCCCGAATAGCTGTTCCGACGGATAGTCGGAACAGCTAATATACGCAACTCTATAGCACTTTATCACATCCGTTTGGGTGTCTCAACGCGCTCAGTATTGTTGTTCCTGCAAGGTATGCAGAGTTACGTTTTTGAAGTATGGAACGGTTTACAAGGTGCTATGGCACAATATGCAGCCGATCAAACCAGGAACAGCAGAGTGAACCCATGTTCTTTGCGATAAGTACACTGTGCTGTTTTACATGCATCTATCCATTTTTACCATTGGCAGTGTTGACCGTTATTTTCGGGAATAACGACATGATTTGAATATGTATCAACGGACATTTTGTTTAAAGAAACTTTCTCTACGATTGAACATTTTTTTTTGTTGCACATGTATGACATGATAGATTAGCCGATGACTATTAAATAGCAAGTCGCATTGAAGTACTTACAATAAATTAGGTAAAAAAGTACTGGTATATTTTGACTAAATTAATAAAGATATTTCCAGACCATCAATGCATATGTTGTGCATTATGACTCCCTAAACAACAGATTATTACCTTGGCCATCCTTTTTAGGGTTTCCTGCTTTTGAAGTTCTTCAGCCAAGCCGTGGAGCAGCGTCACTATTGTTTCTCGTGTTTGGAAAAGTTCAGTCGTTGCTGTTCTCAACTCTTCAACATCCGAAGCAAGCTTTCTTTTAAGGTCTGCAAACAAATCAGTTTCAATAATGAAGTTAGTGTACACTGAATAGTTTTTCTCATATGGCAATACTGTGGAAAAAAAGCCGTTTGTATACCTTTGTAACTAAATGTTGCTTCGAACATGTGTTTGAAACACTAAACTGTTCCGAATTCGTTGTATTATGATTTTTTTTTTATCTTCACCCTGAACGTAGCCTTAAATTTGAGGCAGACGGTTTATCGAACCCAGAACTTTGTTTGGCTTTGACTGTGTCTAAAACCTAACCACGAAGCAGATTTCGAATCTTACCTTGACTCTTTAATGACTCTGAAAATGGCACATTTGGTTGTATGAGATATAATTTGTTTGACATTAGAGCTTCCTTTTTCGACCGCAAGTAAAGGTCAAAGTGGGACCACGCTTGTAAACTAAACGTCACCTGTGATGAAAGCTACAAATGATGCAAAGATTATGAGTCTGGTACAAAGATTATGTGGTTCAGAAGAGCTTCTTGTTTGGACCAGATATAAATTTTAATTTTGGGTCACGCCTGGAAATAAAATAACAAATGTTCTGTTAGCTTTAAAACTACACTAAAGTTACGACTCTTTGACATGTGTTTCATGAGATACGATTTAATAATAAACTTAGCATTTTTGTAAATTGATACCTGATGACGACACAATGACAAAAACATGTCTTTGTACTACGTATTGTTGTTACTTTTTTGCTACAGGGTGGTATTATACTTATGCCCAAGTAAAGGCTTTCGAGCGTATGTCATTAATAAAGATTCCAAACAGACGATAGGGGGCCCTGTAACACCACATCGTAAGGTTACAATTGCAGAAAAATAGCTTTACCCCACCAAACGAATTTTAGCAATTTTCGCAACGGGGCACATTGACCGGGATCCATTTTTGAAAAAAAACAAAAAACAAAAAACATAGACGAAATATGGTGTTTTAGGCAAATGCGTCGCTGCGCTTAATTTCACTTGCAGATATTTTCGATGCATTACCCACATGGCACAGCGTTTTAGCATTAGTGCAATATTTACCAATTTACAGATAATTATATTGGGGCTTTTAAACATTGAAGCTTTCTGTTTGGACCGGACATACAGGACAAAGTGGTTATACACATCTAAATAACATGTCAGATATGCTGTAAGCCATGCCTGGACGATACAAAGATGATGACTTTATGACATTTGTTTCAGGAGAAATGCGTGTTTTTTGTTTGTTTGTTTTTTTCCCCTTTAATTTAGAGCTTCCTGTTTCGACCGTAAGTAAAGGTCAAAGTTGGGTCACGGCTGAAAACCAAATGTCACATGTGTTATAAGCTCCACATGGTACACATATTATGACTCTACAAAATGTGGCTCAGAAGATAAGATTTATTTTAATGTAAATAAAAAGACAAATGTTCTGCAAGCTACAAAACTATACAACGATAACGAGTCTACGACATGGGGTTTATGAACCACATAAACTTAACACAAATGCTTTCAAATTATTTGCAGCCGATTGAAAAAGTTGCGTTTAGTAATTAAGTTGCGCCGCGAGGTTATGACCGATATCACGTAACTTAAAAGTCAAGACAGTGTCCCACGTAACAGTTTTAAACAAAACACAGGCATATCTTTTACACTTGGTAAAATTGCGTACTGGTAAAAGGCGGTATGTACTTTTGTTTATGCCTCTATTTCCGGATACGGACAGCGAAGTTGTTTTTGCAACGGAGTGATCACGACAATTTGTGGAAACTTAAGCAAATATCACTAAACCTTCCGCCTTCTTTCGGTTATATGTCTGTTTTGGTTGTTGTTGTTTTTTAACATCACAAAAATACAACTGAAAAAAACCCATTATATCATTTCGATTTAACTTTCGATTTAACCCGATAACTCTACCCTTTCATGGTTAAATCCATCTTTTTTTTTCAATTTCACAGAGAAACATTTAGTCCCAGGTTTATAGTAACAACATTATGAAAAGTCTCTCTAATGAGGTTTGTTCGGTATTTTCTGATCGTCTTCTGGAGAAAGATGGAATCTGATGTTGGAATGCCATATAAATAGTCCGGCATACTATATGATAGGAAAACTGGAGCTGGACCCTTGTGGATTAGGATAGTAGGGACTGTTTGCCCACTAAACTGTGTTAGCCTGTACATCAAATAGTGGAGTTGTTACATCACCGGTTAGAGAGATTTTTCAAGAACGAGGTATTACTGTCAACCTTACTGATCGTATCTCCAAACTGCAAAGGCTGAATAACCCCTCACTCAACCTCCGAACAAAATGGAAATATAAATTACAAACGTCACTGGGCTTTCTGTAAACAAATTATTAACGCCGACAAAGTTGCGTTGCACAAAACACATATCACTGCTAAAAGTCGTTTGTTCCTCGGCAAGTCGTTTTCAACAACGATGACTACAAAATCAATTTACACATTTTTCTGTGGTCTAGAAAATTTATGTGTTTCCTGCGGTGTTGACAAGTATTCTAGATTCCATCTTCTTCAGAAAACATCTGCCATCGTCCATATAGATCGTTCTTGTCAAAGATACGTGGATGGCCAAACAAATCCAGAAGTAAGTAAAAGCAAGTGGGTAGGTGTGAGTGGCTCCATGTCTCTTACATTGAGGTTATCGGTCGTTCATTGATAATAGACTCAACAATACACACAACTGTCGACAAACTCTCATCTGGCATCATTTGCTCTTTCATGAGACTATTCATCAGTTCGTGCGTAGCCCTAATCTGCCTTTCCCAAACACCTCCCATCATATGCGATAATATGGGTGGGTTATACATCCAGCGAAATCCCTTCTGAAGACAATATCCATTGATATGCTTGTTCTAAGCCTCCAATGACTCGCTGAGCTCTTACTTTGCCCCAACGATATTGGAGTCATTATCAGATCTAATCCCTTCGGGTTGCCCTCTTCGACTGTAGCGCATTCATAAATAATTCAGCCTAAAGTGCATGCACAAATATGACTACCAATCAGGTGAAAATACATCCATATCCCATGACCAAACTCCGACTCCGTTTCAATACAAAGGGGCCAACTCTATGTACACCTACAAAACTAAATAGAGGCTTGTTTGGAGTAACCTTGTCTTGGGGTACGGCAGGTGTGGCTGACAATCGCCTGCAGACAAAACAATCACGCAGAGCTCTGCGAACTGTAGACCTGGCTCCTATGAACCAACTTCGTTGTCACAAAAGAAAAATTATATCCTTTATTCCTGAATGTCCCGAAGTGTGTTGATATATCTCACAATAAGAAACACGACATTACGATCCCCTAGCAGGGGGATATGAGCCTTTAACTGCTCATTATCAAAGACATTTTTTTTCAAACGACTACTGACTCTTATTATGCTATAGACTGACAAGAGTGGAGACAAGTTTGAAGACAGGATCGGTGTTCCCAATACCCTCACTCATCTGAAGACTTTTCAATTCGCCAATGCATATTCGTTCATGGATGGACTTAATGATGACTCTTCTGACCTCTTTTTTCCTTGTTTTGATTTCTGGGTACTTTTCTTCAATTGTCGTTAATCGTTGGTGACTTCGGCCAGTCAACTTCGTCTAGCCACAGGAAGCTTGGTTCCTGTTACCAATGTTTGTTGTCTATCAATTCTGTTATATTATTGAAAGTCCCCTATAGACACCATCTGCAGAATATGACTTTGAATCAACAGAACTCCCTGCACTGGGTGAAGACCCCAAGTGTATGACTGAAATCCTGTTGGCAACAACCCTGTTAAAGCGCTTATCTTCATTATTCTTCACATACTGTAACAATTGTACTGTGTGTAAAAATTTAATGGGCAAATTCAATTGTCGTCGAATCAACGAATCAAGTTTGACGGAGAGTGTCGCACCCACCAGCTCTAATCTTCAAAATCGCTATCTTCTTCATTGGAGCAATATGTGACTTTGTCGGTGGAAAATATCAATGAATGTGTTCTTTTTTAGACCTGCGTCTTAAGTCATTGCCCCATATGCCAACTCCGATGCGTCTGAAAAGTGGTGAGGTAGATAGTTATTTACTTCTCCAAAGT
Source organism: Marthasterias glacialis (assembly GCA_911728455.2). Classification (NCBI taxonomy): domain Eukaryota; kingdom Metazoa; phylum Echinodermata; class Asteroidea; order Forcipulatida; family Asteriidae; genus Marthasterias; species Marthasterias glacialis. Next base: position 7,570,591 of record OU452240.1, read on the forward strand.
AATAAATCTTCAAGCATCAATTGATCTTAGGTAAGCTGTGTTGCCAACGTAACCAGGTAGCAAGGTGGTCTGCTTTTAAAGGTTCATCCCAGCCTAGCTTGTGCGACTTAAGTCTTGAATTATCACCTTACCCCCTTAAGGACCGTAGATGGAACTAACCGCACTAAGTATTTCTCTGCGTTTCAAGCAGATGCTTTTGCATCTGGCCTTAATATCAGTCGTAAAATGGGTGGCGTTTATAGACTTGATTGATCGGCAGGTAACGACATCAAGAACCGTCTAAGCAAGGCCAGAATCGCGTTCAAAATGCTCAGCAATGTATGGAGGTTCCAGCAGTACAGCATGAAGACCAAGCTAAAATTATATCAGAGCTGTGTTCTCTCTACCCTTCTCTACGCCTCAGAATGGTGGAGAATGGCAGTGAGCGACATCACCAAGTCTTCCACACAAAGAACCTGGAGAGAATTCTAAGAATATTCTGGCCAAACACTGTCTCAAACGATGAACTACATCAACTTGCTCAATGCCATTAGGACAACACTGAAACCATCCTCACGAGAAGGCGACGGACCTGGATTAGGCATGTGCTGAAAAATAATCTGATAACATCACACGCACACCCCTCCATTGGACACCAGAAGGAAGGAAGAAGAAAGGAAGCCCAAAGAACACATGGCGTCGAGGCAGAGCTGAAGACCCTGAACCACATTCGGGGTACTATCCAGAAGCTGGCCCAGAACGGACAGGAGTGGAGGACCGTTGTTACTGCCCTATATGCCAGCAGCTATAACGTGCAGTAAGTTGAAACATGCAGTTGACATGTGCAGTGTGATACGTGCAGCTTGAATGCACACACGCGTATTTACAGTAGAATTGCGCTTTACCTGTACCGTTGTGACCGGATGTAAAGGTCAAACTGATATCAATTCATTGTAAAAGTTTCAGCAGGGGCAAGGTAAAGTTTGGGTTTTGTCAGTAAGGCGTTTATTTGGATTTAGACGACCTTTCCGATGATGTAGAAACTGTACAAATCCATTGTGTAGTTCAGGAGTTATGATTTTGACATAATAAACGTTGTTGTAATCCAATACCTGGTGATGTCATTTTATGGCGTCACTTTAGCGTTTGTTATGTCCTAGTGAAGTTCTACTATGTGTGAAGATTGAGGGTCATGTGACCTTGAGAAGTGTACATTTGTTGAGGACAAACGCGGGGAGAAAAAGAAGAAATAGTAAAAACTAGAAATGAGTTTTTGTGGCATCACAAAAACTAGGTGTTCGGAGTGTGATGTATAAAAAATAATTTATTTGTTAAAAGTTAAATGAAATTAAAAGTTAATCCAACTTATATTTAAGAAAATATGAAGAAAAACATACGTTAATTTGAGGTTTATAATACAATATTTAATTTGAACATCCGGTTTGGACAGGAATTTCTAACCACTTTTAAATGAGGAGGTACTTCCGGTTTGACCGGAAGTAGAGTTCAGAGAGGTCACGCAATGTGTGACAAAGAAGGACCTTCCCTAACCTTGGTATTTGGTGAAAGAATCATGTTCCTAGCTCTTACCATGCATAAATGAGGAGCTACTTCCGGTTTGATCTTAAGTAGAGGTCACAGAGGTCACCCAATGTGCAACAGAGAAGGACCCTCCCTAACCTTGGTATGTGGTGAAAGAATCATGTTCCTAGCTCTCACCATTTTTAAATAAAGAGCTACTTCCGGTTTGACCGAAAGTAGATGTCACAAAGGTCACTTAACGTTTTACAAATGAAGACCTTCCCTAACCTTGATATTTATCGAAATAATCTTGTTCCTAACTCTAACCACTTTTACATGAGGAGCTACTTCCGGTTTGAACGGAAATAGAGGTCATAGAGGTCACCCAATGTGCAACAGAGAATGACCTTTCCTAACCTTGGTATTTGGTGAAAGAATCATGTTCCTAGCTCTTAGCAATTTTAAATAAAAAGCTACTTCCGGTTTGACCGGAAGTAGATGTCACAGAGGTCACTTTTTGTGTCATAAAGAAAGACCCTCCCTTACCTTGACATTTGTCGAAAGAATTATGTTCATACCTCAAACGGTTGATTTTTAGTTGATTTTTAAATGTTTAAATAAGCCCTGTATTAAAGACTAACAAAGCGTGGAGTATGCACCTTGAGAAGAGACTAAGAACAACGTGTGGTTAATGTGCATAGCAATGGGGCATCGATGTCACACAGCCAGGCACACACACACGTGTACATGTATAATGGCATTGGATTTTGTACAGCAATGTTGGACACGCTTGAACGCACACGGACAATCGATTTGCGTTAAACGTCCGGTTTGAACCGGAAGTAAAGGTCAAAATGGTGTCACTCCAATGCAAAAGTTTGAGAAGACTCAATTTTCTACAATCTGATGCAAGATTGGTGATCATGTGATAAGTACTTCTTAAAATATGATTTTTTGAAATTTTCGAAAAATTTCAACTTCCGGTTTGAACCGGAAGACAAGGTCAAATTGGGGTCATGTCAGTGAAGCGTTTACGCAGTTTTGAATGACCTTTCCGATGATGTATAGATTGTAAAAATCCATTGTGTACTTCAGGAGTTATGATTTTTTGAAATAATAAACTTTGATTTAATGTAATTCGACACCCGATGACATCATCATGACGTCACTCAAACGGTTTCCTGTCCTAGTGAAGTTCTAACTGTGTGTGAAGTTTGAAGTTTGTGTGACTTTAAGAAGTGTGCATTTGTTAGCGGACAACGTTCGGTGAGAAGAAGAAGAAGAAGTATTAAAAAAAAAAAAAAAAACCGAACAAAATCAATAGGTGTTCCGGGCTGAGTGCCCGAACACCTAAAAAAAAAAAAAGACTAGCACAGAGTTTTTGCGGAATCACAGGTATCTGTTTGAGATGACGGTAATTGGTATAGTTATTTGATCTTTCAACTTTAAATCAGCAAAATATATATAAATGAATAATACAAATTAATAACAACTATTAAAATTTGAGCTTTAATATAATTTTATGTTTCATTCGAACTTCAAGTTTGGATTGGACGCGAGGTCAAATCAGGCCATTTACAAATATAAAGAACTTCCACAAAGGATGCAAAAAATTCAAACCATAACATCTGTGGTTCTCAAGATTTAAATTTTTGAAATAATAAACTATGGTTTCAGGAAAACCGATCTTGTCCTCATGACGTCATGGCTAATTTCTTTTGCAGTCATTCAGACTGAAGTATGTGCCAAGGTTTCAACTATTTTGAACTTGCAATAGGTTTCAGTGTTATAGTACAATTTCAAACAAGTCACAAGAGAGCGATATTGAGAATGATGATGTCGTTACTCTTTTAATTGAAATGCCTAGGGCAAACGTTATTTCATACACATAGACCATATCCAAATTTTAGTTCTAGTTCAACAAGAAGGAAAGGTCAAATTAGTGTCATGAAGTATTTTTGAAGTGAAAAAAACTGATACAGTCCTGAAGATAAAGTTTTAAAATACATAACTTTGAATGCTCACATTTCTCTTAACGTGGTTAACATTGACGGCTGTGTTAAAGACTAACAAAGCGTGGTGCAAAATCTGGCTGTGCGCGCACCTTGAACGGAGACTATGAACATCGAAAGGTTAATTGGATTTCGATCCTTCTTTAGTCCGGTGTGACACGCTTAAAATGCGAACACGAGTTTTGACAATAAAATTGCTCATTAACTGTTATCGTAAAAGTCAAACTGTTAAGCCTTAATGTACAAGTTTGAGCAGGCCCAAACGTCTACATGATGATGTAAAAAATATTGGTTAAATGATAAGTAAAAAATGTAGTTCTTAGATATTAATTTTTGAAATTTTCAACTTCCGGTTTCAACCGGAAGACAATGTCAAATCGAGGTCATGTAAGTGAGGCATTTATTTGCTCTTATGCGACCTTTCCGATTATGTAAACATCCCTTGTGTAGTTAAGGAATTAAGATTTTATTTGAAAAAAAAAACTTTGGTTTAATTTAATCCTAAACCTGATGGCGGCATCATGACGTTACTTCAGCGGTTTCATTTCAAAGTCGAATTGTAACTATACGTGAAGTTTGGAGTTTGTGTGATGTTAGGAAATGAACAATTGTCGGGGAACAAGCGGGGGAGAAGAAGAATAAGAAGTAACTAAACGTAAGTTTTTGTAACATCACAAAAACTAGGTGTTCGGGATAATGGCAATCAAAATATGTGTTTGATGTATTACAAGTTAAATCAAATAAACTTTTTAATTTTCACATATAATTGCAAAGACACAAATCATAACAGCCATGGTTCTGCAGATTAAAGTTTAAGTGAAATAATGCACTTCTTGTTTCCAGCACAATAGTAAAACATTAAACATGTCACAAGAGGGCGCTGTTGAGGACGACTAAGTCATTAATCTGTTAGTTGACAAACTTGAACGTTATTTCATACCTAGAGACCATGTCAAAGTTCCAGTTCATAATGTCTGCAGACCTGAAAACAATGCCTAGATTATTTGTTCTACTCAATTTCCGGTTTCGACCAGAAGACACCGTCAAATTTGGGTCATGACATTTGAAATATTAAACTTTGAATGCTGACATTTGACTTAACGCGGTTAACATCGGCAGCTAAAAGACCAACAAAGCACATCTTCAACAGACTAAGAAAATCGCGTGGTTGGTATACATGTCAATGGGCCGTCAGTAGGGAGGTTTAGCTGCACGTAACGTGAGGAAACGTTAACGTGAACGCGAAAAGTCTGTGCTGTTGCAAAATTACGTAATCACTTTTTGCCCATTCCAGCTCGCGTATAATCGACTGCACGGACATATTGACGTGAAACTATACGTTTGATACGTAAGCGGTTTTTTTTACGTGACGTCAGCAAAAAAAATAATTCACACGCTCACGTTGACGTTCTGGTAAATACGTGTAGCTAAATCTCCCCGCACACACAAGCACTTGTACATGTCTATAGCACTGGATTTTCTATAGTAGCATGGGACACGCTTTAATGCACACGTACAAAGGAGTTTGCATTGACGTCCTTTTTTCAATAACTTTTTAACCCTCTCAGGACCAGGGGGGGGGCACAATGTGCACCCCCTCTACCAATTTTTTCCCCGTAATTTTTTAACGCTTAGTCCGATCACCGCGAAATTTTCTGACATTTCCCTAAAATATATCCAGGATCATATTGGCAAAAAATAATTGATCCCGGGAGTTAGCTGTTGCCATGGCAACCATTTCTTTGACCTTTTTCTGTTTTTAGTGATTTTAAAAACTTTTTGGACATAATTTCCATTTTTTTTTTTGATTTTTTGGCAAGAAAAGTGGCAGTGGCGAGTCTTGTTAAAATGTATAAGTTTGCCAAGTTTAAAAACATTCGGACAAAAAATACAGAAGTTATGGCAAAAGCACAATTTCTGACCAAAAACTCGCACAAACAGTTAAAAACGGCCTCTTGTGACGATTTTTTGAAATTTTGTGACGTCATCATGTAGAACTCGGTTAAATAAACATTTGTGGCAAGTTTCATCAAAATCGGTCGAACACTTTGGAAAATACAGAGGGTGGGGGGCACTATGTCCCCCGGTCCCCGTACATCCAAAAAAAAAAGCCCGGTCCTGATAGGGTTAAACTGCCCGGTGGTGTGCGCTCAATTATGCATTAAATTTGGTAAAGGAGAGTAATGTTAAAACATTCTATGTTTAAACAATTACACAAATGGGCAGAAACATCAATGGACTTTTGGTTTCGCTATGAGGTCAAAGGACATGCCGTATTTGAATCGATGTATTATAAACAGTGGTATGATAATAATTATTGTGTAATATATTAATATGGTACTGGTAATTGTCTTCTGCCACGGAACTTATTGGGGAAAAACGAGGTGATATACAATAAGCATACAATATAAACAATATTGGTCGTTTCAAACCTTTTCTGATACGTGAAAATAATTCACACCCTTCCTTGTAGTCTTTCTCGTCGATGTAGACTTCTTCTACAGGTAAATCAACCTCTAGATGCCTCTGAAGTTCCCCACTGCGATACATCTGCCAGAGTTTTTCCAGACTGTCCTTACTGTAGACGCATACATGAAGCTTCACACATCCCATCTCGAATCCTAGTAAGGAAGCTTGTATTGATATCAAGAGATCGATAAGAGGGTCTATAGGACGAACTCCTGTGGTTCCATGTACGAGCCTTTCTTCTATCAAACTATATAAGGTCCTATTCGTTCCATCCTTTCCTTTGAGCTTAATTGGTACATCTGTTTTATAAAACATGAAAAAAATGGAGAGTATGCATAAATAGTCTCTAATTGTATAGTCAAATATATTCCATCGTCTTGTTTTCAATAATTATACATCATACAACAAAACCTGTCAAAATATAATAAAATTATATGTATGCCTTAACAAACACAAACAAAGATTTGACAGGTCCTTGGTTCGATTAAAACCATCGAAGTACAAGTGTCTCGCACTGATGAGCCCGTAAAGGGACTGGTAAAAAAAAAAATTAACGGGGGAAAATCGTTCCCTCAAAATGTTGTATCCCCTTTACATAGTATCTCATTCGCTCTAAATACTACTTCTTTCCCTCGAAATACTATTTCGTGCCCTCAAAATAATTAAGTTAAATAGTAGATTTTTTTGTTCCCTTGAAATGTTATTTCCAGTGAATGAAACATTTTCGAGGGAACAAATTGAGCTTTTTACCTGTAAATTAGTTTGTTTTACTTGTCCGTATAGGGGCTCCGTAAGACTTGGACGGTATTTTTGACCTATTTTGTATATAATATGTAGGCCTGTCTATGAAATATTGGTTTTGGATGGCAAATTTTAAGGGATCTTTTCCAAGCCCTTGCATTCAAACCTTCGGCGGGTATGCAGGTCTGTATACTAACATTGTAGGGATGTCGCAAAAAAAACTAACTTTGGGAGCGATCTCCTCGATTTCTGGATCGACATAATTGTGTTAATGTGTGTGTGTGTGTGTGTGTGTTTACTTGTGACATTCAAACCGAGGACTAACTAAAGAGACAATAGGTAAACGTCCCGAAATCGCGATCCTTTCTTCGTTCAACTCGTTGTCCTGACAAGCGAGATTTTGTTAGCGGTTCTCGGTTTGAATCTCACAAATACACACACGCTGTAACTAAAAGACATTCAATCGGGACATTACTGTTGTTCTCTAAGCATGTTGATTGTATTCAGAAACATCCTTATTGCTTTTTAAACGAGAATCAAACAGGGGAATTAAAGACAACTTAGAATACTTATCATACTAAACTCCCATACCCAGCAGTGTCTATGACCTTTTGAACTTATGATGATTCTTACCACATTTGTTGATAAAGATGTTCCCGCTGGAAGGTCCAAAGAAAAATTGACAATTTTGAAAACAGGTGGATGTTCCACCTTGGCTCGATTCAGTAGTACCTGCATTGAGTGAAACACGAATATTATTGTATAGTTAGATATTCTTCGAAACTCTGTCCAAATTTTTTGTTTGGAAAAAAAAATAATCACAATAAAAACAAATAAAAAAATAACGCCAATCACATCCCCCCAAAAAAAACATTAAAGGGAGACAAAATTTGAGCACCCCTTGAATGAGATTGAACAAATAAGTTCAATTTTTTCAAGATGCATAAAGTATACCGGAAAATACACAAATAAACAAATACCGGAAACACTTCCTTTGTTCTCGATATCGACCTTTCTCGGAAGTTTTTCTTGCCCCTCTTTTTCCGTTCGGAAGAAAACAAATATCGATTTAATAATACTATGTTGTATTTAATTTGATGTTTGTCCACTCACTTTTACAACAAACGATTACGATAGTTTTATGATAATTTGCAATCAGCATATATATAAGGACCGCCCACCAACATTGGGCTGGTTTAGAGCGCTCATACGGTGTTCACAGGTCGCAGGTTCGAGTCAGGCATCTGTCAAAATGTCTTTGCTTATATTTATATAATATTTCCCAGTCACTTTTCCCTTAAAAAGCCCACATCCATTTGTTGTGCATTATTTGGTACGTGTAGCGACCTAAATCGTTTGTAGATATTTGCTGTTAAGTATTTTGTGTTGCATTTGGCACGCCAAACAATTGTGCAAAACAAGAAGTGCAATTGTTGACCCAACTGAAAGAAGAGCTACACTTGTACAGCATGGACAGTCTCCACTCATGTAGTTTTGCTAGCAGTGAGTAGCACATGTGTTATAGTTCTACATAGGCGTCTTTTTACTCAGCGTCTTGCCAGCTTATTTAAAGCAGTTTTTGTTCTTCAGTTTTACCAGTGAATTTGTTTTCGTTTCTACCGTCGAACTGTTTCTTATTTTTTGTGAACTTTGTGAACACTCACTCTTTACGGAAATAACCAGCGCATTATTCTGTGGAGGAAAATCGATATTTTTGTTCCCTATTCTACTACCGGAGCCAGCAAGTGCCAGTAGCAGTAGCAGTGCAACCTACAGAACAGGGTTTCGAGGTGTTCTTCGCCCTTGTTTACTTGCTTACTACCGGCACCAGTGGTGAGTTTTTGTGCTATACAGTAGAATTTGTAAGTAATATAGACAGATTACTACATTGGTGACCCCGACGTGACCTGAAAATCTGCAGACTCCTTTCTTGAGCTAATTGTATAGAACAACATCACAATGTCGGTAACAAAACCAGCGAAACCTGATGCTGCAGAGAACACACCACCTCCCTCTGTTTGCCTCCTACCTCCTGTACAGGCAGCAGTAAGCCTTAAGCTACCGCCATTTTGGCCAAACGATTCAACACTATGGTTTGCACAGGTTGAGGCTCAGTTTCTAATACGCAAAATAACCACTCAAGAAACACGTTTTGCATACGTCATCGGCTCGCTGCAACCAAAGATTGCTCAAGAAGTGAGAGATATTTTGATCGCACCTCCAGCCACTGCATGTTATGACAAATTAAAGGCGGAACTCATTCGTCGGACTTCGACATCGGAACAAAAGCGCCTTCATCAACTGCTGATTGCCGAGGAGCTCGGGGACCGCAAACCATCGCAGCTTCTACGCCGCTCGGCAAAAACACCCTAGAGGAAAAGATCTTGAAGCAATAGTTTTTACAACGCCTTCCAACTCATGTCCAGTCGATACTAGCCTCTACAGCAGACACAGAAGGCATTGGAGCGCTGGCGGATTTAGCCGATAAGATCGTTGAGGTGTCTGCACCTCCCATAACCTCACACCATGTCGCAGCATTTTCGCATTTTCTGCACCGCTACCCCAGCAGACCCAGCCCCCACCACCACAAGCCCCGTCCGAAGTATTAGTTCTGCAGCGCAAGGCTGACGATCTTACAAGACAAGTAATGGCTTTAACAACTCATTTCCAGGCGGACCAGAAGCGAGGTAGTTCTCGTTCTTTCTCTCGTGGGCGCAATAACCATCAGCAGATCGCCAGTCGTCTGACCAACAGTGCTGGTACCACTGGAAGTATGGCAGCAACGCTCGTAAGTGCACTAGTCCGTGTTCCCGCCGTACTCCCACTCCACCCAAGTCTGAAAACGCCACCGCCAGCAACTAACGGCGACGAGTCAGCCTGGCGTAAATTCCCCTAGTCGCCTTTTCTATATCACAGATAAAACAACTGGCCTCCGATTTCTTGTTGACACTGAGGCTGAGGTTAGCGTTTTACCTCCATCGGTAGCAGATAGACAACGCAAACTACAACCACCCCAAGTACGCCTACAGGCGGTCAATAAGTCACCTATAGCGACCTTTGGGGAGAAGTCCGGAACACTCGGCATTGGGCTACGTCCAGTTTTCCGATGGGTATTTCTACTTGCAGATGTTCCGATGGCCATCATTGGTGCAGATTTTCTGCAACACTTTGTCCTGTTGGTCGACATAAGATACCGCAAGCTCATTGATACTACAACGCACCTTTCAGTACGAGGTATGAAAGTGACATCGCCTTCACTGAGCCCGGTATTAGTTAAAGAATTTTCCACGCCTTTCGACACACTCATCGCATCATTTCCTGGAGTAACACGCCCTGTTTATACCGAGTTTGAAACACTCAGTCACCCATCACATCATCACAACTGGACCCCGGTTACCGCTCGTCCTCGTCGTCTTGCCTCGGACAAACTCACTATTTCGAAAGACGAATTTAACCACATGCTTGACCTCGGCATCATTGCTCCATCGGACAGCGACTGGCCATCTCCATTGCATATGGCGCCTAAGAAGACCCCTGGTGACTGGCGCCCCTGACTGGTAAACGCAGTTTTTCTAAGATTAATTTAGTTCTTGCGTACCACCAAATACCCGTCAACCCTGCAGACGTGCACCAGACCGCCATTACAACGCCGTTCGGGCTGTACCATTTTGTGCGCATGCCTTTTGGCCTACGGAACGCAGCTCAGACCTTCCAACGTTTCATTGACATGGTTACTAGTGGATTACCATTCGTATATGCCTACCTACATTGACGACATTCTTGTGGCTAGCGACTCGCTGGAACAACATCATGAACACTTGGAGTTACTGTTCGCACGTTTATCCAAGTTTGGAGTGGTAATCAACCCAGCCAAATGCCGGTTTGGAGCTACAAATCTTGATTTCCTCGGTCATCACATCAACAAGCAGGGTATTCATCTGCTAGATGAGAAGATCACTGCCATCAGCGAGTTCCCTCGTCCCACTCCAGTGCGTCAATACGTCGTTTCCTCGGCCTCATCAATTTCTACCGACGGTTTCTCCCGCATTGTGCAGCCATCCTTGCACCCCTGACAGATTTATTTCGTGATCAACCAGAGCGTCCTCGTAAGCCTACCGATTTCACATTGTCCGAAAAATGCGAGACTGCTTTCAGCGACATCAAGCGTTCCCTGGCAAACATCACCATGCTCGTTCATCCATCCTCAAGTGCATCACTGAGCCTGATGGTCGACACATTAGACACATCAATACGTCGTTTCCTCGGCCTCATCAATTTCTACCGACGGTTTCTCCCGCATTGTGCAGCCATCCAAGCACCCCTGACAGATTTATTACGTGATCAACCAGAGCGTCCTCGTAAGCCTACCGATTTCACATTGTCCGAAAAATGCGAGACTGCTTTCAGCGACATCAAGCGTTCCCTGGCAAACATCACCATGCTCGTTCATCCATCCTCAAGTGCATCACTGAGCCTGATGGTCGACACATTAGACACAGCTGTTGGTGGAGTACTACAACAACAATCCGAAGGAGAGCAACGACCCATCGCTTTCTTCTCCAAGAAACTCCAGCCGGCTGAAACAAGATATAGCACCTTCGTGCGTGAACTGTTAGCGATATACTTGGCTATCAAGCACTTCCGCCATTTTCTTGAGGGACACCATTTCTGCATATACACAGACCACTAGCCAGCCACTCGGGCTTTACATTCTAAGGCCGAGCGTCACTCACCGAGGAAGATTCGTCATCTAGTTTTGACATCCGCCATATTTGTGGTAAGGACAACATCGTCGCTGACACCCTTTCTCGATTTGATGTTGACGCCATTCATACTTCGTCATCCATTCTTTTTTCTCGAGCTGCGAACAACTTCAACCTCGCTTCAATTCCGACAACTCCCCCTACATGGTGTGATGTCTCCACTGGTTACGACTGCCCATTTGTACCGCAGTGTTTTCAACGCCCTCCATGGCTTATCCCATCCAGGTGTTTGTTCCACCCAGAAGCTGATCACCACTCGCTTCGTTTGGCCAAGTGTCAACAAGGAAGTTCGCGAGTGGTCCAGAACTTGTCTTCAGTGCCAACAAGTGAAAATTCACCGCCATGTCCGCTCACCCTTAGACATTTGCTTACCTAGATGCTAGATTCGACCACATCTGTATCAATCTTGTAGGACTGTTGCCACCTTCAGACACTTACACCTATCTCCTCACGTGTAAAGATCGATATTCCAGGTGGCCTGAGGCCATTCCCTTACATGACATCACTGCTGAGTCAGTCGCCAGAACGTTAGTCGATCAGTGGAAATCTCGATACGGTACTCCATCGATTATCACCACCGACCGAGGCCGACAATTTGAGTCGAACCTGTACGCTGAGTTAACTAAACTTTTAGGTTGCAATTGCACACGTACAACAGCTTACCACCCAATGGCCTTATTGAACGTTTTTCAATCAGCCCGGAACACCTCTTGATTTTGTTCGTTTTTTTTTTTTTTTTTTTTTTTTTTTCAGGTGTTCGGGCAATCAGCCCGGAACACCTCTTGATTTTGTTCGTTTTTTAAATATTTTTTTTAGGTGTTCGGCCAGCAGCCGAAAACATATTGTTATTGTTCTGGTTTTTTTTTTAGGTGTTCGGCCAGCAGCCGAAAACCTATTGTTATTGTTCTGATTAGGTGTTCGGCCAGCAGCCGAAAACCTATTGTTATTGTTCTGTTGGGTTTTTTTTAGGTGTTCGGCTACCAGCCGAACAACTATTGTTACTGTTAAGTTGTTTTTTTTTCCTGCGCATTCTTCCACATGAACCTTGTCCGCAAATTTTCTCAAAAAGCAAAGCTTGTATGAACTTGAAACTTACCATGTACAAAGATATTAGTGAGTGGATGATACTAAAAAAAAATTTGGAACGATGACGTCATTGATGACGTCATTAGGTTAAATAAACATTTAATAATTCAACAATTTAATAACTCAAGAACGGCAAATGCTACATTCAAAATCTTTGATGCATATGAAAGGTCTTGTGATGTGGGACAAATTGTGTGCACACCGTGAATTCATTTGACCTTTACTTCCGGTCAAAACCGGAAGTTAAAGTTAAAATTCATGTTATTTGGGGCTCTAGAGCCTAAGTAAATGCAGATATGAACAATTTTTCAATGCATAATATTTTTGTTAGCTCACGAGCATTCTAGAAGTGTGATACATGACGTCATAGCTACGTCAAACAACGAAATTGATACAGAGGTCGAAAAAAAATGTTTAGCTATCTCAAAAAATAAAGCATGTACGGACTTGAAACTTACTATATACCTAGCCCACAGTGTGTATATGACAAAGCAAAATTTTTGGAATGATGACGTCATCGATGACGTCATTACATTAAATTGAAGTTTTATACTAAATCAATCATATCTTAAGAATAATACTTGCTACATACATGATATTTACACCATATGAAAGGTCTTGAAGTACTTAACAAATCTTACACAGGGTCTGACCCCCATTTCACTCCGGTCAAAACTGAAAGCTGTAGTTTTATTATGAAAAATCGTTTCTGAATTACGTAAATTTGTGTATTAATATAATATCATTTTCTTTTAAAGCCCTTCGACGATTCTACCAATGTTTACAAAGTGTGAACTCATTTGACCTTCACTTTCGGTCGAAACCGGAAGTATAAGTTTGTACAACAAAATTATGTATCTTATTAATGACACATGGTACATTAATAATCGTTACATCAATTTAAAGCTCTCTGACAATTCTAGATACCATGCAAAAGGTTTGACCCCATTTGACCTTTAATTCCTGTCAAACCGGAAGTTGAAGTTTCATATGACAAACCTTCATGCATAAAGATCAAAAAAGTACAAATAAATATTTCGCCCGTCAGCATAGCACAAATAGACAAAAAACTTGCACACAATATTGACCTTAACATTTTCAATTACGTAATTGAGCCGAACACCGTGAGTTTAATCACAAACTCTAAATTTCTAGGTTTTTTTTCCTCGTCGTCTTCTTATGCCTGCACCTTCTCCGCAAACTTTGAGAAAAACTGAAAGTTGTAAGAACTTGAAACTTCTCATGAACATCAACCTTGGTGAGTAGACGAAACCGCACTTTTTTGGAATGATGACGTCATGGATGACGTCATTACGTTAAATAAACGTTAAATAATTTGAAAATTCGTATCTTCAGAACCAGAAGCGCTACGTTCAAGATTCTTCCACTACATGAAACCTCTTGTAAAGTTCTACAAATGTCATGCACAACTTGACCTCATTTGACCTTTACTTCTGGTCGAAACCGGAAATGCAAAATTTAAAAAAATCATAATTCAAGGACTGCTTATCATATTGTCAAAATTTAAATTTCAGTTTGAAGATCGTTTAGCCTGCTCAAACTTTTGCACAGACATAATACCAGTTTGACAGTGTCTTCTGGCCGTAAAAGATGACGTCAATGATTGCGTCATTATAACAAATCAACGTTTAATATTTAAAAAATCTGAAGAACCGTATATGTTACATACGAGATCTTTGCACCATATGAAAGCTTTTCGATTATTCTACATATCTTACACAGTGTGTGACCCCATTTGACCTTGACTTCCGGTCGAAAACGGAAGTTAAAATGCCATTTTTCCAAAAACAAATCATACTTTAATAAAGAACAGGCTATAGTAATAACCATTACTTCATCAGAAGACACTTTAACCAGTCTAAATGTCTTACAGAAAGTGTGACCCCATTGACCTTGACTTCCGGTCGAAACCGGAAGTTGAAGCTTACATATAAAAAAATTCATAGGTCATTAACTAAACAAGGTACAATCTTGAAACTTACTACTACCTTTAACTTTACTGTGCAGTTAACTGCACTGTTTTTTTTCTGGATGATGACGTCATCGATGACGTCTTTAAAATAAATTCACGTTTAATATTTCAAAACTTCATATTTGAAGAACCGTAAATGATACATACAAGATCTTTGCACCATATAAAAGCTATTTAATTACTCTGCACATCTTACACAGTTTGTGACCCCATTAGACATTGACTTCTGGTCGAAAAAGGAAGTTGAAATTTTATTTTTCATAAAGATTTTTTTTAATAACAAAACAGAATTCATTAACAACCATTACTTCATCTGAAAGCCTGTTAACCATTCTAAAAACTGTATTGAAGATGTGACCCCATTTGACCCTTACTTCCGGTTGAAACGGATGTTGAAATTTCACAGATAGTAAATTCATAATTCATTAACTAAACGTGATACAGACTTGAAACTTACTGTTGCCTTAGACATTACTGTGTAGATGAAACTGGATTTTTTTCGGATTATGGCATCATCGATGACGTCATTATATTAAATCATCGTTTAATGTAAAAAAAAATCATATTTGTGGAATCATAAACGTTACACAGGAGATTTTTGCACCATATGCAAGCCCTTGAAATAATGTACAACTACCGCAGTGTGACCCCATTTGACCCATAGTTCCTGTCAAAACCGGAAATTAAAGTTTCATATGACTGACCTTCATGCCTAAAGATCAACACAAGGTACAAATAAAAATGTTGCCCATCAGCACATCACACAATATTGACCTTGTTTTCAATTACGCAATCACTTTATTACGTTCCAGCCGAACACCGTGAGTTTGTTCACAAACTCTCAATTTCTGGGGCTTTCTTAGTCGTCGAAACTTGTCCGCAAATTTTCTCAAAAAGTTAAGCTTGTATGAACTTGAAACTTACCATGTACAAATATATTAGTAAGTAGATGAAACCGCGAATTCTTTGGAATGATGACGTCATTGATGACGTCATGACGTTAAATAAACGTTAAATAATTCAAAAAATTCATAACTCAAGAACGGCAAATGCTACATTCAAAATCTTTGGTGCATATGAAAGGTCTTGTAATCTTGGACAAATTGTAAGCACACCGTGACCTCATTTGACCTTTACTTCCGGTCAAAACCGGAAGTTAAAGTTAAAATTCATGTTATTTGGGGCTCTAGAGGCTAAGTAAATGCAGATATGAACAATTTTTCAATGCATAATATTTTTGTTAGCTCACGAGCATTCTAGAAATGTGATACATGACGTCATAGCTATGTCACAACGAAATTGATACACGAGGTCGAAAAAAAAATTATTTAGCTATCTCAAAAATTAAAGCATGTAAGGACTTGAAACTTACTATATACCTAGACTACAGTGTGTAAATGACAAAGCAAATTTTGGAACGATGACGTCTTCGATGACGTCATTACATTAAATTGAAATTTTATACTAAAATAATCATATCTTAAGAATAATATATGCTACATACATGATCTTTACACCATATGAAAGGTCTTGAAGTATTAAAAATATATTTTACAGAGTGTGACCCCATTTGAACTTTACTTCTGGTCGAAACCGGAAGTAGTAGTTTTTTATATAAACATTCATATCTGAATATCGTAAATTTGTACATTAATAAAATAACCTGCCTTTAAGGCCGTTCTGCGATTCTACAAATTGTGTACAATGTGTGACCCCATTTGACCTTCATTTCCGGTCGAAACCGGAAAGTGAAGTTTGTACATACAAACATATGTATCTTTTTAATGAAACGTGGTAACTTAATAATCATGACACCAATTTGAAGCTCTCGGGCAATTCTAGATATCGTGTACAAAGTGTGACCCAATTTGACCTTTAGTTCCTGTCAAAACCGGAAGTTGAAGTTAAAGCATAAAGATCAACAAAAGGTACAGATAAATAGCACAAGTGACAAAAACTTGCACACAATATTGATCTTAAAATTTTCAATTCCGCGATCTCTTTAATACGTTCAAGCCGAACACCGTGAGTTTGTCCACAAACTCTAAATTTCTAGTTATTGTGCGAGTTTTTTTTTTTTTTTTTTTTTTTTTTTAGGTGTTCGGCCAACCGCCGAAGACCTCTTGTTATTGTTCGAGTTTTTGTTGTTTTTTTTTACTTTTACTTCTTCTTCTTCTTCTTCTTCTTCTTCTTCTTCTTCTTCTTCCCGGGAACTTATATCCAAAAGATAACTCAAGATTGAAAATGAATTGAACCTTGAAACTTGGCACATACTTGAACCTTAACTTGAAGACGGCACTTGAACAATGACGTCATCATGACGTCATCTGGTGTCGAATTACGTTAAATCAAAGTTTAATAATTAAAAAAATCATAACTCCTGAAGTACACAATGGATTTTTACAATCTATACCTCATCGGAAAGGTCTTTGAAAAATAATTAAATGTCTCACAGAGATGACCCCAACTTGACCTTGTCTTCCGGTTCAAACCGGAAGTTGAAGCCAAAAATGCCTAAAAAGTCAGAATTTAAGCTGTGGAGTCAATATGAAACAGAATTTGGACATGGTTTCAGTGTACGAAGTAAAATGTAGTTTATGACCTTTGAAAATATTTCATTGATGACGTCATCAAATGTTACAGTTTGTTACGACGACGAGTTTAAAAATATTTTTTTTTTTTTCAAATTTTTTTTTTGGAGCAAACTACGTGTTGAATTTTTTGGTAATAGATAACGACTATAAAAGCCTAATTGTGAAATTTGAACAAAATTGGCCGTTGCATAACGAAGTTATATTAAGGTGAAAAGTGCCGTTTTTAGCGCGATCGGCGATAAAGTCTGTACAGTTCCCTCACTGTATTGCGACCCGTGCGTGTGCACTCTAGGCTTTTACTGCATGCTGTGTATATACCTACACGCGACAAGTCAGGTCTTGTCACACTCAAGCTCAATTTAACGTATATTTTTCTTCATATTTTCTTATATATCAGTTGGATTAACTTTTAATTCATTTAACTTTTAACACATAAAATAATTTTTAATACATCACACTCCGAACACCTAGTTGTTGTGATGCCACAAAAACTCATTTCTAGTTTTTACTTTTACTTCTTCTCTTTCTTCTTCTTCTTCTTCTTCCCGGGAAATCATTTCCAAAAGGTAACTCAAGATTGAAATTGAATTGAACCGTGAAACTGGGCACATACTTGAACCGCAACTTGAAGACAGCACTTGAACAATGACGTCATCATGACGTCATCTGGTGGTGAATAACGTTAAATCTATGTTTTATAATTAAACAAAATCATAACTCCTAAAGTACACAACGGATTTTTACAATCTATGCATCGTCGGAAAGGTCTTTGAAAAAAAATTAAATGTCTCACAGAAATGACCCCAATTTGACCTTGTCTTCCGGTTCAAACCGGAAGTTGAAGCTAAAAATCCATAAAAAGTCACAATTTAAGCTCTCGGGTCTATATGAAACAGAATTTTGACATGGTTTTAGTGTACGAAATGAAATGTAGTTCATGACCTTTGAAAATATTACATTAATGACGTCATCAAAAGTTACAGTTTGTTACGACGACGAAATTAAAAATAAGAAATTTTTCTATATCAAATTTGTTTTGAGCAAACTTCATTTTGATTTATTTAGTACTAGATAACGACTATAAAAGCCTAATTGTGAAATTTGAACAAAATTGGCCGTTGCATAACGGCGATAAAGTCGGTACTGTTACCTCACTGTATTGCACCCCGTGCGTGTGCACTCAAGGCTTTTACTGCATGCAACAAGTCAGGTCTTGTCACAGTTCATCGAACTTTGCGGTGTGTTGTTAAATTCTGTGTGTGTGTGTGTGTGTGTGTGTGTGTGTGTGTGTGTGTGTGCCCTGATATTCGCTGCCTTCTGGAGACATTAGACAAAAGGGAAAGCAAGGAACAATGTGTCTCCATAGGGAAATTCTAAAGAGAGGGTTGCTCCACAAGGAATTTTGTGTACAAAGTCTATGGGAGGATGTTAACTACAGGGACAAAGGAAAGAACAAAAGAAGTCTCCACAAGGATGCAAAAATAGGAATGTGTGTGTGTGTGTGTGTGTGTGTGTGTGTGTGTGTGTGTGTGTGTGTGTGTGTGTGTGTGTGTGTGTGTGTGTGTAATAATGGCGACGCAAAGAAAAACTGTTAAGTCATGCCAAGTTCAGTGTGGAAATGTTTCCCTTTATAAAATCCTGGTAGCTTAATGGTGACAGGGAGATGAAGAGGAGACTTTACTGAGACGATCACATGCTCACGTGAGTTGTTTGATGTATAATGGCGGAAAAAGTGCAACTGACAAAATGATCGTCTTTCGTTCTATATAATTTATAGTATATATACCGCTCACGTACGTGCTTACGTACGAGAGTCACAAGTGTGCAACAGTGGGGCCTGAGGCACTTTACCCCCGCGAAAGTTGTTGTCGGGATACGCTGAGTAAAACTGTTTAAAAGTCAAGTTTAAAAGTAAAATCATCGCTTTTCAAAATATCCGTGTATTTCTTTAGCCGTGCACACTTATGTTTATGATGTTCATCAAAGTGGGGTAGTTTTTTTGAAACTTTGGAACTTTTTAATACAGATAATGAGCTCAGAATTTGAATCTGTCATGTCAGAATGACTGTACAGTGCACCAGTGTTCAGTAAAGGTGATGTTACAAACTGAGACCGTTAATTTGATATAGCGCCATCAACGTTCACTAGCGATACACACTTCTTTATTTTATTGACACCGCATAGATGCCGAACAAAACGAAGCGCAGCAAGGGCTAATGTTTTGATAAAATGCAATATGAATACTATTTTGGACAGACAACATGGCGGCAGCCAATTGCATTGCGTGGAAAGGGAACACTTTGGAAAGCACAAAAACATTGTTTTTCCTGGCAGTTAAATTCAAAAAGGTAACTTGTTTTTCCTCCAGGAGTCGACTTACAATAAATGTATGCGGTTCTTTATAATTCTTAGTGACCTGAGTTGACCTCGCTTCCTGTCCGAACCGGAAGTCCCCATGAAATACATATGATAAAGCTCTATTTAATTATTTTCCTTCCTTCGATTCTACAAATGTTTAAAAAGTGTGACCCCCATTTGACCTTCACTTCCGGTCGAAACCGGAAGTATAAGTTTAAGTATATGTTTGTACATACAAAAATATGTATCTTATGAATGGTACACTAATAATCATTTCATCAATAAAAAGCTCTCAGGCAATTCTAGATATCATATACAAATTGTGACCCCATTTGACCTTTAGTTCCTGTCAAAACCGGAAGTTGAAGTTTCACATGACAAACTGTCATGCATAAAGATCAACAAAAGGTACAAATAAATAGCACAAGAGACAAAAAATTTGCACACAACATTGACCTTAAAATTTGCAATTACGCAATCACTTTATCACGTTCAAGCCGAACACCGTGAGTTTGTCCACAAACACTAAATTTCTAGTTTTTTTTCACTTTTCCTTCTTCTTAGCCTGTCGATTGTCCGCTAACAAAAGCATTCTTCCTTAATTTGTATGAAGTTGAAACTTCACACATAGTTAGATATTCATTCACCCGTCATCGGGTGTCAAATTACATCAAATCAAAGTTTATTATTTGAAATGGTCTTAACTCCTGAAGTACACAGTGGAATTTTACAATCTTTACATCGTCGGAAAGGTCATCAAACACTGCGCAAAAGCCTCACAGGAATGACCCCAATTTGACCTTTACTTCCGGTTCAATCGGACATTAATCGCATTTGATTGTCCATGTGCATTCATGCGTGTCCGTCATTGCTATAGAAAATCCAATGCCATTGTACATGTACACTTGCTTCTGTGTGCGTGGCTGTGTGCCATTGATGCCCCATTGCTGTGCACATTAACTGCACGTTGTTCTTAGTCTGTTCTCAAGGTGCACACTCCACGCTTTGTTAGTCTTTAATACAGGGCTTATTTAAGCCTTTATAAATCATCAAAAAACCAACCGTTAAGATATGAACATAATTCTTTCGACAAATCGTCACTGACACCACAAAGTAGCACACATACCAGTAAAAAGTAGCAATCGGAGAAAACGGCGTCTAAAGCTGAACGCTTTTTAAAACGCCACTATCCTTTAGAATTTCAGAGTGTTTTCAACTGGTTTTCTCAATGTGGATTATGGATGCTTTGAACTTGATAAATATACTGCTTTTGTCCACTTTGCATTCTAAATTAACAAGCAATAAAGGAAAAAAGGTGCGTGCTACTTCGTGAAACCGAAAAAGAAGTAAAATCGACTATTTCCGATTTCACGAAGTAGCACTTTCCAATGTATTAGTAATGCAAACTTGTGCGCGCACGCGCACACATGTGGGGGCGCATAAGGACAGTGCTACTTCGTGAAATCGTTTTGTTCACATTTTTGAGTATGGTAAGCGCCGTGCATTTCAATAGTAAATATTACTTGTGTGCTAGTTTGTCAATTGCGGGCAAATGTTGCCATACACAATTATTATAATTAAAAAAGTAAAGCAAGTGAAGTTTTGAAACTTCATGAAATTGTAGGGCAAGAGGAATGTTGTATAAAAACGTAATAGACTCAAAAATGAGAAAAAAAATATGTTTTTGTACACACGGTGTCACTTCGAGGTGTCGGTGACGAAATGTCAAGGTAAGGGGGGTCTCTCTTTGTGACACATTAAGTGATCTCTGTCAGGCACGTACGCAGGATTTTTTCAAGGGGGAGTGAAGTACAGGGTTCTATAGCCATGGTTGAAACTGCGAGCGCGTAGTGTGAAGCCTTTACGGCGTGGGGTCCGGGGCCCGCGTAAGGGCCCCGGGGAAATTGTTATCCCCAAGATGCTATATGGTGCATTCTGAGGCATTTCTGAAGGCATAAAGTTGAACATTTTAACTGAATATCTCTAACTCTTCCCTGTTTTTTGTGGAAGAAATCAGTTAAAAGCTGTGGCAGAGATTTAACAATAAAAGATCTCGAATCGCTTATTAAATTTTCTCAGATTTGATTTTTATTGCGTAAGCAAGGAGGAAGAAACAATAAGAATAACCAAAATATGAGTCTTAAACATAAAATAAATTTGTGTATATGTTAACGGTGGCTTTTTGTCTGCAGTGCAGTTTAAACAAATTGTCCATTGAATATTATTTTTTAATTTTATTTATTTATTTATTTTATTTTTGTTTTTTGGGGGGGCATTTCTTGTGCAGATCGAATAGAATAATTAAATCTGTAATTATTAGGCCTTCGTGTATCGTTATAGCATGGGATTTGTCCCGTGGAAGCTATCTATACTAACTCAAAAGAGTAACAAAACCTTTCATGAATTGTTTGTCAAATATTTTATTTGAATAAATTAAGGTCGATGATTCTTATAAATAATGAGAGTTGAAGTCTCGCACATGCACGGTCATATCATGATGGTGCTGCTTTCCAAAGTGCCATAATACCATTGTTTTTAAAAATCAAATCGGTTCTTAGATGTTCATTAAAACGATTTACAAACAGTGACCATCGATTTATGGTTTATAAACAATGGACAATGATCAAGAATCTATTTTATGGGCAAGTGTATTTAGTAACTCATGATTTACAAACAATATTAAAAAGCACAAAACATTTAAACCCTACTAGTATGTAATCCATAACAAAATTGGGCAACACTTTTAACAATAACATGCAAAACAATCAAATGAAAAATATCAAACCAGTCGTGGGATGGTTAACTACCGCAGGCAATACCGAAGACAAAAGGCCTATCATTTACTTCTGTCCTGTAACATTTTGTGCTGCACCGGAATTAGTTTCAAATTTCCCGCACATCACTCACAAAACGCCAATTGCCAAAGATTAATTAGGCAGAACAGCGTCCATAAGGCACCTAGTTTTTCCACACCCTTGCCCCCCCCCCCCCAAAAAAAAAAAAAAATTGTTCCATTTATATTTTGGTTTCGTTTTGTACCCGTGCTCTCTTCCCCCGCCGGCCGTATATTGCAATAAACTACTGTATTATTTCCTTTCCCCTTTCTTCTTTTGCTATCTCCCTCCGTTTCAACCCCCTTTTCCAACTCTCTTTCTCTCTGCTCCTTCGTCCCTCCTACTGTCCTACATTCCCCAACCCGAACGTTAAAGAACGTTAATGACGCATTCAAAGTTTTTCGAAGCTTGACCTATATTCAATTCAATTTAATTCTTCTCAACATTTATTTCCAAATTGCAAAATGCACAACAAACAATCACTGCAGAAGGTCATTACGACAAACAAATTTAAAGAAAGCAACAGTAATAAATAAGGTTGTAATGACACAAATAAGACAGAGGCAATTATGGAGGCATATTCAGAAGACAAAAAGTCTTGTTTAGACTGTAAACAATCAGTGAACAAAGCAAACATTACTCTAATCACACAGAGACGTCCCAGACAGGAAAACGGAGTCAGGACCTGAACTAATGTGTGAACATTATGCAGGTCAAGGATCAACTGCACACCGTCCGTGTTGAATATTTACTACACCGTAACCAAATTCAACCTTTAACCCATATCTACATCGCGCTTTTGCTTTTGCCGTGGCGCTTTTGCTTTTGCCGTGGCCCTTTTGCTGTTGCCGTGGCGCTTTTGCTTTTGCCGTGGCGCTTTTGCTTTTGCCGTGGCCCTTTTGCTGTTGCCGTGGCGCTTTTGCTTTTGCCGTGGCGCTTTTGCTTTTGCCGCGGCCCTTTTGCTTTTGCCGTGGCCCTTTTGCTTTTGCCGTGGCGCTTTTGCTTTTGCCGTGGCCCTTTTGCTGTTGCCGTGACAGTTGTGGGCCACCGTATTAATCTTATTACCTGGTGTACCTGATACCGGACAATAGGAATAAAGCGGGTTTAGTAGAAAGGCTTTGTACTGCGGACGTGATAGATTTCACATTTTATGTCTTCAAACGCGCTCAGCCGCGTTGCGATTTCGCTCACGCCACGTACATAATACGTGTAAGCGCGGAGTTGGTCGGGGCGGAAGGGCCTATACGAACAATGTCGAAATCCCCCGTTTCATACTTGTTATTAATTATGTTTTTTTCTTTCTTTTTAATTTGTTTAGCGGTAATAAAAAAAAATCTCTTTCTCCTCTTCTGTCCTTTGGTACTCTTTTCCATCCCCATTTTTACAGGGCAAAGGGGGGTGTTTAACAGCTAAAACACCCCTCCCCCTGCGTACGCGCCTGATCTCTGTGACATCTACTTCCGAAAAGAAGCTCTTTATTTAAAAATGATAAGAGCTAGGATCATGATTCTTTCACCAAATACTAAGGTTAAGGAAGCTGCTTCTCTGTTGCAATTGCACATTGGGTGACCTCTGTGACCGGAAGTAGCTTATCATTTGAAAATGGTAAGAGCTAGAAACATGATTTTTCAACGAAATACAAAGGTCAGGGAAGGTCCTTCTCTGTTGCAAATCTCTACGTAGGCCATTTTTACAATCTATATGCCATATGAAAAGGCTTAAAGTACTTTACGCCGTTATACTAATATGAGACCATACATGAGACCTAATAGTTTCCTGTCAAAACCGGAAGTCCAAATCAACTAAATTAAAAGGCACAATTTCTTGTTTTTATTTTCACATTAAGGTATTTTAGTTGATTTAACTTTATATATGTGGTTGATCGACTTTCAAATTGATCGACAATTTGAAAACGACCTTTCTCATTAATCTTTGGTCTCTGGCGTTTATTCTGTAATGAAGACGGAGAAAGTGGTGTAAGTCTTTTGACGTCAGAGGTGAGGGTCAATAAATGAAAGTAGTATAAACGGCACATTAGAATAAAACCAACTTATGTCACAATTTAATTATATCTGAGTCTTTCAAAATGGCAGCAGGGCGGGCTTCGCCCAGAAATTACACATTTAGAAACAACAAAACGGCTAAATAAATCGAATAAACATACTCAATACTTTGATAGAGATTGAAACTGGATGGCAAATAGAAAGATATAAATTAAAGAGAAACAAATTACGTCATGTGACAGGTTCCCGCCAAAAGCTTAATGGCGTCTGCCATCTTGGAAACGCCATCAAAAATAACGAATATCTTAACACTTTTTGTGTGCTAAAATGCATATAATCAATATAACCGTAATGTATAGTTTTTTAGAAAATCAGTAATATAAATTCAGCAATATCTTAAATCTTTAACCCTATCAGGACCGGGCTTTTTGGGGGTTGTACGGGGACCGGGGAGGGGCACATAGTGCCCCCCCCCCCCTTCGTATTTTTCAAAGTGTTCGACCGATTTTGATGAAACTTGCCACAAATGTTCATTTCACTAAGTTCTACATGATGACGTCACAAAATTTCAAAAAATCGTCACTAGAGGGCGTTTTTGACTGTTTTTTGCCCATTTTTGGTCAAAAATCGTGTTTTTGCCATAACTTCTGTACTTTTAGTCCGAATGTTTTGAAACTTCGCAAACTTGGACATTTTAACACGATAAATATAATTTGAACCTAATTTAGTCCTTGGATTTATCTTAAGGGGGGCATTAATTTATCCCATTTTCGGGAAAAAAATGTTTTTTACGTTTTTTTCACTTAACAATCAAAATGGCCGCCGCCAAGGGCCCAGGGAGAAATAATAAGGCTTGATTGACAAATCTGAACATTTTTGGGGTCTGAAAAGTAAGAAATAAATCAGCAGGTTGAACATTTTTCATTGTTAAAAAAACTTGATATAATTTGACCACCTAATTACAGACTGAAAACACAAAATCCAAAATGGCCGCCAAAAAAGGCGGCCATTTTGAATTCCCAAAACCATTTCAGACTATCACGTGACTAAACACTATCACTTTTCTGGCGAAAAACCTTAAATATGTGGAAATTATGTCCAAAAAGTTGTAGAAATCACTAAAAAAAACAGTAAAATCGTGTGACACAAGGTCAAACAAATGGTTGCCATGGCAACAGCTTACCCCCGGTATCAATTATTTTTTGCTAATATGATTCTATATATATTGTGGGTAAAGTCAGAAAATTTTGCGGTGATCAGACTAAGCGTTGAAAAGTTACGTGGAAACAATTGATAGGGTTAAGAAATAAACAAGAGGAACATACTCTCGGTTTCTAGTAATGTAGAATATAGACATAATTAAAGACCTGGGTTGACTTTATAAACCACAAAGACGGGACTCTCCGGTCCAAACTTGGAATTGTCCAAAACTGTCAAAAACTGCACTTTTTGTGTGCTTAAATGCATATAGTCAATAAAACCGTAATGTATAGTTTATAAAAAATGTTACCATAATATGAAATATGGGGAAATACAGAAAATATATATAAATTATCATTACTTGTAATGAAGACGGAGAAAGTGGGGTAAGTCTTTCGACGTCAGAGGTGAGAGTGAACCTCGGTCTTGCGGCCGATGAGGGCGCGCCAAAGAGTATTTAAAAGGATGAATAAATTATAGTAAACCCGGATGTGTTTTCTTCTACCTGTCACATATATATCAAATAGCAACTTTAACTATGTTAATTCCCAACACCTAATTTTTGTTCTTGGAACAAAAACTTATTTCTAGTTGCCTTTTTCGCATACTTGCGAAAAAGCCTTTCTTTTTGTTCTGATTTTCTTTTCTTCCCCTGCCACTTATTTTTTGCCAAAAACCCCGTAGACTTTGAACACGTTTTTTCTACACGCCACTTTTGCCATTAAACTTTGTCGCACATCATTTAAATTTGGCACAGACATAGTCCTTACAACATGTATGATGTATGCCGCACAATGACGTCATCATGACGTCATCACCAGTCACGTGACGTCATCTGAAAGATTTATAATTTAAATGTTTAAAAAACATCAAATCAGCCTTAAGAGACCGTAGGGTTTTGTTTGCGGGATTCGGTAGGGATGAATTAGGTCTTTATTTTATTCAGTGTGCGTGACCTCACATGACCTCTACTTCCGGTTAAAACCGTAAGTGCCCTCGTAATTCAAAAGTGGTTAAAGTTATGAAGTCGGTTTCAACGATGTTAGTGTCCAGCAAGGGTCTGCATTCAAAAAAAAACGATCACATCATAACATACCAGAGCGCCCTCTAGCAGCAGGTTAAAAACAGTTCAAAATTTACTTTTTGAAGATGTGTGTTAAGAAGTTTATTGATATCGCTTCAAAAATGATACACATGTTGCCCTGCAGCCTGCCAACATATGTGTGAAGTTTAAAATCGATGACGTCACCATGGGTCACGTGACGTGACATTAAAGGTTCACCTTTTGAAATCGTATATCTCCATAAATACAACTCCGACCGCGTTGAAACTTGACAGGTTGTTAGATCTTAGCAAGTTCTTGATGATTATGTAATGACGTCATGATGACGAAATCACATGATTTTTTTTTTCTTTTTTGACATTTTGACTAATAAATTGCTAATGACAAATACTATAATCAAATGCTTATTTTAACGGGCTTGATGGGACATGATTGCTTGGAAAACTAAAAGACGTCATCATGACGTCATCATTTGTCAGGTTTTATCACCTTAAAGGTGGAGTTTTACATGATAAATCTACCTAATGCACCGTACAGCAGGCTGAATTTTCGTTTACTGATAGTTAGTAATATTGTGTAAAGGTAAAATGTGGTTAACTTATAATGACGTCATCAGAAGTCATATGACGTCAGCTTAAATGTGCTAATATCAAACTTCAAATTATGCGTTCACAAACTTCTCTTACATAAGAGAAAGCGAAAAAGCCCTGTGTTCTAGTTTTTACTTCTTCTTCTATAGCACATGGTTTTTCTACGCACAACTTTTGGCACTAATCTTTGTCGGACATCATTCAAAGTTGGCATAGGCATAGTCCCTACAGCATAGATGTGTCTCAAAGTTTGACGTCGTGATGACGTCATCACCCGTCAAATGACGTCGTCTTTAAGATTTAAATTTATAAATATTTGAAAATCCGTATCAAATCAGCCGAAAGAGACCGTAGGTTTCTGTTTGCGGGATCGGATAGGGATCAATTAGGTCTCCATTTTATTCAGTATGCGTGACCTCACGTGAACTGTACTTCTGGTCGAAACCGGAAGTGCCTTCGTAATTCAAAAGTGGTAAAAGTTATGAATTTGCTTTTTACGATGTTAGTGTCGGGCCAAGGTGTACTTCGAACGATAACGATGACGTCACATTATACAAGAGTGCCCTCTGGCGGCAGGTTGAAAACTGTTCAAAATGCACTTTGAAAAGGTTTGTGTGGTGAAGTTTTTTGTAATCGCTTCAATTTTGATACACACAATGACCGTCAGGCAGCAGACAGATTTGTGAAGTTTTAGATCGATGACGTTATCAGGGGTCACGTGACAGGACATTAAAGTTGCACTTTTTGAAGTCGTATATATTCAAAAGTATAGATTCAATCACGTTGAAACTTTGCATGTTGTTAGATAATGGCAAGTTCCTGTTGATTGTGAAATGACGTCATGATGACGTCATCACCTGATTTTTATATATTTTTTCTCTTTTTTGACCCTGTAAGTCATAAATTGCTAACGGAACTGCTAAGAGCAATTTTTTTTTAAACAGGCTTGATAGGTCATAATTGCTCTGAAAACGAATTGACGTCATAATGACGTCATCATTTGTTGGGTTATATTACCTTAAAGGTACAGTTTAAAAAGATATATAAAATATGAATTCGACCTCACTAGGCATTAATTCTTGCATTATTATATATTCAGATGAGTAATTTGAACATGTTCTCGGTGAAACAGCTTGGCATTCGTGCACGAAGCCAAAAATATGTGTAATTTCTTCTTCTTGTCACAAAACGATCTTTGATCAGTTTTCTGTGTCGCATCATCATAACGTCCAGAAGCGAACTTGAGCATGCCACTTATACAATCTTCTTTTTTCCCGACAATTTCAAGATTCTCTCACAATTAAACAAAAACGGAAAAGCCCTATGTTCTGTTTCGACAGACATACGTCTAGTTTGTCTTTATTTTTTTACGACGATGTTGGGATATCGAGTGAACGTTTTCCATGGTTTCGGACCCTCCGAATGAACTACAGTTTTGTGTGTGTGAAGAGATGGAACCTTGACCGAGTTTATGTTTACACACATGTGCTGGAGATATGCAGACTGGATCCTTATGTCTTGACAGTGATAATATTGACAATAAAAGCACCAGTCTACTAGCAACATCGCGCGACATTGCAGCGTAAATTTCACATTCGAAACAGCTGGTAAAGCGTTTACACTGCCCTTTGACCTCTGTTGTTTTTGTTTGTCTATTTTTCGCGAATTATGGGCCACTTTGATGTTTTTTCTTACAACAACCATCTTAAAATTTATTGTATTTCTTTCTATATCAATATTTAGTGTGAACGGTAACCCTGCTTGTCCCTTTAAGGCTTGTTTAACAATAATTTATATTTTTGGGGTCTAATAAGTAACCTGGGGTCGATTTCACAAAGCACTAAGATTCATCTTAAGATGAGTTGTCAGTATTACCATAGTGATTTGTATTGTGACATCACACTTTGCTTAGCAATTAAGAGTGATTTGCACTTAAGATCAATCTTAACTCTTTTTGAAATCGACCCCTGTTAGCATAATTAAAATATTCTATTAATAAAAATCCTTGTATAATTTGAACCCGTCATTACAGGCTGAAAACACAAAATCCAAGAGGGCGGCCAAATTTTTTTGCCATTTTAAAGTTCCCAAAAGCATTTCACACTATCAATTGACTCATCACTATCACTTTTCTGACAAAAAAATCTGACACAAATTAAAATCGTGTGACCGTAGGTCAAACAATTGGTTGCCATGGCAACAGGTAACCCCCAGTTTCATTTTTTTAGCCAACATGATACTAGATATATTTTGGGAAAAGTAAAAAAACTTCGCGGTGATGGGACGTTACGGGCAAAAAATTGGTAGAGGGAGGCACATTGCCCCCCCCCCCTCCCCCACTCCGTTCCTGATAGTTCTGTAAGTCGTCACATCGTGACAACTACGGTTTTTATCGCCTATCCCTTATTCTCCCAAAAGACCTGTACATCAATGCACCCCTTCCTTTGGGGACTTTAACCCCTTCCTTCCAGAAGAAACGGAATAAGACACTAAGACGTATTTCCATTTACTCATGGTGCTGGAAGAATAGTGCCATCATTGCATTGACGACCATTTACTCGAGATTGCTCAGACCGAATCTAAACTCAAAGATTTATGCTCCAGTAAGTTTGAACACTTCCGAGACATTCTATTGTCTATTACTAACAACTTATGGTCCAATGGACAAACAAAATAAGAAACGCCGTAATGTTCAAGCTCACCATAACAAACACAGTACATTCCACGGCGTTTCCACAAGGGGTCGACTGACCATGCTAAAGAAGGGCCATCAGTCACCATACATACAGTAGTTAACCTGTCTGACATTGTTTTAAACTGACCCACGGGTAAAAAAAGATAGTAATACACACAAAAATAACAAAAAAATCATAACTGAAAATCATGACGGTCTACTCCAAAGAATCGATCTCCGCTTCATTCCTTGCAAAACAATTCAATTCGTCCACAAAAAGCAAATGATAGATCTTACTCCCGTCCTTCTTCATTACATAGCCAGCAAGGCACTCACCTTCCTCAGAATCATCGACAGGGGCATCAATGCCAGAACAATGCCAGACTTAGCATGAACGCAGTTGTCAAAAAACTTTATATTTCCCCTTGTTTCTAAATACATGCTTATTTCATATAACAACGTTTTCTGTGTATGACTTACATTTACCTGCTCGCCCTGTTTCTATATTTATGCCCTACTACATATAACATTTACTACATGAAGATTCCGGTTCTCCAAACTTAGGGACTGATATGCGGTAACCTGATGAGAATATTTTGATATTCTTCCCCTTTTCATATCTATGCCTTCATATTTTCACTATTGACCATCCCTTTGTCCAAACTGCTTAACTGTGGTTGTTCATTACCCATCATTTTGTCATCCATTTGAATATTGGCTATCATTTTCCCGCTTATTTCCGGATCCCTTCCCATAATTTCCTACTCCTTTTTCTATAAATGGATCCGTTTTTATGTATGTGCTTGTTTATGTCTCTGACAATGGTCCAGTTTGGATCGAAAGATAAGGCCATCAACCCTACTTATTTTTATTATCAAAGTGTCGGCCTAATAAAGTGTTTTGTAATCGTTTGGTTACATTAACTATTACCTTTCGTGAAGAATGCTAAACCTTCATCATAATCCTGCTGCGTGATAACCACCCTTTTAATTGTTGGAAAGCACTTCTTGATATCCGTTTCCATGTTTCCCGTGGAGAACATGTTCCAGAGCTTATCAAGACGCTCACGACTGCGGACTGGCACCGTGATATTCACACTCTCAACCCCTAAACGCGGGCCGTCAATGTCGTGAACTTGAATCACGCTTTTCAATTCCCCTGGGGAGCGCTTTAACCTCCGGAATAGATTGTGTTTGTCTTTATCTGTTTTTTCTTTTCTCACAGGGTAAAGCTGAATAAGTAACCCTGTGTTAAATGAGACAACAAACAAGCACAAAACTGTCTCAATAAAGCGATGATACATTAATAAATTATTTAAAAAAAACTAGCATAATTGAGTTGGTTGATTATTTGGGTTAAATGAGGCACTTTGGTTTGTGTATTTTCTAACTTATTAATTATTGTATAATTATTAGTAATTTTCGAAACGTATTGTCCTCTTTTTGATTCTTCCTCTTTAAAAAAACCACAGTTTGTATTGTTTTATTCCGTTTTTATAATTTCACATCATCAATGCAATGATCATGGCATTGTTTACAACGAACCTAAGAGTCCTTTACCCCCAGAATTCAGACTAAAAATTCTTACCGAACACGTCTTCTTTCCCTTTGTTTGTTTTGATGTAGCTCGTAACCAACACCCTTGATTTTTTTGCCCGTTTCATGCGTTCTTCCAGCTCCTTATTATCTATTTCGAGGGAAATCACAAAATAACGATTATATTTACTTTTTATCGTTAAAAAAAGTACACAATCTCACCCAAGGTTTGAATATATTTGACGACGAAAATTGAAAACATGTAGTTCGTTATTACCTCAAGCATCAGGTGGTTCTATGAGCAATAACCTATAAGTTAATGATTTACAAAAAGGAAAATGAAATTCTCCTATTACATTAAGAATTAAAAACCATTTGTTAACCTCAACCCACAGACCGAATGTGAACAGTGACATCATAAATACTTCGTAAGGTGAATAATCACAAATTATTATTAGTCATGTTGCAGTTTATATTGTTTATTTTACCGCATAATAAATCGCCCAACGAGGCCGTAATGTACCTTTAAATGTACATGGTTCTTGACAGTAACATCTTTCATAACAATGATGATGAGAACGCAGGGCATACCTTATGTACGTCGACGAGTCAAAGAATGGTTTATTTTTTAAACTCAAACTTTATCCCTCTCAAATATCACTCTTATCGTGTACGTACACGATAGTTATCATGTACGTACACGATAATATCGTGTACGTACACAATATGTCTAAACTTATCGTGTTATCGATAAGTTATCATGTACGTAACGTACACGATAGATATCGACAAATGAAGACGGCACCAGCAGAATACATATTGTTATTGTGGGTTTTTTTTAGGGATCGGCCAACAGCTGAATACCTATTATTATTGTTGTTTGATTTTAGGTGTTCAGCTAACAGCCGAAATCCTATTGTTGATGTTCTTTTATTTTTATAAGAAGTTCGGCTTCCAGCCTAAAACCTATTGTTAATGTTAAGTTTTTTAATTTTGTTTATAGGTGTTCGGCTCCGGGCCGCAAACATGATGTTATTGAAAAGTTTTTCTTGTTACTTCTTCTACCTCTTCTTCTTTCCAGAAACTTTTCTCCAAAAGATAACTTAAGATTGAAATTGAATTGAACCTTGAAACTTGGTACAAACTTCAACCCCAACTTGAAGAACATTGGCGTCATCTGGTGTCGAATTACATTAAATCAGAATTTACTAATTAAAAAGAATCATAACTCCTGAAGAACACAATAAATTTTTACAATCTATACATCATCGGAAAGGCTGAATCTCTGAAAACTGAATAAACGCCTTTTTTACATGACCCCAATTTGAACTTTTCTTCCGGTTCAAACTGGAAGTTCAAAATTTCAAAAATTCATTAAAAGTAAATATTACATAATCATAATTTTTACATCAAATTGTAGAGGATCGAGGCTTCTCATACTTTTACATTGAGATGACATCATTTTGACCTTTACTTCCGGTTCAAACCGGACGACGTTAAAGATGACTGTCCGATTTCAGGCCGATTTGGGGGTCAAACATTAATTTAACTTTTAAATTACTTTTTAATATCACGGGGTATACAAAGTTATTAGCTTTCATTTGATACAGTGAACGAAAAAATCTGTCAAGGATTAGTGGCAGTTAAATAGAAACGTAAATGAATAAAAGGCTGGCCCAGCCTTTTAACAGACCGTATTTATTGACGTCAAAACGCCGCCGTCTTAGAGATAAATTGATTATGAAACAATGGAAACGCAGAGATTTGCACGTGGGGCACACAGGATTGGCAAATGAACAACGTTATTTTGGGACGATCAACCGGTTGGTTGTGTGTGGTGCACATTGTACACGGTGTAACAAGAAAACCCAACACTGTACATGTAAAACAGGAACCTACGACAACCGATCGTCCATGTGATCATCGACTGACCAGCGGCGGCCTGCTCCTGCTAACCCGCCCGGTGTGTTTGCAGCAGAGAGCCGGTGGTAGTTTATCGCTCGGATCGCGCACTTAATGTATGTACATTGTACATACACCAGCCGTGTAGGCCAGTAGCGACTGAGAGCATCCCAGGGAACCTGCCGCGACCTGTTCATTGTAAAAAAGGTCACAAGAATCATGAATATTCATTATCGTACAGGTTCTTCTGATGGGCTGCTTTTTTACGCGGCGACTTTTGTTTTTGCCGGCGACTTTTTTTTTTTTTTTACCGGCGAATTTTTTTTTATCAGATCTTAACCCTATCAGGACCGGGGGGGCACAATGTAACTTTTAAACGCTACATTCGATCGCCACCAAATTTTTTGACTTTACTTGAAAATTATCTAGGGTCATTTTGTCAAAATACGATTGTTATTGGAGGTCAGTGGTTGCCATGGCAACCGTTTGTTTGAACCAGTATTACTCGTTTTTTGTGATTTTTGTGATTTTGGGGCATTTTTTAGCAAAATGTTATGTTTTTAAGTATTTTTAGTGGCCAACAGTGATACCGAAATGTCACATGATAGTTTGAGATGCATTGTGGGAATCCAAAATGGCCGCCATTTTGGCGGCCATCTTGGATTTTGTATTTTTAGCTGTTTTTTAGGGGTTCGAACTTTGCAAAATTTTGTATCTATGGAATATTTTCAACATTATAATTTTGAACTTTTGAGGTCTAGAAATACTATAGAGTTGTTAGTGAGGCCTCATAAATGCACACTCGGACCCTAAAAGGACTGTTTACATCGATTTTTAAGTGGAAACATGTAAAAACGTGATTTTTCCCCAAAAATTACATAAAACAGCTTGTTTAGCGCCCTCAATGGTAACTCTGGTAAAGAAAAAGGTGTTAATGTTCTTGAAGATGTCAAGAAAGACAAATTTGCAAAGTTTTACAGAATTCTGGCAAAAAATATGGAAATTATGGGAAAAATACGATTTTTGACCAAAAATGGGCAAAAAAACTACAAAAATTACTTTTAATGCAATTTTTTTGAATTTTTTTTTGCACCATCATGTAGAACTCGGTGAAATACACATTTGTGGCAAGTTTCATAAAAATCGGCCCAAGACTTTGGAAAACTACGGAGGGGGGGCACAATGAGCCCCCCCCCCCCCCCGGTCCCCGTAAGTCCAAAAAAAGCCCGGTCCTGATAGGGTTAAGATTAATACATGATAAATACATGATCTTTACACCATATGAAAGGTCTTGAGGTATTAAACAACTCTTACACAGAGTGTGACCCAATTTGACCTTTACTTCCGGTCGAAACAAAAAGTAGTAGTTTATTATACAAAAAATCGTATCTAAACAACGGAAATTTGTATATTGATATAATAACCTGACTTTAAGGCCCTTCGCCGATTCTACAAATTTGTGCAATGTGTTACCCCATTTGACCTTTACTTCCGGTCGAAACCGGAAGTATAAGTTTTTACATACAAAAAAAAGAATGTTAGTAATGAAACGTGGTAAAATAATAATCATTACATCAATTTCAAGCTCTCGGGCATTTTTTGATATCTTGTACAAAGTATGACCCCATTTGACCTTTAGTTCCTGTCAAAACCGGAAGTTGAAGTTTCATATGACAAACCTTCATGCACAAACATCAACAAAAGGTACAAATAACTATTTTGCCCCTCAGCATAGCACAAAAGACAACAAACTTGCACACAATATTGACCTTAAAATTTTCAATTACACTATCACCTTTACGTTTAAGCCGAACACCGTGAGTTTGTTCACAAACTCTCAATTTCTATTTTTTCCCTCGTCTTCTTGTTCCTTATGAACCTTCTCTCCCAATTTTGAAAAAAGAGTAGATCAAACCGCAACTTTTTTTTGGAATGATGACGTTATTGATGACGTCATTACGTTAAAAAACGTTAAATAATTTGAAAATTCATATCTTCAGAACCAGAAGCGTTACGTTCAAGATTCTCCCACAACATGAAACCTCTTGTAAAGTTAAACGAATGTCATGCATAACTTGACCTCATTTGACCTTTACTTCCGGTCAAAACCGGAAGTTCAAAATTTCAAAAATTCATATTTTAAGAACTGCTTATCATATTGTCAAAATTTAAATGTCAGTTTTAAGATCGTTTAGCCTGCTCAACCTTTTTCAAAGACATAATACCACTTTGATATTGTCTTCAGATCGTAAAAGATGACGCCATTGTTTGCGTCATTATATTACATTAACGTTTGATATTTTAAAAAAATCCATGAATGAAGAACCGTATATGTTACATACAAGATATTTGCACCATAAGAAAGCTTTTCAATTACTCTACAAATCTTACACAGTGTGTGACCCCATTTGACCTTGACTTCGAAACCAGACGTTAAAAGGACATTTTTCCAAATATCATATTTCAATTAAAAACAGGCTATAGTAATAACCATTATTTCATCTGAAAGCACTTTAACCAGTCTACATGTCTTACAGCAAGTGTGATTCCATTTGACCTTGACTCTCGGTCGAAACCGTAATGTTGAAGTTTACAAATGAAAAAATTCATAGGTCATTAACTAAACGAGGTATAGTCTTGAAACTTACCTTTACCTTAAACTTTACTGTACAGTGAAAGCCATTGTTTTTTTCTGGATAATGACGTCATCGATGACGTCATAACAATACATAAAGTTTAATATTTTCAAAATTCATATCTGAAGAACTGTAACCAGATACATACCAGATCTTGCACCATATAAAAAACTCTCCAATTACTATGCACATCTTAAAGTGTGTGACCCCAATTGACCTTGACTTCCGCTCGAAACCGGATGTTGAAATTCCATTTTTCAAAATAAAAAATCATATCTCAATAACAAAACATAATTCATTAATAATCATTACTTCATCTGAACGCTCTTTAACCATTCTAAAAATTGTGTTGAAGATGTGACCCATTTGACCCTTACTTTTAGTTGAAACGGATGTTGAAAACTCACAGATAGTAAATTCATAGTTCATCAACTAAACGTGATCAGACTTAATACTTACTGTTGCCTTAGACATTACTGTGAAGATGAAACTGATTTTTTTCGGATGATGACATCATCGATGACGTCATTATATTAAATCAATGTTTAATATTTCAAAAAATCGTATTTTGGAGAATCATAAAAGTTACACACGAGATTTTTGCACCATATGCAAGCCCTTGAAATATTGTACAACTATCGCAGAGTGTGACCCAATTTGACCTTTAGTTCCTGTCAAAACCGGAAGTTGAAGTTTCGTATGACTGACCTTCATGTCTAAAGATCAACACAAGGTACAAATAAAAATTTTGCCCATCAGCAGAGCACACAATATTGACCTTGTTTTCAATGACGCAATCACTTTATTACGTTCAAACCGAACACCGTGAGTTAGTCCACAAACTCTAAATTTCTAGTTTATCCTCGTCTTATTCTTCTGCCTGAATCTTCTCTCGCAATTTTGAACAAAAGCTAAGCTTGTATGAATTTGAAACTTATCATGAACATCAACCTTATTGAGTAAATGAAACCGCAACTTTTTTTGGAATGATAACGTCAGTGATGACGTTAATACGTTAAATAAACCATAATTAATTTGAAATTCAATTCGTCTCTTCAGAACCACAAACGCTACGTTCAACATTTTTTCCACTACTTGAAACTTCTTGTAATGATCTACAAATTTCGTGCACAACTTGACCTCATTTGACTTTTACTTCCGGTCGAAAGCGGAAGTTCAAAATTTCAACTTTAAATATTTCAAAAATTCATATCTGAAGAACCGTAGAAGTTACACCGGATGAAAGCTCTTCAGTAGACCAATTGCCCGATAATGTTGACATGTGGTCACGTGACCTCCTATTTGGGTATAATGCCGTACAGCTGATGGCAAAATACGTGTAAAGAGATAGGCCGTGACACAGAGTGAGTTCGAAAACAGTCGCTTTTACTTTTGTTAAGTGATAGATTAGTTAATCAGCCCCTTTATTTAAAGTAGTATGTTGTGGCATTAATTTAAATCACATCTCTGTTTCATAATTTAACAGAATTCTACTAAAAAGAGGTTGTTTGAGCCATGCACTACCGGCGTCGGACGACTATTATGTAGCCACCCGTCTGTTATTTTGTTTGTAATGTAGGCCTAAATCACGATAAAAAAAAAGGATAAACAACGTTGAAAAAGTGAGCATTAATACCTAGCCTTGCAGAATTTCAAATAGACAAAGGAATCACACAGTTTTGGAAAGCAATTTTTTCGGAGCATTTCAGCTTAAACCCTGGAACTCGTTACCATGGGGACAGCTTTCCCCAACCAAATGGTGTTTAATCTGCCACCCCTGGAAAAAAAATCCACTGGACAGGAAACTTCTGGTTATCCTGTAATGGGGCATCTGTCAACACCTCATTGATGAATTGCAGACATTGCTGCCCAATTTAGCCTGGGGTCAGGGAAAAACAGCTGGTTAGTCTATTAGCGCCTGTCTTGGGGATTGCTGTCCCTATACAGTATTAATAGTTTAGTAAGTGTTTTGTTGTCCTTTGCTTAGTTTCAGGGTGCTATAAATACTTCAGAAGACCTCCCAGATGTAAATGGCATGGTTCAGGGGCCTTGAAACTATAGTTTATTGGGGTTGTGGCTTATCAGTGAGGGACTGACCAGGGTATTAGCACTTCATTAGAACTTTTTTTTTTTTTTTTTTTTTTTTTTTTGGGGGGGGGGTTTGGAATGGTTCTCTTTGGGACTGGTGTTGTATACAATATACACAGTACACTATCCATGTAGTATAAATAGGGTTATGAGCATAAAGAAAGTAATTTATCCACATTCTGAACTCAATTATGATATGCAAGAACATAATGGGGACTGCAATCACCAGGCACCGAGTCAATGTGCGCAAAATGTAGGGGGCGCTTTTTTTTTGGGGGGGGGGGGGGTTTGGAATGGTTCTCTATGGGACTGGTGTTGTATACAATATACACAGTACACTATCCATGTAGTATAAATATGGTTATGAGCATAAAGAAAGTCATTTATCCACATTCTGAACTCAATTATGATATGCAAGAACATAATGGGGACTGCAATCACCAGGCACCGAGTCAATGTGCGCAAAATGTAGGGGGCGCTTTCCCAGGTTAAAATTTTGAAATTTTTGTGTTGAAAAGTGTGTGGTGATCGTGGTCGTCTGGCCTAACGTTCCGTCGTGCGCTGTACAGAACATGCACATTTACACTGCACTTTTACAATTTTCAAGACTAGCTGAAACTGTCCTTACTGGCTTTATTCAGCCACTTAAAGGTCTCTGGTACAAGCTCTGGAATGTCTTTCACAGATTTCGTGCAAGAAAAGCCTCGATCGAATAAACTGAATGCATTAATCACCGTGTACGGTACCACCCTTTCCTATGGAGGATGTCGTGTGTGTTTACATTTTATACCCAAAAGTGGTCACGTGAAGCGGGTCGCACAATCGGTCTATTACTCTTCACATCTTACAAAGTGTGTGACCCCATTAGGCCTTGACTTCCCCTCGAAACCGGAATTTGAAATTTCATTTTTCAAAAAAGTCATATCTCAATAAAAAAAACAGGCTATTTGACCTTGACTTCCGGTCGAAACTGGAAGTTTAAGTTCACAAATAATAAATTCATAGTTCATTAACCAAACGAGTTACAGACTTGAAACTTATTATTACCTTTAACCTTACTGTTTAGATGAAACTGCAACTTTTTCTCTCATGACGTCATGACAATAAATCAACGTTTAATGTTTCAAAAATTCATATCTGAAGAACTGTAAATGATACATATCAGATCTTGCACCATATAAAAGCGCTTCAATTACTCTGCGTGACCCCAATTGACCTTGACTTCCGCTCGAAACCGGAAATTGAAATTCCATTTTAAAAAAAATCATATTTCAATAACAAAACAGGGTATAATAATAATCATTTCATCTGAAAACACTTTAACCAATCTACTCATCTTTCAAAAGGTGTGAACCCATTTGATCTTGACTTCCGGTCGAAACCGGAAGTTGAAGTTTACATATAATAAATTCATAGTTTATTAACTCAACGAGGTACAAACTTAAAACTTACTATTACCTTTAACCTTATTGTGCAGATGAAACTGCATCTTTTTCTGGATGATGACGTCATCGATGACGTCATTACATTAAATCAACGTTTAATATTTCAAAAATTCATATCCTAAGAGCCGTAAATGTTACATACAAGATTTTTTCACCATACGAAAGCTTTTCAATTACTCCAAA
Source organism: Marthasterias glacialis (assembly GCA_911728455.2). Taxonomy (NCBI): domain Eukaryota; kingdom Metazoa; phylum Echinodermata; class Asteroidea; order Forcipulatida; family Asteriidae; genus Marthasterias; species Marthasterias glacialis. The sequence continues at coordinate 7,610,260 of OU452240.1, forward strand.
AATCTTTCAAAATGTGTGACCCAATGTGACCTTGACTTCTGGACTTCCGGATGTTGTGATTTCATTTTTCACAAAATTCATATCTTAACAACAAAACAGGGTATACTAATAATCCTTACTTCATCTGAAAGCACATTAACCATTCTACAAATCTTTCGAACAATGTGACCCCGATTAACCTTGACTTCCGGTCGAAACCGGAAGTTTACATATAATAAATTCATAGTGTACGAGGTACAGGCTTTAAACTTACTATTAACTTAAATCTTACTGTAAAGATGAAACTGCATCTTTTCTGGATGATTACGTCATCGAGACGTCACTACATTGAATCAACGTTTAATGTTTCAAAAACCATATCTGGGGAACCATAAAAGTTACACTCGAGATCTTTGCACCATATGCAAGCCCTTCAAATACTGCACAACTCTATCACAGAGTGTGACCCTATTTGACCTTTACATAAATCATATATTTTACAAAAGGAGTATATAATTATACATTATATCATCTGAAAGCACTTTAACTATACCAAGAATCTTACAAAAGGTACGACCCAGTTTGACCTTCACTTTTTGGTGGAAACCGGTAGTTCAAGTATAATTTGTCAAAAAATCACATCTGAAGAACCGCAATTGTGGTACATTGATTGATTCATCTTCCGAAAACTCAAACTTATCTCAAGTGTTACAAAGAGTATGACCCAATGTGACCTTTACTTACAGCCGAAATCAGAAGTTGAGGTTTCTCAAAAATCCATACGTAAAGATCACAGAAAGCAAATTTTCAAAGTTCGCACAATTGGTTCGGTGGAGCGTGAATTTAGCAATCACTTAATCTCGTACACGACAATCCCATTTCAAATTACGTCATCACTGTACGTTCGACCGAACACCGTTTGTCCACAAGCTTTCAATGACTAGTTTTCTTACTCTTCTGTGCCCTGAACCCTCTCTTGCATTTTGTGAAAAAGTAAAGCTTGTACAGAATTGAAAGGGTACATGCTCTTAGAGCTTAATGTGCCGATGACAACGCAAATTGTTTTTAGTGACGACGTCATTTATGACGTAATAAGATTAATTCAACGTTAAATATTTCAAAAATGTTCTTTCTGAAGAATATTTTATGTTACATACAATAAATTTGCACCAAATGAAAGCTCTTTAATTGCTGTACAAAACTTACAAAATGTACGACTAAATTTGACCATAACTTCGGATCGAAACCGGAAGTAATTTTTTTTCTTTTTTTTCTTAGTATATTAATAACAAAACAGAGTACATAAATAGACATTGCTTATCTGAAAGCACTTTAATCATTCTACAGATCTTCTACGAATTGTTTGACCCCATATGAACTTGGCTTCCGGTCGAGACCGGACGTAGAAGTTTTACTTAAAATAAATTCATGGACTATTATTTTTGAAACATACTTTTAAACTTAGACCTTACAGTGAAGATGAAACTGCAGGTTGTTTTGGTTGATAACGTCGTCGATGACGTCATAACATTAAGTCAACGCTTAGTATTTCAAAAAAACCTATCTGGAGAACCATAAACGTTACAAACACAAAATGTTTACTTCTGGTCGAAACCAAAAGCTGCAGTTTCACTTATGACTTATGGACCTTACTGTGTAGATGAAACTGATTTTTGGGGGATGTTGGCGATATTACCTTTAGCCTTATCAAACTAATGCTTAGCGTAGTAATTCTGTAGTAATACATTTTTGAAACGCACAGTGCCCCCTACTTTCAAGAGTTATTGATCTTCTTTTTTTTTTAAACTTGACACAAATATTCACTTGACCAAGTTTTACAAGACGACAAAAAACAACTCTAAAAAGTTACAGTATCAGGGAATTTGTTGTAGTTTGTTGCTAGTTTTTTTTTTTGGTAGTATTTCTGGACAAAAAAATGGAAATAAGCGTGTTAAACACATTCTATTGATTAAAAAAACATGATTTAGTTTGACCCCTAAATACAGAAAGAAAATGCAAGATGGCTGCTAGAGTTGGCAGCAATTATGAATCCCACAATTCATTTCATACTATTAAGTGACACATCAATACAATTTTTTGGGGGGGATAAAAAAGAGGAGGACATTTTGTTGAAAAAGACAAACAAAAAACATTAAGAACAGTTTGAACTAAGTTCAAACAAACGGTTGCCAAATACAAATATGTTTTTATATTAAAAGTCAGAAGAGTCCCCTACACGCATCCCCGGGTCCTGATATGGTGTACTCGACAAAGACGGGGGCAGGGCGGCACAATATGCCTCCTACCATATTTTTGTCCGTAATATTTGGAACGCTGCATCCCAAATTTATCCAGGGTCATGTTGGAAAAAATTGTTGATATCAGGGGTCATCTGTTTTCATGGCAACCGTTTGTTTGACCTTGGGTGTCATTTGTTTAATGCTTTTAGCGATTTGTTTTGTCTCTTTAAACAGCATTTCTACTTGTTTTGTATTTTCCCCTAAAAAAAGGGGTGATCATTTGTCATATGCATTGTGGGAACTCAAAATGGCGACGATATTCGGTGGCCATCTTGGATTTTGTGTTTTCAGCCATTATTTATGTCAATTTTTGTTGCATTAATGCACCTTTCCCCGAAAGCTAACGCCAATATCGATTTTTAGCAAGCTGAAACATAAAATGGGAAAAACTAATGATTATAGGGCCAAAACTGTGACCCCAGTGACACATTGTTTTGCCATTTATTTATTGCGTAAAAAAAAGATAATAAATAAATTTAAAAAATACAAACATTTTCCTTTAATGTGAATCTTTTGGATATTGACCGCAGTACTATATAGCAAGTCTCATGAATTCTTGATAATAGTTGTTTTGACAACATTGAATGTATACCGCCTCTCATATACCGACCGACCGACCGACCGACCGACCGACCGACAGACCGACAGACCGACAGACAGACAGACAAATAAACGACCCTACAAACAACCAGGCAACCCAACAAACAAACAAACAAACAAAAACATAACACAACTTTACACAAAGGTTATATTTTTAAACGAGCGTGCCAACTCTTTGAAATTACCTTGGACAATTATATGTTATAATTAGTTAATTTATTGCATGGCAAGCCCTACCTCCTGAAGATTCAACCAGACTAAGGCTTGTCAAAGTACCCAAGTACTGATCAGAGACGCCCACTGTGAACACGACGTCCTGGAAAGTTCATTCATTAATTGCTTGCTAAGTTATCTAGGCACATGTATTTATATTAGAGATGTCCAGTAGATTTTGTTTTCGTCCGAATGATTTTTGTTTGTTCGTACGCATTTTTTTTTTTTTTTTTTTTTTTTTTGTTCACCAGGTATTTTTTTTTAATAATTTTATGTTTAACCTATGTCACTTTAAAAACTACGTACTACACGGTGAACTTCATGTTGGGATCATTATGAATGTTAAAATAATGGTTTCTGAGTAAGAAGAGAGATGCATATTCATACTCTAAAATATACTAATGTAACACAGGAATATGAGTATATACTTGGTGAGTAGAAATGGACGAGATAATAGACGAGGTAGTATAGAGAGATGAGACTTGTAGAAAAGACACAGTTGGGCTTAAAGAAGTTTATTTCTGGCTTTACAAAGACGGTGACTCAATGGTGTTACTCGGACGGAGGAGAGAAGAAAGGGAGATTGACTAAAACTACAGGATTGTTAGAATATATATAGTGAAACCTACATCATGTATAAAGTATTGATGAAACCTATTGAATCAATGGGGGTCATTGTTTTGGGTGGCGATGGACATTTACTAATGACATATGGGGAGATCCGGAAAGAGTGGTCATTAAAATATTTGGGGTGGTTAGTGTACTTGGAAATTATATATGAGGTCAGTTTCCTGACTTGACCGTGCCACCTGTTTATTGGGAAATTGTTTGTCTGGCCAGATGTGTTCTTGACCACAAGCATGACAAGTAAATCAGAGAAATTTATGGCTTATACCAACACATAACCACATGAAACAAACTGTAAGTCAGCAAACGATATTAGTAATGGCCAGGATGCAGCTGCTGTCTGCAAAAAACAGCAAGAAATAGCGTTCCACATTGTTTTAGCGTTCCGACATTACACAATGAGTTGAGACCGAATGCGAGACCAATGTTTACATATCATCACGTGACCTGTACCACTACGTGCAAATACATGCAGTCACCGACAGAGTCATGGCTATTTATTAAAGTTGTATGTTGTGACATTGATTTCAATCTTATTAATGTTTTATAAACTACCAGTCTCTACTACAAAAGAGGTATATTTTGAATTATGCACTACCGGCGTAGGACGACAATGTAGCAACCCGCCTGTTATTTTGTTTGTAATGTAAATCAGTGTAAAACAACAAGGGGAGGAAAAATCGTTCGAAAAGTGAGCATTGATACCTAGCCTTGCGGAATTTCAAATAGACAAAGGAATCACACAGTTTGGGAAAGCATTTTCTTTGGATAATGTCAGCTTCAAAACAGTAAAATGTTTGTATCGAAACATGTGTGGTCGCGGTTGTCTGGCCCAAACGTTCCGTCGTGCAACCAGTACTACCAAATCGTGAACATATACGTTCCTTGTATACATTCCAAGACTTGCTGGAACTGTCCTTACTGGCTTTATTCAGCCCACAAAGGTCTCTGGTAAAAACTCTGGAATATTTTTCGAAGATTTCGAGAAAGAAGAACATCAATCCAATAAACAAATGCAACAATAACTAGACATTCAGATGTTGTCTTTAGGACAAAATCACAGTTGTTCCAATTGTTTTGTCTTTGTATCTTGAACATTGTACCTTGTCACTTGATTTGGCTATGTTACAGTTTCTGAACGCAACCTTCAACGCAAGTCATTTTCATCATTTGTCAGACTTTAATTATGAGCTTCCTGTTTGGACCGGAAGTAAAGTCAAAGTGTGGTTATGCCTAATAACAAAATGTCATATGTGATGTAAGCTACAAATGGTAAAAAAATGATGACTCCAGGACATTTAGCACAGGAGATTTTTTTTTTTTTTTTAACTTAGAGCTTCCTGTTTGGACCAGAAGTAAAGTTCAAAGTAGGGTCACGCCTGTAAATCAAACGTCACATTATGATGTAAGTTACAAAACATATGTCACACATGCTATAAGCTTCAAATTTTCACAAAGATTATGACTCTACAATGTGTACTTCGGGAGATACGATTTTTTCATTATTGAACTTTGAATTAATGTAACTTGATACCTGTTGACGTCACGATGACGGAAACATGTTTGCCTTACTATGATTTGTTGTTATTTACAAGGTGGTATAACTTTTATTACTATGCGATGCCTTTGGACGAAAACCCTAACAATGCAAAGATTCAGCAAGTTTCATGTAGAAAAACATCTACCGATAGAGGACGCTATAGCATATGAGCAGTCTTACCAAAAGCCAAACTAACATCTGAGAACACAATATGAAGTTTTAACCGCTAAATGATAGCGCTAACCCACCGCATTCATATTTGCAGTTTTCCAAAGAAAAACCTGTACAGCTTCACAACACCCAAAATCCTCATTAGGTTAAAGGGACACACCGGCTTACCTAATTTAGTGATGTGGAAGACAGACAATAATTTTTAAATAGTTGTTCTTAAAAAAAAATCATCAAAATATCACGTACTTAACGAAAAATGTGAAGAAAAAAAAACACAGTCAAAGGTCAGCTTATACGCTTTTCCAGCCGTTGCAACTGTCAAGTTTACGTGACAATGTTGCGCAATGTTGTAAGTAGACTCGTGCTCTGTTTATGTATGAATTATTACAATGACTAGGCATGAGGATCCAGACTTCATATCCATCCAGCACAAATTCACGTGTAAATAAATAACAGACATAAACGGACAGTATGTATTCTGTGTACGACGAACTGGACGAACTTACTTGCAATGGAGAACGTTTCTTCGACATCCAAGGATCGGTACAAAAAAAAACATCGCAAGGAAAAAAAACCAAAAAGCGGTCCAACGAAAAGTCAAAAGTAGAAAAAAAACACGATAAATCCAAAGGGAAAGCCAGCGTGTGCCAAGCGAGCCTCCCACCTTCGCTGCAAACGGATTGCCTTTCTCCTGACAGCTTTAGCGATGGCATTCTCCCGTTTTTCGGGCGATGACTTCACTTGCCGGCCGCAGCCACCGCCACTGTTTTTTTGTTGTTGTGGCGATTGGGGGTGGGGGAGTGGACATTATGCATCATAGAGGTAGATAGATCAGCTGTATGGGATAAACCATGGAGGTAGAAATTAGTCTAATTTCTCTAATTTCTACCTCCAGGCAATACGTTACAATAGTTAGGGGATAATAGCTAAGGGTACAGACTAAAACAGTCGTAAAAAACGTAATTGTTGGTCTGGCTCCCTACCCCTCCAACAAGCTCCCAAGCTTACGGCTAGGCCGGCAATGGGGAGTTCATGCCCCGGGGTTTGTCTCTCTGGCCCCACGAGACACGGCACCGGCTGTACGGGATATGCCCCAAGGTTTACGTTCCGCTAGCTCCCACGCTGGTGCGCCGTAAAACACGCTTCGGTTGCTCGGACTCTCTGAATGCCAACATGACGTTCGATTTTTCATCATTATTTACAAATTGTATCAATAACCTGAATGCATAGTCTTTTTTGTCAAATACTCATAAATAATTGTAAAAAAAAAAAAAAAAAAAAAATTCAATTTGGTTCAGTAATTTACTTTTATACGGCTGGAAGTAAAACTAACTCCGAAGATCACGTGATTTATCCGAACCACTTTTTTGGTTCGGATAAATCGTTTTTTGAAAAATGCTCGAAAACAGCAAAATTTGATGGCTTCTTTTAGGAACCATTCTTCTCCATTCCTGGAAGACCTTTGAAGTCATATGTTAACTTATTTTGTAGCCCAAATAGCCCAACGAAGCCGGTGTGCCCCTTTAACGTGTGAAAAACAGGCAAGTGCGCACTTGTGTACAACTGTGATATCAACTCTGAGCGGCGAAAAGCAGCGCAATCCACACAGCGTTGTACCAATGGTGCTCTGATTGAACAATTAACGGTTAATTAAAGTGAAATTACGTTGTGCTTTGATGAATTTTTATGGTCTGGGATAACTCTTGGTAAAAGAATGCATGTTTTCTTAACGATCTTTGTAATAAAGCAATCATAAATTCCATTTATTTAGAAAAATTTTGGTTTTTGACCTACCAAATAGCTACACTTTTTGAGCCATGCCTTTTGTACATAGATTAAAAGCTGCTTCATAAATGGTGTCATGATGACGTGTCATAAAAAAATACTTCAAATTGCACATCTGCAATATCCAGCAAGTCAAGAACAGAAAAAAAGATTTTGAGGATCGGACGTATACTTCTTGAGATATGTTGGTTTAAAGATTGCCAAATTAAATATTCATGTCAATAAAACTCCGCTAATTATTTAAGAATTTAACAAAATTTACATTTTATTATAACTTCATGTACTTAGCTTCAATTTGTTATAGGATTTGAGGCTGTCATACTTACCAATTCTAAGATTAGGCTGAAACAAAATTTGTGTACAAATGCAATACGGTTTTGACAGAATCAAAGAATAATAAGAACTAGACATATTGTGTTTGTGCACAAACGCTAAGCTGTTCCCTTTTGGTTTGGCTTTTGATTAATTGCTCTACACCTTCAAAGACAGCATGACTTTGAGAAACCCTCACCTTCCGGTTGACCTGGAAGTAAAGGTCAACGAGGGGTCACGGTAACCCAAGGCTAATTTTCAACGCCCAAAGAGTCTTTAACTGAACAGAAATTTAAAATCGGCTGTGTAGTTCTTGACATATGGTCCAATTTCCGGTTGACACCAATTCAAGGTCAACATGGGGTCACGATAATGCAGGGCTATTTTCCAACGCAGAAGGAGTCTATAACTGAAAACAGTTTGAAAATCGGCTGTGTATTTCTTGAGATATGGTGCTGCAAAGATTGACTAATTAAATGTTCCGGTTGACCCAGAAGCAAATGTCAACATGGGGTCACGGTACCCAAGGCTCATCTTCAATGCCTATAGAGTATATAACTGGAAAAAAAATAAAAATCGGCTGTGTAATTCTTGAGATATGGCCCGGAAGTCTTTTAAGAATTAAATATTGACGGTCGATCGGATTCTTGCCTGATTAAACTCGTTTAAGTCTATTACCATAAAAAGTCCCTGCCTATCAAAAAACACAATACGTTGGTCACAGTAAAAGTGTCAGGACTTTATCAAATTTAGAACATTGTTTCATGTGTTTTGTACATAGATATTAAATATGTTATAAATGACGTCATGATGACGTGACGGACACAAATATGCCACAGTGCACATCTACATCATAAAATAACTTCAGAACTGAAAAAAAATTGACGATCGGACGTATACTTCTTGAAATATGGTGTTTAAAAGATTGCCTAATTAAATATTCATGTCATTAAAACTCCGCTGATTAATTAAAAAAGTTAACCAAATTGACACTTTATTATAACTTTATGTAGTAAGCTTCAATTTGATATAAGATTTTAGTCTTTTATATTTACCAATTCTAAGATTAATCATAAACAAAACTGTGTACAAATGCCATGGGATTTGAGACAGAAGTCAATGTATAATAATAATAATAAAAACAATAAAAAATCTTGACGAAAACAAACCTGTTCTGACTGCTATGTCGGAACAGCTAATCATAATAACAATAACAATAACAGCGACAATAACAATAACAATAACAACAACAGCAACAGCAACAGCAACAGCAACAGCAATAATAATAATAATAATAATAATAATAATAATAATAATAATAACAATAATAATAATAATAGTAATCAATCAGCGCCAGCTGTTTAAGCAATCAGCGCCAGCTGTTTAAGGAGTTGGACGGAAATATTGACAACACGCAAGCGGGTTCGAGGCCAGCAGAGGCAAGAACTTTCTGGGGTGGTATTTGGGACCGACCAGTCCAACACAACCGGCAAGCTGATTGGTTAACGGATGTGAAAGATGAATTGAGAGGCGTACAACAGCAAGAAGGATTCCAGATAGACGTGGACAAGGTAAAAAGACAGGTAAGGAAAGTGCCAAACTGGAAAGCCCCCGGTCCGGATCATGTGCATGGGTACTGGTTGAAGAACTTCCGTAGTTTACATGAGCGAATGGCCCTACAACTGCAAGACTGTCTAGTACAGGGTAAGGTCCCCACCTGGATGACTGAAGCAAGAACGGTTTTGATAATGAAGGATGTCAAGAAAGGTAACATTGCGAGTAATTACAGACCAATCACATGCTTGCCCGTGATGTATAAACTCTTGACCAGTATGATTGCAGAGGATCTCTATCGCCATATGGATGACCATCAGTTGTTTCCGGAGGAGCAGAAAGGATGTAAGAAGCAGTCCAGAGGTACGAAAGATCAACTTATCATCGATAAGGCTTTGCTGAAGGACTGCAGGAGCAGAAAGACTAACTTGGCAATGGCGTGGATCGATTACAAGAAGGCGTACGACATGGTGTCACACACATGGATAATGGAATGTCTGGATATGGTTGGAGTGGCCGATGCAGTAAAACGTCTTCTGTGTGAGAGCATGAAGACGTGGCGAACGAATCTGACAGCCAACAACGATAGTCTGGGCAAGGTATGCATAAGAAGAGGTATTTTCCAGGGTGACTCTCTGTCTCCGCTGCTTTTTGTTCTGGCATTGATGCCCCTGTCGATGATTCTAAGGAAGGTGAGTGCTGGCTATGTAATGAAGAGGGACGGATGTAAGATCAACCATCTCCTTTTTATGGACGATTTGAAGTTATTTGCCAAGAATGAGGCGGAGATCGATTCTTTGGTGCAGACCGTCAGGATTTTCAGTGATGACATCGGGATGCAGTTTGGTTTGGAGAAATGTGCTTCAATGACCATGAAGAGGGGAAAGAGGGTACATTCCGATGGCATCGCTCTGCCAGATGGTGCACAGATGAGGGCTTTGGGTGAAGAGGATAGTTATCGGTATCTTGGCGTACTAGAATCGGACCACGTCCTTCACGAGGAATCAAAGGTAAGGCTGAGGGCAGAATACATCAGGCGGGTGAGGAAATGTTTAAAGTCCAAACTGAACGGGGGAAACATGGTCAAGGCGATTAACACATGGGCCGTGTCTTTGATGAGGTACAGTGGGGGTATTATTGAGTGGACTAAAGAAGATTTAGATGTCACTGACAGAAGGACAAGGAAGCTGATGACCATGCATGGCATGCTACATCCGCGGGCAAATGTCAGCAGACTCTATCTTCCGAGGTCAGAGGGCGGAAGGGGGTTACTGAGCGTGGCAGACAGCGTCAACATCGAGCGAAGGAGCCTGCATCGTCATGTCAGGAGCACCGAGGAGAAATTGCTGAAAATTGCACGAATGTACACGACGGCAGACGAAGCTGGGCCGAAGGAGTACAAGAGGGAAAGGAAAGAGGAAAGACACCAAGATTGGAGGAACAAGCCACTCCATGGCCGGTTCCTGAGATGTACAGAAGAAGTGGCGAGTTGCAAATCCTGGAATTGGTTAAAGAGCGGAGAACTGAAGAAGGAAACCGAGGGCTTGATTACTGCGGCGCAAGACCAGTCTCTAAGGACAAATGTAATGAAGGCCAGGATAGAGAAAACGAACGTCTCTCCTATGTGTAGAATGTGCAACAAGGCAGAAGAGACTGTATTTCATATTGTCAGCGAATGTAGTAAGATATCCCAGACGGAGTACAAAGGCAGACATGACAAGTTGGCTAAGGTGATTCACTGGGATCTGTGTAAGAAGTATGGTGTCCAGGTGCATGCCAAGTGGTACGACCATGTTCCAGAGAAAGTTGTAGAGACCGACGCGGTCAAGATCCTCTGGGACTTCAACATTCAGACTGATCATGTTATAGAACATAGACGTCCGGATGTTGTAGTCTTAGATAAGACGAAGAAGATGTGTCATATCATCGACATAGCTGTGCCGGGTGATATAAGGGTGGCTTCTAAGGAGAAGGAAAAGATCGAGAAGTACCAGGACTTGGCCAGGGAACTTCGTAAGATTTGGCAGGTGAAAGTGAAAGTAGTCCCTGTGGTGGTTGGAGCACTTGGCACTATTCCGAAGGCACTGGAGAAGCATCTGGATCAAATAGGCACAACTGTGAGGGTAGATTTGCTGCAGAAGGCGGCACTTTTGGGAACAGCTAGGATCCTGCGAAAGACCCTCGAGATCTAAGGCTACGGGACGTAGCCCGACTCGAGGAGTTACCGGCACAGAGGAAAATGAGATCTTTCTTTTGCATGCTGTGATATCGTGAAATAATAATAATAATAATAATAATAATAATAATAATAATAATAATAATAATAATAATAGTAATAGTAATAGTAGTAATAATAATAATAATAATAATAATAATAATAATAATAATAATAATAATAATAATAATAATAATGGTGGCGAGACAAGGAGCACTGTTTCACATCGGCTCTCGATTCTTTTGAAGATAAAAATTGTTTCCTGTCATTTATTTTACACCAAAAGTTAACTCCTTGTCGGTACTACTTGGTAGACACCGCAGGGTAAGTTTGAAGACAACTAGTTAAGATCTTGTTGCTATTTTTGGTGGAAAAGTGTTGGATTTTTCCGTGTTTTGAAAACTTTGATCAACGTAGACCGCACAGTGTACATTGTATCAGTGAACGGACGCGCGCATCATCTGCGTCCTTTGGAACATCTCTATTACAACCAGTGTTGAGCGGTCTCCGTAGGGTTGAATATTCTACAGCGTTGCTGTATGTAATTTCCCCTAAAACTACAAACTTTCTCACAATTTTGTGATGATAATGACGAGTGCTATAGAGCATCAAGTAAACGGTGAAATAGGGACAAACTCCCAGAGAGGAAGTCCTTCACCCGATCTGGTTGGTATGCCTGAGCAGGTACCTCCAGATCGTATCCAAACTGCTCAAAACAGGATTCGTGTTGCAACCAGGAGAAAATGGAGTAAGAACGATAACAAAATAGCGATGGAATGCTACATTAAGAGTGTGCCGGACAAGAGAGGATACAGGAAGAGAATGTTTAGTCTATGGCAAGATAAAGAAATGTTCGACATTAGTGAGCAGCGTCTTGCAGACCAGATAAGTACAATCAAACGGAACCGGTGGTTGACAAATGTTGAAATTGAGGAGATGAGGAGAAAAGTACAAGCTGAAAGTAATAGAACGGAGATTGTTAACCACCAAGTACCGGAGGATGTGACTGCTGCTAGCTCGCAGACTGAAGATGAGGTAGATCTGCCAGGATTGCAAGATGGTCAGGATGACGGAGGCATAGACGAAGAGGATGGTTTAGAGCTTACGGAGGAGGAGGTGCAGATTAAGACGAGGGTTCAAGAGGTGATGAGAGCGGCTAAAGGGTCAAACGGGTGGAGTATCCCGGCTTTGCGCAGGGTTTCAAGGAAAAGGCTGACAGATATGTCAGCCGTGGTAAGTAAAGTACTTGGGTCGGTGAGTACTAATAATCTTTTGGAAACTAACCGTCTTATGTTTGCAGGGGCAGTTGTAGTAGGAGAAAAGTTAGGTGTGAAGGCTTCAAGTCCAGAACATGAAAACAGTACACCATGGTGGAAACGTAGGCTAGAGGGTCAAATAAAAGATTTACGAAGGGATCTCAGTAGACTAGAACAAATTAGTAAGGGTTTAATTAAAGGTTCAGACTGGAGGAATAGAATCATGACAAAATACAATGTGAAAGGTAAGGGGGTAAGTGTAGTGATAGAGGAGATCAAACAAAGGGTTAAGGCTAAGGCTGCAAAGGTGAAGAGGTATGATGACAGGGTGAGGCAGTTTCACCAGAACAGGCTGTTTAATACCAATCAGCGCCAGCTGTTTAAGGAGTTGGACGGAAATATTGACAACACGCAAGCGGGTCCGAGGCCAGCAGAGGCAAGAACTTTCTGGGGTGGTATTTGGGACCGACCAGTCCAACACAACCGGCAAGCTGATTGGCTAACGGATGTGAAAGATGAATTGAGAGGCGTACAACAGCAAGAAGGATTCCAGATAGACGTGGACAAGGTAAAAAGACAGGTAAGGAAAGTGCCAAACTGGAAAGCCCCCGGTCCGGATCATGTGCATGGGTACTGGTTGAAGAACTTCCGTAGTTTACATGAGCGAATGGCCCTACAGCTGCAAGACTGTCTAGTACAGGGTAAGGTCCCCACCTGGATGACTGAAGCAAGAACGGTTTTGATAATGAAGGATGTCAAGAAAGGTAACATTGCAAGTAATTATAGACCAATCACATGCTTGCCCGTGATGTATAAGCTCTTGACCAGTATGATTGCAGAGGATCTCTATCGCCATATGGATGACCATCAGTTGTTTCCGGAGGAGCAGAAAGGCTGTAAGAAGCGGTCCAGAGGTACGAAAGATCAACTTATCATCGATAAGGCTGTGCTGAAGGACTGCAGGAGCAGAAAGACTAACTTGGCAATGGCGTGGATTGATTACAGGAAGGCGTACGACATGGTGTCACACACATGGATAATGGAATGTCTGGATATGGTTGGAGTGGCCGATGCAGTAAAACGTCTTCTGAGTGAGAGCATGAAGACGTGGCGAACGAATCTGACAGCCAACAACGATAGTCTGGGCAAGGTATGCATAAGAAGAGGTATTTTCCAGGGTGACTCTCTGTCTCCGCTGCTTTTTGTTCTGGCATTGATGCCCCTGTCGATGATTCTGAGGAAGGTGAGTGCTGGCTATGTAATGAAGAGGGACGGATGTAAGATCAACCATCTCCTGTTTATGGACGATTTGAAGTTATTTGCAAAGAATGAGGCGGAGATTGATTCTTTGGTGCAGACCGTCAGGATTTTCAGTGATGACATCGGGATGCAGTTTGGTCTGGAGAAATGTGCTTCAATGACCATGAAGAGGGGAAAGAGGGTACATTCCGATGGCATCGCTCTGCCAGATGGTGCACAGATGAGGGCTTTGGGTGAGGAGGAAAGTTATCGGTATCTTGGTGTATTAGAATCGGACCACGTCCTTCACGAGGAATCAAAGGTAAGGCTGAGGGCAGAATACATCAGGCGGGTGAAGAAATGTTTAAAGTCCAAGCTGAACGGGGGAAACATGATCAAGGCGATTAACACATGGGCCGTGTCTTTGATGAGGTACAGTGGGGGTATAATTGAGTGGACTAAAGAAGATCTAGATGTCACTGACAGAAGGACAAGAAAGCTGATGACCATGCATGGCATGCTACATCCGCGGGCAAATGTCAGCAGACTCTATCTTCCGAGGTCAGAGGGCGGAAGGGGGTTACTGAGCGTGGCAGACAGCGTCAACATCGAGCGAAGGAGCCTGCATCGTCATGTCAGGAGCACCGAGGAGAACTTGCTGAAAATTGCACGAATGTACACGACGGCAGACGAAGCTGGGCCGAAGGAGTACAAGAGGGAAAGGAAAGAAGAAAGACACCAAGATTGGAGGAACAAGCCACTCCATGGCCGGTTCCTGAGATGTACAGAAGAAGTGGCGAGTTGCAAATCCTGGAATTGGTTAAAGAGCGGAGAACTGAAGAAGGAAACCGAGGGCTTGATTACTGCGGCGCAAGACCAGTCTCTAAGGACAAATGTAATGAAGGCGAGGATAGAGAAAACGAACGTCTCTCCTATGTGTAGAATGTGCAACAAGGCAGAAGAGACTGTATTTCATATTGTCAGCGAATGTAGCAAGATGGCCCAGACGGAGTACAAAGGCAGACATGACAAGTTGGCTAAGGTGATTCACTGGGATCTGTGTAAGAAGTATGGTGTCCAGGTGCATGCCAAGTGGTACGACCATGTTCCAGAGAAAGTTGTGGAGACCGACGAGGTCAAGATCCTCTGGGACTTCAACATTCAGACTGATCATGTTATAGAACATAGACGTCCGGATGTTGTAGTCTTAGATAGGACGAAGAAGATGTGTCATATCATCGACATAGCTGTGCCGGGTGATATAAGGGTGGCTTCTAAGGAGATGGAAAAGATCGAGAAGTACCAGGACTTGGCCAGGGAACTTCGTAAGATTTGGCAGGTGAAAGTGAAAGTAGTCCCTGTGGTGGTTGGAGCACTTGGCACTATTCCGAAGGCACTGGAGAAGCATCTGGATCAAATAGGCACAACTGTGAGGGTAGATTTGCTGCAGAAGGCGGCACTTTTGGGAACAGCTAGGATCCTGCGAAAGACCCTCGAGATCTAAGGCTACGGGACGTAGCCCGACTCGAGGAGTTACCGGCACAGAGGAAAATGAGATCTTTCTTTTGCATGCTGTGATATCGTGAAATAATAATAATAATAATAATAATAATAAAACTTTGATCAACGTAGACTGCACAGTGTACATTGTATCAGTGGACGGACGCGCGCATCATCTGCGTCCTTTGGAACATCTCTATTACAACCAGTGTTGAGCGGTCTCCGTAGGGTTGAATATTCTACAGCGTTGCTGTATGTAATTTCCCCTAAAACTACAAACTTTCTCACAATTTTGTGATGATAATGACGAGTGCTATAGAGCATCAAGTAAACGGTGAAATAGGGACAAACTCCCAGAGAGGAAGTCCTTCACCCGATCTGGTTGGTATGCCTGAGCAGGTACCTCCAGATCGTATCCAAACTGCTCAAAACAGGATTCGTGTTGCAACCAGGAGAAAATGGAGTAAGAACGATAACAAAATAGCGATGAAATGCTACATTAAGAGTGTGCCGGACAAGAGAGGATACAGGAAGAGAATGTTTAGTCTATGGCAAGATAAAGAAATGTTCGACATCAGTGAGCAGCGTCTTGCAGACCAGATAAGTACAATCAAACGGAACCGGTGGTTGACAAATGTTGAAATTGAGGAGATGAGGAGAAAAGTACAAGCTGAAAGTAATAGAACGGAGATTGTTAACCACCAAGTACCGGAGGATGTGACTGCTGCTAGCTCGCAGACTGAAGATGAGGTAGATCTGCCAGGATTGCAAGATGGTCAGGATGACGGAGGCATAGACGAAGAGGATGGTTTAGAGCTTACGGAGGAGGAGGTGCAGATTAAGACGAGGGTTCAAGAGGTGATGAGAGCGGCTAAAGGGTCAAACGGGTGGAGTATCCCGGCTTTGCGCAGGGTTCCAAGGAAAAGGCTGACAGATATGTCAGCCGTGGTAAGTAAAGTACTTGGGTCGGTGAGTACTAATAATCTTTTGGAAACTAACCGTCTTATGTTTGCAGGGGCAGTTGTAGTAGGAGAAAAGTTAGGTGTGAAGGCTTCAAGTCCAGAACATGAAAACAGTACACCATGGTGGAAACGTAGACTAGAGGGTCAAATAAAAGATTTACGAAGGGATCTCAGTAGACTAGAACAAATTAGTAAGGGTTTAATTAAAGGTTCAGACTGGAGGAATAGAATCATGAAAAAATACAATGTGAAAGGTAAGGGGGTAAGTGTAGTGATAGAGGAGATCAAACAAAGGGTTAAGGCTAAGGCTGCAAAGGTGAAGAGGTATGATGACAGGGTGAGGCAGTTTCACCAGAACAGGCTGTTTAATACCAATCAGCGCCAGCTGTTTAAGGAGTTGGACGGAAATATTGACAACACGCAAGCGGGTCCGAGGCCAGCAGAGGCAAGAACTTTCTGGGGTGGTATTTGGGACCGACCAGTCCAACACAACCGGCAAGCTGATTGGCTAACGGATGTGAAAGATGAATTGAGAGGCGTACAACAGCAAGAAGGATTCCAGATAGACGTGGACAAGGTAAAAAGACAGGTAAGGAAAGTGCCAAACTGGAAAGCCCCCGGTCCGGATCATGTGCATGGGTACTGGTTGAAGAACTTCCCTAGTTTACATGAGCGAATGGCCCTACAGCTGCAAGACTGTCTAGTACAGGGTAAGGTCCCCACCTGGATGACTGAAGCAAGAACGGTTTTGATAATGAAGGATGTCAAGAAAGGTAACATTGCAAGTAACTATAGACCAATCACATGCTTGCCCGTGATGTATAAGCTCTTGACCAGTATGATTGCAGAGGATCTCTATCGCCATATAGATGGCCATCAGTTGTTTCCGGAGGAGCAGAAAGGCTGTAAGAAGCGGTCCAGAGGTACGAAAGATCAACTTATCATCGATAAGGCTGTGCTGAAGGACTGCAGGAGCAGAAAGACTAACTTGGCAATGGCGTGGATCGATTACAGGAAGGCGTACGACATGGTGTCACACACATGGATAATGGAATGTCTGGATATGGTTGGAGTGGCCGATGCAGTAAAACGTCTTCTGAGTGAGAGCATGAAGACGTGGCGAACGAATCTGACAGCCAACAACGATAGTCTGGGCAAGGTATGCATAAGAAGAGGTATTTTCCAGGGTGACTCTCTGTCTCCGCTGCTTTTTGTTCTGGCATTGATGCCCCTGTCGATGATTCTGAGGAAGGTGAGTGCTGGCTATGTAATGAAGAAGGACGGATGTAAGATCAACCATCTCCTTTTTATGGACGATTTGAAGTTATTTGCAAAGAATGAGGCAGAGATCGATTCTTTGGTGCAGACCGTCAGGATTTTCAGTGATGACATCGGGATGCAGTTTGGTCTGGAGAAATGTGCTTCAATGACCATGAAGAGGGGAAAGAGGGTACATTCCGATGGCATCGCTCTGCCAGATGGTGCACAGATGAGGGCTTTGGGTGAGGAGGAAAGTTATCGGTATCTTGGCGTACTAGAATCGGACCACGTCCTTCACGAGGAATCAAAGGTAAGGCTGAGGGCAGAATACATCAGGCGGGTGAGGAAATGTTTAAAGTCCAAACTGAACGGGGGAAACATGGTCAAGGCGATTAACACATGGGCCGTGTCTTTGATGAGGTACAGTGGGGGTATTATTGAGTGGACTAAAGAAGATTTAGATGTCACTGACAGAAGGACAAGAAAGCTGATGACCATGCATGGCATGCTACATCCGCGGGCAAATGTCAGCAGACTCTATCTTCCGAGGTCAGAGGGCGGAAGGGGGTTACTGAGCGTGGCAGACAGCGTCAACATCGAGCGAAGGAGCCTGCATCGTCATGTCAGGAGCACCGAGGAGAAATTGCTGAAAATTGCACGAATGTACACGACGGCAGACGAAGCTGGGCCGAAGGAGTACAAGAGGGAAAGGAAAGAGGAAAGACACCAAGATTGGAGGAACAAGCCACTCCATGGCCGGTTCCTGAGATGTACAGAAGAAGTGGCGAGTTGCAAATCCTGGAATTGGTTAAAGAGCGGAGAACTGAAGAAGGAAAACGAGGGCTTGATTACTGCGGCGCAAGACCAGTCTCTAAGGACAAATGTAATGAAGGCCAGGATAGAGAAAACGAACGTCTCTCCTATGTGTAGAATGTGCAACAAGGCAGAAGAGACTGTATTTCATATTGTCAGCGAATGTAGTAAGATGGCCCAGACGGAGTACAAAGGCAGACATGACAAGTTGGCTAAGGTGATTCACTGGGATCTGTGTAAGAAGTATGGTGTCCAGGTGCATGCCAAGTGGTACGACCATGTTCCAGAGAAAGTTGTAGAGACCGACGCGGTCAAGATCCTCTGGGACTTCAACATTCAGACTGATCATGTTATAGAACATAGACGTCCGGATGTTGTAGTCTTAGATAAGACGAATAAGATGTGTCATATCATCGACATAGCTGTGCCGGGTGATATAAGGGTGGCTTCTAAGGAGAAGGAAAAGATCGAGAAGTACCAGGACTTGGCCAGGGAACTTCGTAAGATTTGGCAGGTGAAAGTGAAAGTAGTCCCTGTGGTGGTTGGAGCACTTGGCACTATTCCGAAGGCACTGGAGAAGCATCTGGATCAAATAGGCACAACTGTGAGGGTAGATTTGCTGCAGAAAGCGGCACTTTTGGGAACAGCTAGGATCCTGCGAAAGACCCTCGAGATCTAAGGCTACGGGACGTAGCCCGACTCGAGGAGTTACCGGCACAGAGGAAAATGAGATCTTTCTTTTGCATGCTGTAATATCGTGAAATAATAATAATAATAATAATAATAATAGTAATAATAATAATAATAATAATAATAATAATAATAATAATAATAATAATAATAATAATAATAATAATAATAATAATAATAATAATAATAATAATAATAATAATAATAATAATAATAATAATAATAATAATAAGAATAAGAATAAGAATAAGAATAAGAATAAGAATAAGAATAAGAATAAGAATAAGAATAAGAAGAAGAAGAAGAAGAAGAAGAAGAAGAAGAAGAAGAAGAAGAAGAAGAAGAAGAATAAAAATAAGAATAAGATGAAACACACAGCTCCAAAGCCATGAAAGGAGAAGAAAAGAAAGGTATGGATCAAACAGAGAACACAGAACAGCACCCACCAAAAGAAGCCGCCTATAAACCTAAGCTATCATTCAAAGAAGTAGTTGCAGGAACAACCAGCAAGAAAACTCCCACAAAACCCCAAGGATTTTGGGACGAAGCCATGAACAGCCAAGCAGTTAGAAAGTTGTCGCGGAAAAGGAAAACCACTGAAGATTCAACAGCATCATCTAAAGTAGCTCGTGATGAGTCAACACCAACAGATATGGAAACTTTGGCAGCCGAAAACCCAGTTGATGAGACACCAGAGAACATGCACGACCAGGAACATACGGATGAAAGATCCGACGATACATATTCGGAAGGATCGATCGACGAGGATAGTGGAAGACTCGTTGATCCAGATTATCACAGTGAAGACCCAGAAGATCAAGGCGGAGAATTCACTCTCTACACACGCGGGGGAGTCCGTCGACGAAGGAAAAAGCGAACATCATGGGAAAGGAAATCAACAACGCATAACTCTCAACAAACAACAAGTAAAACCAATGACACTGATCAACTGGGTCCATCAAGCTACCCAACTACCAACAAGCCTAGTAAGAACAACGAAAGCCAACCCAAACAACGAGTTCAACAAAACCAGAGAGGGAGAGGAAGAGGGAAGCCAAAGTAACTTTTACCTTCATTATAGCTGGTGTGATGGAGACATTATTGTACAACATCATCATTGATTATTGTCTATTGCCTTCATAAATGTTAATGGCTTGAGGAATAACCTAAAACGTAATGTGATCTTTGAATTTTTATGTCGTAACAAGTTTAGCCTAATTTTTCTTCAAGAAACTCACAGTGAAGAAAATGACGAACCCGTTTGGAGTAAAGAGTGGCAAGGAAAGATGCATTTTAGTCATGGCAATCGCCAATCAAGGGGGTTGCTATTCTCACTTCAGAAAAATCTGGTCTCTGCATTGATAATATTTCTAGGGATAAGGAAGGGAGATGGATAAAGGGGCAAACTAAATGGAACAATCTTGACATACCAGTTGCCTCTGTTTATGCTCCAAACAATTCGTACGACAGGGCTTATTTTTTTGATGACATGTCTGATTGGATAATTGGCGATTCTTCTATTATTGGTGGAGATTTCAATTGTAATACTGATAATGTAAAAATCAAAGATGGCAGTAAAACTATTCTTAAAAATGTCATTAACGAGAAAGATTTATGTGACGTCTGGCGCACTATTCATCCTGATAAAGCAGGATACACACATTACCACAAAGCTACACTGTAAAAAAGTTGGGTAATCCCATTTTACTAAGCAGTTGGTCGGTGATTGTACAACTGTTGGTAATTTTGTTTTGAAATTACCCAATACTGTGTTTTTAGAGTTGGGCAAAGAAATTTTACCGGAAATTGGGCAAATATACCCTAACAGTTGGGTAGCAAGTGAATTCCAAATAAGTTGGTCAAAACTTAGCTGCTAATTGGGAGGTTAACAACACTAAAAAATTGGCAGTTGTTTTTTTACCAACAATTGGTGTAGTCTTATTCAACTACTGGTTATAAAATGCCCAACGAAATTCCACTGTAAAACAGTTGGGTACAAAAAGTTGGGCAATCCCATTTGACCAATCAGTTGGTCGGTGATTGTACAAGTGTCGGTAATTTTGTTTAGAAATTACCCAATACTGTGTTTTTAGAGTTGGGCAAAGAAATTTTACCGGAAATTGGGTAAGTATACCTTAACAGTTGGGTAGCAAGTGAATTCCAAATAAGTTGGTTAAAACTTATAGCTGCTAAATCGGAGGTTAAGAACACTGAAAAATGGGCAGTTGTTTTTTTACCAACAACTGGTGTAGGTCTTATACAACTGATGGTTATAAAAATGCCCCAATAAATTCCCGTGACAATGGGCAAATGGATTTCACCACAAATTGGTAAAATTGTATTATAGCTGTTGGGTAACAGGTGATGTTTAAAAACATTGGTTGAAGTTTGACATTATTTGGGTGGCCAACAACACGAAAGATGCCCATTTTCAATTTAACCAATGATAGGTCCACCTTTATCCAACTCACTGGTTATAAATTGCTCAAAGAAATTGCTTTGACCTTAGCAAAAGGATTTGACCACAATTTTGTAAAAATTATCTTGACTATTGGGTAACAAATTATGTCCAAAGAAATTTGTTAAAATTTAAATTCAATCGAACAAAACTGCACTGGGGCAACTTTATTTAAAATAACAATTTCTGTTGTTAAAAACGGCATGTTGGCTTTATGCAATTTAGCTGAGAGTCAATAACTTATTTGGGGTTCAGAGATGGGTGCAAACAAATTGGGCAAATGCGGTTTTGATAATTTTAGTAACACAATACCCAATCGACTAGAAAGTTGGGCAAATTTACAACAACATGACTTAAATGTGGGTGTTGGGATGGGACGACCGTGAGTGTAATTAAGCCTACTATTGTATTTATAACAGAAAGAAAAGAACAACATCTGTTGCAAGACATTTGAAATTTAACTGAACAGAAGATTCCCGCCTCCTCCAAGGAGAGTCCATGAAAAAAAAAATACAAGCACAAATCATGGGTCATATACGCCCATTTATTTTGTAAACAAGTTGGGCGAAAGCGGCATGGTTGGTTTTGCAGGCAGGGCGTGCGCGCTTGGACATGTTTGTTGTGATGTGCAACACGCAGCTGAGATCAGCGATGACAAGAAACACCTACTCTCATCGAGCACCGTGAAGAATGGCTACCACTGACTTGAATAAAAGGTCCTTGGCAGATATTTTGAATGCATGGGGAGTGCCTGAACTCTTCGATCACTTTCAAGGTAAGAAGTCACGGTTTGCTGGGATTAATTTTTCATGTAGAAAATGTGAAGATGTGATTTGTAAACATCGTCCTGTCAAATGCCAGCACGTATAACGTGTGTACATGAACAATGGCGGTGTGGTGTAGAACACGTTGAACTTAAAATCGTTTGTTTACATGCTCTAGTTGTGTTGCCTCGAGAGCTTAGTATTACTATTAGTATTATTAGCAGATCAGGGGGTTTGTACATTCTTGATCTGTATACTCACGAGCCTTGCATAGAACAAAAGGGTACTGAATAAATGGTTTAAAAAACCGTAAGAAATGTAGTGAAGCTAGTCCATAGTACATTTTGTACAAGAAATCTGTAGATCAGAAAAAGTTTTGGGAAAATTAACTTAACAGTTTAGAACTCATAACATTTTATGAAATGTTGGTTGAACTTTTCCTTGTAATTGGGAATTTCACAAAAATAAACTGATGGGCATTGGGCAATACCATGCAATTTAACCATTTTATTTGGCTTCCTTTATTCAACTATTGCTTATAAATTTCCCAATATATTGTCTTAAGTTGTATAAGTTGGTTTCACCAGAGTTTGGATAAAAGTTAACCTATCAATTGGGAAATTAACACACATTTCTAAAACGTTTCGTGATTTTTTCTTCTTATTCATCCCGAAAGTGCTTGTCTACCACCATGCAACATTTACCTAATGTAGTTAGATATATTTTATGGGGCAACTATGACTCTTCTATGGGGCAACTATGACTCATGAGATTCTTTAGTTTAAATATCCTCCATGGTTTAATTGAGTCTATATCTAGCAAAGACAAGGTTCGGAGCATAACTGTGCTTTATGGAAAGGTTTAAGGGTTTTCCCCCTCTTTTTATTTATTAATTTTTCTCTTTTCTTAACTTTCGAATGCCTCATGCCGCGCAGACACTAAATTTATAATAAAACTGTTTTTAAATTTTATGATCAACTTGGAGACATAAATAAGGTTGTTTAAAATTAAGACATTAGTTTGTATAAATTGTGGTTTTTTTTCTAGCTACCAGCGTCGCAAGCTCATCATCAGAAGATGAAAAGGAGGTTGATGAGATGATTCATTGGATGAAAGAGAACCATGAGCCAGAGGGAAAAATCAAGGACTTCATGGCAAAGACGTCACACCATAGGAAAAACCTCATCTATGAAGACTTGCTGTCAGTGGGTGAAGTAGTACAGGAGTTCCCTGAGTTTTCGACCCCGGTATGGTAAGACGCCTTTACATTTTCTTCAAGGGACAAAAAATTGACATGATGGCACTAATTTGAATAAAGTGCATATAATGTGTTCATGTGACCATGAAGTAGATTTTATAATGTTTGTATCACTTGACATGTTTTGACCAAGATTAATAAATGGGTTAAACCTGTTGTTAAATATTGCAATCAGTTCAACAATCAGTGATAATAATGTTGGAAAATGTTTTCATTTCCCTCCCTTTTTTGAGGTAAATGTCAAAAAGGTTTCACTTTGTAAATCACTCTCTGTTGGATATTTTTATGTGCTACCTGTGGCTTCAATCATTCAGAGTGAAAACTAATACTAAGGACATACATGTATTATGTTGATGCTGATGACAAGCTATCTAGGAGATGGGAAGGCTTCACTGATTCTATCATTAAGTATGCATCAGTCATGAACTCATCATCATGGACGTCATGGAAGGATATTTTGGGAGTGCCAGATATAAATGCCCTCTCAACAGGAAAACCATTGAAAACAACATGTAGCATGTTAATCTTTTTCATCTGTAGGTCTACTAGTTTCCTGTGTTCAGTCCAGTGTCTTAAGCCCAGTTTAAGCACAAAAGTGTGCACCAGTATTTCTTTAATTTGTGTTGTAATTTAATTCCAATTCAAGCTTCTATTATTTCCCACTTTGAACAAATTTGATATTCTCTGAACTTGAGTTTATCAAAAAAATTGATTTTGGGTGATACTATCAGTATTACACATGGCCATGTGATTTATTTGCTGTGCCTGAGTAGGGTAATTCTTCAATGATTAAAATGATTAAAACCACCATACAAAGTCAAAGTCCTTTAAAAGCATGAAATCAAAAACTAAATGAAAATAATATTATAAGTAAACTTGACAGTTATAATATCGACCAACCAGGAAATGTTTTTAGTCAGTCCGGTACTCACAAGTATTGTGAGCCTATTACTTTCTTTAAATTGTTATGTGTGAGTAAAATGTTGTTTTTGTAAGTGTACATTTTATTATTGACTATTTCCTGAAACTTAATGTTTTGTTTTGTTTAACAGAAGAGAAGAAGGCCTTAAATGTTGCCATGAAAACCAAATGTAGGATTGATGCAATTAGTCTAATCATGAGACGATTTCGGTGGATTTTTGTCTTTCCTCTTTTTGTATACCTACCCCTTATAGTATTTTTTGAGTACACCTGTTTTATCACGTTTAAGTGTTTTAAGTGTTTTTTTAAACGTGATATAAAAAATAAACATATATTTGTCTTGAAATTAATGCTAATACTTGTGGTAAAACGTATACAAATCACAATGTTTGTGTGATGATAATTAACACTTTTATAAGGATTAAAAAAAATACACGTCAGTTTTTCTAATTATGTGTTGTGTGTGTGTTAATGTGCAATCATTATCTTTTTTACTACCAACAAATGTAAAAATAATTGGTTCAATCTAATTGCCCAACTAAAAATTATGTTTGTAATCAGTCTGTAAAGATCGACCAACCAATGTGTCATATTTTGAACCAATGAATAACAGTAAAATGTTTCTTTTTTCTCTGCGGATACACTGCTGTATTTGTTTTTAAGATCACTTAATTTCTAGTTATTATTTACATTCTTACTAGATTGTGATGGGTAATTTAGATTCAACCAATTTCACGCGAAAGTCAGGATTAACCATTATTTAGGAACATTGCAGTGCCCAACCGATGAATGACGGTTTCCCAATAAGTAGTACCCCCCCCCCTTTTGGTTAAACATTAATTTCCCAATTATTGTGGGAAACGTATTTGCCCAATAAATGGATTACAACACAATGGCCAATTATTGGATGACATTTCACAAGTAAATGGTGAAACATTTTTGCTCAATAGGTGGATAAAAACACGAGAACCAATTGTTGGGTAATGTGTTTTTTATCCAATTAATGGTTTAACTTGTTTTGCCCAATAGATGGATAATGACAAAGAGAACCAATTGTTGAGTAGAAAATAATTTCCCAATTATTGTGGAAAACGTTCTTGTCCAATAGTTGGATAAATGCAAAAGAGCCAATTGTTGAGTAATTATATTTCACCAAAAAGTGGTGAAAATTGTTTGCCCAATAGATGGAAAAATACAAAAGAACCAATTGTTGAGTAGAAAATAATTGCCCAATTATTGTGGAAAACGTTCTTGTCCAATAGTTGGATAAATGCAAAAGAGCCAATTGTTGAGTAATTATATTTCACAAAAAAGTGGTGAAAATTGTTTGCCCAATAGATGGGTAACAAAGTAACAACCAACTATTTGGATTTCTTTTTTACCCATTTTTTAATAAATATAATTCCCCAACTCCGTTGGGTAGTAGAAGCCCAACATATTAAGGGTTGATAATTCGACCTTCTTTGGGTAAAAATTTGGTATTTTTTAACCATTTTTTTTAAGAGTGTAGTAAGCAGGCGACTAGAATTGACTATTTGTTTTTATCGTCCAATCTTCTGAGTAATGTTTTAGACGTGCGTGTTAATCCACATGGTAATTCTGATCACTCTATAGTTTGTATGAAATTACATGATCCCGGTAATGTGCATGGCCAAGGAAGGTGGATATGTAATAATAGTCTTTTAAATGACAATGATTGTAAATATCGCATAATTTTTTTTTTTACAATTATGGACTTCTCAAAAATACAACTACAAATCTCTGTTGGATTGGTGGGAAAGTGGTAAATTCAGAATAAAAGAAATTCTCCAAGATTACGGCAAAGAAAAAGCGCACCTTCAAAAACAAAAAATTAATGATCTTAAGAAAATATACAACAGGCTCTTGGAGAATCCAGACTCCAGTGCTGATGCCATTAAAGACATTGAAGCTCAAATAAAAGCCTACGAAATTGAAGAATGGTCCAAGGCTATAATTAGAGTTCGGAATACTATTAAAGAGGAAGGTGAAAAAGCCTCTAAATTCTTTCTGAATTTTGAAAAACAGCAAGTCCAGAATAGTAAAATTGATAGGTTGGTTAATGCTGAAGGGAAATTTATCGATCAACCTCACTCTATGCTTGATCATGCTAATGATTTTTACTCTGACTTGTATAAAGAGGAAGACATCTCTGATGATCACTTAAATGATATTATCTCTAAAATAAGCAGAAAACAAATTCCTCATGATATTCATTGTAATCTTGAAAAAGCTATTACGGCTGATGAAGTCAAGTTAGCACTATTTCAAATGAATAAAAATAAGTCTCCTCCTCCACCACCACCACCACCACCACCACCACCACCACCACCACCACCACCACCACCACCACCACCACCACCACCACCACCACCACCACCACCACCACCACCACCACCACCACCACCACCACCACCACCACCACCACCACCACCACCACCACCACCACCACCACCACCACCACCACCACCACCACCACCACCACCACCACCACCACCACCACCACCACCACCACCACCACCACCACCACCACCACCACCACCACCACCACCACCACCACCACCACCACCACCACCACCACCACCACCACCACCACCACCACCACCACCACCACCACCACCACCACCACCACCACCACCACCACCACCACCACCACCACCACCACCACCACCACCACCACCACCACCACCACCACCACCACCACCACCACCACCACCACCACCACCACCACCACCACCACCACCACCACCACCACCACCACCACCACCACCACCACCACCACCACCACCACCACCACCACCACCACCACCACCACCACCACCACCACCACCACCACCACCACCACCACCACCACCACCACCACCACCACCACCACCACCACCACCACCACCACCACCACCACCACCACCACCACCACCACCACCACCACCACCACCACCACCACCACCACCACCACCACCACCACCACCACCACCACCACCACCACCACCACCACCACCACCACCACCACCACCACCACCACCACCACCACCACCACCACCACCACCACCACCACCACCACCACCACCACCACCACCACCACCACCACCACCACCACCACCACCACCACCACCACCACCACCACCACCACCACCACCACCACCACCACCACCACCACCACCACCACCACCACCACCACCACCACCACCACCACCACCACCACCACCACCACCACCACCACCACCACCACCACCACCACCACCACCACCACCACCACCACCACCACCACCACCACCACCACCACCACCACCACCACCACCACCACCACCACCACCACCACCACCACCACCACCACCACCACCACCACCACCACCACCACCACCACCACCACCACCACCACCACCACCACCACCACCACCACCACCACCACCACCACCACCACCACCACCACCACCACCACCACCACCACCACCACCACCACCACCACCACCACCACCACCACCACCACCACCACCACCACCACCACCACCACCACCACCACCACCACCACCACCACCACCACCACCACCACCACCACCACCACCACCACCACCACCACCACCACCACCACCACCACCACCACCACCACCACCACCACCACCACCACCACCACCACCACCACCACCACCACCACCACCACCACCACCACCACCACCACCACCACCACCACCACCACCACCACCACCACCACCACCACCACCACCACCACCACCACCACCACCACCACCACCACCACCACCACCACCACCACCACCACCACCACCACCACCACCACCACCACCACCACCACCACCACCACCACCACCACAATAATAATAATAATAATAATAATAATAATAATAATAATAATATGGTGGCGAGACAAGGAGCACTGTTTCAGATCGGCTCTCGATTCTTTTGAAGATAAAAATTGTTTCCTGTCATTTATTTTACACCTGAAAAAGAAACAGAGACAAATAAAAGGCCGCATCCGAATCTTACGACATCGTCTATGGTTATTGCCGTTGCAATTTCAGCGGTACGGCCGTAGCCACTGCCGAAAGTATCAATTTGGACACGGCTATAGGCTAAATCATACCTGTATGGCCAGCTCCAGACGTCGCCATCTTGGAAATTAACGATTTGGTTGGAAAATTCCTATAACCGGGAGCAAAAGCACAGCCTTCACAAGTACAATCGTGGTTGTCTGTATTAGTGTAACAGAGTAGTCAAGACAGCATGCGGCAGCAATTGAGTGGCACCAGTAAGCTAAACTAATAATACATTAATAAATTATCAAACATACTGCAGCCTGCTGGTTTGGTTGTGCATATAACAAGAAAATCTCAAATTTGAACGGAATGGTAAAGTCCAAAGTAAAGTTGTACTGTCCTCCCATTAAATTGAAATTTTATAAAATCTATCAAAAAACTCACCTACACAAATTTGCATTATTATGTTAAACTAACATAGCATAATTTGTATTGAATTAATTTTTGAAATGATATTACTTATTTCATTTTCCTAAAAAGAACAGTGAACAACATATTCAGAACAAAACTAATATTGACTGCTGCAAGTTTAATTGCCAATGAACAGTTGCACTATGCGGGAATTCCCAAAAGTTTATCACGGCGTTTCGAAGACTCAATGAATAGACCGATTGGGCGACAATGTTTACATGAGGTCACATGACCTTCTATTGAGTATGACGTCATACAGCTGATTAAAAATACGTGTAAAAGCATAAGCCGTGACACAGAGTGAGTACGAAAACAGTCGATTTTACTTTCGTTAAGCGATGAATTAGTTAATCAGCCCCTTTATTTAAAGTAGTATGTTGTGGCATTAATTTAAATCACATCTCTGTTCCATAATTTAACAGAATTAATAATAATAATAATAATAAAAATAAAAATCCCAAGAAAAACAAAACCTGTTCCGACTGCTAAGTCGGAACAGCTAATAATAATGATAATAAAAATAAAAATCCCAAGAAAAACAAAACCTGTTCCGACTGCGTAGTCGCACAAAAATCGACTGAGACAAGTTTAACAATAAATTGCGATGTCGCAATCGCTGAACAATGCTGTAGGGGAATCCCACTGAAAATCATATCGTTGCAATCATTGTGTCATGATTGTGCGTATCTGGGAATTTTAACCATATCAAACCACAACAAACAGTTCCTAAAAATTAGTCAACTGGCTTGTAGTAAGTTTTTCTTTCATAGATTTACTTTTATTTCTGTGTTTGAGATTATCGTAAGAGTGTGAGAGTGTTCAATGGCCAGCAGAAAATCGTTTCGTCACATGTAGACACTGCTGTTGCCTTGCGGGTGTTCGTTCAAGAACATGTACAATTGATCTATGTTTTATTCACCTACAGTGATTGTAATGTAGCACTAGCAGGCTTACCACAGAGCCATCCATTATCAGATACTGGAACTGTTCATAAGTTAGACGTGATTCAAGCCGGAAGACTACAGTAATAAGCGAAATGGTAAAGAATGGTAAAGAATGGTAAAGAAATGATGGCGCTGTCCAATTCAGTGACGTTTTATGACTGTTGACTTGTAATGCATAAAAATGTAAAATAGAATTTCACATGTTTTATGGGTGGGGTCCATGTCTGTATAACTTTGCTCGCAATTTTTGTCGTATTGACTGCTGGGGTATGTGTGGCAAACAAAGTGGGTGACCGAAGGAGCCATTTTGACAGAATGCGTCTGAACTATGTGGATGGGGTGAGACCGCGAGGATATTTTTTCAGATCCTCTTGTGTAGCAATAACATGTTTTCATGCCTCAATTTCGGGCAATCATCAGTTGCGGGTGTGGGTGATTCTGGAAGAATCTGTAGGTCTCGTGTCT
Organism: Marthasterias glacialis; assembly: GCA_911728455.2. Classification (NCBI taxonomy): domain Eukaryota; kingdom Metazoa; phylum Echinodermata; class Asteroidea; order Forcipulatida; family Asteriidae; genus Marthasterias; species Marthasterias glacialis. The sequence goes on from OU452240.1 coordinate 7,640,564, forward strand.
CGCTCTAGAGACACCAAGTTTATTTACGCTATAGTTCAAAATGAAGGTTGTATATCCGACTGCGGACATTTTTCATGAGTGAAATCACTCAGAAGTTTTCTCCGGGTTGGTTTAGCGGGGATTGGAACGAAACTGAGTCCTTTCCTAAGGTCATTTTCTCTATGTCAGAAAGTTTGGCCTTGGATAAGTTGGTTTTGAAACGTTCAATATTTAATGCTAAGTTTGTAAGGAGATTCTTCTTATTGAACTGTTTGTGATTAGTGCACTTGTGTGAAAAGCGATTGGCTTTCTGTTGGGATTGAGAATGGCAAATTCGCTAGGTCATTTTCCGTTTGGTCATATTAAGAGAGGGTGAATTCATCAAAGTCCGTTTATAATGAATAATAGTATATACTTGGAATTGCCGTAGTATATTATTATTTATAAATAAAGAATGACAAAGTTGTATGTAATATCTCTCTTCTTTGGAAAAAGTGGTAGTCCTGAGAAGGACTGGTTGTTTTATTTAGCGAACCTTGTTCCTTGTTGTCCCGCTTTTTCTTGACGCCCGTTGAGATGATCCACCAACCTCTGTCTTGCTTGTGTGTTGGTATGTCCCAGTTTCGTAGATTATGCCGGTGACGATGTGTGCTGGACAGGAGGCTGTGGGTTATACACTTGGTGTGGCGTTTGTGAAAAAGCTTTGTTAAATTAGGTAGACATCTTGTCAAAGGCTTGCCGGTCGTTGTGACTGTGAATATCTACCTTGAGTACGGACGTGATGGGGGTGACAAGAAAGTAATCCTCGAATATTCCAACTGTGAAGATGCTGTGCGTGGGTGGTGCGTGGTGGGTTGATAGTAGGTTCCTTGTGGTGAATAGGTAGATGAGCGTCCAAGTAGTTCCGGTAATGGTTTTGGCTTTCAGATAAAACGCGGGAAGTCTTTGGGTAGACTTTCTTGTTAAATCTGTGTTTCTTTTATCGCAAAAATGGTTGTTTTTTCCTTTCCAAATGTGGAATTTTGGGAAATAAAGTGTTTGTACCATTTTGTGCAATTGTGTGGTCTGAGTTGATTATTTTGATAAGCCAGATTTATTTTTCCTTCCGATTGCGGAGATGGAAAGAGGTATTACGGGTTGGTGTTTCTTTTAAAATTTTGGTGGGTTTTCTATAGTTGTGAGATGGAAGAAGTATGTGTTTGTTCGTTCTCGCTTGCGAGTTTGTGAACTGGGGTTGGGTATACTTATATTGCTAATAGCAATCTTCCTTGTGATGATTATATAGTCGGAACTTATTCCAATGTAGTGACTCAAATAGAAAACCAAAATTCCAGAGGAATTTGTGTGAGTTACAGTGATTCCGTATGCGGGAAGGGTTAGAAAATGTAATACCTTTGTTACAAAGTCGTACGTGAACGGGTTTTGACATCGGTACATTGTGGGACAGGTTTGGTAGTTGAGCTCAGTGGGAAAGAAAACTGTATGTGTTCTTCTTGTGAGCATAGTATAAATTGTCGTAAAAGTCCTTTTTTTTAATGATCTCCATCTGATTGCAGAATTTCGAAAAATATTGAAATATGTGGATTGAACTTTTTCCCGAATGCGGGGTTAAGTTTGTGCCATTTATTTTCAATATTTGTATATAAATGTGGATGTCAGGTTCGTTCTTAAATAAACGGAACTGTGGGAGGTTTTTTTTGGACATTGTTTGTAATGTCGGGTGGTCGTTTGTTGAACCTGGACCAGTATTTATCAAGTCATGTAGTGGTATATACAGAGTATATTCCGGTAGGGTGCAGTCAAAAACAACCTGAAGATACCGTTCCCGCTAATCAGGGGGTATACGAAGGTAGCTTGAGGTAGCCATCAACCCACAGTACCCCCTAGAGGGGCAAGGAGTATAGACAGTAAATGGTAAAGAAATGATGGCGCTGTCCAATTCAGTGACGTTTTATGACTGTTGACTTGTAATGCATAAAAATGTAAAATAGAATTTCACATGTTTTATGGGTGGGGTCCATGTCTGTATAACTTTGCTCGCAATTTTTGTCGTATTGACTGCTGGGGTATGTGTGGCAAACAAAGTGGGTGATTATTTTCCCCTCTTTTTCTTGTGTTTTAAAGGAAAAGTATACCTTTGGTTTTTGGAACCGTACGTTTGCCTTAATGCTATATAATTGTAGATATATACCATAAAACTAACCTGTGTGAATTTCATTTCAAAAGGTGGCAGCGTTTTTGAGATATCGCCAAAAATCTGGAGCGGTTGCGTTCACGCAGAAGAAGTATCCGTCATTGGAATACACATTCTGAGAAGCGTTACGGCCATAACGCTTCTCAGATTCAAGTTTTTGGGGGATAAAAAGTGATATATTTTTCCATAACTGCAGTACTTCGAAGTGAAACGTTTCTCAAAATGCATTATACTATCCAAAGCTGCCGTACTCCTTACCAAGTAAGTTTTTATTGCCAAAAATTTTCAGAGTCATTACCAAACGTATGCAATGCCTTTAAGAATATTTTTTCAGCATTTGAACATTCTGTAATATAATTGTATGAGCCACTTTTACTTCAGATAAGGATGGGATATCTCCCACATCCCCATGATTTACGGTAATAGTTGTGTGTTGTACAATAACAGCAGCCTGCTTCTCCATCTCTTGGTGGTGCGTTGTATCGTCCCCTATGGTCCCTCGGATCCAAAGGGGCTGATAGGCTTCCAAGTTCATGTTTTTCATGTACTCTTGATGAAAGGTATAAATTGCTTGCAAAGGTCCCGTAACCAAAGGTGTGTCGTGTTGCAAAGACTCTGATTTTACGCTGTTTCATAACCCCACTTGTATTAAGATCACTGAAGAATGGAATGGGGGCTCTTAGTCTTTGACTAGCATGTTCGTTTGCCGGTGTGGAAGGAGATTCTGTCCGGAAGGAGATTCTGTCCGGGCATACGGCGAATTGTGTACTAACTCCTTCTGATAGCGCCCTCTTTTGAATAAACTCCTCCAGCCCACGTTAATTTACCGTATGGTGGACACACTACCTTAGGACAGAATACCCTATGACACCGGCTTTTATGCTTGAGCGCACGAGCGGAGAAGGATCGAACAGTACCGCGCAGTCACGTTTTGAATCCATTACTGCAATTTTGAACGTCGCATGTATGACGTTTTTAGATAAGTCCCATCTTTACATTATACAATTGTTGTCTGCTGTGATGTGGTCCAGGCTGTTTTGGACACCCGAGGAGGCAGATGGCACCCGACGCGAAGCCGAGGGTGCCATCGGCCCTCCGAGGGTGTCCAAAACGGCATGGACCACATATCACAGCAGACAACAGTTGTTTTGTTATACCATGGTATTAGTTTGCAGGATTCTTAAAAAGGCCCTTACCGACAAAGTTTGCAGACGACAATATTCAATTCAACAAAAGTGCGTTGGTTGCAATTTTTTTATCAACAAAAATGTATCAACTGGTCCTTATATTGCGAGCATCATATCGAAAGTACAGTAGCGTGCATAGTACCAGTGGTTGCGTAGTAACCTCTTTTTCAGGTAGTACCGCTAAGTGGTTGTACAGGTCAATGGGGACGATGAAATAGTGTTCTGAGAACGATCTAGGTAATGGATGCGGGCGACATGACCTACCTCTTTCTCGGGGGTATTGCTAACTTCAATAAACATATCAATAGGGACCATGAAATTAGTTTTCTGAGGACGATCTAGGTAATGGACCCTGACAACATCACTTTTTTGAGAAGACATGAAATGTTGTATTTTGTCACGTGATTGGTTCTCGACCAATAAAAATTCACAATCTAATACGTGGAACAGCGTTGTGTGCTGCCGTCGCATTGATGCGTATTGCCCTCACGGCGTCATGCTGTCGCATTGTTGCATTTTCGACTGCATTGTTGACGGCGCAAACGGCTGGGACAAACGATCAGCAATTTAACAGCACAACGCGACGGCATGACGCGGCTCAACAGAACAGTGCGACTCCACTGTGCAACGATGCGACAGCACAACGGACTATGCCCCGTTGGCGGCGCAAACGGCTAGGGAATAATTTATCTACGTCATGATTGCGACGTTCAAATAGACCGATTGCGCGACAATGTTTACATGCAGTCACGTGACCCCCTATCGGGGATGACGTCATACAGCTGGTGAAAAAATACGTGTAAAGAGATAGGCCGTGACACAGAGTGAGTTCGAAAACAGTCGATTATACTTTCGTTAAGCGATGAATTAGTTAATCAGCCCCTTTATTTAAAATAGTATGGTGAAGCATTAATTTAAATCACATCTCTGTTTCATAATTTAACAGAGTTCTTCTGAAAAGAGTTTTTTTAGCCATGCACTACCGGCGTCGGACGACTATTATGTAGCCACCCGTCTGTTATTTTGTTTGTAATGTTGGCCTAAATCACTCTAAAAAAATAAATAAATAAAAAAAAATAAAAAGGATAAACAACGTTGGAAAAGTGAGCATTAATACCTAGCCTTGCAGAATTTTAAATAGGCAAAGGAATCACAAAGTTTTGGAAAGCAATTTTTTGGAGGATTTCAGCTTCAAAACTTTGAAATTTTTGTGTTGAAAAGTGTGTGATGATCGCGGTCGTCTGGCCTAACGTTCCGTCGTGCGCTGTACACATCGTGCACATTTATACGGTACAATTTTCAAGACTTGCTGGAACTGTCCTTACTGATGGCTTTGTTCAGCCACTTGAAGGTCTTTGGTACAAACTCTGGAATATGCTTCACAGATTTCGATCAAAAAAAGCCTCGATCGAATTAACTAAATGCATTAATCATTGTGTACCATACCACCCTTTCCTATGGAGGATTACGTGTGTGTTTACATTTTTAACCAAACAGGGGTCACGTGACGCGGGTCGCGCAATCAGTCTATTGTAGTAATGGAATTCAATACGTACTCGGTATCCAGTTGGCTATCAAAGTCTAGCAAAACGTTAGAGTAATATGCCTCACACAGACTGTATGACTGTATGACCCTCACTAACTCACTAATGGAAGCACACTTACTTCGAACTGTACACGGATATAAGGATTTGCTTGTTTAATTAGGTGTTCGGCCAGCAGCCGAAAACCTATTGTTATTGTTCTGTTTTTTTTGGGTGTTCGGACACAAGTCCGAAGACCCTCTGTTTTTGTTCGGTTTTTTTTTTTGGGTGTTCGGACACAAGTCCGAAGACCCTCTGTTTTTGTTCCGTTTTTTTTTTTTTTACTTCTCCTTCTTCTTCTTCTTCTTCTTCTTCTTCTTCTTCTTCTTATGCCTGAAGATTGTCCGCTAACAGAAGCACACTTCCTAAGCTTGTATGAACTTGAAACTTCACACATAGTTAGATACTCATTAGGACACGAAACCGTTTGAGTGATGTCATGATGACGTCATCCGGTGTCGAATTACATTAAATCAAAGTTTATTATTTCAAAAAATCATAACTCTTAAAGTACACAATGGATTTTTACAATCTATACATCATCGGAAAGGTCATCCAAAACTACGTAATCACTCCACAGACATGACCCCAATTTGACCTTGTCTTCCGGGTCAAACCGGAAGTTGAAAACTTCAAAAATTCGTATTTTTGAAGTATATATCACATGATCACAAATCTTACATCACATTGTAGAGAATTTAGTCCTCTCCAACTTTTGCATTGAGGTCACACCATTTTGACCTATACTTGCGGTTCAAAACGGACATTTAAGCATTCTTTTGTGCATGTGCGTTCAAGCGTGATCGGCAATGCTATACAACAATCCAATGCCATTATACATGTACACGTCCGGTTGGGTGTGTGCGTGTGTGGCTAAGTTACGTTGAAACTGTACATGTACATGTGCTACTGTATGATACAATAAACCGCACGTTGTTCATAGTCTCTTCTCAAGGCACGCACTCCACGCTTTGTTAGTCTTTTACACATAGCTTATTTAAACCTTTAAAAATCAACAAAAATCAACCGTTTGAGATATGAACTTAATTTTTTGACAAATGTAAAGGTTAGGGAGGGTCTTTCTTTGTGACCCATTGAGTGACCTCTGTGTCATCTACTTCCGGTCAAACCGGAAATATCTCTTTATTAGAATAATGCTAAGTGCTTGGAACATGATTTTTTCACCATTACCAAGGATATGGAAGACATATTCCCTTGCACATTGTTTGACCCCTTTGACCTCTACTTCCGGTCGAACCGGAAGTAGCCCCTCATTTGAAAGTAAATAGAAGTAGGAACATGATTGTTCCTAGAAATATCAAACTAAGGGAAGGCCTTTCTTTGTGAAACATTAAATGACCTTTGTGACCTCTATTCCGGTCAAACCGGAAGTAGTTCTTCATTTAAAAATGCTAAGAGCTAGGAACATGATTCTTTCACCAATTACCAAGGTTAAGGAAGGCCCTTCTCTGTTGTACATTGCTTGACCTCTTTGACCTCTAATTCCGGTCAAACCGGAAGTAGCTCCTCATTTAAAAATGGTTAGAAGTAGGAACAAGATTCTCTCACCCAAAACTAACGTTAGGGGAGGTCCTTCATTGTTCTCCTCATTTAAAGGTAAATAAATGTAGGAACATGACTGATGTTCTTGAAGTCCTAATCAGATATTATTTCATAAAGCAATATTTCATGTTTCTATTTTCAAATTATTTTAGTTGTGTAAACTTTATTTACATCAAATAACAATTCTATCCGAACACCCAGTTTTTGTTCTTGGAACAAAAATTCATGTCTAGTTTTTACTTCTCCTTCTTCTTCTTCTTCTTCTTCTTCTTCTTCTTCTTCTTATGCCTGAAGATTGTCCGCTAACAGAAGCACTTTTCCTAAGCTTGTATGAACTTGAAACTTCACACATAGTTAGATACTCATTAGGACACGAAACCGTTTGAGTGACGTCATGATGACGTCATCGGGTGTCGAATTACATTAAATCAAAGTTTATTATTTCAAAAAATCATAACTCCTAAAGTACACAATGGACTTTTACAATCTATACATCATCGGAAAGGTCTTTAAAAAATAATTAAATGTCTCACAGAAATGACCCCAATTTGACCTTGTCTTCCGGTTCAAACCGGAAGTTGAAGCAAAAAATGCTTAAGAAGTCACAATTTAAGCTGTGGAGTCAATATGAAACAGAATTTGGACATGGTTTCAGTGTACGAAATAAAATGTAGTTTATGACCTTTGAAAATATAACATTGATGACGTCATCAAATGTTACAGTTTGTTACGACGACGAGTTTAAAAATAAGAATTTTTTTTATTTCAAACTTTTTTAAGCAAACTACATGTTGAATTTTTTAGTGATAGATAACGACTATAAAAGCCTAATTGTGAAATTTGAACAAAATTGGCTATTGCATTACGAAGTTAATTAAGGTGAAAAGTGCCGTTTTTAGCGCGATCGCCGATAGAGTCTGTACAGTTACCTTACTGTATTGCACCTCGTGCGTCTGCACTATAGGCTTTTACAGCATGCTGTGTATTACATACACGCAACAAGTCAGGTCTTGTCACAGTTCATCGAACTTTGCGGTGTGTTGTTAAGTTCTGTGTGTGTGTGTGTAATAATGGCGACGCAAAGAAAAACTGTTAAGTGATGCCAAGTTCAGTGTGGAAATGTTTCCCTTTATGTCATTCTGGTGGCTTAATTGTGACAGGGAGAGGAAGAGGAGACTTTACTGAGACGATCACATGCTCACGTGAGTTGTTTGATGTATAATTATGGAGAAAATGCAATTGACAAAATGATCGTCTTTCGTTCTATATATACCGACCACGTACGTGCTTACGTACGATAGTCACAAGTGTGCAACAGCGGGGCCAGAGGCTCTTTACCCCCGCGAGAGTTGTTGTCGGGATACGCTGAGTAAAACTGTTCAAAAATGAAAATTAAAAAGTAAAGTCATCGCTTCTCAAAATGTCTGTGTATTTCTTTAGCCGTGCACACTTGTGTTTGTGATGTTTATCAAAGTGGGGTAGTTTTTATAAAACTTTGGAACTTTTTAATACAGATAATGAGCTCGGAATTTGAATCTGTCAAATGTCAGATTGACTGTACAGAATGGGACTGTTAATTTGATATAGCGCCATCAGCGTTCACTAGCAATACACACTTTTGTTTATTGACACCGCATAGATGCCGAACAAAACAGAGGGCAGCAAGGGTTAATGTTTTGATAAAAGGCAATATGAATAGTATTTTGAACACACAACCTGGCGGCAACCAATTGCACTGCGTGGAAAAGGAACACTTTGTAAAGCACGAAAACACTGTTTTTCCTGGCAGTTAAAATAAAAAAGGTAACTTGTTTTTCCTCCAAGAGTTGACTTACAATAAATGTATGCGGTTCTTTATAGTTCTTAGTGACCTGAGTTGACTTCGCTTCCTGCCCAAACCGGAAGTCCCCAAGAAATACATATGATAAAGCTCTTTTTAATTATTTTCATATTCATTTTTATTAAATCAAAGTTTATTATTTCAAAAAATCATAACTCCTGAAGTACACAATGAATTTTTACAATCTATACATCATCTGAAAGGTCATTCAAAACTGCATAATCGCTCTACAGACATGACCCCAATTTGACTTTGTCTTCCGGTTCAAACCGGAAGTTCAAATATTCAAAAATTCATAATTTAAGAAGTTTTTATTATATAATCACAAATCTTACATCAGATTGTAGGTTAGGGAATGTCCTTCTATGTTGCACATTGCGTGACCTGTGTGACCTCTACTTCCGGAAAAACCGGAAGTAGCTCGTCATTCAAAAGTTGTCAGAGGTAGGAACGTAATTCTTTCACCAAGTACAAAGGTTAGGGAGGATCCTTCTCTATTGCACATTGCGTGACCTTTGTGACCTCTACTTCCGGTCAAACCGGAAGTAGCTCTTTATTTAAAAATGGTAAGAGCTAGGAACATGATTCTTTCACCAAATACCAAGGTTAGGGAGGATCCTTCTCTGTTGCACATTGCGTGACCTTTGTGACCTCTACTTCCGGTCAAACCAGAAGTACCTTTTTTTTTAAAATGGTAAGAGCTAGGAACATGATTATTTCACCAAATACCAAGGTTAGGGAGGATCCTTCTCTGGTACATTGCGTGACCGTTCTGACCTCTTCTTCCAGTCAAACCAGAAGTAGCTCTTTATTTAAAAATGGTTAGAGCTAGGAACATGATTATTTCACGTAATACCAAGGTAAGGGATGACCCTTCTCTGTTGCACTTTGCGTGACCTCTATGACCTCTACTTCCAGTGAAGCCCAAAGTAGCTCCTCATTAGAATAATGCTAAGTGCTTGGAACATGATTTTTTTCACCATTACCAAGGATATGGAAGACATACTTCCCTTGCACATTGTTTGACCCCCTTGACCTTTACTTCCGGTCGAACCGGAAGTAGCCCCTCATTTAAAAGTAAATAGTAGTAGGAACATGATTGTTCCTAGAAATATCAAACTAAGGGAAGGCCTTTCTTTGTGAAACATTAAATGACCTTTGTGACCTCTATTCCGGTCAAACCGGAAGTAGTTCTTCATTTAAAAATGCTAAGAGCTAGGAACATGATTCTTTCACCAATTACCAAGGTTAAGGAAGGCCCTTCTCTGTTGTACATTGCTTGACCTCTTTGAACTCTAATTCCGGTCAAACCGGAAGTAGCTCCTCATTTAAAAATGGTTAGATGTAGGAACAAGATTCTCTCACCCAAAACTAACGTTAGGGGAGGTCCTTCATTGTTCTCCTCATTTAAAGGTAAATAAATGTAGGAACATGACTGATGTCCTTCAAGTCCTAATCAGATATTATTTCATAAAGCAATATTTCATGTTTCTATTTTCAATTTTTTTTAGTTGTGTTAACTTTATTTACATCAAATAACAACTCTATCCGAACACCCAGTTTTTGTTCTTGGAACAAAAATTCATGTCTAGTTAGGTGTTCGGCGATCAGCCGAAAACCTATTGTTTTTGTACGGTTTTTTTTTTTTCATTTTTTACTTCTCCTTCTTCTTATGCCTGTCGATTGTCCGCCAACAAAGGCATACTTTCTAAGCTTGTATGAACTTGAAACTTCACACATAGTTAGATATTCATTAGGACATGAAACCGTTTGAGTGACGTCATGATGACGTCATCGGGTGTCGAATTACATTAAATCAAAGTTTATTCTTTCAAAAAATCATAACTTTTGATGTACACAAGGGATTTTTACAATCTATACATTATCGGAAAGGTCATCCAAAGCTACGTAAACGCCTCACAGACATGACCCCAATTTGACCTTGTCTTCCGTTGTAAAACGGGAGGTGAAGCCAAAAATGCTTAAAAAGTCACAATTTAGGCTCTTGAGTCAATATGAAACAGAATTTTGACGTGGTTTCCGTGTACGAAATGAAATGTAATTCATGACCTTTGAAAATATTACATTGATGACGTCATCAAATGTTACAGTTTGTTACGATGACGAGTTTAAAAATAAGTTATTTTTCTATTTCAAATTTCTTTTGAGCAAATTTCATCTTGATTTTTTTAATAATAGATAAGGACTATAAAACCCTAATTATGAAATTTCAACAAAATCGGCCGTTGCAAGATGAAGTTATGAAACGGCCGATTTTGTTCAAATTTTTTAGACTAATACATGTACAACAGACTGCAGTACAGAGCCACCCATGAGAAAATACTTACAATAACCCTGGAAGTAATCCAGGCCCAGTAAAACAAAACAAGAACCCAAAGCCAGGCAGCTGGCCCCGCCCCCATCCACTTTGAGTTTGTTTATTGGTCAATCCCTTCCAGACACTGTTAAGCAACCTCCTAAGCATGGCTTTTTGTTCACAGTTGTTGGGAGGCCAGCCCATGATTGATCACCAAAGGGTACCCTAGGAGAAGCAAGTTTGTACACAAACTGATGGCCTTATGACCTTTGGGGTCGGTTGGTTTTCATTCATGGTATCTGGCTCATAGTAAACAATCAGGCTAAATGGGCTGTGGTAGGCTTGCCTTCTGTAGGATTACAAAAAATATAAGATTTTTTGAGCGCTCAAGGAAGGAGTAATTAAAAAGTTAACAAAATGAGGCGGTTTACGACCGCCACCACGTGCCGCAAAGGGATAAGAAGTACTTATCACATGATCACAAGTTTGAATTTCCATGCTTTGTTAGTCTTTAATACAGGGGATATTTAAGCCTTCACAAATCAACAAAAAATCGACCGTTTGAGGTATGAACTTAATTCTTTCGACAAATGTCAAGGTAAGGGAGGGTCTTTCTTTGTGACACATTAGGTGACCTCTGTGACCTCTACTTCCTGTCCAACCGGAAGTAGATCCTCATTTAAAAGTGGCTCATTTACAAGGCTTACCGAACACCTTGTTTTTGTGATGTCACAAAAACTTATGTCTAGTTTTTTTTTTTTTTCTGGGCTTTCTTAGTCGTCGAAACTTGTCCACAAATTTTCTCAAAAAGTTAAGCTTGTATGAACTTGAAACTTACCATGTACAAACATATTAGTGAGTGGATGATACAGAAACTTTTTTGGAATGATGACGTCATTGATGACGTCATGACGTTAAATAAACGTTAAATAATTCAAAAATTTTATAACTCAAGAACGGCAAATGCTACATTCAAAATCTTTAATGCATATGAAAGGTCTTGTGATGTGGGACAAATTGTATGCACACCGTGACCCCATTTGACCTTTACTTCCGGTAGAAACCGGAAGTTAAAGTTAAAGTTCATGTTATTTGGGGCTCTAAAGCCTAAGTGATTAAAAATATCAACTAACTTTCAATGAATAAAATTTTCTTTAGCTCAAGAGCAATCTAGAAATGTGATATATGACGTCATAGCTACGTCACAACGAAATTGATACACAAGGTCGAAAAAAAAATTATTTTGCTATCTCAAAAACTAAAGCATGTACGGACTTGATACTTACTACATACTTAGACCACAGTGTGTATATGACAAAGCAAAATTTTGGGAATGATGACATCATCGATGACGTCATTACATTAAATTGAAGTTTTATACTAAAATAATCATATCTTAAGAATAATACATGCTACATACATGATCTTTACACCATATGAAAGGTCTTGAAGTACTAAACAAATCTTACACAGGGTGTGACCCCATTTGACCTTCACTTCCGGTCGAAACCGGAAGTAGTAGTTTTGTTATGAAAAATCGATTCTGAATTACGTAAATTTGTATATTAATTGTATAACTTAATTTTAAAGCCCCTCGACGATTCTACAAATATTTACAAAGTGTGACCTCATTTGACCTTCACTTCCGGTCGAAACCAGAAGTATAAGTTTGTACTACAGAAATATGTACCTTATTAATGAAACGTGGTACATTAATAATCGTTACATCAATTTAAAGCTCTCTGACAATTCTAGATACCATGCACAAGGTGTGACCCCATTTGACCTTTAGTTCCTGTCAAACCGGAAGTTGAAGTTTCGTATGACAAACCTTCATGAATAAAGATAAAAAAGTACAACTAAATATTTCGCCCGTCAGCATAGCACAAATAGACAAGAAACGTGCACATAATATTGACCTTAAAATTTTCAATTACGTAATTAAGCCGAACACCGTGAGTTTGTCCACAAACTCTAAATCTCTAGTTATATTAACTTTTTGTTCGTTTTGTGGCAGGACTTACTGCAGATACGGAAAAGCAACCGGAACAAGGTGGGACTGAAAATAAAAAGCAAAACATTTCTGCTAAAGGAGAAGATGATGATATCAAATACGAAATACCTGGAGTAGGGCATGTTTACCCAAATAGAAACAAGAGAGGTAAATATTTACAAAGAGACTTTGGTAATTTCCTTCCGTTTGAGTGTCATGGCCGGTTTAGTGCATCGAACTAAAGCTCTGGATATCGGTAAATGTTTATGTTTGAGCATGGAGGAATGAATAGGTTCAAATATCGGTCGAGGCAATTGTGTCCTTGGGCAAGACACCTTACAAAATATGCATGATATAACAGGTCCCTAATGCAGGGTAATTTACACATAAAACACAGAACACGTTAAGTAAAATAAAAAATACGGGCTTATTCAGTGTTTTGGACACAAAAAATGGGCCACAAAAAATGGGCCACTTCATGTTGTGACCCTTTCAATGTGTAAAATTGATTGTTTGATTTTATAAATCATCCTCATGCATGATGACCTAAACTTGAATGTAGGCAGGATAATTTGATGTGCAATGCTGTTATTTGTTATCATTATTTTTAAAAGAACATACGCTATATTGGGGTGGGTTGAGTGACATTCTATGAGACATTTCAACCAATAGGAATGTCTTTTTGAAACACCTGTACAAAATAAAACGGTTTCAGGGTGGACAGTCGGTCAAAGCGCCCCGCATTGGAAGCTGACAAACTCGTTCGCCAACGTCCAATATCGAAGGGAACCAATATTGATTGTCCACTCAAAAAGTGCATATTCCGTGTTTTGTTTGTTCAACTATTTATACCTCGTAACTTCTCTTGTTCGTCATCTGAGCTCTAGAAAACCCGGATCGACATTTACCTGTGCCGCTTTTTTATTTATTGTGTATGCTGCTACTCTCTTGAAAATCTTCGATTGAAATTTACTTTATTCGATTGAAACTATAGGGACAAACTGTACAGATTTTTCCCTGACCCCAGTCGACTAAAAGAGCGATTTCAATGTAATTATAGTGATTTTTCAATATAAGTATTTAAGAGAGTAGGCGATGTTTGCGCGTAAATACACCCGTGCGACAGTTCCATGAGCGCTTGCGCAGTAGACTGTTACCATAGAGCTATTAACTGTTAAACATTGATGTCACCCTCGCTACCATGGGCAGTGCGCCGTATCGAAACCTCTCGATTTAACCCCTGGAAGGGAATGACCGAAAAACAACGCTGATTTGCTCCCAAACTGACTGCTTTGAGCACACGCTTGTTAAAAACGTCCGAGCTCCCTAGGGCACTTGTATTGGCGCCTAGTACGCGCGTGTCAACAAGAGTAAATTAATCATTTTTACGCGGTCACCCTAAACTGCATACAGTTGGACCATTGATCTCCATTAAAGACCATTACTACAGCGCTCGGTAAACTTCGCAAAACCTAATTTGCATAATCGCGCGCATGGCCGTGAGCGGGGCGCCCGTAGAAAACTGTAGAAAACTGTAGAATGATGGCCGACCATTCACTTTCAAAAACGGTAGAATCAAGATTTCAAAGTGATTAGACTGAATACTACCTGTACGGGTGACTTCAAACTTCAAGTGGTGTTTTATCTCTGTAATCATTAATATATGGGAGTACATTTTACAGTTTTGTGGATTTTGTAGCCCAAAATGTTGAAACGTGTCGTCTTTTTCTAATTGTGTGGTAACGTGGTTTGTGTTTCGTACGTGTACTTCATGCTCATTCCGTTTGATCGTACGAACATTGGACTCAACTGTCTGTTTTATGTTCGTCTCTTCTAAGCCCGTGGAATGGAGAAAAACCCAACTAGGTTGTACTTTCGATGTCTCTGTTTGTACCCAGTAACACAACAATAGGTCGGCATATTTATTACGCTATATGACTAAAACTGGTTTATCAGTGGGGCTACCGAGAAGACAGAGAAACAAGTTTTCGTTACGATAGCTCTCATGCCCGTGCACACGCAACGCCATCGTTCACGTGCACGAGACGGCGTGTTTTTGTTTTTGTTTTTATTTGTTTTTGTTTTTTAACTTGCCTGTAGTTTCGTACGCGCAGGGGAGGCGTCTGATTGGTTTAAGGCTTAAGCACTTCGAGTACTTTCGTGATGACTTGTTCGCGTTTGGGAAAATTCGGTCCTGTAATGGTCTATAATGGAGATTCATTGAGTCGGACACATCCTCGCTACCATGGGCGCGCGCCGTATCGATACCTCTCGTCACTAACCCCTGGATTTGATGTGCTGCAAAACAACTTTGATTGGCTCCCAAAAAAGACTGCTTTGCGTGCGCGCCCTTTAAAAACTTTTGGGCGCCTGTAGTGCGCTTGTATAGCGCTAAGTACGCGCATGGTACGCGTGTATCAAAATGCAAGTATCTTAAAGATGCATTGCCCAATTTCAGTCCGATTTGGGGGTCAAAAATAGATTTATCTTTCAAGTTGCTAATTTTACGGGGTAGAAAAAGTTATGAACTTTCATTTGATACTTTGAACGAAAAAATCCGTCAAGGATTAGTTGCAGTTAATTAAGGATCGGATCGCGCACTCTGTACATATAATTATCATAGATATAGAACATAATAACTAGATTGGACGCGCGTTCAGTACGCGGGTTTTGACTGGGCGCTAACATTGGTCACGTGCCGGTGCTTCAAAATGCAAACCCGCCCGCTGTGACGGTATGAACTGTGCTTTACATAGTGTATTTTGACGGTAGGCAGCATGGTTTCCCTGTAGAAAACAAAAACAAAAATAATGCCAAGTTGTGCAGCCGCAATTTGTCACAGCCGACAAAGGCATGAGCGGAGTCAACTACCGTCAGTGTAAACATTTCACAGGTTATAAGTTTTGATACTGTAAAATGGCTGTATTTTTAGGCCCAGCTTCGGACTGAATTGGAACGTAGTTCTGATAATACTAAATTAGTATTATCAGAACTACGTTCCAATTCAGTCCCATTATAGCTTTAACCTTGCGTAATCCATCGCGTTTTAAAAAGAGAAGGGAAGCTGTGTTAAAACTGTATTCTAGCGCATGGTTTGTTTAGTTTTTGCGAATTGGTGTCTAGTCTAGGCTTTGCAATTTGGGATAAAGTGAAGGTACACCTAGCCTACAAATTGCTAACAAAATTGTTGTGATGTGTTGTGCAAACATATAATATTTTGAGAAGTGGCAGATTGGGAGGGAGTGCTAGACCAACCTGGCGCTGGGAAGCTCAGCTCACAGACAAACAGACAATATGGCTAGCCGTGGGGGAGGGGTCCGTACGCCACTCCCAGCCTAAGGACCTGACGGCGTTAGTAGATGAAAGAAAGGAGGAACGCTTCGTTTCCATAGTTCCGGGTGTCTATATAGTTCTGGAAACTTTACGCTTAGTTGGCGCAAATCGCAAGTTTAGATTCAACACATGGACATTAATGTTTTACGACACAAACAAATTGACATCAATTATTATTTACTTGTTATTATTTTCTATATTTGCAGATTTCCTCACAAAAAAATTCAAACTGCTTGGAGCATGGCTTCAACGAATAAAGTGGGTGCTGCCGAACAATTACTACATATTGATCGTGGCTATAAAGCCACCTAGTTTGAAAACCAAAATGGACACAAGTCGAAACATTAGGTCTGTAGGTGACCGAGTTGTATGTCTATAGTTGAGTTAATATTGTCTGGCGTTATATTATGTTGCATTAAACTCAGAAATGTTAATATCAACAATGTTTTTTTGATTTATTTTTCAATGTTATTAAGAAACAACTTGTTTGATATAATGATCATATTCATGGAAAAACCTCACTCCCCCTTTATTAATGTACTATTTTGTGAAAACTGTTGCATTGGCTACGGTAAATTGCGTTAGAAAGAGTGTTAAATTGTCGGGATTTCACATATCTCTGTAGCAGACTTTGTCCTGTAGTTGCAGCGCGTTTGCGCCGGCACGTGACATTTTAGCGCGTCCATGGCGAACCAGAAATTTGTATGTGCAGCGGGCGGCGCGTATGCACGCGCGTCCGATCTAGTTATTATGTTCTATATCTATGATACATACACCGCGTACATTGTATGTACACGCACGCACAGCGAGCCGTGTGGGCCGTTGAGAGCATCGGCTGCTGGGGTCGCGACTCGTTCATACTATAAAAGTTCATAAGAATCATGAATATTCATTTCTTGTGGATTCTTCTGATTGGCCGTTGGGAAACCAATCAAAATGAAGTCGGCAAATGCCCGCAGAAACTTAAAAGTGTTCTACCTCGAGTTCCTGATATCAGAATTCTTAGTTTTTTTTTTTTTTTTTTTTTTTTTTTTTTTTTATAGTTTTCGTTACACAAACTTATAAACTTGTTTAATTCGTTCGCTCAGTGAAATTGATTTTTTAATCCTTTGACCCAAAATCGGGCAATGCATCTTTAACGCGATTTCACTTAAATTGAATGATTTACACGGTCACCCTGAACTGCATACAATAAGACATGTGAAAAGATCAACGCTCTATGACATTGATGCCTCTTTTGCGGCAAACATACTTGAGCGCGCGCGTAGAATGGATCGGATCGGCCACAGACCTAATCAAAATGTGCCAGATATTAGCACATTTTAATGAGCCAAATCCAGGGGTTATGTTCGAGCAGGCACGCAGAAAAAAAACACGGCGAGATCGATAACCCCTGGGAACGGGGTTGAGTTGGACAGTTCACAAATCAAACAGAAATGAGGAGACCAGGGACTGATTTCACAAAGAGCTAAGACTGATCTTAACTGCAAATCAATCTTAATTGCTAAGCAAAGTGTGATGTCACAATACAAATCACTATGGTAATACTGACAACTCATCTTAAGATGAATCTTTGTGCTTTGTGAAATCGACCCCAGTTGTTCCATTGATCTCCATTAAAACTCATGGAAAAGACACGTTGGGTGAGTTTACACCATCGATAACCAACAGTACGGTACGCACAATGATCTCCATTAATACTGGCTGGAAAGCGTCCTGCATTTATCATCGCGCGACGAACTGTAAACAAACAGCCTTTACCAAAAATTAAAACACGCAAGGAGCAAGGGATAATGTTTACGTATTGTCTCTTGATCACTTCCTTAAAAACGAAGGAGTCTGTTCATACACATGGTAGGAACTAGAAGATACCGGTATTTGATTTGGATCTAGTTATGTCAATTTGCAGTGATCAAAAACAGGTGAGGTAAGAAGACAAAAACCATGTTGTAAAGGTACATACAGCACGGCTGCAGACTAAAGCACTTACTAACTCGTGGAAGGAAATCCAATTTTTGGAACATCTATACGTCTTGTGTTTCGATAAGTGATATCTGATGAAAATAATTTGCATCCACACCAACCTTCATATGTTTGTGTTGCGTACAGTGTAGTGTGACGACTCGCGTTTAAAATGTTCAAACACTCTTGAAAAAACGCAAGTGTTTATGCACAACGCGCAACGTGTCCTGTCCAGTCAGTATGAACGGAGACAAATGCTGTTACACATGCCACAGTCTACTACGCATGATCATTAACCATGTGCGTGAATACTGGCTTCGCAAACAGCCAAAAATAGCATCTGGCACGTGATGCCGAATGGACCAGTGAGAACTTAGCTCTCGATCAAGAATATTTATGAGGTAAAAGTAATAGGGAATGCCTAACCCGTACAGCAAGATATTGTCGATAAATCATGTGGTATTCAAAATAAAACAAAACACTTTTAAAAAATATTATGTGTCGCTTTATAGAAGTTATCTTGCGCCAACGGATCGATACGGACTTCAATGAACTTGTCAGTGCTGGAAAGTTACTTTTGGAC
Organism: Marthasterias glacialis; assembly: GCA_911728455.2. Taxonomy (NCBI): domain Eukaryota; kingdom Metazoa; phylum Echinodermata; class Asteroidea; order Forcipulatida; family Asteriidae; genus Marthasterias; species Marthasterias glacialis. The sequence continues at coordinate 7,659,098 of OU452240.1, forward strand.
CGACTGATGCCAATGTTGCTGGTATTGTATGGTATTCCCTACGATGTTCATTACGTTCAACAGCGTGTCCTGCACGGTTTGAACTGGGTAAGAATTACAGAAAACTCTACTATATCAATTATAAGAAATAATGCTAAACAAAAGAAGTTTTGCAATAATTATTGTAATCATCGAAAGTAAAAAAAAAAAAATGTATACGGAAGATTAAATTAACTGGGTGTAAATAGTGCGGAGCGGATACATTGATTTCCAGCTTTTGTAATGTGTATCAATGTTGGCTTCTTATAACAAGCGTTGTGTGTTAGTGTCTCAGACCTACGTTATGACAGATTATGTCATGCAATGCTACAATCATGAAGATGGTGGTTATTCGACAGCAAACTACTATATCGTGTGCAAAGTGGTTTGACCCAGACATTTCATCATTTTTTTAAAAAGTTAAATTCAGTTAAGTTGTATCTGGAAAATTTTCAGTGAACTTTAAGCAAAAGAATGGTACTTTAGTTGATTTGTACGTTTTAGTACACGGATGATAACATGCAAAAGGTATACGGTGTATAGTTTTGAGTTGGGTATAATAATAAAAGTGATGCTGCTCTCTAAATTAATGTGAAATAAAAACAAATTATTCTTGGTTTTGTAGCCCGTGGATACCTTTTCCAATGGCATAAATTATGATGTAATATTATAACATTTGAAAATATATATAGTATGCCATTACTAACTTGCATAAGAAGTTTTCAATTTTGTTTTTGAAAAAAGTCCGTCTTACTTTTTCAAAATGATGAGTGTAAGAGGGTGAGTTGGATTCTCAGTGTGATGGTAAATGAGTATAATCGCCTATAATCGCCTACAACCACTGGCAATTGTAATCTTTATTTGTCTGTGGGTGCATCACGCTAAATATGGTCCAATAGCAACCAATGCTAAATGCTAAATATTCAAAAATACTTATAACTTTAAAAGTCTCTCAGACTGTACACAGCAAATCAAATATATAGATATATTCTGACAACTGAGTTTAATTTTTGGGTAGGTTAGCCGTTGGTAATTTGTGGTACAGGCTGATAAAAAAATATAAAAAAACAAACAAACAAACAAACAAAAACACCCTTGAACGAGTGAACTGGCCAGACTACATCTTGGAAAATTAAACCTTAACTTTTTAGCAAAATAGGGCAAATTTTAGTGGGCCAGCGTACCCAAAATTCTTCAGGTTGAAAGTCAACAACCACGGGGCACAGTGATGGGCCATTTTCCCAACAATCCATAAAAGTCATGACCTTCAAATCTTTGATCTATAGCAAACTTGTTGGGTTTGTGTATTTATTAAATGGAGCTCAGCGCATGATTTTCTCTCTATTTAGTGTAGTGCATCCCTGTGGACAGCCCTCATGATTTGTGTCTGTCGCGCGCACTCTGAATCAGTCGCAGCGGCGTGTGTCGTTTGCTCACCTGAACCACTCGTAAAACAATAAAAGGTCAACTCGACGAAGATTTGATATAATTTTACAAAAATATATTTACATCAATTTATTTAATTGAGGAATATTATTTACAAGTTATCTAATAAATATATGTACAAAACTATTATTTATAAGTACAGGAAAGTTGAATTTGGATAAACTTATGTAGTTACTGAAGATCCTTATTTAAGGGTGTGACTTGGATGAGTGACAAATAGCATTAACAATAACTGACTAAAGACTTAAACTATTACCCTCCAAAAGGATGAGATCAACTGGAAGTTGTTTTTATCTTACGAAGTACAATAAACGGTGTGAATGTCTTCTTAAAATAATTCAATCCCTAAAGTCTCGCTTATAACAGAATAACTTAATAATGCACAAAATAGATAAACAATTAACGAATAAATAAATAGATAAATAAGAAATAAATTAAATAAAGAATTAAATATTCCGGAATTTATTCAATTAAGGGCCCACCGGTTTACCGCGGATTCTTTGGAGCAGGTTTGAGTTCGTGTGTGGTCAGTTCACTGACGAAGTTCAAAACACCAAAACCAGGATCATGATGATGGTGATGATAGAATGTAATACTCCATTACACGGGAAGTTTCATCAACGGCAAAATAATTATAATTGGCTGCTCCTTTTCGACGGACCTGGGTTGTCTCGTCCTGATTGGCAGCTCCCGTCGGATTAGCAATCTGGGCTGTGCCCTGTCTCCTCTGCCGTGGTCAGATAGGGTCACCTGACTCCTTGAATGTCTCCTGATCGGTCAAATCTCACCTTGAGACATCAACAATTTTACACAAATACTTCTCAGTTGCGATCGCAAAAAACCGATTTGATTTAGATTCGCGGGGTTCCTTAGGGACCTAAATCACCTGATTTACAAAAGATACTATGATCTGACCACGGCAGCACGAAGGAAACACAATAGAGTAAACAAAAAACTGATGGACACGGAACAACGAGTATCAATATATATATCATGTTTATTCATCACACTCTCATGAATATTTACAACCCACACTCTCTTCGTTGTGGCTCACATGGCGTACCATGGTAACACACGGAAGAAAGGATTTATACAAAAAGAAACGCTCTATTACTATTTACAAGAATAAACTAGTTAAGTTCGGCATCATACGTGACAGTGTCATTTGTGTTTAATGCTTTATATTTCTGGGGCCAACTTCAACACAAATATTATTATGGTCATTTTTGTCGTTTGTAAAGTCCACATTTGTATTGATGTTACAATATTATTTCCTTCATCGAGGAAGGTTATTTTGTCCACTGTTTATTACTTTTTTCAAGATTGTTACCATTTGTTTATAGAAATTCATTGATGTCGGGATTTCAAACCACTGTGGTGGCAAAAAAAACTGATACCGGAGGTTGCCAAGTTTCAAAACATCCGGACAAAAAATGCAGAAGTTTTGGGGAAAACACGATTTAGTTTTTTACCAAAAATGGGGGAAAAAATCAAAAACGCCCTTTAGTGACGATTTTGTAAACAGAAAACACTGAATGAGACTTCAACAATGTTGATAATGTGGTAAATACAACTGTAGAGATTTGCCATGGACAACCTATATCTTTCAGTGCATCTCCCGATTGGTCTATAGACTCTGCACTTACTCTTCTATATTATTTTGTGTGCTTAGTTTTCAGATACCTGTGTTGTCTACATTTTGTGGATTGGACCTTTGGTCTGCGCCAGACTAGTATACTACTATTACAAGGATACTTGTGGTTTAGAGCAATTATTAATTGAACGCGGTATTATAAAGGGTGCCGCCTGCGGTCAAATCAGCGAATCCGTTATTGTACTAATGATAGATATTCTTGTATTTAATTACTTCGTTTTCTATACAATGTGTCAAGGAGCTCTTAAAATGGCTGCAGTTGCAGATGACTTGCTGAATAAATTTGCATCGGTTATGCTCAGAGGCTATGTGCATCATTGGTAGGTGTCCTTAAATTTTATTTACCCCAATCCTAATGGTGATCAGTTTGTTTTATATAAGTATATTCTTATGATTCGATTGGACGATTGTAGGTCACACGGCATTCACTCAAGCCGTTACATGGCCTACGTCATAAAACAAATTTTTGTATTTATCTTTTATTATTATTATTATTATTTTGTGTGTGACCACTAGACCGATTGCGCGACCTACGTCACGTGACCCCTGTTGGGTTAAAAATGTAAACACACACATAATCCTCCATAGGAAAGTGTGGTACGGTACATGATGACTTATGTGATCACCACACACAAGTTTTAAAGCTGAAATCCTCCAAAGAAATTGCTTTCCAAAACTGTATGATTCCTTTGCCACTTTGAATTTCTGCAAGGCTAGGTATTAATGCTCACTTTTCCAACGTCGTTTATCCTTTTTTACAGTGATTTAGGCCAACATTACCAACAAAATAACAGACGTTTCAAACCTCTTTTCAAAAGAAATCTGTTAAATTATGAAACAGATGTGATTTAGATTAATGCCACACCATACTACTTTAAATAAAGGGGCTGATTAACTAATTCATCGCTTAACGAAAGTATAATCGACTGTTTTCGAACTCACTCTGTGTCACGGCCTATCTCTTTACACGTATTTTTTTCTCCAGCTGTATGACGTCATACCCGATAGGGGGTCACGTGACCGCATGTCAACATTGTCGCGCAATCGGTCTATAGAAGTTGAGCTAGTAAGTCTGCGTTTTAAAGTTCCCCATTGTACTAGAGCTTACAGATGGTTCATACGAAGAGCTAAAAATATATTAAGGTTTAAACAGACTCCAAAGGGGTCAATGTAACCTTTTAGAATTATTCTGGAATCACCAATCCTCTAGAAACAATAATATTAAACGTTGAATTTAAAACGTTTCGTAAAATTAGAAATGAAAACTTAAAAACCAGTACTTAAAAAGGGATAGTTGTTAGAGATTGCGAAACTGTTAGTGGGTCGATGATAACAAAACAAAACATAATTGTTGTCTTGATATCGATATTATACACCCAAAAGGACGGCATTTTGACATTATTGTTTATCTTTTTTGCATTAAAGGGAAAACGTAATTTTAAATATTTATACTTAAAAGAAAAAAAACTAAAAAAAAAAAAAAAAAACTTTCGAAGCCAGTAGACAAAGGACGGACGTTACTACGGAAGCGTGTTTAGGACATGGCAGATTCCGCCACCCCATCCCCCTCCCGCTCCGTATTATCCGGCTATACTATTTCACCCAGGCGAAATAGTAATCCAGATTAAGGCAATTAAAACAAGTGCTGCCATGTCCTAAGAATGTCCTAAATAAGGTATTGAGTGGACAACTACCCGATTCGACAAGCCACCGTAAACGAGGCAGTCACGTATCGTATCCGCCTCACTAGAGTGGATGCTCGTGATATCATAATGTCATCATGTGAGGTTTGTAAGCGAGTCGGCCATGTTTTGGTGGCTTGCTTAATATAAGTGACGGTGGCTAGGCGAATCGGTTGGGACAACATGTGATATGTATTGAAGTTTTGTTTCATTGCTTTTCACTCTTTGGGTTACTGTTATAATTAACTTGTATGTATTGTACTTAATAGGAATTTTTCATTTAGTAAAAAGCACCTTTTTGTGTTGACTTAGGACAGGATATGCATGCTCTGATTGGCAAGTAGTTTTACGCCTACTGAATTTTCATTTAATTCTTATACTTTAGCAGCCACAGGCTAGTGCAATTGAGTCATCAAGTGGATAGTTATGTGGTTTTCTATCGATGTTGAAGGTATGTGTGCGTGTGTCGTTGCATGGCTGTATTATTGTTCTGGGGTGAGCGCGATGGTTAGAGAATCTTTGACTGTTTTGGAAACCTTAAGTTTAGGGGTAAGGTCTCAGTCCTGTGCAGAATCAGTATGTAGGAGGGCTTACACAATATAGGACCTTCGGGTCGTTAAAAATATATGTACAGAATATTGTAAGTCTCGTGAAAAGTTAACCGTAGTGTAATAGAATTTTGCAATCAATTAAAGAAAGAATACATAATTGGTATTCGTCACTTTTTCCCCAATTAGTATCAGTTTGAAAGCTTGCTGACTATGAAGTTCGTACTGGCACCAATCTCCCATAGAAATATTTCTGTCTGAAATACTGTCAAAGTCGACAAAATAGAATTAGAAGACCCCGATTTTAATTTCGATTGTAACAATCGAAATTAAGACAATGTGTTTACAATATGCTGAAAAGTGTGCTATGTTTTTCACCTTTTTCTCCTCGGACTCGGACGATGGATTAAGCCCAAATTTGCATAGGTTTGTTTTTTCATGTATGTATTGAATCAGACAATGTAAGAACATCAGCTTTACCAATCCTGTATCGATTTTACCTTTAAGAAAAGCTGTAAAATATAATTTTGAAAGTTTTACTATTCATTTATTTCATGAGCGCACGGCATGTTTTAATAATAAATTTGTCAGTTGGAACCACAAACTGTGTTATGTGACTGTGACTTTTTGGTGGGATTTCAGCCCAAGACTAGTATGACATTTTGTTAATAAATTTTACCAGGAAACGATATTATCTCCACATTGTGATTAGAAATCACATAAACAGAAACAAATGATCAAATACCTCAAGTTTCATCCAATGGCGCACCCAGCATTTTGTCAAGGGAGAGGCTTGGGCTCTAGATTTTTTTTTTTTTTTTTTTTTTTTTTTTTTTTTGCAGTTTGCAGTTTGCAAAGTTTTATGTAAAAATAAAATGGGCACAAAATTATCCAACATGCCCTGCATTGGCGAATTTTTAAAAAGTCATTTACGCCGTGGATTGAGGTCTTACTGATCTAGTTTGTGACCTGGGCCTAATTTCATAGAGCTTCTTCAGCACAGAAAGTAGCTAAGCACAAACAAAATTATGTTAACCAGAATAAGGTTACCAGCCAAACCAGAATACCAGTCACACGTACAACACAACCTGTGACCGTATTTGTATTTTTATTATTTTTTTTTTGGTGAGCAGAAACATTGTAAACAATATTTTCTGTTTAATCAGCTTTATGAAATTGGGTCCATAACGGCTGATTTTGTTTACCGTGCGATTTCCATTTCATATGGCTGCTAACCGTAAGCACACGGAAAGGCACGCTAGCCTAACGGTGCATACCGTAGGAAAATTAATGAGATAATGCAGTTCCTTGGTGAACGCGCAAACTGGCCGCCTAATTTCACATCACAGTTTGACGGCACCCTTGTGATTTGACCACAATTGCGCCCGCGGGTGCAGTATCTGAGTGAGAGTTCATCTTTCCATGCACAGCCACAGGCCTGCTATTCACAAAGACCCAGCCCCTAGAAGCAAACTTGTCTGTTAAAGCACGAAAATGTCGCACCAGCACACACCTTCCGGATTGGCATGACCGAGATGAAAGAAGTAAACACGAACCTCCAACTGTGCTCCGAGTTGCTCACATAAATTACAAGAGACTGTACATAGCACTTTGATTTATTTATTTATTATTATTTTTTTTGCTTCAAAATAACGTCCTTGGTCAGAGTGTAGTCGCTTTGGAAATTCATAGTGCACGAAGTATGATTCCCACAAGACCAGTAACGGTGCACGACGTCTGATCTTTGGTTGCGAAGGTTTGGGCATATCTTATGTATGATCTGGAGTAGTATAGTAGGAGCTTTTCGCACCGTTTTGAGCATTTGGGATATGGGTTAAAGGTCGAATTTGATTTTGGTGTAGTCAATATTCAACACGGACGGTGTGCAGTTGATCCTTGACCTTCATAATGTTCACACATTAGTTCAGGTCCCACGTTAAGGCAGGAAGATACGCAGCCTGCTGACATTCACTTTTGAAACTATTCGAAAACTTTTGTAGCAACTGTTTATAGAGAGAAGAGTGAAATCATACATAGCCGTGGAAAAGCAAGTATGAGAAAAGACCATAGTATGACCACAAAAAATAGTTTGATGGATGTTCGCATCACAGAGAGGCTTTTGAAGGACAAGCAAAGAAAAAATCATTGGCAGAAAGCACTCAACATGTTCATGAAGCTGTTGTCAGTTTATATTCCTCTCCCTGTGATGTATTCCTCTTTCAGTTTTATTTTATTCCAGTTTGTTTGTTTGTTATTTGTTTTGTCTGTCCTGACTCGTTTTCCTGTCTGGGACGTCTCTGTGTGATTAGAGTAATTTTTGCTTTGTTCACTATATTGTTTACAGGCATTTCTAAACAAGACTTTGTCTTCTGAATATGCCTCCTTAATTGCTTCTGTCTTATCAGTGTCATTACAACCTTATTTATTACTGTTGCTTTCTTTAAATTTGTTTGTCGTAATGACCTTCTGCAGTGATTATTTGTTGTGCATTTTGCAATTTGGAAATAAATGTTGAGAATAATTGAATTGAATAGACCGATTGCACGACCTGCGAAACGTGACCCCTTTTGGGTATAAAATGTAAACACACGCGTAATCCATAGGAAAGGGCGGTACGGTACACGATGATTAATGCATTCAGTTTATTCGATCGAGGCTTATTTTGCTCGAAATCTGTGAAAGATATTCCAGAGTTTGTACCAGAGACCTTCAAGTGGCTGAATAAAGCCAGTAAGGACAGTTCCAGCAAGTCTTGAAAATTGTAGAAGTACCGTATAATTAATGTGCACGATGAGTACAGCGCGCGACGGAACGTTAGGCCAGACGACCGCGATCACCACACACTTTTCAACACAAAAATTTCAAAGTTTTGAAGCTGAAATCCTCCAAAGAAATTGCTTTTAAAAAGTATGTGATTGCTTTGCCTATTTGAAATTCTGCAAGGCTAGGTATTAATGCTCACTTTTCCAACGTTGTTTACCCCCCCCCCCTTTTTTTACAGTGATTTAGGCCAACACTACAAACAAAATAACAGACGGATGGCTACTATAGTCGTCCGACGCCGGTAGTGCATGGCTAAAAAACCTCTTTTTAGTAGAATTCTGTTCAATTATGAAACAGAGATGTGAGTTAAATTAATGCCACAACATACTACTTTAAATAAAGGAGCTGATTAACTAATTCATCGCTTAACGAAAGTAAAATCGACTGTTTTCGTACTCACTCTGTGTCACGGCCTATGTTTTTACACGTATTTTTTTCGTCAGCTGTATGACGTCATACCCGATAGGGGGTCACGTGACAGCATTTAAACATTGTCACACAATCGGTCTATTGAATATAGGTCAAGCTTGGAAAAACTTTGAATGCGTCATTAACGTTTTACGTTCGGGTTGGGGAATGTAGGACAGTAGGAGGGACGAAGGAGCAAAGAGAAAGAGAGTTGAAAAAGGGGGTTGAAAAAAATAGAGGGAGATAGCAAAAGAAGAAAGGGGGAAGGAAATAATACAGAAGTTTATTGCAATATACGGCCGGCGGGGGAAGAGAGCACGGGTACAAAACGAGACCAAAATATAAATGGAACGTGGAAAAACTAGGTGCCTTATGGACGCTGTTCTGCCTAATTTAGCAATTGGCGTTTTGTGAGTGATGTGTGAGAAATTTGAAACTAATTTCGGTGCAGCACAAAATATTGGAGGGCAGAAGTAAATGATAGGCCTTTTGTCTTCGGTATGCTTCGGTAGTTAACCATCCCACGACTGGTTTGATATTTTTCATTTGATTTTTTGCATGTTATTATTAAAAGTGTTAACCACTTTTTTATGGATTACATACTAGTAAAGTATAAATGTTTTGAGTTTTTTTAATTTACTAAAAACACTTGCCCATAAAATAGATTCTTGATCATTGTCCATTGTTTATAAACGGTCACTGTTTGTAAACCGTTTTAATGAACATCTAAGAACCGTTTTGATTTTTAAACAATGGTAATATGGCGGTTTGGTCTCTGATATGGGACCTGAACTTGTGTGAACATTATTCAGGTCAAGGATCAACTGCACACCGTCCGTGTTAAATATTTACTACATAGTTATATCACATGGTTCGCCGTAACCAAATTCGACCTTTAAACCATATCTACATCGCGCTTTTGCTTTTGCCGTGGCCCATTTGCTTCGCCGTGGTCCTTTTGCTTTTGCCGTGACAGTTGTGGGCCACCGTAATATATAGTTTTATCAAATTGGGCTGGTTAGCTCAGTTGGTTAGAGGGCTCGTACGGTATTCGAGTGGTCGCAGGTTCGAGTCCGGCATCAGCCACATTTTCTTTGCTCAACCCAATTAATATAATATTTCCCAGTCAGTTTCCTATATCCTTTCTGTGTAAATCCACGTAAAAAGCTGTATTCATTTGTTGTGTATCCCCGCTACTGCCGTCTACCAGATTGTTTGCATCTTAATCGGGGGGTACTGATCCCTGGCTTATCGGCAGCGCGGTTCGGCTTCTGACTGGTCCCCCCCCCCGAGCAAAGTGGTTTGGCATTGCACAGGAACGCCCACCAACACCAACGAGTCCGGCATCAGCCAAACTTTCTTTGCTCACCCCAATGTATATAATTATTTATACAGTGCGTATCAAAAAAAAAAAAAAAACAAGATTTTATTTCACATTTGTGAAGATTGGGTTAGCTTTACACAAAAGTGAGTAGTAACACGTTAAAGCCACATATCTCCTCTTTCAAATGATATCTTATTTATTCATACACGGTCATGGATGGCTGAGTAATCGCTCTTTTTGGACAATGGGACAAAGTAAACTTGGGGCCAAGTTTAAGACACGGCTTAGAGCACAAACACATCAATGATTCTTTGTCGGAGTGTTGCAATGTCAGGTGGAGGGGTAATAAACAGTTGTTGAGGGATTGCAACAGTACGCATACTCAAATTAATGTACAACGCTCACAGTTTTGTTATTAAATAACAATAATTATAAAAAATAATATAAAAAAAAACAAATTAAAAAAAGCTCAAGGTGATTTCTGTTGCCAGAGGAAAATCGATGTTCCAGTCGTCTGTCAAGAGAATTGTTTCCCATATATTTCGCCTTATCTTTCCTTCTTTGCAACAAAGAAAAAGGAAAAGCCCCAAAATAATTGAATACTACATTTTTCCTCAGAATTATTGGCACAATTTATGGCTGAACACCAAATGTTCGATCTTCCATCACCTTTTTTAGTTGGAGGAACCGTTTGTTCTAAGTTTTTCCCATAGTTTAATGCGCAAACGCATGGTTTACCTACTTAACAACAGCGGGCGCACTTCCAAGCGCAGCCATTTCCAATCCATGTTTCACCGTCATACAAACACGTTGTCATACAAACACGTTGCACGCACTAAAACGAACGACATAACATAATGTGTGTGCAGAGTGGCATACGCTCTCCCTGCAGGCTAGGACACAGACCTATGCTGAGGAATGGCAACATCAGCTAAAGCAAGCTGTCTTCTTGTCATCAGCGCCAAGGAAGGTTTGTATTACTATTCTAGCATGATAGTTTGATAAATATCTGTGCTTGTGTGCTGTAAAACTAAAATAAAAGCCCGAAAGTCGGGCGTAAGCATTAATGTATGATAAGTTGTGTCATGTACTGTAGGTCCACTGGCTGGTCATGCTACGTACTACATGTACTACATGTATTAAAAATGTAGTATCGATAGTACTAGTGACAGCGTAGTAAGATGGAATACCCTATTTCCGCGGTATGTGCTGCATTTTATCGATCAAAAAATAAAAATAAATCACCAACCTGTGCAAAGTGTCCTGTTATTATTGTTGCTGAAATATTACTTTCCACCCTGACTGAACAAAGTCCACCGCTTTTTAGATTAAATTCGTCGAAAACGTCGCAGAAAATGAGCTTACATACACGCGGTGTGATTTTGGTGGTGAGTCTTATAATATCCGCGGGAGTTTTTCAAATGGTCCGCAAAGCCTTTTCCTCTACATTAATGGAGCTAAATTCAATCATAATGTGATATAAATAACTTTTAAATGACAATTTTTAATTTCCGAACAGCTGGGCAAGTTTCGCTCTTTTACAAGGCATTTTAATTGCGGAGTACATGTACCAAATTTCTGTAGGACACCCCTGCACTCCATTTTGGACTGGTCCGGTACGTCATAGAATTGCTTCATACTAAGCGCAAAATAGTAACCGCGTAAATTGAAAACTGCCTGTGCAATTTTGAAAATTGCGCACATTCACCCTGGCGAGTTTTGTACTTGCGCAGGCAAGTCTTTAACCTGCGCGAGTTTTACTTTATGTTAAATCACACACATTGAGGGCGCCCTTTGCAAAAGTTGTTGGAATTATTTAGTTTTTACCGATCGTCAGTTTTTTGGCCTTATTTCGAAGTCAGACAATTGACCGATTGTGTGACCTACGTCACGTGACCCCTGTTGGGTATAAATGTAAACACACACGTAATCCTCCATAGGAAAGGGTGGTACGGTACACGATGATTAATGCATTTAGTTTATTCGATCGAGGCTTTTCTTGCTCGAAATCTGTGAAAGATATTCCAGAGTTTGTACCAAAGACCTTCAAGTGGCTGAATAAAGCCAGTAAGGACAGTTCCAAATGTGCACAATGTGTACAGTGCAAGACGGAACGTTAGGCCAGATGACCGCGATCACCATACACTTTTCAACACAAAAATTTCAAAGTTTTGAAGCTGAAATCCTCCAAAGAAATTGCTTTCCAAAACTATGTGATTCCTTTGCCTATTTGAAATTCTGCAAGGCTAGGTATTAATGCTCACTTTTCCAACGTTGTTTACCCCTTTTTTTTACAGTGATTTAGGCCAACACTACAAACAAAATAACAGACGGGTGGCTACATAATAGTCGTCCGACGCCAGTAGTGCATGGCTAAAAAAGAACTCTTTTTAGAAGAATTCTGTTAAACTATGAAACAGACATGTGATTTAAATAAATGCCACAACATACTACTTTAACTTTAAATAATAGGGGCTGATTAACTAATTCAACGAAAGTAAAATCGACTGTTTTCGCACTCACTCTGTGTCATGGCCTATGCTTTTACACATTTCATCAGCTGTATGACATCATACCCGATAGGTGGTCATATGACCGCATGTAAACATTGTCATGCAATCGGTCTATTTGTTACGTTTTTGAGGTAAGTTCTTTCGATGTATTTTTTTTTCTAAAAAGTGAAACAGGATCTGGACACTGATATTTCGAATGACAGAACAACATTTAAGGTAAAAATTTAAATAATAAAACGGCTATTTTTGAAGCCATGGTCTGTAAAATAGCAGATATTTCACAAATATTTAAATAAAAAAAATTTCCTCAACATTTTGGATTTGTTATTGATTCATTGAATGAAAGTCGTCCATAGATAACTAATTGGCGCCGCAAAAAATAATATAGTTTTCTAATACCGCGGAAACACGAGACCAGCGGATTAATGAGACCTGACTACTGTAGTGTACTACAGTCAGACAGTCATTTGACCCAGTTCGGGATCATTGACCAGTTCCGGATCACTTTAACTTTGCATTGCCCCTCGATCTTCAGTAAATTACTCTTCATGTGAACACTTTAATAAATGTAAAGAATAACATACAATAAGACAACAAACCAAAATTCAAGTGTATTACATCATTGTCGAATAAATTATGGCAAATTTTCTGAAGTTTGTCACTGACAACTCTTTGTTATTTTTGAAAAAAATTGATGGTTCAAAAGCGCTGTTGAAATTTCTCACCTTTCATATTTGAAGGTATGAGCAGATAAAGTTCATTTAAAATGGTTCAGATGCATGAACAGTGTTTGTAGCTCACTACAGCTACAGCTGGATTTTCAATGGATAATCAAGCAGAATTAAAACTTTAGAGTCCCATTGTACAATTACACTTCTTTAATCTTGATTGGCTGATCATTTATTTGTTGATGCTATGGTGAACATAAATTTGTAGTTGGAGTAGATTGATTGCAGTTGTTGTTGATTAAACTTAGAAGAAGAGGAAGAAGGTTTTGCTGTAAATAAATGAAATAAAACAAAAATACATGAAGCCTATGGTATGCGAGTTGATCTGGAAAATAAGAACAAGACTGAGCAAGGTTTTATCATGAATACCTACAAGACCCTATTTAAGTATTATCAATTGCAAAGAACCAACTTCTACAAGCATTATACTTAAAGCAAAAAAAAACCCTTACAATACATGAAAAGACTTTATGTATGTACGTACGTGAGGAAAGTTACATGTAAAACCCAAACATTTTTGCACCAAGTGATTTAGAAAATAAACCCAAATTATTGAATTTTACTTACTACGCTGGGGTATGATGAACTGTAAACTCTTTGCTTGATTTGGAAGTATTATTGATTAACTTTTTAGGAGTGATTTAAATGGATAATTTTCATGAAAGGTATCACTTTTATCAACGTTAGAAATTTTCTGGAGGAATTCTTAATCAATGGTGAATCGAAAAATAGCGCCCTCAATAGGCAAACCAAACTAAGGTGTCCTTTAAGGGACACAAAACTACTGTCCTTAACATTCCGGCCCCGATGACACGTCCTAGTCGTCATCTCCAACAAACCAAGGACAGTAGCACCATAAAGAAAACAAAAACACTTCAAAGTCAAAACGAGAACGAAACCGGCAATAACTGTTCAGTGTTCACAGAATCTCTAGTTGGCAATCATGCTGACATCATCATGGGATGTTGACTCTAGCTGGGCTTCCAGAAGACAAAGTTTGTGGCTTGGTCTATCATACACTCCCTTCTGTGTCTTGACTTGGACGGAGCGAACACATCCATCCTTCCCTGGGTAGGTGGCTGTGATGATACCTAATGGCCACCTGCAGCGAGGTGTATTCTCATAGCACACAAGCACAAGGTCTCCGACGTCCAGATTCCGTTTGGGGTACAGCCACTTTTGTCGCTGCTGAAGAGAAGGTAGATATTCTTTAAGCCAGCGACGCCAAAACAAATCAGCTTGGTACTGAACCTGACGCCATCGTCTTTTGTAGAGATCCTGTTGAATGAAGCGTCCAGGTGGTAGACTCGGACCTTCACGAAGTAGAAGGAGATGGTTCGGTGTAAGTGGTGAGGGATCCCTTGGGTCATCCGAAAGCTTTGTGATGGGGCGCCCATTCACGATGCTCTCTACAATGCACATCAAGGTTGATAGTCCCTCGTCATCCATGGTCTGTTGTCGCAGCAGGCTGAACAGTACAGAACGAACTGTCCTGATTTGACGTTCCCACACGCCCCCCATATGGGAAGCGGCAGGCGGGTTGAAGAGCCACTGGACTTCTCTCTGGCGTAGGTAGTCTTCAATTTGATGCTGATTCCAATCCTGAAGTGCTTGCCGCAGCTCATGCTGTGCTCCTACAAAATTAGTACCATTATCTGATCGGATCTCAGTAGGGTTTCCACGACGGCTGATGAAGCGCTGTAGGGCATTAATGAATGAATCGGTTTCAAGGCTGTGGCTCACTTCTATGTGGATCGCCCTCGTGGTTAAGCATGTAAATAGACAGCCATACCTTTTGACTTCACTCCGTGCCCTTTTTACCATAAATGGCCCAAAATAGTCCACTCCTACTGTTTTGAAGGGAGCCTCTCCAGAGGTGACACGATCTTGCGGTAGGTCTGCCATTTTTTGTGACTCTAGAGGTGACTTTCTCTTCTTACACTCTATGCAACTTCGGAGAACACGCTTAACTGCCACACGCCCCTTCACAATCCAAAATCTTTGGCGAAGCTCAGACAGTGTCCTCTCCACACCAGCATGTCCACACAGAACATGATACTGTCTGATGATGAGATCAGTGATTACATGCTTATTGGGCACAATCCAAGGGTGTTTCGCTTCTGTAGGGATGATAGCATTTTCTAGACGACCCCCAACACACACAAGATCATCCGTTGAGACGATAGGGTTCAACTTAAGGCAGCGGGAGATTATCTGCTGTGCATCTCCAAGGCTTGTATGCTGAACATACTTCACAACTGCCTTCTCCGCATTAAGCAGCTCTTTCACAGTTAGGGAATCATCGACTCTGACAACTTCTGTATGATCCTTAGCTACTTTCTGATGCAGTATGGATTTGGCTCGAAGAATCCATGCTACAGCCTTCTTCAGCCTGTACCAGGAGGAGTAGCGAGCAATAAGATCTTCAAGTATGGTACAGGTAGTTCTTTGATTGACAGTTCTATCAACGACATACACTTGGGGCTGTCGCTTGATCTCTGCATCATTGTTGAGTTCAAGAGACTTGAGGTCTGGTTGTTTGGGCCACGCATCTTCTTCCTTGTACAAGAAGGAAGGCCCACTGATCCACTGGTCACTGTTGATAAGTTGCTGAGCAGTCATGCCTCTAGATACGTCATCCGCAGGGTTTGAGGCAGAATCTACATGCCTCCATTGTGACGAAGAAGACTGCTCATGAATCATGGTGACTCGATTGGCAACATATGTCTGGAACTGCTTATCTTCATTTCGTAGGTATTGTAGGACAATCATACTGTCTGACCAGAAGACTGACTCAATAAGTGGGAGTTGCATCTCACGCCTGATGATTTTATCCAATTTCACAGCCACAACAGCAGCAGCAAGCTCCAGTCTTGGAATTGTTGTAACTCTGAGTGGTGCAAGTTTAGCTTTTGCCATCAAGAATGAACAATGGACCTGATCGTGGATGTCCACCAGGCGAAGATAGGTAACAGCACCATATGCTTTTTCAGATGCATCAGCAAAGTGGTGTAACTGCATCGTTGAAATTTCAATACCATCTGGCTTAGTACATCTAGGAATACTCATCTGCTCTATCAGGGGTAGATCTTGCAGCCATCGCTGCCACTGTGATGCCACATCGCATATCATCGGCTCATCCCATCCTGTCTTAAGGCGGCACAACATCTGGAACAACATCTTTGCCTTCAATACAAATGGACAGATGAAACCTAGAGGATCGTAAACTGAACTAGTGACACTCAATAATCCTCGCCGAGTGAGTGGCTTTTCTTTTACACCTGAGTCAAACCCAAGTGTGTCTGATTCAGTCTTCCAGAGTACTCCCAACGCTCTCTGAGATGGAAGCATCTCCTGGTCTAAATCCAAAGTGGTAACAGACTTTGCACACTCCTGGGCTGGAAGTGACTTCAACACTGCTCAAGAATTGCTCAGCCACTTCGTGAGACGAAACCCACCAAGAGCCAGCAGCTCACACAATTGACTAGCCAGACGAATGGCCTCAGCTTCAGTAGAGACAGACTTCAAACAATCATCTACATAGAAATTCTGGTCTACAGTCTTAACAGTTTCTACATCATACTTGGTGTGATAATCAAGAGCAGTGCGCTTCAGTGCAAAATTCGCACAGCTGGGGCTCCACACTCCACCGAATAAGTGTGACTTCATGCGATATACAACAGGTTGATTTCCAATTTCATAGTCCTCCTGCCACAAGAAGCGAAGGGCATCTCGGTCTCCTTCATTTACTCGCACCTGATGGTACATGCCTTCAATGTCGGCCATTAATGCAATGTGGTCTTGACGAAACCTCAGGAGGACTCCAATAAGCTTATTTGTGAGGTCAGGACCCTGATAGACGTGTTCATTCAGTGAGGTGCCTCGAAAGTGTGCGGCGCAGTCAAAAACAATTCGTACCTTGTCTGGCTTATGGGGGTTCAGCACAGGGTGATGGGGTAGGTACCATACGCACCCATCACTCCTTTCCAAGTCATCAGCTGGAACCGCCTCGGCGTATCCCTTTTTAATGAGGTCATCAATTCCGCTACTATACTTCTCCTGCAGAGTTGAGTCTTTGGAGAGTCGTCTTTTTAACAGTCTCAACCGATGTTCTGCGACTGACCTGTTGTCAGGAAGCTGTGGCGGTCTCTCCTTGAAGGGGATATTCATGGAATAGTGTACACCATCTCTACACAGTGAGTTCTCCCATATTGAAAGAGCTTTCCTTTCACCGACAGATATGTTGTCAGCGGTGCCTCCCACATCATCAAGCATCCAAAACTTCTTGACTTGATGAAGTAGGTCACTGTCGGTATTGACGAAATATGATGCGGATAACTTTGGCTTCTTCTGTAGATCAACTGGACCATTAAGAGTCCAGCCAAGGGCAGTCCTGGTTGCATACGGCTCACCAACATTACCAGAACGAGTCTCTAGGGGGACCATAACATGCGGTATATCTTGTCCAATTAAAAGATGGACGTCATTGATGTCAACATCGGGTATTGTGATGTTGTGAAGATGTGGCCAACGGTCCAAATCTTCTCTTGTCACCAGACTACCCAGACCAATGTTTAACTTCGGCCTGGTGAGGACATTGGGCATCACAAATGAATGTGTGTCGTCATGATCGGTCACCTCCAAACTTACGACGAAGGTGTTGACTTCAGCTTCCTTCTGATCTAGTGTAGTCAACTTCATGGTTTCTCTCTTAGCATGAATACCAAGACGTTGCATCAGGTCCTCTGAACAGAAGCTTTGGGTTGAGCCACTGTCCATCAAAGCATAGGTACTCACAAATTGCTGCTCTCCATGTGCCCTGATCTTGACAGGAACAATTGGCAGGGCAATCTTACCCCTGCCGGCCCCATTTACATTGCACACCACAACTGGGCTATTAGTGGTTGTTGTCTGCGATGGGCTCGAAGAACCATCTGGTGTAGATTTATCACTTGTCGGTGTAGAGCTGGAATCACTGCGTGGAAGTGGAAGGTGCAAATATTTGCTATGCTTCTTGCCACATCCCTGGACTGTGCACACGAAAAGACGAGTACAATCTCGCCCCAAATGTCCTGGTTTAAAGCAGTTCACACACAGCTTCTTGCTTTGCACGAAGGCAAGGCGGTCCTTTATACGCATTGCCTTAAATGCATCACACTGATTGAGATAATGGAGCTGACTACAACACACACAAGGTGAAGCTCTCTTTGTTGGAGTGTCAACTCTTGGTGTAACATCAGGGGTCTTCGTTGATGAAGTCTGGATGCCGAAGTTCGCCCGCCCTTCATTTCTCTTTACATCTTTGGACTTCCACTCCTTCTTGGTTGTCGCTCTCTGGACAATCTTACCAAAGACTGGATCACGAACTTCTTCGGCTGCACTTGTTACAAACTTAGTAACATCATCGATGTTAGGGGTTCGTTTCTTGGCGGTCTTTATCCGATGAACTTCCTTCAGCCATCGTGTCTTGAGATGAAAGGGAAGTTTCTGGACGATTGACAAAAGGCTACCTCTATTGTTTAGCTCATTAAGGTACCCCATAGTGTCCAGAGTTTCACGACAACATCGAAGGTCATCGGCAAGATCTTGCAATGCAGTGTTATCAGTGACAGTTGGCCTTTCGGTCACCTTTTCTATCCAAGCCTGTGAAATGGTGTGCTCGTCTCCATATCTTTCCTTTAGAAGACGACTGGCAAGGGCATATCCTTCTGATGGCCCTTTAATTGTGCAGCACTGCAGAAGTTGTCTGGCCTTTCCAGTACAGTACTGCAAGAGACGGGTAAGTTTGGCTCCATCCCCAATGGTTTCTTGTCCTACGGTGTTTTCAAAAGCTCGGATGAACGACCAGTACTTTAGAGGGTTGCCATCAAACGTCATGAGTTCAGCCTTAGGGAGCTGAAGTGCTTCCACCAATGACTGCTGGTGTACGCGTGTGTCATTTACCATCTGGTATAAGATATCTGAAACATCTGGGTGCTTAGCAGCCGACGGAGAACTGTTTGGTATTGCTGATGGTGCCCATAACTGGCCAGCTGGAATTGAGGTCTGACATGATGGTGCACTAAACTTGGGTGTGTCATTTACTAGAGCAGAATTGCTAGAGCCTGACATGCGATCAAGAGGGTGTTTCGGTGTAGTTTCTTCCATAGGTTTAGTCTTTGGTGTAGAATGAGTGAAACACACATCTGATCGACTTCCTGCTTCGGCTTCTGCAAAAGTTTTTTCCATAGCATTTGCTCTGACATATTTTACCTTTAATTCCATCTCTCGTCGTTGCTGTTCAATCTTCATCTGTTGCTCTTTTAGCTCCATCATGTTTCGTAATGAGGCTAATTCAATGGCATTTTGTTCTTGTAAAGCGAGTGCTTCAGCCTCCAAAGCAGCTTTCTCGGCTTTAGCCATCAGACGGGCACCTACTCTGGAAACTTTGGAGGATGCACTGGTACTTATGCAGGAGAGGACATCTTGCTGTGAGCCATCACCCTGTTGGCTTATAGAATCACTCACATCAACATCATCATCAGGATTGTTCTGCGCATCAGTAAAATCTGCAAAGGCCTTCTCAAATTCAGTCATTTTTGTCTCAACCTTTGGAGCTTCAAATCTGTTCACCATCAAGTTGGAGATTGTGCTCATGATCTTTGTCAGTGATGCCTTCCGGATGCCTCTGGTCTTCTTTAGGTCCCGAGACTGCTGTATCAAACTTGGGGTGGGTGATTTTGATGCTGTGGCATCCATTGTTGTGCTCATGATTATTAATTTTCTTCCTTTTAATCAGAATGAGTTCAGGACGTACAAAACTAATGTAGCTCACTACAGCTACAGCTGGATTTTCAGTGGATAATCAAGCAGAATTAAAACTTTAGAGTCCCATTGTACAATTACACTTCTTTAATCTTGATTGGCTGATCATTTATTTGTTGATGCTATGGTGAACATAAATTTGTAGTTGGAGTAGATTGATTGCAGTTGTTGTTGATTAAACTTAGAAGAAGAGGAAGAAGGTTTTGCTGTAAATAAATGAAATAAAACAAAAATACATGAAGCCTATGGTATGCGAGTTGATCTGGAAAATAAGAACAAGACTGAGCAAGGTTTTATCATGAATACCTACAAGACCCTATTTAAGTATTATCAATTGCAAAGAACCAACTTCTACAAGCATTATACTTAAAGCAAAAAAAAACCCTTACAATACATGAAAAGACTTTATGTATGTACGTACGTGAGGAAAGTTACATGTAAAACCCAAACATTTTTGCACCAAGTGATTTAGAAAATAAACCCAAATTATTGAATTTTACTTACTACGCTGGGGTATGATGAACTGTAAACTCTTTGCTTGATTTGGAAGTATTATTGATTAACTTTTTAGGAGTGATTTAAATGGATAATTTTCATGAAAGGTATCACTTTTATCAACGTTAGAAATTTTCTGGAGGAATTCTTAATCAATGGTGAATCGAAAAATAGCGCCCTCAATAGGCAAACCAAACTAAGGTGTCCTTTAAGGGACACAAAACTACTGTCCTTAACAGTGTTTATGTAAATTTACTGAGCAGTCATCTTTTCTCTTTTGGTGAAAAAATTGCAAAAAGATGCATTTTTTGAGTCACTGCACCTTTGACCAGTTCCGGATCACCACAACATTAAAGCAATGTAAATCACGACAACTTTATTAATAGGAATGAGGGTTTGCAATGAAGTTTCCTCTACTCATCCAGAATAGAAGCAACTGATCCAGAACTGGTCAAAAAGATGTCAATTCGTTTCTCAAAGACCCTTCCAAGATATACATATTTTTGGTCATTTGACACTTGATGACTTTTATGGCCTGTTTTGGTAAACTAATTGACATACTTCATTTAAAAATGTCAAAAAAGCTGCAATGGCACAACGTGAATTCATAAAAATGATCCAGAACTGGTCAAATGACTACTAGTTGTACTACGTAGTAGTCTAGTAGTGGTGATACTGATACTTTCTGATAGGACATGTCTCCGTTGGTGTTTTGTACTCGTGGTGCTCCGGACAGATTGACGTCCTACCGGCCGGCACGGCTCAGGCTAGCCCCATACATTGTGCCAATACGCTAGACTACCTCCACTTCTTAGCCCAACAAACCATTACCATGTTCTATAAAATAGTTAAAACCAGACATCAACTTTCAAATCGAGACTTACTTTTTTTGGCAAATTTATCCCTCATATGATCGGTTGGTCACTGCTGTCAGAGTCTGGAGAAGATTTACGGTCGATTTATGCAAGCCCCCCCGTGCGATAACTCCTAGGTTTTGCTGGAATTTTATGTCAAATCTCTGTGCGGGTAGGCAACATCAACCATCTTGGCTCCTCCGCTGTCGGGCTTATATCAGCACGGAGATTTGACATAAAATTCCAGCAAAAGCTTAGGGGGGGGGGTGGGGAGCTTGCATGAATCGGCTGTAAATCTTCAGACTCTGACAGCAATGACCGACCAATCATTGAGGGATAAATTTGCCGAAAAAAAGTAAGTCTCGATTCGAAAGTTGACATCTGGTTTTAGAGAACATGGTTCGTTGGGCCAAGAAGCTCAGGTAGTCCAGCGTATTGGCACAAATGTATGGGGCTAGGCTCAGGCGTGACACTGACGGTATAGTCCATAAAAAGAAATATTCTGTGTGAAGTGTCGATCCTGTTTTTAAATGTACTTTATAATTGTATTCCTTCGTTCATGTCCTTTCAGTTTCACAGATTTTAGTTTTTGCTTTATTTTAATAGTATGTTGACATGGTCAACACATTTTGATTTGAAGAAACTTTGGAAAGTGAAGTTTAGGCTACTTATCAGTGCTTATGCTGACTATATCTCAAATTTTTAAAAATTAACCGCAACATTTTTAATCTTTGGGAAAAGTTGTACTGAGTGATCACTGATTATCTCGAAGAGGGTCATTGGGGGTAATTGACATTATTAAGGCATAATGGAAACAATGATTGACCCAATTCACCAGACCACATAGACTGGTCCTTGCTCTATGACCAGATGTCATCATCACTAAAATGTTGGTTGCGCCATTTTGGAAGTCAATGCCCCTTGTGCTTTGTGTGATGCTGTGTAGTGCGAATTTTAGGTGATGTGGCTGGTAAAATTTTGACTTGAATGCTACTACGGTCCATTCAAGACAAAATTTCAACAACAAAAAAGGAGTACAGCGTCCAGTTAATGTTTCTTACTTGTAATTTCTTTTTTATTAGCCTGTAAGATAGACTGGGTGTGGAGACTGGGTTTTTATCATTTTATCCTTGTACGTTGTTTTCGGTGCAATGTGTTTGTAATATATCTTTTGTATTTTTTTAACTTAATGATCTTGCGTTGTGTTTTCAAACTTTTCCGAGCATTTTTATTTCTTCTTTTTGAAGTTTCTTATGTCTTTTCTGATGTCTTACAATAAAGGAATAAAAGTGTAGTGAAGAGGTTTTCAACTTGTTTTTTAAACACCCTGAGGCATGTTTCGCGATAATTTTACCAAGACGAAATTGAGGTGAAATTATCGAGAACCAGGCCTCACAAAAAAAAAAGTTGAGAACAAATCTGACAGTGACAGCCCACGTCCTAGACTCAAGTCTGTGTTCAAGTTCTAAGTTCTATCCATGTTGAGCACCTTTCAAGTATCAAAATTGTACATGCAAGTTTCGCATGCTGTGCGCAATCGTCTGATATAGCACCCTCTTTTGACTTAATTTATGTAGTCCATGCTTAGACATTTTGACCATCTATATCTGTATATCGCACATTAAACACGGCCATGTGATCTCCTCTCGACCAATCAGAATGATTAAACTTTCCCAGGTATTTATGATTGTAGAATAAAACTCAGAAGCATGTGTACAGTAGAACATGGTAGTTACTCCTTCCTCTATCTGTGGTAAAACCCACTACCTCTTTCATGTCCACAGTTAGTTGCAATTATCACAAAGCTTGATCCTCTTGACGACGAACCATACATGTACATGTATCAACAGTTGAAGCTCTCTGACCAATCAAGAGCAACAATCATTGCCGCCCGCCACTGTTCAACACAGAATCACATTTGACTATTATTCGAGTTCTGTTAATTCAGATTCAGAAATAGTCCCAATAGCCAATATTCTCATTAATGTGTAGTCTACTTAATTTATATTGTCCCAAGGAATAAATAAAGTTGTTCTGGTGACTCGAATATACATGTATGTAATTTTACAGAAAATGTCTGGAGTCAATTTGATGCATTTGGAAACCGTTAATGTTATGAAGGTTTTCACTTGACCTTGGGACCATAACATTTCAACCCCAGGGGCTGAGCAAGTATGGTGGCACAACTGCACAGAACAGTAGGCCTACTTACCAATCTGTGTACAGCTGGATTCATTGCATGACAATCATACTGCACATTTGCATGCTGATCTATCATTCAACCGAGGTGGATGATAGCCAGACACAGGCCTTGATCTTAACCGAAGCCACCGAGGCCATTGTCCTCATGCCCTGTCGAGTTGGCCAGCATGCCCTTCGGAAAAATTGCACTGTCACTACCAACTTGGCCAGCATGCCCTTGTACAATTTCTCTGATTTGGCCAGCAAAGGCCTGCCCCCGTTTTTCTTAAGATCGAGGCCTGCAGACAGTAGAAGAGTTAACAATTGCATCAGGGATATATGTACTTGTAAGAAAGATGAGATTTAGTTTTTCAATGCTATGGTTTTTATCATTCTTCAGTAGGCCTACAGGGAAATATTGAACCACTGTGCTGTTGGATACCTTCCCATTGACTATGCAGTAATGTGTGTTTGTTTGTTTGTTTGTTTGTATGTTGCAGGAGTTCCAGCACAGTCTTTCATACATGCTTTCACATTATGCCATTCAGCGTTCAGTGTGCAGTTGGCATCACCAGATGTAAGTCATTGCAATGTGAAATTTGAAGCAATAAATACATGGGAAAGAAACAATCTTGACAGCCATTTGATCTATCGTAATCTGGTTTGTCAAACAAAAGAATATATATGTAGGGCTGTGGCGTGTCGTGGCAGAGCGGTTAAGAGCACCGGACTCAAGCTCTGGTGTTTCTGATCAGCAGAGTGTGGGTTCCAGTCCCGGTCGTGACACTTGTGTCCTTAAGCAAGACACTTAACCATTATTGCTGCATCCTTCGGATGGGACGTAAAGCGGTAGGTCCCATGTGTTGTGTAATGAACGTAAAAGAACCCAGTACACTTATCGCAAAGAGAAGGTGTTCGCCCCAGTTTTCCTGGTTTGATCGGCTGCAGATTGTGTCACAGCACCTTGTGAACCATTACATGGTGCTATGTAAAGGAACAGGTCTCATACTTCAAAAACGTAACTCATCATACCTTGCAAGAAAAATACTGAGCGCTTTGAGACGCCCATCAGGTGTGATAAAGCGCTATATAAGAACTGCGTATTATTATTACTAATGGCTACTATTAGTGGCTACTATACATGCACTTGAAATGTCACTCAGCCAAACCTTGAAAGCAAGCAAGAAATACAAAAATGGTTGTCAGAGACAGTCACCTTAACCAGAGGCTGTTTGTGTTTTACTGTTTATTACATTTTGCAGAGGAAGCCAATTGACTTCATTGAACAAGATGAAAGCAGCAAACGATGGTTAAATGAATTCAAGAGTAAGCCGTTCTCAACACCTGTCAAGTTAGACACTATTGATCGTAAGTAGACAGTCTCTACAACAGTAACCTGTATGGGTTAGAATGTTGGTGAAGCTTATTCAATTAAAAAACACTTATAGATGAGGCAGATTTGCTAGCATGTGGTGGTCTGTGGCCTCAAACCTCCCAACACCAAAATGTTTGGACTTAGATAAGATTGGTATGCCTGACCCTGTGATTAGCTATTCATCGTGTTCTTGAAATACTGACAAATCTGCAATTTGGGGAAAATCAAGGATTGCACGGTAAGGGTTATTTTTGTGTCTAATTTCAATTCTGATATTTTTAAATCCAAATTCCGGACGGTTTTGTAGTTACAGACATTTCTGATCGACAAATCGATCTATAAGTAAAATTTTATTTTCTGTCATACTGACAAATGCGTTCAGTGAGTTGGTAACCTTAATCACTGGGTATGTGTTTGACATGACGCTTTGCGTATACATACATAGTACCAGTTACTGCGGGTGGATTAGAGTGATTGCTTTTACCTTATTTTTACAAAACCTCAATTTTTGTTACAGCTACTCGGTACTCAGCTCTACTACTCATAGACTGCCCTGGTGCTCTGTATGATGTGAACTCATGATCTGATTGATATTGATTATTTTATTGTTACAGCTATTTGGTACTCAGCTCTACCACTCATAGACTGTCCTGGTGCTCTGTATGATGTGAACTCATGATCTGATTGATATTGATTATTTTATTGTTACAGCTACTCGGTACTCAGCTCTACTACTCATAGACTGTCCTGTTGCTCTCTGTATGATGTGAACTCATGATCTGATTGTTACTGATTATTTTATTGTTACAGCTACTTGGTACTCAGCTCTACCACTCATAGACTGTCCTGTATGATGTGAACTCATGATCTGATTGATATTGATTATTTTATTGTTACAGCTACTCGGTACTCAGCTCTACTACTCATAGACTGTCCTGTTGCTCTGTATGATGTGAACTCATGATCTGATTGTTATTGATTATTTTATTGTTGTAAACAGCTACTCGGTACTCAGCTCTACCACTCATAGACTGTCCTGTTGCTCTCTGTATGATGTGAACTCATGATCTGATTGTTATTGATTATTTTATTGTTTCAGCTACTCGGTACTCAGCTCTACTACTCATAGACTGTCCTGGTGTTCTGTATGATGTGAACTCATGATCTGATTGTTATTGATTATTTTATTGTTACAGCTACTCGGTACTCAGCTCTACTACTCATAGACTGTCCTGTTGCTCTCTGTATGATGTGAACTCATGATCTGATTGTTATTGATTATTTTATTGTTACAGCTACTCGGTACTCAGCTCTACTACTCATAGACTGTCCTGGTGTTCTGTATGATGTGAACTCATGATCTGACTGTTATTGATTATTTTATTGTTACAGCTACTCGGTACTCAGCTCTACTACTCATAGACTGTCCTGGTGTTCTGTATGATGTGAACTCATGATCTGATTGTTATTGATTATTTTATTGTTACAACTACTCGGTACTCAGCTCTACTACTCATAGACTGTCCTGTTGCTCTCTGTATGATGTGAACTCATGATCTGACTGTTATTGATTATTTTATTGTTACAGCTACTCGGTACTCAGCTCTACTACTCATAGACTGTCCTGGTGTTCTGTATGATGTGAACTCATGATCTGATTGTTATTGATTATTTTATTGTTACAGCTACTCGGTACTCAGCTCTACTACTCATAGACTGTCCTGTTGCTCTCTGTATGATGTGAACTCATGATCTGATTGTTATTGATTATTTTATTGTTACAGCTACTCGGTACTCAGCTCTACTACTCATAGACTGTCCTGGTGTTCTGTATGATGTGAACTCATGATCTGATTGATATTGATTATTTTATTGTTACAGCTACTCGGTACTCAGCTCTACTACTCATAGACTGCCCTGTTGCTCTGTATGTGAACTCATGATCTGATATTATTGATTATTTTATTGTTACAGCTACTCGGTACTCAGCTCTACTACTCATAGACTGTCCTGGTGCTCTGTATGATCTAGCACATGATCAGGATCTGGCTCAGATACTACAACATTTCAAATCACAAGCAAGTAAGTTCAGTCAGTCACAATACACTTTTCTGTAATCAATCAAACTGTTAAAGACATGGAAGCCATGTAACTGCCATCAAAGGAATTTTTCATACTACCCTTAGAACGTGTCCAAATCAAGCGACTTTGGCTATTGGCTATGGCTATGGCCGCTGGCTGCAACAACAACGTTAAAGAATAGGAATCCTCAGCGTTCCGGACGTAGCCACTGCCGAAGCCATTCATTCGGACAGAACTTCAGATTCCCATGACTTTTGGTCATGTTCCCTGATCCATAAGCACTAGTAAAGACTGTTTCTCACCAACAATGCACCTCAGTTTGGTGATGTTGATTTGTTTGGAATACAAGTATGACATGTATTGTTTGTTTGTGGGGTTAACATTTCTTGCAAATTTATGGTATACCACAGAGTTATCTTCAAAAAACTTTTTATTTTTATGTTACAGAAAAATTTATGTTTATTTACTATTTGCTTAACTCTAAGGAGGAGGTGTGGATGTAAAGCAGGAGCATAAATCAGGAAATCTTCAAATGGAAAAACATTTAACCACCACACTAAAATCAGTCCACATGGACATAAAGTGGGAATTTCCAGCCCTGTTGGCAATGCCTGTGTGTAACCATTGATAGCTACATGATTGGATGTTACTTACATGTACATGATGTAGTACATGTACTCCCATCTTGTTTCTATGCAGAGCCTGTGTGTGCTATTGGTATGGGTATTGCTGCCTTATGTTGTGACAAAGATGTAAATAGTCCTGGAGCCAAGTGGTCATATAGTGGTTATAGTTTGACTGCGGTAAGTTCACTTGCTAACTGCAAAAGATATATTCATTTATAATGAAGGCTGTACTACAGGTATTTTGCCCCCCAAGTTGAAGAATAACCACATGTTTGTTTCACTAAATTCTGAGCATGCACACATTCGAGAACAGTGGATTTGCATCATTAGTTTGCTGTCACCTCCTCATTATCAATTGGCTACAACTTCTGCTATCATTCTTGGTAGATAATGATCATGTGCAATAATAGTTACTTTTATAACACACCTCTCCCTGGTTCTTTATTCCTGATTGGCTGAAACACGGCCGCGTGGGATGAACTAATATAGCCTAGTGCATGAAATCTGCACCACACGCACCGCACGCGCTTGTTTGGGGGAAATAGTTCGCAAAGGGGGAAATAGTTTTAAAAACCCATAAACTATTGACTGGTAAAGAGCGCCCTCAAGAGAACAAAAATGGTGGCGTCTGCGGATCAAGAAAAATCTCTCTCTCTGAGGACCCTCTCCTGGTCACTCACAGGCCCTCGGGTTGCATAGACGTGCACTATTTCCCTCATTGCCAGTCCATATGTGTATACTATGGATACATTCACTATTTAAGTGGCTACTCCTGTAGTCACTCAGTACAGAAAATTTAGAGTGAAGACTTAACATTTGAACACGTTGGACGTTGCAGAGCACTGCAGTAAAAATGACATGTCTACCTGTCTTAGTCTATGATCAGGCAAAATCTGTTTTCTTTATTTAAGGAATAATAATTTTGTTAATGCTTGCTGCAAGTGATTGACATTTTATGTTCCTCTGCTGCATTAAGATTTGGTTTTCTTCCCTTGTAGCCTTCAGTGTATGAGCTTGCTCGGTCACCCACCTTCTCTAATTTACCAATAATATTGGAAGACTTCATCAAGGACAATGGGGCTACATATAGTGGTAAGCCTCAACTGAGGGAAATACTTTATCTACAGGGCCCAATTTCATTGCACTTCTTACTGAACAAACTCTATGTTTACTACCCATAGAATCACAGGCTTTACAGGTGCAGTAAGCACAGATTTCTGTGGTAAGCAGCACTATGACATTGGGCCCAGGTGTCGTGGGCACTGATTGCTTTGTGACGGGTTTACAGAGCTACATGTATGTGTTCATGAATACAGAGCTCTGTGGTCTCCAATGTTTGAATTATGAGGCCCATTTATATTGCACAAGTGTTTACAAGGTGACACAGCGTAATCTGCAGCCAACCTAGCCCTATGCAGGACTGTTCCTCTGTGCTGTACACAGATACAGAGTCCTAGATATGAGGGCCCGTTTCTGGGGTGGACAGTTTTCAGAGCTCCATGATTCAAATCATACCTTTAAGAAGCTACTAATCTCACTGGATTAACATTTGGACGTCAGATATTCCTGATAAATCTGTTATTTTCGTGAAATAATTCAGCTCCCAAGGTTAAACATTTTGTTTTGTTAATTCTCTCAAACGTGCTTGTCGTGTGTACGCTAGCGTGTTGGTGCAGGACGGTTGTGTGTATTTTATCCCAATGGGGATAGTACTATGCTGTGTCTGTGGTGACGCGTAAACATAGGCAAACACACACGTAATAGGTTGGCATGATGAACTGTATTCAAAGTTTGCAGAATTGTTTAACATTGAGAGCCGAGCTGAATTATTTCAAGAAAGTTTATGCCAAAGGTATTGAACACTTTGTTTCCCTTTGTCTATGATAGCTAGTGTAGTGGATGCAGTGCATGTTGTAGTGGATCGACATTTGATAACAGGCCAGAATGAGATGTCAACGTTAACAGCAGTACAGAATCTGATCCTTCTATGTAATGCTAAGTAAGGCTCTTGATTCATTTTGCATTCCATTGGATTCAGTTTAAGCAAATTGAGGCCAGAAGGGTAAATAGACAAACCCCTTTTTATATCAGAATTTATATTCATCAGACCAGAGCAGTGTATTGCACACTTGGAATATGGGGGAGGAAAACATAATGAAGCTTACATGTATAAAACGATACTATGGATTTAAAAGTGATTTTAAGTTCAGAAACTTCAGTTGTTTTCAGATAAACACTTTACGATGAAGTTTGCCAACAAAGTTGTGTGTACTTGTTTTGGGGGCATTCTGTGCAACATAGTGAAGGTGAAAAACCTTTGTAAATGATCAATTGAGATTTGGCACTATAACAAGGCTCCTTTTTACACCCTCAATGTTGAGATCTGCACAGAATGTAAGATTTGATATTTATTCTTTACACTTGTTGCCTTCCAACTTCACCAACATGTTAACTTTCCCAGACATTAAATCATTCACTCACTATTTTGTTTAATATGGCCTTTGAAATGGCTATTTCTTGTTGTGGGTAAATACAGTAGATTGATGCTTGTTTTTCTTTGTTCCACAGACAGGGTAAGGCAGGAGTTAAGTAGACAGCATTGATATGACAACTCATCATATTTTGTGCATGTACAACTCATCCAATCAACCAGAGAACGAACTCTTTCTGCGAGGTCAAAGTGAAAGTCAGGTATTATGTTACTCTTTAACAATCTTCAACATCTTCTCATCACAGTTACGGGTTACGGTGCAAGGCACTTTTGAGACTTCATTGGTTTCATGACCAGAAAGATAAAATAGTAACTAATAATAATGATAAAAGGAATGGCTCAATAGCTCCACAGTATGAAGGCATCAGTTTATGAGTATTGAGATTTCAAAATTGTCTGCTTTTGTTTGTTAGAAGGATCTATCCTAAATGAATACACACATGTACTTAGTGAAGCTGTCTCTAGAGAGTCTTATGTGGGGCCTATGAGCCTCATTATTATTCAATGTCGGGAAAACTACAGCCCAAAAATATTTCTCAAAAGTGAAATACATTTTGATACACTTTGGTAGTTTTGTGTGAACAGGCCACACAATGAATTTATTTTGTTATCATATTGTGTATATAACTGTATGAGTAAAAAGCCTACCATGTTAGTACAAGGAATCTTCCCATGGTCAAATCCATCAGAATATTTTGCCAGCTCAAACACCAAAAATCTCTTGCCTGTCAGTCTGCGAACTTCAATCCTTGAGACAAGGCCTTTTTTTTTTAATCGCTACATTGTTATGACAATAATTACATTATAGCGACTTCAAGGAACATGTACATGCATACTTTATCAGTGCTATTGGCCATCATAGTTTGACGTCATTTCCTCCTGAGGTGGTGATCACTTCCTTGACAATGGTTTGCGCCACTTTCATAACAACGCATTCCATCAACACCGAGCATAAACCTAGACTTTCTAACGTCTTGATAGTATCAAAATCCGCTAATATATGGTGAACTGCTTTGCAGCAGGCTGTAATCATACAGTGAAAGTCATAAGTTCAGTTATTTTTAGTTCCCGAAGGATAAAGATGCCGAATATAAAACATGGGTTTCAATGTACTAAGCTTTTGCCATTGATTTGTATGGGAAATACGGTTCGTTGCTGTTTGTTTGTACCAGATGGCGTGAGCTGGTTGCTATGGTTGCGTTTTGGTGACCTGGTAATTCATGGCGTAAATCCTTGTTCTGTTGGAGAACCTCTTCATATTGTTTGGCAAATCCCTAAAACGGATTTCAGAGAATCATGGTTCTTGTTAAACAATGCTATCAAACTGAAATAATTTTGTTTTAAATGTGCCAATGAATTTTAGTGGATTTAAGAGGGAATCTTATTCACAGCATTACCTTGTGACCAATCACTTTTAGTCATGAAAGTAAATAAGAGCGGAAAATGTATTTTGTTATAAAGGTAAGACTTAATACTGAGACAAAACAGGTAAATGCTTATATTCTGGCCCTCATATGGAGGGGGTTGGGGATGGAGTGGGTAGGAATATGACCCACCACCTCCATGGATTACAGATGGTGAAACCACTTATGAAACTGCCTTTATCTTGCAGGGGATGGGGTTAATGTTAAAATTCAGGTTAAAACATGAGTCACTGCTTAAGGGAGTTTATCTGCATCAAGTGCATACCTTACCACCAAACCATTTGTCTTGCAATGAAAATCTGTGTAAATTGGTCCAAAATAAATTCACATTTTCTATGCCGATATGATTTTAGACGATTACTAGAATGTCTTTGTGCAAAGCCTACCTTTCTTGAGTATTCTTACACTGATGTAACAGTCATCTAGAATGCCCCCCCCCCCCCCCGAAAATATGGTTGGGGGCTGGGCCCCCCAAAAAAAAATAATGATAAGTTTCGTTATTTGCATTCTCAGAGTGGATAGTATTTGTAGCAGTGTTGTAGTAGGACATAATATTTAATATTAATCAGATCACATTGGGAAAATGGAAATGTTAATAATTACTTGCGGAATCTTGTTCCTGTCGACACTGCCCGCTCCTCATCACGACGACAAGTTCCCACTACGCAATATCCTATATTTTCCGTAGCACACAATGCTATAGGGGAAGTTTTCTCTATCCCTGTTCTAAAGGCCTACTGTTGACCCCTTCAATCAACAGCGCACGTCGTGTTGTACAAATAAAAACATTGATGGCTGGTCCCCTATTCTTACATCTTTGTTGTAAGACAGGGGACCAGTTATAGTAAGCTATGTTTTTTTCAACGTGTAGATAGTGTAAACTCAAGCGAAATGAAAAAAGGGGTAATTTATTCGGCAAATTCAACAGGGATTCACAATGAAACATCTTAGGTGAAGGTATGATCCAGCTCTTATTTTACTGTTTTCTCCATACCCGAGCACAGAGAATATGACACAATTTGAACAGGGTTAGTTTTATGATGCGTAATTTATAAGTTACATGATTGATATGAATGTACTATTCAAAAAACCAATTCTGTATGATACCTTTAAGTGCTATATAGATGGATTATTTGTAGTAACAAAAATCAGCTGATGGCGATGATATCGTAATTTGAATTAAATTGCTTTGATCTGGTAACTGTCGGATGAGAATATTTGCACAGACAAATACAGAGTCACAAACTAAGAGGCACACTAAGATTATGTGGAGACAGAGTAAAATTATGTTCGCTATAAACAGTCATTTTGGGTGGTTTACTCAAAGAATTTGAAATATAAAAGTCATATATACCATTGGTAAAACTTATCCCCATACTTAAGGGACAAGCCTATACTATGTACTGTAGGCAAAACTACATGCAAAATCCCACCAGTGAAAATTACAGCTTACAAGTTGTGATATTCTAGGACCTATGAAATGAGACATTTTTTAAGACTTGAAACAACTCTGTATTCATTCTGATAGAAGAATTTTACCTTTTCATTGCCAAATTGGGGTGTTTAACATTCCTGAATGTTGTGTTTTTATGCAAATTGAATTTTGCATGTTCATGAGCAAAGTTGCAACATCATGGATGGTTTGTGCACAAACAAAATACAATTTTTTTCTTTTCTCAAAAGGGCAATTCCGCTAATATTTGGATGTGATCTTATTAATGAGCGTCAAAACATATTTTGAGGTGACCACTCTTTTCTTTTGCAAGATTTGAGATCTTGATTTTGTTCATTTTTAATGCTGCTGTGAGACTCTGTTCCTGTTATGAGTTTACACAACAGCACCCTTATGTGTCATACGATTTGTCATTTTTGAACATTGAATTAGTGCATTAAATCTTAATTTTAGTACCTTAATTTTTATAACTGTTCCTGTTATGAGTTTACGTAACAGCACCCTTATGTGTCATACGATTTGTCATTTTTGAACATTGAATTAGTGCATTAAATCTTAATTTTAGTACAAAAATTTACTTTCCATTTTCTTTAAACTGTCCTTAAGCATGGATATTTGATATCAAAATGTGTTTCAAAACAATTGCACTTCATGGGCCCTTTTACCTAAAAAGGTGCTAAAATTTAAAAATATCATCTGCTCCAAAGGTGTTCCAGTGAGGCTTATAATGCACTACAGAGCTTCAAGCCTTACAAAATTTTCCCCGGGGCCCTTAAGCGGGCCCGGACCGCATGCCATAAAAGCTTTCTGAGGAAGGATATTTTAGTACATTTAGGTTCACTGCCACATTTCTTCTTGGCATAGCCTTGGCCTTGGTCTATCTGGGAAACTGCCTTTAGCTTCTTACAATTGATTACTATAGTCTGTAATTGTCACGTACACCATGAGGGTAGAATTATGTGCCCTTTGATATTTCTACTTTGCAGGTGTTAGTTTTCTCATAGAATGATCTTTGCTTTTCCTGTGGTCACCAGTGACATTTGAGGCCTGGCATATCTTGCAAAACATTACTTCTTATTTGTTCTTGGCAATGGCAAGCCATTTCTGCTCATTTTTCCCACTCTTTTTCGATACAGTCACCATCCTTTTTAACTTTCTTTCTCTTTATTTATTCTCGGTCACACTCTTGTTTAAGGGTAAATATTCACATTTCTTGGAAAGATAAGCTCTTGTAAATGCAGTTTAAGTGCTGGTTGCTTGGAGACAGATGCGTTTTGGGCCAAATGGGGCTTCCCTGTTAACCCATATCCACCTGACTGGTTAATCAACATAAACACTGTTTGTGCCTAGGCCCTTATCACTTGCACACAATATGAGCACATATTGTCTGAAACATCGGCAAATGAATACAACAGCTTGTCAGCTTACAGTTTTAATTATATTCAGACGACAAAGACCTTTCTGCTGATGATGTTGAAGGTCTGTCTTCTGATGCCAAGGATGATACTGATGAAGGCAGAAGCTTCCCAACAGATGTGATTTGAGTGGACACACCAACCTTGGAGTCCTGGAGTACATCCACTGAAAAGTCAAAGAGTAAGAGCAAATTTAATTTAAAAATACGGGAAAAACAAACAATGTCATAGTTTACCTAATATACCACATTCTTCAACATAAAATGATCTGTTTATATAAACAATGTAATAAGAATAATTATTAAAGGAGTAGGTCATGATCCATTGGTATACCACCCCCACCTACTTACCCACAAGGAGTTGAGACTTAAGTGTCTTGTAAAACTGGAATGGTCTGCATACACTCAAAATTTGTCTCACCTATGTTGCTATGTACCTCATCTCCATTAAGTCTTGTTATACCATGATATTTGATTGTGAATTTTTATTGGTCGAGAACCAATCATGTGACATAATACAAAATTTCATGTCTTCTCAAAAAAGTGATGTTGTCGGGGTCCATTACCTAGATCGTCCTCAGACAATTCATTTCAGTCGTCCCCATTCATATGTATATTGAAGTTAGCAATAAACCTGTGAATGAGGTAGGTCATGTCGCCCGCGTCCATTACCTTGATCGTTCTCAGAACATTATTTCATCGTCCCAATTGATCTGTACAACCACATTAGCGGTACAACCTGAGAAAGAGATTACTTTGCAACCACTGGTACTATGCACGCTACTGTACTTTCGATATGATGCTCACGATATAGGGACCAGTTGAAACATTTTGGTTGATAAAAAATTTGTAACCGACGCACTTTTGTTGCATTGAATATAAAATTGTCATCTGCAAATTATGTCGGTTAGGTCCTTTTTAACAATCCTGCAATCTAATACAATGGTTTAACAAAACAATGTTTTCTGCTGTGATGGTCCCTGCTGTTTTGGACACCCTCGGGGGCCGATGGCACCCTCGGCTTTGCCTCGGGTGTCCAAAACAGCATGGACCACATCACAGCAGACAACAATTGTATAATGAAAACTGAAACAAAATTTAATCACAATTCAGCATGGAAACATACATACACTGGAAGATTTTATTACTTCATCTGAATTAAAAGCAGATTAATGTTTATTTTTTTATCAAATATCAAAAACATTTGGCCTCTTTTTTAAAAGAAAATAGAAAAAAGTCAAATATAGCTTACCCGCAATGGCCAGTAGTTCAGCATCTTTAGTGTAGTCATCTTCAAAGACTCCTGCTGCAGTAGGTGCATATTTCTTCTCCTTCCGCTTCTACAAATGAAATACAAAAAAGAACCTCTCCTAACTTCCTGTTCAATGGAAGTTACATATTAAACTGTATTAGAATGATTACATGTAGCATTGGGATGCATCTCATTAGTCAACCATGTGTTTATGTTTGTGATGCAAGAATTAACTCTACTACACAACTCATCTTGAACTCATTGTTGATTCTTTTCATGGCTCATACTGAAAGTAAAACCATCCATTATTGGTTCTTTAGTGTCATCATCCCATGAGTTTGGGGGCTGCATTATGATCATGTCTGAGTGAAACTTGTAATAATAATAATAATAACAATGACAATTTATTAAGCGCATAAATCCACAAAAGTGCTCATGGCTCTTGTACAAAAATACATGAAAACTAAGTAATAAATACAAAATACAACGATAAAGCAGAAAACCCAAGTAAAACTACATTATGCAAATGCTTTAATAAAAAGATGAGTTTTAAGGTTCTTCTTAAACTCGTTTAAAGAAATTGATGATTTGACATGTGATGGCAATTTATTCCATAAACGTGGTGCAACATGAGAAAAAGATCGGTCACCCCATGAACGATTAGATTTAGGCTCAATGAGGAGGTTTGAATTGTCAGAACGGAGTTTACGAGGTGGATTGTAAGGTTCAAGCAAATCATCAATATATGCCGGGGCACTGTTAGTGAGAAATTTAAAAACAAAGAGCAATAGTTTGTACTTAATCCTGCTATGCACTGGTAACCAGTGCAACTCTTGTAAAAATAGGTGTAATATGGGAGGATTTTTTTGACAAGGAAATAACACGAGCAGCAGAGTTTTGAATTCGCTGAAGACGTTCAATTTGAGTATTTGGAAGACCAAGTAAAAGTGAGTTGCACATGTCAAGACGAGAAACTACAACAGAGTGACTAATCTGCTCTGTAGCATTGTGCGTTAAATATTTTCTTATTTTACCAATATTACGGATGTTAAATGATGCAGTACGAACAATGTTAGATACATGAGAATTTAGTGACATAGTTGAGTTAAAAATGGTACCAAGATTACGAGTTTGAGTAACAGGAGTTATCTCGGAGTCGCCAATAGTAATATGTGGAACAGAAATTTTGGAAAGTTGTTGATGTGAACCAAGTAACATAAACTCTGTTTTGTCATTAAGTTTAAGGAAGTTATCTTGCATCCAAGCACGAATTTCATTGACACATAATTCAATATGCTCGATGCTCTCAACAGCGAATTCCTGGGAAAGTTTAAAGGATAAATATAATTGGGTGTCATCAGTATACACATGATAGTTTAGTTTATGTTTCTCAATTATGTTATGAACAGGGTAGGTGTAAACTGTAAACCACAGCGGTCCAAGAACTGAACCTTGAGGGACCGAAAATCATAAACAACAGGATCAGATTTTGAATTACCAATACGAACATATTGAGGTCTATTTTCCAAATATGACTGGCACCATTTAAGGGCATTAGCTTGTAAACCAATGATATCACGCAGTCTCTTGAGCAAAATAGTATGATCCACAGTGTCAAAAGCAGCACTTAAATCAAGCAGAATCAGGGCAGTCACATAGCCATCATCCATAGCACATAAAAGTGCAGACTCAATGCTATGCCTGGACTTGTAAGCAGACTGAAATTTATCAGAAAGGTCATAATCTGTGATAGCAGTGTTCAATCTCGAGGCAACAATGCGCTCAACGGTCTTACCAATAAACTTTAAATTAGACACTGGTCTGTAGTTGGACAAAATCTCCACATCCAAGCCAGGCTTTTTGATCAATAGACAAATATTTATAAGCTGATTTAAGACTATCAGGGAATTTACCTTGCTCAAGGGACTTGTTAACAATCACTGTAATAAGTGGTGCAAGAATATTGATACACTTTTTGATAAGAACTGTAGGTGCTGGGTCAAGTTCACATGATTTTGAAGAAGAACTGCTGATTAATTTTATGATCTCAGCCACAGTAGCTGGTTCAAACTCAGAAACACGAGAAACACTCTTTGGCAAATGGTAATCAGAAGTTGTAGCAGAAAAAGTGAAAATTGGTACGAATGTTAAGAATTTTGTTACTAAAATAGTGAGAAAATCTCTCAGCCAAACCCACATCTGATGAACTGCTAGGTAAAACAGGTTTAATGTTTTTATGACGTAATAACCCATTAAAAACATTGAATAGCTTTTTTTGATCACCAGAGCATTTGTTAATTTGAGTGGAATAATACTCAATCTTAGCCTTATTTATCAAGTCTTTTACAATGTGTCTTTGATTGCAATACAACTGTCTATCAATCTCTTGTCTTGAGTGTCTCTATTTTCTCTCCAGTTGCCTTCGCAATTTTCTAGCAGTCCGGATAGCCTCATTGAACCATGGGCTATGAGGTCTTAAATGAACTGATCTAGTACATACCGGTGCATGTGTATCTAAAAGGCAACTAAGGATAACCTCATAATTCTGAACACAAGAGTCGAGATCACTAGATGTTATATCAACTTTGGAAAGCGACAAAACCAGATCATTACGGAAAGCATTAACATCAATAGCTTTAAGCTTACGTGTAGTAATAGTAACTTTAGGGGGTTGTGGTTTATGAAGTGATAATTTATACATGATAGCATGGTGATCAGATAATCCTGGATGAAGATAAATATCAGAAACAAGTGATGTATTTTCACGAGTTATGAGTAGATCTAGCAGATGTCCGTGAATATGTGTTGGCTCTGAGACATGTTGAAGAAGACCATATGATGTAAGCAAGTTTTTAAATCGGTTGGCATTGTTGTCATTTAAATCATCCATATGAATATTGAAATCGCCGACAAATATAATCTCTGAAGGGAGAAGTAGATAATCATGTATAATATTTTCAAAATCCTGGAGGAAAATTCCAAAAGTCACTTTCGGAGAATTTGGAGGATGATACAAATTGACGAGACGAACCGTCTTTGAGTTGGAGGTAATCTCGACATGAATAGACTCAAACGATGAGTACACTGTCATGTCACATTTAACAGTCACACGGAGACTCAAACGAAAAAGGATCCCAACTCCTCCACCAGCCCTATGATACATGATACTTCAGCTATGCGCTGAAATCACTCCCAAAATAATGATGATACATACTGTACATGCATTTAAAAACTAACCTTAAGTCGGTTGTCAAGATGACACATTACAGAGCGAAATTCTGTAACAAATTCCAGCAGTCTCTCCTTCTGCCACAGCATGCTGGGGGGCTTCTCACCATGAGTGCTGAAGGCATCCAGCAGCCACACAACCCAGCCAACATCATTTTCAAGAAGCCACTTGAAGGTTTTACCTGCATACTTCCCAAAATGTGATGACTATACTGGCTCTCCACAAAGATCCACTAATTCTCTTTGCAGCTGTTTCAGCTGAGTCTGGATGCATCCACACATCGTCAACTGCCTTATTGGAGTGATCAGCAACATAGATAGCTTCTTGGGAGCATTTCAGTCTCGCTTCTCCAATCTTGAAATGGGGTATTGCTGGATAAAAATGCTGCTTTGAGTGATTTTCTTAGTTTTGTTTTAGTGTAAACTTCTTGCTGCAACCTGAACATTGGAAGTGTTTTTCCTCATGTGTTTTCAAATGTCTTGTCAAGTTTGATTTAACATTTAACTCTTGATGACACTTGCTGCATTTGTATACCCCTTGCTTTGCCTCCATTCTGACCTGTTCATAATAACAATAACACATAAATCAAAAATTTGTCTATACCTGCAATGTACAATATAAAATACATGCTTTGAACATTATGTTTCATATACTTCATTTCATTTTGGTGAATGATTGGCAAATTAATTTCTCATCCACGACACAACTTTGTTTGTTATTGGTAATGTAACATGGTTAATTTCAAACCTTGGATGATTTTGTTTGTAATTCTACGGTACCTCAGTACCCTGGTACCACGCAGGGAACTGTTGAACCTTTTGGAGGTACGCTATGGAGATTAGACTGAGTACAGTCTTAAACACGATGTCAATAAGGAGGCATCAGTATATCATGTATATTCAACTTGACTTCAAGTTAAACCATGTAAACAAAGACACATGACTAGACTATTTGTTTATTTCCTATTTTGGGGCTATCTTTGCATCAGGTTTCTGGATTATACATATGTACTTGGTATTTCAAAATTTATTAACAACGTACAATTTTCTTATGGCTACATCTACACATGAGTGATAATGGCTGTTATGGGTGACATCAATTTATATTTTGCAAGTTAGCACAATCCAGTGGCAGTTCTGGGTGAAAGACTGCGACTAAATATGATTTTATGTAGCAATTTTAGCACATAGTAAGTTTACAAAGTACTAGTACTAGTCACCATGGTCACTACTACTAGTACACAAGTACTAACTACTGTAGCCACCATTTTCCCCCATATGCAGAGTGCAAAGGCACCATATACAATGAATGGAAAGACCCTGTTCAACCATAGAGCAACTTGCTCTATGGTTCAACAAACTTGGTGCCTCGTAACGCTTAAATTAAACTGACCTGAAACTTACAGTGTAAGTTTTAAAACTACATTATGCAAATGCTTTAATAAAAAGATGAGTTTTAAGGTTCTTCTTAAACTCGTTTAAAGAAATTGATGATTTGACATGTGATGGCAATTTATTCCATAAACGTGGTGCAACATGAGAAAAAGATCGGTCACCCCATGAACGATTAGATTTAGGCTCAATGAGGAGGTTTGAATTGTCAGAACGGAGTTTACGAGGTGGATTGTAAGGTTCAAGCAAATCATCAATATATGCCAGGGCACTGTTAGTAAGAGATTTAAAAACAAAGAGCAATAGTTTGTACTTAATCCTGCTATGCACTGGTAACCAGTGCAACTCTTGTAAAAATAGGTGTAATATGGGAGGATTTTTTTGACAAGGAAATAACACGAGCAGCAGAGTTTTGAATTTGCTGAAGACGTTCAATTTGAGTATTTGGAAGACCAAGTAAAAGTGAGTTGCACATGTCAAGACGAGAAACTACAACAGAGTGACTAATCTGCTCTGTAGCATTGTGCGTTAAATATTTTCTTATTTTACCAATATTACGGATGTTAAATGATGCAGTACGAACAATGTTAGATACATGAGAATTTAGTGACATAGTTGAGTTAAAAATGGTACCAAGATTACGAGTTTGAGTAACAGGAGTTATCTCGGAGTCGCCAATAGTAATAAGTGGAACAGAAATTTTGGAAAGTTGTTGATGTGAACCAAGTAACATAAACTCTGTTTTGTCATTAAGTTTAAGGAAGTTATCTTGCATCCAAGCACGAATTTCATTGACACATAATTCAATATGCTCGATGCTCTCAACAGCGAATTCCTGGGAAAGTTTAAAGGATAAATATAATTGGGTGTCATCAGTATACACATGATAGTTTAGTTTATGTTTCTCAATTATGTTATGAACAGGGTAGGTGTAAACTGTAAACCATAGCGGTCCAAGAACTGAACCTTGAGGGACCGAAAAATCATGAACAACAGGATCGGATTTTGAATTACCAACACGAACATATTGAGGTCTATTTTCCAAATATGACTGGCACCATTTAAGGGCATTAGCTTGTAAACCAATGATATCATGCAGTCTCTTGAGCAAAATAGTATGATCCACAGTGTCAAAAGCAGCACTTAAATCAAGCAGAATCAGGGCAGTCACATAGCCATCATCCATACCACATAAAATATCATTTTGCACGCGTAAAAGTGCAGACTCAATGCTATGCCTGGACTTGTATGCACACTGAAATTTATCAGAAAGGTCATAATCTGTGATAGCAGTGTTCAATCTCGAGGCAACAATGCGCTCAACGGTCTTACCAATAAACTTTAAATTAGACACTGGTCTGTAGTTGGACAAAATCTCCACATCCAAGCCAGGCTTTTTGATCAATAGACAAATATTTATAAGCTGATTTAAGACTATCAGGGAATTTACCTTGCTCAAGGGACTTGTTAACAATCACTGTAATAAGTGGTGCAAGAATATTGATACACTTTTTGATAAGAACTGTAGGTGCTGGGTCAAGTTCACATGATTTTGAAGAAGAACTGCTGATTAATTTTATGATCTCAGCCACAGTAGCTGGTTCAAACTCAGAAACACGAGAAACACTCTTTGGCAAATGGTAATCAGAAGTTGAAGCAGAAAAAGTGAAAATTGGTACGAATGTTAAGAATTTTGTTACTAAAATAGTGAGAAAATCTCTCAGCCAAACCCACATCTGATGAACTGCTAGGTAAAACAGGTTTCATGTTTTTATGACATAATAACCCATTAAAAACATTGAATAGCTTTTTTTGATCACCAGAGCATTTGTTAATTAAATTTGAGTGGAATAATACTCAATCTTAGCCTTATTTATCAAGTCTTTAACAATGTGTCTTTGATTGCAATACAACTGTCTATCAATCTCTAGTCTTGAGTGTCTCTATTTTCTCTCCAGTTGCCTTCGCAATTTTCTAGCAGTCCGGATAGCCTCATTGAACCATGGGCTATGAGGTCTTAAATGAACTGATCTAGTACATACCGGTGCATGTGTATCTAAAAGGCAACTAAGGATAACCTCATAATTCTGAACACAAGAGTCGAGATCACTAGATGTTATATCAACTTTGGAAAGCGACAAAACCAGATCATTACGAAAAGCATTAACATCAATAGCTTTAAGCTTACGTGTAGTAATAGTAACTTTAGGGGGTTGTGGTTTATGAAGTGATAATTTATACATGATAGCATGGTGATCAGATAATCCTGGATGAAGATAAATATCAGAAACAAGTGATGTATTTTCACGAGTTATGAGTAGATCTAGCAGATGTCCGTGAATATGTGTTGGCTCTGAGACATGTTGAAGAAGACCATATGATGTAAGTAAGTTTTTAAATCGGTTGGCATTGTTGTCATTTAAATCATCCATATGAATATTGAAATCGCCGACAAATATAATCTCTGAAGGGAGAAGTAGATAATCATGTATAATATTTTCAAAATCCTGGAGGAAAATTCCAAAAGTCACTTTCGGAGAATTTGGAGGACGATACAAATTGACGAGACGAACCGTCTTTGAGTTGGAGGTAATCTCGACATGAATAGACTCAAACGATGAGTACACTGTCATGTCACATTTAACAGTCACACGGAGACTCAAACGAAAAAGGATCCCAACTCCTCCACCAGCCCTATGATACATGATACTTCAGCTATGCGCTGAAATCATTCCCAAAATAATGATGATACATACTGTACATGCACTTAAAAACTAACCTTAAGTCGGTTGTCAAGATGACACATTACAGAGCGAAATTCTGTAACAAATTCCAGCAGTCTCTCCTTCTGCCACAGCATGCTGGGGGGCTTCTCACCATGAGTGCTGAAGGCATCCAGCAGCCACACAACCCAGCCAACATCATTTTCAAGAAGCCACTTGAAGGTTTTACCTGCATACTTCCCAAATGTAATGACTATACTGGCTCTCCACAAAGATCCACTAATTCTTTTTGCAGCTGTTTCAGCTGAGTCTGGATGCATCCACACATCGTCAACTGCCTTATTGGAGTGATCAGCAACATAGATAGCTTCTTGGGAGCATTTCAGTCTCGCTTCTCCAATCTTGAAATGGGGTATTGCTGGATAAAAATGCTGCTTTGAGTGATTTTCTTAGTTTTGTTTTAGTGTAAACTTCTTGCTGCAACCTGAACATTGGAAGTGTTTTTCCTCATGTGTTTTCAAATGTCTTGTCAAGTTTGATTTAACATTGAACTCTTGATGACACTTGCTGCATTTGTATACCCCTTGCTTTGCCTCCATTCTGACCTGTTCATAGTAACAATAACACATAAATCAAAAATTTGTCTATACCTGCAATGTACAATATAAAATACATGCTTTGAACATTATGTTTCATATACTTCATTTCATTTTGGTGAATGATTGGCAAATTAATTTCTCATCCACGACACAACTTTGTTTGTTATTGGTAATGTAACATGGTTAATTTCAAACCTTGGATGATTTTGTTTGTAATTCTACGGTACCTCAGTACCCTGGTACCACGCAGGGAACTGTTGAACCTTTTGGAGGTACGCTATGGAGATTAGACTGAGTACAGTCTTAAACACGATGTCAATAAGGAGGCATCAGTATATCATGTATATTCAACTTGACTTCAAGTTAAACCATGTAAACAAAGACACATGACTAGACTATTTGTTTATTTCCTATTTTGGGGCTATCTTTGCATCAGGTTTCTGGATTATACATATGTACTTGGTATTTCAAAATTTATTAACAACGTACAATTTTCTTATGGCTACATCTACACATGAGTGATAATGACTGTTATGGGTGACATCAATTTATATTTTGCAAGTTAGCACAATCCAGTGGCAGTTCTGGGTGAAAGAACAGTGACTAAATATGATTTTATGTAGCAATTTTAGCACATAGTAAGTTTACAAAGTACTAGTACTAGTCACCATGGTCACTACTACTAGTACACAAGTACTAACTACTGTAGCCACCATTTTCCCCCATATGCAGAGTGCAAAGGCACCATATACAATGAATGGAAAGACCCTGTTTAACCATAGAGCAACTTGCTCTATGGTTCAACAAACTCGGTGCCTCGTAACGCTTAAATTAAACTGACCTGAAACTTACAGTGTAAGTTTTACTTAGCCTACCTTCCTGAGAAAAACATACATAACGTT
This sequence comes from Marthasterias glacialis, assembly GCA_911728455.2. Classification (NCBI taxonomy): domain Eukaryota; kingdom Metazoa; phylum Echinodermata; class Asteroidea; order Forcipulatida; family Asteriidae; genus Marthasterias; species Marthasterias glacialis. The sequence goes on from OU452240.1 coordinate 7,703,537, forward strand.
TATGTTTTCTTACTCACTCAGGGGTTTCATGATCCAGATGTCTTTCTGTCAATTCAACATTTCATAATCGTGCTCTTACTTGTGGTAAACTGATATTCTTCGAGTATGCAGGTACCTCCTTGCTTTGAGTGACTGAAATGTTTTCGTCGCGAGGTAACAACAGCTGACCGACCTTTGATTGCATCATGAAGAAGGTCACAAATGTGATGTCATCCGGACATCCTCAACATCGGTCGGTGATTGGTCTGTTGGGCTGCTCAAATTGGCTGCTCAACAGAGCTCAATGATTGGTGGGTTGAGGACCCGCTAAGATCCTTGGCTGGGAGACAGTCTGGGGTTTGGGGTGCGGGGTGCGGGGGGTGGGCATTCATCATCGTCATCAGATTCACTGGTGTCATCTGAAGTGTGGCCAGTATTTGTGGTCAGACAATTGAAACTCCATTAGTGTGTTTCCTGGATGTGCTATGTTGTAGAGAATGTGAGCATTGTGCAGGGAGAGCTCCATGAAGTAGAACAGTATTTTCTTGGTCCACTTCACTGTCATTATGTCCTCCACCTGTCTTCCTGACTTGAACTATACCCATATCAGCATTATGCTTGGTGCTGAGTTCCCTGACTGTCCTACTATCTTACCATGCCAAGGTCAGGCAGTGACCATTGTCCTTGGTAATGACATCCCCCTTTGCCATCCGATTTTTTGTTGTCTCCAGCCATTCGAACATCCTTTGGTTCCCATGATGTATTTTGAGTGTAAGTGTCTGTTTCAAGAAGGGCCTCACTTAGTTATAATAATTGTCCTGCAGAGTGTGCAATGTACCCCAATCAAGCGATCAAGTTATGCATATTTTTGCGTTCAGCTGATGGTAATCAACACACAACTAGAGCTTCACATCTTTCTTCCTAACCAGTACTAATGCAGAAGCATATGGACTACTGCAGGGTTGAACAATGCATTGATCTAACTATTTGCGTAAGTGTTCTCGTTCTTAGGTTGTAAGTTAGGAGGGATATGACGGTGTGGCAAGCGCACTGGGGTATCGTCATTGAGTGGAATTGTGTAGGCCAACGTTGTCGTCGCTCAGGCTGAAATATTCCAGGTGGGTTCACAACAACTCATTGAGCCTGTTTGCTTGGTCTTTCGAACATTCCACATCACCAAGATCAAGCAGGCCCACAAACTTTTGCAGATCACCTGTCCGATCTGGTCGTTGGTCTACTGTACCCACCCAACACAATTTCATTGACACTAAATTGAGTCATTCCCTGCTCACTACTTCCCTCTACGGTGGCCTCATGGAGGGTTCCTACACATGTCCTAGGTTTCAATAAGACATACTCATCTCCAAGAGTTAACACCCACATAGGGACCTGGCCATTCTCAACCTTGGAAAAAGAACAACAATAAGTACCTGGCTGCCTTGCAGAAGTGCAAGAAGTGCGCCAGCGGAAGCGTCTCCTCCCGGAATATATCAGCAGTAATATCCTTGGCTGACTCCCCTGTTGAATTGACGTAAGTCTTGCGATTGTATTATATACCACTTGAACAAATCAAGGCAGCCAAGTGCGAAAGTAATAACAAACACAATGGGCGTGTTAAAACGAAGGGGCAAGTTAGGATTACTTGGAGATTCCTAATGATGATAGTCAACAAGAAATCCTCAAAAGGGTCCTTACTATGCCTTGGTGGAGCAGGTTGATTGTTGCGAGGGATTTACTTGGCTCAAATGAGTAGTGCATTTTTATTTGCCTGGAACATGGGGGGGGGGTTCATTCCAAGGTTCACATCTTCTCTAACTGCTTCCTTCGCGTTGTCTACCATTGATCAATAAAAGTTCCTTTCCATAGCAACGAGACGTAGATGCTCTTGCTGTTGCTCAATTCTCTCCAACTTGAGTTCCTCCGGCATGTTGGCACTGCGATACACAGAGCTGTTATTTTCTTGACATTTCCAGCACAGGTCACTCATGGGTTTAGTTGTTAGGATAAATGGTGTGTAGTGTTTCCACATGTATGAAAACGCAACCCTCTGGACAATCCTGTGTTCCAGTTCACCTGTGTTAGACACAAACAAGTTTTTTAAGTAATTTACTTATATAAACTTGAATTTTTAGAACATGATTGTCAAAAAAATATTCATTGATGTTGTATAAAATGGAGTAAGGCATGTAGCTTGTGATTCTGCTTCTGTGCTTTATATACAAAAGTTTCTTTTTTCAACCACAAGTCACTATTACAACACACTGTTCATGTAAACGCAGTTGGTTTACTGCATGAACTCTATAAAAAGAGCATTTACATGTATAACAGTAAAACAACCCATACAAAATATTAGGCAATGTACATGTAACTTTATAATGATTACAGGTTAACATATCTTCACCGTACCTGCATTGCGATGTGCCTCATTGGAGGCCTCGAGTTGCCTTTGGTACTGTCTCCAAATTGACGACTTGTTTTCCTTGGAAGGGAGCAGTTGAACTCAGGGGTCGGAACATTTCACGCCCCTAATACGGCCTGGTATTACCATCCCATTAACATTGGCATAGTTAGTGATAAAAGTTACCACTCTTCTTATGTCTGCATCAGACAGCGCTCTTTTGTTGTTCCGCCTTCCCCCCGATTTCTTTGAGGGTGGTACAGCACCATGCTTCTCATACTGCTTGATTATTGATGACAGCTGATCCTTACCAATACTGTAAACAAAAATAAATGTATTGAGTGTGATTAAAAATTAGGGCCTCATTTCATTGTACAATACAAGGCTACTTCCTTTTTGCTTACGAACCACAGTGTTAAACATCGACTGAATAGGCCAACAAAGCATTCATCAAGATTATTTTTAGCAAGCCCGTTAATCCTTGTCTACTGTCTTTGTCTCTTTCCTTTTTTTTTTAATATTATACTTTAAATGTTTTAATAAAAAAAGGCACTAATTAATGTTGCATCAATTTTTTCTTACTTATGCATGAAAATGAAGGCCTTGCGACAAACTTTCACCCCATCAATCAGGGTTGTGACACGTGACCTTTTTCTTTCCTTTTGGTGAGCTCGTTTGGTGCATTGCGTTGTCTTTGTCCTCCTTATTGTTGCGCTTATTCTCCCCATAATAAACATCTTGCGTTCTCTTGAAGTCATCTCAGCATCTGTCATTTGCGCACGCACCTGTAATATGAAAGTGTTCTCAAATTTGTTCGTACGTGGATTATCTTTGTCAGCATTTCTGGCACAAGTACAGTTCCTGAAATTGTAAATCTTGTCCAGTTCCTCGTCATTATTCGGAGATGTTCACTCATCAGTGCCTTCTATACCTATTATCTCTTGTGCGAGATCAGGAACAACAACACCATCATTGCCATGATTGCGGACGTCGTTTTCTTCGTATTCATCGGAATCAATGTCAATATCCTCAGGCTCCTCATCGGCGTACTCATTGTTCCCCAAATCAAACTCTTCCTCTTCTTCTGCAGATCCGTCTTTCTCGTCTTCGTCATTGTCTGAGGGTACATCATCTCCGAAAAACTGACTGAGAAGCTTAGTTAGGTTGGCGTTATCTTGCGCTGCTAAGCCAAGCACGATGGCTTCATTTAATGCTGTTCTCAAATTCAAAGCAGATATTTCCACAGTTTCTCGAGACGATCCAGGCGTGACAGAAAGCATCGTGACTTACTTTTGTTTGTATACACAATTCCTTCAATCTAAGAAAAATTACAGCCAACAAAGTGACAAAATATCTGAGAAATCGCTACTCTTACTTATCAGTAAAATCGGTTTCCAAAATTAAGGCGAGCGTAACAAGCATACTACACTGCATCCCGGACATGTTGATCTTTTACACGATTAGTCTGGTCCCCTACCACTGTATTAACGCAAGAACCTTGTGGTGTGCAGTGAACCTAGACAGTATTAACATCCGGGCATTCAATCACATGATGCACGCTGACGAATCACATAGCTTCTAAGAGACGTCCACAGCAACGCCAACAAAGTTGTTTACATGTCGAGGCTGTAAAAGAAACTCTATTATTGGTTAACTATGACGTCATCTATTATTTTTCCCGCTCTGAAAAAAAACATTGGGCTTCCAGCTTTCGGACGATACCAAATTTACGTAGGGGGGTGTTTGAAAAGCTAAAAAAAAAGGTAGGTTAAAATTTATAATTTTTTGAGATGTTTTCGTTCTTTGTGATTCTTTCGGCCTCATTTTTGTTCATATAAAAGTCTCAAAATCATGTTTTTTAGTTGACAGATTGAATTGATTATTGGATAGTCGCTAGCTGATACGTTACCCGTCACGAATGTGTCAAAACCTCAAAATCGACCTCCCCACCCAAAAATAACTTCTCACGCTGTTTACTGGAAATATACATTTGCGACTTTGTCCGGGTTTTGTGGTGACAGGTCACAAATGACATCTCAGCCTGTTCAAATTCCAGCCTCCGCAACTCCTGCTGCAACCCCTTTCCCGCACGCCTGTGACAAACTGGCCCTTTTGTTGCTTTGCCGCCGACGGCGTTGAACGCAATCATCATGGCGCAGTAGTTGAAGCGAGTATGTCTGGAGCCTCTCGTTTGCTGCCTGCGATAAAACTCAGTGCGCAGCTCCGTCACCGACTCTCGCTGTCCAAATGCCTTACAGTGGCAAGTGAACACCCTCTCTGGATCGCGGCGCACCTTGGGCCCCTGATACCTAACTTCTAGCTTTGCATCACCTTGCTGATGGTCCCAAATGAAGTCAGTGGCTTCCGTGGCTGGATAGCCATGTGTGCGTATTGGTTCGTGCATATCTTCCACCCACACGGCAACGTCACTATCCCCAGCCTTGTCAGAAAATGTATTCATTTTTCACTCCTGGCTAAGATAAAATGACACTGATGGCTTAGCCAAGCAGGCTTCATTAAGTTTTGCTATTAGGAGCTTGTACTCTGCTTTCATGCACTTAAAGCTCTCCGGCTCCTCTTCAAGGAGTTTTGCTTGAAAAGCAAGCTCATCCCTAAGCCTCTTTGCCTCCTTTTGATCAATACATACAGAAAATTAAGAACAGAAACTTTAAATAATTTACTCCAAGACCCTTCACCAACCCTGTACAAGTTGTACCCTAAGATTCACAAGATGCATAAAAGGGCTGAAATAAAAAATGAAACATCAGCCACTAAATTTATACACACTTTACAAAATAAAGAAAAATAAACTCCAACGTGATTATGCTGATACCAAATACCGCTGTCGTCTTGTTTGCCTTCCGCCTTCTGTTCCCCTCCTCGTCTGTTGTTCCTTCCAAGTTCCATTTAAACATTTATAGGAGAATCCCAGCAACTTCATGGTGTCCCTCATGTCTGCTTGCTGCAAGGAGTATCTGGTGCCCATCGTTTCACAGATACAAGACACCCAATGTACACCCTTTTCACTAAACACCTTGTTATTTTTATGACAAATTTGGCATACATATTTGCGATTTGGGCACAAATCAAAAGTTAATAAACCAATGCTTTGGGTAAATATATGTGCGATATCTTGTTAAAGCCACCAAACCTAGATAAGCTTATCTGGATACACAGAGTGTATTTTTCTCCATATCTCAACAGACATTGCATCGCCAGCAAGTTAGAACAAAACAGGGGTCTTTGATTATGTCCATCTGCCAGTATCTGTTTTAATAGTAGGCCTAGTGAACTCCGATTTGAATGCTACATGTATAATGAGGCTGTCCTGCATATGATTGACTTCCTTGTGTGCCATTTCCCTTAGAACTTTCTTGATATTCACATCTGTTGTTTTTGTAGTCTTCATGTTTTTGCAGTCTTCATGTCTTTCTGAGGTCAATCAGTTCATCTTCAACAGATGACACACTTCTCAATGCCTCCTCAAGCAGAAGTCTCCAGGCATGCCAGGGATCATTTGGACCCAGCGCAACCTCCCCCCCCCCCCCCCCAACTTTCCAGTGCCCCCAACAGAAAAATGTAGATATATGCAATTCATTAAAAAACATTAAAAAACTTTTTTTTTGCCAAATTTGGCATTTGCGATTTGGGCACAAAGCATAAATTTAAACACCAATGCTTTATGGGTAAATATGTTTGCGATATCTCGTTAAAGCCACTAAACCTGGCTGAGCTTATCTGGATACACAGACATTGCATCGCCAGCAAGTTGGAACAAAACAGGGGTCTTAGATAATGTCCATTTGCTAGTATCTGTTGTAGTAGACTAAGTGCATGGCTATCAGAGCACTTGTCTCACTACTTGATCCTGGAGAATGATACCTCAAAATGCAGATTGTTTCTGCTAAAGCCATTAATTCGGACACAACCTTCCAACATGTCCAATAAGAAATTGATTGATTTTACATAAAAGTTAAGTGAGGACGTCCTGGTATGTCAAAACAACCAGATCTGCCTCTGTTTGTCAACTTCCCACTTAGTATATCAATGTACTGTAAATGCCTAAAAGATTTGTTCATTATTGTAGGATTATCAACATTTTTAACACTACTGTTTAAAGTACAGTTTCTTATCACCACTCCTCAATGTACTCTTTACGTGACCATGAATATGTTCACAGCTTTGGACAATCTCCTTAAATACCTACACTGTTTGTGTGTATATGATACAAAGTGCTTTTGGACCAAAGCTAGCAAAGTTGTATTGGAGGAGGAATCGTGGATTAAATTAATTTACCAGAAGCCATATAATGTGAAAATTAATTTATTGAAACTCATTCAAATTATGAAAAGAACCTTAAAGTAGCAATCCACCATTACAGATACATGCTTGTGTTTAATAAAGGGATCTGGGCATCATATTCTGGTATGGATTATTACAATAAAGACATCTTTATTAAATCTACATGTACATGTAGGCTAATTTATGCTGTAACAAGAAAAATATTTGGGGGAAAAAAATGTTTATATCAACTGTCACCAACTACTATGAACAGATACGGATAAAAGAAATAATAGTTTCAAATTATTTTAAATGCAGTGACGTCTGCCATGCAGCATTATTAGTATGTTTAAGATTAAAGGATTTAAAAGATTAAAGAGTATTGTCAGTCTGGGCAAATTTTACAGGCAACTTAAAGGCAACCAAGTAGGTTTTTCTAAAGGATCTTACTGTCCCGAAGACAATTATGTGAATATTGCAATGTGAATTTGTTATCATACAGTTTGCCTGAAACTGGTTGCCTGTAACTCCCTTATGTGACTTGGCTCTAACACCAAAAGTTTATTATTAACTACGTTATATTTGTACAGATATTTATGTAACATGTTTTTGCTAACATAATGTAAAATATAATGTGAAAATGTAAAAGTGTACTTTAGTGACTTTGATTGTGCACAGTGATTTATAAGAATAAACATACATGTATAAATAAAAGATAAAATCTGTATCTTCAGTTTCTTTACTTCCTTGTTTTCAAGAAAAACTAAAATTGAGTCCATACATGATTTGTAACTTTCCCAGGAGGCCAGTTGATGTGAAGATTACAAGAATGTCCAAACTTTATATCGGAATCTACGCAACATGCACACATTTTCTTTGCAATCCTGTGTCTGCTACCTTTAAACAGTTATGGTTAGGTATCTTACATTTTTTCCGTGCCGTCCCCATGGGATTATGTTCTTGGACATTTTTGGGACCAGTTGGTCCCAAACACATTACTTCAACATGTGAAGGAAACCATATTAAGCACTCTAATGGACCCAAATGTTTGAATAAGCATGGGACTTGCACGGTCTATTGCCACAATCATTTTCTTTTACTTGCAGCTGGCACAAAGATGCCCTGACTAACTGCAGCCAAGAGAACAAAGAATCCCATTAAAGCACTGGGATTTGTTTCTCTTTCAAGAAAAAAATAGAGCCGCAAAACCTCTGCCACTAATTATTCCTATGGCCAGAACAAAGGCTGGAATCTTGGTTCACTACGACTTAATCTCCATTGACCCAAAATACAATGAAAAACAATGGTTGAAGCCTCTCGATGTCTCATAATCCTCTTCTTATAACAACAGGACTAAGGTCTGAAATGGGGAATTACACAGTAACCCCCACATAAAGGGAAAATTTGAGCAATGTTTCCAGTACCATTTATTCTTTTTGTGTGGGTGATACGAAGCGTTGCATGGTGCACAGTCATTGCCTGCTTGAAAACAGAATATCTGGGTGAACTTTGTTCCGGGTTTCCAAATTCACACAAAAACAAGAAACTCACATCACCCTATTTCTGGCAGGGGAAATATTGGCATGTACACACGTCATCCAGCATTAACTGGTTAACCAAAAGTTTGCAAAGAATTACCCTTTTGGTTCCAATTAGCAAATTTGATAGAAATAGAACCCAGAATGAGTCATCCACATGACTTGTTGTGAGGCCACTTTATGGACACACACAGCCATTTTTATTAGGCTATGTTTGTATGCGTGACAAAATCTGCTATACAGATACGTCATTTATATCGACCAATAAATCAATGCATTGCGCTTTTTTTAACCAAAAAATCTTATCACATGATATAATTTTGTCATGTTCACAGCTGGACACAAAGTACAGTTGAACTCAGCTTTCCCTAGGTTTTATTTCTATGGCTAAGCGAAACAAGAACACCAGCCAAAATTCCATGTGTATTGTGTTCAACACTGCTCTTGATGGCTCTCTGTTAAGCATGGTTGTCCAGCATTATTTTCTATGATGAGCCAGCAAGGTCTGAATGGTGACAGGAAAAAATAACAGAAAACTGAGACAGATGTCTGGTAGCAGGTATATATTAGGAGGTAAACTCTGCAGTCATGTGAGAAGTATGGCATTACAGGAAACAAACTGGCTATAAAGGACTAAGTGGCCAATAATTGGTCGTGGCATGCTGTAATTGATTCAAATCAATATTAACTGATAATGTTCATGAAACGAATAACAAGTTAAAAAAACATTTTGTACTGACTAAAGTGTTAGAGCCATATCACACAAGGTAGAAATTTTTACAGGCAACTTGTATCAGCTAAAAGCACTGAGTGCAAAAGGTAACCAGCCAAAAGAGACTAAATTGTATTTTCCTCGCAGTGTCTTTCGTCACAATAAATGTACGCGAGCTAAAATGTGAATGGCTTTTTCTTGTTTGAGAATGCCTGGAGTCAGATGCCTGTAAATTGCCTCAATGTGACATGACCCAACACCACCTGCCCTTTTCACATGTACCACAAGCCAGCTTTTCTATTTTAGATGTCAAGCTAGTTTTTGGCAGACTTTGCAAGTTTCATTTTCTTCTTTTTCTTGTTTCCTTTTGGTGAACCTGTTTCTTGTACATCCATCTTGTGTTTCTTCTTCATGGAGACATCTTTGTCCGCACTGAAAAAATAAATGAAATGAAATGAAATGAAATGAAAGATTGAGCTGTCCATTTCTGGGCACAATTTTATAATGCTGTTTACCAGTATATAGTATTCAAAGTGTGTGATTAATAATGGAGAAACAGTAATGTCCGACAAAATGTGTTTAATAAGCGATTTGATGGGGCAGTGTAATGGATTGCATTGTTACTTCACTCATCTGCTTAAAAAGAACTGCTGGCTAAATCATGTGAATTATGCAGAATGACATGCAAGCATATGAGTCTTCAAAGACACCCAAAGCAGAAGGCATGTAAAATGTTTGAGGGACAAGTTCATCAACGGTGGACATGTTGACCGCCTGGAAAAGCTCATAGTGTGCACCGCACATGCACTGAAGGTGTCACACTTCATTGGCCAGGTACAGACAGGGACAAAAGGTAAAATCACTCTTTCCCCTATTCCAGACCCTGGTTCTTTTGTCTGACAAACCAAGACAGATAGATCTGGCTGCTAGTACTTTTTCCAATAATGCTCACATAGAGAGTAATTACAGCATACAATGACCAATTATCAGCTGTTGCCTACATAGGGGAAGGTTGAGTGACGGTAAACAAAGAGCGCTTCCATGCAAAGTTTCTCAAATGAGAACTATAAATACCTGTTCCAAATATCACAATGTTTGCACTGTTGTCTTTACTTTGTTTCGTTAGGGTTTCATTTTTGACAATATTCAACAACAAAAAATGTTTGGGCTAATGTTTCAAAATCTCAACCCATTGGTCAAACTGGTAAGGGCAGCAGTTGTTATGAAACTGACATTGCTAAGGAACACTGGCAAAGCAGAGTGCTTAGTGGCTTCATGAACTTGACCCTAGGTCTTGTACCCCATGTGTGAGAATTAAATAAGCTGAAATGAACTGGCTCACCTTTGTATGCTAACCATACTCTTTTTCTTTCCAGATTTTAATGCCTGATTCCATTCAGCTTCTTGCCCTTTGATTGAATATTGACTCAAATCCATCAGTTTCAGTCGTTCCAATTCCTTCTTCTGTTTACTCTGTATTTCACTGGCTGCCTCTTCCTGAAATCAAAGATATAGTTTGTAATTATAAGAAAAATACATCAGTGTTTTTGGAGGAGTAAATTACACTAGTTTTCAACAAACAAACAACTGTTTATCATATTCAGTGATCACATCTTAATAAAAACAAAGTGGTTTATGTTTGGACAAGGATTTTGGGCATGTTCATATCGATTTCATTTTGCGGCAATCAAAATAAGCAATGATGATTTTGTGTCTTCAAATGTTGTTTCCTCAATTTGGACAGTATTTCAGATGCAATTTATTAAAATCTTAGATGATAAAATCTTATTTTTAGACAGAATTTTGCTATTGCAAAATCACTATCTTGTTCTGCAAAACTTGCATATTGAACCCTTGCACTAACATCACACACGCTAGCCATTTTGGGATTCCAAAATTACACATGGTAAGTGTACACTACACTGCACATTGATGGTTGCGTGATGCACACACGTTTGTGCGTCTGCCTAGTGCACAACTCTATGGCGTTTGCCAACCCATGTCTGTACACATACGTGAATGTAATTAGCATACTTCATGGGAAAGGCTTATTGGGTATGGGTTAGAGTTTGAGTGTATTTTAACTAGCAGCATTTGCGCAGCATTACTTATCATTTTTATAATTATTAGTATTATTATGAATGGTTTATTTATTTATTCACATGAATAAAAAATTGACATGGCAGCCCGCGGCTAAATTACATCAAAATTATCAATTTTAGTAGCCAGTGATTTAAACGAACCAGCAACGTACCAAATCCTGTGCCATTGTTTGCCTGGTTGGTTCCATGGTAACCTCCTTCTCAGGTATCATCATCTGACTCTCTACCTGTCTCTCTTGTATCTCAGTGAACTCTTGAACCACTTTCCGGATGATTCGATTGAACAAAGCAAGAATCTGTGTGGCTGGTAGGTCCAAATCCTTAACCAGAGAATCTACTGATTTATGCTGCAGACCTAAACCAACAAGGATTGCCTTCAAAATGGAATAAAAAGGTTTATTGTGTGAGTAGTTTTTTTTTCTGTAGCATGTGTACAGTGCTTATATAAAATCTGCAGAGTGTTGTGTAAGAAGTGTGTAGTAAAGCTCTAATGTTCACACTTGGCTTCTCTTTTGTAGTAAAAATTTTGGTATTTTGCCAACTGTTAACTTACAGACAGTACAATGTTTCACTTAGGTTGAATGGCGTCATGGTAGCTTAACACTGGGAAAGTACAATGTGAACACCTCCTCTTGGTAACTTAACACTGTTTACATGTGACTTGATGCTAACAGGTGTTCACATTGTTGATCAAGTTAACATCACAAGAAATAATTGACTTTTGCATGTATGAAAGGTTATAACTACCTCTCTTTACATTCCAATAATGGACCTACATGTATGATAGATGTTAACCAAAGAAGTTTGTATGTATACATAATGTTGGACTTACCAACTGCACAGCAGATAAGTGTGACTGTAACCGATTCAATGTGTGTAACCTAGCAACAGCAGGTACTAAATCCATAATGAGGTGATAATCAGCCATGTTACGTGAATATAACTCCAGACGCTGTAGATCATACTTAGTACAGTACAACTCTAGCTCACTAACTTGTAGCGCTGTCAAGAAGAATTCAAAGACAAACTACAGGATTACTAATCATCAAAGAAAGAATTCATAACTTCAAAATCTGAAAGCTGACTCATCATAAAGTTGCCATCATCCAGATAAATATTTACACATGAAATACTGACAAAGTTGAGTCAATAGCATTTGAAGACCACCTAAATCACCATTGCTTATTTCAACTGCTGCAATAAAAAAATAAGCATGTAACCTATATGTGTGTGTTTTAAAAAAAAGCCCAAACAAATTACAAAACTATTTTCTTTGTTTTCAATACAACAGGACAAGAATACTTGATACAAAATTCACAGGTTAGTTTTACATGTAAATGTATGGTGCATCTATTAAAAACCAAATTTGGGAAATAATTATGAATTCCCAAAACCAATAATGTATGATCCCTTTAATATGCAAAATGAAACAAAAACTTATGTCATGAATTTGCCAAAAGTTACAGTGTAAACAGTTATTGTGGCTAGTATAGAATTTCCCTGTCAAATTCTGCAAAAATTAACTCAGTTAAATTAACATGCATGCAAATTCTTGCATCTTTCCTTAATTCATTCAAACTAGGGATTCTTTTTAGCTACTATTGCATTCAATTTCGTTTTCATGCATACACAGTTTCTTTCTTCAGGTTTGTTTCAGCTATTGGCCTAGAAAACCTATATTTAAACTTACTTCTTCTACTCATTATTATTTATGCTTGTATTGAAATCATGGCTCACATGTATTCTTATTTCGATTAGTTCTTAAATGTGATTTACAGTAATATTCATTCCATTACATTTTTCAGTCTTTGCATTATGGCGATGTAGTTGTGGTTCGTATAAATCCTTCCCATTGTACCTTAATATTTTGTAAATGCCGACTGCTTTTCTCATGGTGAAATTTTCTCGATAGTTGACTAACCATTTGGAACCATTCAACTCCACACTATATATAACACTAGAACGCCGCTATACCGAACACCAGAATTACAAACATTTGGCTATACTGAACACAACTCTTGGCTCCCGATGTTTACGCATGAATCATACTGGACTTCTGGGCAACAGCGCCGTACAATCACCCAAGTAGAAGAATGCCTAACAAACATTTCAAAATGACATTTTGTTTGCTTACAATGATACTGACAGGCATTATGTCCACATTGAATTGAAGGGAAAGCCAACTGTTCTTTAACGTTTTAAAATTCTTTTATTAATTCTTGCACATTTTGAATGGACTTCCACATTGATCCACATGAGAGAGCGCAATGTCTGTACCAAAAGGTGCAAGAAACATGGAACAAAGGTAGGTCAAAAGATGGCGTGCAGATACGAAAACCACAAAAGGATCTTAGGATCACACACATGGGGCCAGCCATAGGATCGCAGCCATGAAAACAAACAATTGGAAGGTAACAATGAAGCTATAAAGTTTCAAAGTCTTTTTATCTATAAAAGTAATCTTTAAAAGATTGACATTAATCTACAAAGTTAAAAACATATATTTACAGGCTTTGATCTTAACCCAGGCCACCAAGGCCATTGGCCTTATGCCCTGTGGAGTTGGCCAGCATGCCCTTCAGAAAAATTGCACTGTCACTACCATCTTGGCCAGCATGCCCTTGTACAATTTCTCTGATTTGGCCAGCAGAGGCATGCCCCCGTTTTTCTTAAGATCGAGGCCTGTATTTATTACAAAGAATTTTTGCGACAATGTCAAAGTTTAAAAAAGGTTACTGTGAAAATAATGAGATGACACATGGTGAAATCAGGCAATCAAAAGAGGGCCCTCTTCATAGCTTGCTTTTCATGGACGCCGCAGATAACTGTATCGTACGACCAAATTGCCAAACAAAATTAAAGTATCCTGCGGTATTCATTATAGCAGCATTCTACTGTACATGGCTGTTTATAATGGTATTGCCGTTTTATTCTTACATTGTATTTGTGGTTTGTATTCCTTGTGGTGTAGTATACTCAAAGCCATGGAGGGTTTGAAGCTGTGGAACTGGTACGAACAAAGTGACACAAACCGTCTTCTAAAATCTGAAACAATAACACACAAATATAATTACCTTAATGTCTTTATTTTAGAAAACCTCACATTTAGAAAACAAAAAGGGGGTTGGGGGTTAAAGGAGGGTTGGGTCGGAGGTTGGAGGTAAAAGGAGGGGTGGGTCTGAGGTTGGGGGTTAAAGGAGGGGTGGGTCTGAGGTTGGGGATTAAAGGAGGGGTGGGTCTGAGGTTGGGGGTTAAAGAATGGGTTGGTCAGATGTCGGGGGTTAAAGGAGGGGTGGGTCTAACGTTGGGGGTTAAAGGAGGGGTGGGTCTGAGGTTGGGGGTTAAAGGAGGGGTGGGTTCGAGGTTGGGGGTTATGGGAGGGGTGGGTCGGAGGTTGGAGGTTAAAGGAGGGGTGGATCGGAGGTTGGGGGTTAAAGGAGGGGTGGGCCTGTGGTTAGGGGTTAAAGGAGGGTGGGTCTGAGGTTGGGAGTTAAAGGCGGGGTGGGTCTGAGGTTGGGGGTTAAAGGAAGGTTGGGTCTGAGGTTGGGGTTAAAGGCGGGCTGGGTCTGAGGTTGGGGGATTAAAGGAGGGGTTGGTCCGGGTTAAAGGAGGGATTGGTCCGAGTTTGGGGGTTAAAGGAGGGGTGGGTCGGAGGTTGGCAAGGTTGGAGGATAAAGGAGGGATGGGTCAGAGGTTGGGGGTTAAAGGAGGGGTGGGTCTGAGGTTGGGGGTTAAAGGAAGGTTGGGTCTGAGGTTGGGGTTAAAGGCGGGCTGGGTCTGAGGTTGTGGGATTAAAGGAGGGGTTGGTCCGGGTTAAAGGAGGGATTGGTCCGAGTTTGGGGGTTAAAGGAGGGGTGGGTCGGAGGTAGGGGGTTAAAGGAGGGGTGGGTCTGAGGTTGGGGGTTAAAGGAGGGTTGAGCCCGAGGTTGGGGAGTTAAAGGAGGGGTGGATCTGAGGTTGGGGATTAAAGGAGGGGTGGGCCTGTGGTTAGGGGTTAAAGGAGGGTGGGTCTGAGGTTGGGAGTTAAAGGCGGGGTGGGTCTGAGGTTGGGGATTAAAGGAGGGGTGGGCCTGTGGTTAAGGGTTAAAGGAGGGTGGGTCTGAGGTTGGGAGTTAAAGGAGGGGTTGGTCCGGGTTAAAGGAGGGGTTGGTCCAAGTTTGGGGGTTAAAGGAGGGGTGGGTCTGAGGTTGAGGGTTAAAGGAGGTTGGGTCCGAGGTTGGGGGTTAAACGAGGGGTGGGTCGCAGGTTGGAGGTTAAAGGAGGGATGGGTCAGAAGTTGGGGGTTAAAGGAGGGGTGGGTCTGAGGTTGGGGGTTAAAGAAGGGTTGGGTCCGAGGTTGGGGGGTTAAAGAGGGGGGTGGGTCTGAGGTTGGGGGTTAAAGGAGGGGTGGGTCTGAGGTTGGGGGTTAAAAGAGGATTGAGCCCGATGTTGGGGAGTTAAAGGAGGGGTGGGTCTGAGGTTTGGGGTTAAAGGAAGGGTGGGTCTGAGGTTGGGGGGTTAAAGGAGGGGTTGGTCCGATTTAAAGAAGGGGTTGGTCCGAGTTTGGGGGTTAAAGGAGGGGTGGGTCTGAGGTTGAGGGTTAAAGGAGGTTGGGTCCGAAGGAGGGGGGTTAAAGTAGGGGTGGGTCGGAGGTAGGGGGTTAAAGGAGGGGAGGGTCCGAGGTTGGGGGTTAAAGGAGGTTGGGTCCGAGGAAGGGGGGTTAAAGGAGGCGTGGGTCTGATGTTGGGGGTTAAAGGAGGGTTGGGTCGGAGGTTGGGGGTTAAAGGAGGGGTGGGTCCGAGGTAGGGGGGTTAAAGGAGGGTTGGGTCTGAGGTTGGGGGTTAAAAGCCGGGCTGGGTCCGAGTTTGGGGGTGGGGTAATAAGGTACTTACCTTTCCAGAAAGCCATGAGCCATGAATCAGTATCAGATTGTTGTTGAGTCATTTCTTCATTGATTACTTTCATCATAATGCAGGAATGTTCACCAGTCAGATCATTCTATAACAGTCAATATCATACAGGAAAAAAATGACTTCATCTTGTCAGCTTAGGTGATTCTAAATTGATTAAACACACAAATTTGTAACAAACTCCTCAAGGTACAATCAGCTATAGATTTACGTTGGCTTTTTTAACATAAAAACATTCCCAAAACACAACAATAGCTCAACACTTTGTGATCCGCTCTGAAACTAACCAAAACACAGAGTCTGTGTTAGGTGTTAAAAAGAACCCAATGCACACCAAAGGGTAACTTAATACGGAAAGATGAGTTTCAAAATAGATTCGTAAGCTACGTCTTGCGGGAAAAATGAAAACACAATGATTCCAATACATGTAGATGTATAATATCAAAGTACTTACTGGAGTTTGTCTGAGATAGACAGGGACAAAGCCACCTTTCTTCCAGAATCTAAAACAAAACAAACATAATTGTCATAATAGTAGCATATTAATAATACGTTAGATTGGTCAGCCCTCCCATCATCATCATCACATATTCCTAAATCCTGTTGTTTCTTTGATGTGTTCTATTCATACAATGAAACTTAATCTACATGCACAAAGTAACAGTTAATTTTCGCTTTTCTGTCCAATGTAAAAGAAACAGTGAAAGCTTCTTGATAATGTCTTCTCTCTTTTTTCTTCTTTTTTTCTTGGTGTGTGTCTACTTGTTTAATTTAACTTTGCTCAACTGAAGTGTGAGGTTTTAGTGATCTTGTTTGAAGATTTTATTTACGGTGTTATATTGTTTATTTTAATTTAGGACAATCCTCCAGGAGCTGATAGTTATCCTGCAATGTGTATTTCTTGTTTTATACTGTATGTTTGTAGTCCCAAAAAATAACAAAATATTAACTATCAATATGTTTCTTAGCTACCCTTGTTTTTATACAGCTGTAATCATGTTTTTTTCCCAAGCACAGAAAACTGCAGATCTGCTAAAATAAGCATTCCTGAACGATGATCTAATTTTACACAACGATTCACAAACGGGAACTAACTTTTTATACTTTAACCCTGTAACAGCCACAAGGTTTGACCTACTACCACTCAACCCAAAATGGCAAGTAAACTTCATGTCATGAATTGACATTTTGAATTTTTCCCATTCTTACATTATATCTACACTTACAAAACTAAACCAACTTTTTGATTTACATTACTTTTCAGGCATTTTTACAGTAAAGATTTTGTTGAAAATCAACAATACTGGTAAAGTCTGGGTGTATAATAATTTGGGAGGCTAATCATCTTACTGACAGCTGAAAAGCTGACTTGCGAAGAACTCCCCAACAACATGTTTGAGCTGCAGGCATGCAACGGCGCCTTTTGCAGCCAGCCACATCAACCAATTATGACCACAGAGCACAGCCTGAGATTGAACTGAGTGTTTGGTTTTTCTGGAGGGAGAAAAACCCGATGGCGCAGGAGAGAATCAACGCACAACTCTACTCACATATGTGGCCCTAGTAGGGAATCGAACCAGGGACACATTGGTGAGAGGTGAGGGCTTTTTGCACATGCCACCCTAATATGGTGATAGGTTCTGTAACGGGTTAAAGTGATATCAATACATCATTTGGTTTGGGGAGAATTAATTTTTTCCCATCCCATAGTTTTTAATGTCAACCAACCTGTAGAAAGTTCATCATATTTGCTGGTTCTGTTTTAGTCTAAAACAATGGATATTTTGCCAGTGATGTTATGCATATTGGGTAGGTTTATGGTCAACAGCTATATGAATTAAATATGTCAAGTGTTGATTCCAATCCAAGAACTGGGCTTAAGTTAAAATAGAGACTCAACCCTGGTTCTTCTAAGAACCAATACTTCTTCCCATAAATGATTTAATTCACATGGTTAATACCCATAAACCTAACACTTCAAATCTTACCAGGTTTATGCATGTTCACATACATACATGTACTTGAACACGTACTTAATTTGATTGAGGTCTTCAAATGCCATTTTTTACTTCAACAGATTTTGAGAAAGAACTATTTTTCTGGCACGTTTCAGGGATCGGTACTAGTATGACCTTTATCAACCCTAAGCTCTCAGGTTGAAACTAATCAATATTTCTTTTTGATGTTTACAAATCCTGTACTACCCTGTGATGGTCATTACATGTACCTGAGTAAATCTGAAGTCAGACCAAAGGACACTCCAAGGTAATCTAGTTTCTCTGCTTGTCTTTCACTCAGCTTAGACAGTAATGGGGGTAGATTCTTCTTTGGTGCAATCACTTCTTCTATTAAATCCACCTCCTAAAAGAATCAGATAACAGTTAAGGTCCTACACATTCAGTAACTACAATAACTTTAATACAAAACCTTATATTGCACTGTTTTCTAGGGGTGTTACAAGCCATTCTATGACAGAGTGACATCATTTGAATGATGAGACACATTTATAAAGCACATTTTAAAAAGTAACAGGGTGCTGCAGCGACCCATCCCAGAAACACAATTGCTAACACCTTCTCTTAAAAATAAGTGAACTGGATTAATTATCCTGAATTACAAAGCACACAGGACCTATGGTTGGACATGTATGTCCCACATAAAGGACAAAGCATTTGTTGTTATTGTGTCTTGCACAGGGAGACAAGTGCCATGACCAGGACCCAAACCACACTGATATCACCACAACTTCAGCTGGGTGCACTAGCCCACTCAACCATCTCACTCCATACGTACATTGATTCAGAGTGAATATTAATATAAAGTTGGACAGTAGTCCCTTAAATAGTTTTCAAATTAATTGGATGGTATTCTCTCTTGAGTAGTAAACCTACAGGCATGTGTTTCATTATTAATTAATATCAAGTAATAAGCCACATGGTTTATTGTTAGATATTATTAAAGACAAAGTTGCATTCCCTTAAAGTGATCCCCCTTACAATACTACTTTCCAGGTTGTATCATATATGGCAGTTGTATGACTTCTGACTGGTGCCTCTTTTACAAAGATATTGACAAAATAGGAGACCGCCAACATATAGGGCTAGATAGCTCAGTTGGTAGAGTATCGGCATGCAAAACTGAATATTCAAATCCCACTCTCACAAATTTTCCTTGGTAATAAATGCTTTAAATCACAAGAAGAAGAATAACAATACTACTGTCAATAGCTATTTACTAATCCAAGCAGCTCGTTCATGGTGGTTTACACCACCTCAGCTATGGCTGCCGCAGGCATGTGTGACACAATATTAGCCTGTCAGCCACGTAAACCACCATGGACGAGCTGCTCAGATTAGTGTATTGCAATACTCAATTATTACATAACTGTAAAACCACATACCTCATTCTCGACAGTATTCAGTGATCTTGTTGATATAGACTGTTCACCCAAATTAGGAAACTGACCTTGATAGTAACGCTGAAGGAGAGTCAAGGATCTAGACCCATATCCCATCTACAGAAGAATATGGAAAAACAAAAAGTTTTTTGCAATTTTGTTTGAGTACCAGAAACCAACCAAAAAGCGTTTCAACATGTGAATGGTCATGGACCATTGTAGCCTGATATAGGATTATACTAAAAATAATTTGATTTTTTTAAATTAACCTCAAAATTCAATCAAATAATGGACTGAAAATTAGGTATCTATCTCAATCCATTTTTTATGGAAATTTGAGTAGTCCTAAT
This sequence comes from Marthasterias glacialis, assembly GCA_911728455.2. Lineage (NCBI taxonomy): Eukaryota > Metazoa > Echinodermata > Asteroidea > Forcipulatida > Asteriidae > Marthasterias > Marthasterias glacialis. The sequence continues at coordinate 7,723,183 of OU452240.1, forward strand.
GGAAAAAAATGCTAACATGATGGATGCAAAAATGATCCCCTTTATTGAGTTTGTTATCAGAATCAATACTGGAAGAAACTACAAATATGATGACTTACCCCTTGGTAGTCAGGATGTGTGGCTATTCTTACAACACGTGCCCCAGATAAGCAAGGAAAATCACTGTCTTGAAACTACAATAATAACAAATTCAAGAACAAATCTTACATGTAGATTAAACTATGTCATTGAGATGGTTGAAAACTAGTAACTGTTGTCTTTGCTAGTCACCTTCATCAAGATGCACACATCTTGTTTTTTTTTCACTCAATTAACTTTGACCAAAAAGAGATTCAATGGATTTTCTTGTCATTCACAATGATACTCACCATTGTATTGAAGCAAACATGATAAAAGATCTATCACAGTGTCATCTATCATTCAATACATATGACTCATTATTTTTTTTTGTATGTGAAATTCAGACGTCTTTCAGCAGAAGGTATATCACCCATCAGGTGGTAGTATGCTACGGCAGGTAGGCAGTGATTGGATTAAACCTTCAATGATACAAGCATGGAATTTGTCAGAGTATGTCATGAGAATGATGTTTGGCTATGGGGCCATTGCAGATTTGTCTTTATAAAAAAACATATAGGTAGAACAGACCGTGCAAGTCTCGTGCATATTCAAACATTTTTGGGACCAGTTGCTCCCACACACGTTGTTTTCACATGTGAAGGAAAACAAATCATCTGCATTAACTGCCCCAAATATTTGAATATGCACGAGACTTGCAATGCATGGTCTGCAACACGCAATGACAGCCATTTTGACAATTTTGAAAATTGCTTGTTATTCTAATTATACTTTTTCAAAGGACAAATCTGCAATGGCCCTACAGCCAAATATCTTTCTGATGACATACTCTGACTGTGTACCGAATTCCATGCTTGTGTCATCAAAAGCAAATTCCCCAAAATATTTCCCCTATCTGCCCCACTAGTGAACAATTCCATCTTGTTTCATTTGTCTCCAGAAGGTCTTGACTGACTGATATTTATTTATTACCATTCTTTACCCACGGTATACCAAAATACATGTAGTTAAAATTGGTTTCCGTTATCTGAATACAGTACATAACAACACATTTAATAATTACAACACGTACATGTACGTTTACTACTTACAGTGTTCACATAATTCAAAATGTAACAATAATCAAACACTTTAATGTTAAATGATGGGAAATTACAAACAGAAATGTCTTTATTTTCCGAGTACAGGATGGGCAAGCCCATTACCCCAAGAGGGGTGTTAAGCCTAAAACTCCATGTGCTATAAAGACAGTGTCTGAAAAGAACCCAGATACACCTATCGTGGAACTTAAATGAGACCATGGAACTTCAGAGCCACCACTCCTCCCAAAAAGAGATTTTTACATGGTTGTAAAAATAATTCTCTCCAGTATTTCTGCATTTATAGCAAGCACCCTTGTTAAAACAGCTTTCCCCAGGCTTGAGAGCTATTAATGTTACTTTTATATCATCCATAGTCTGTATATTAATAACAGTACTGGTACCTGTTGAGAGATAGTCCATGGAATAAGATCACCAGATGCTCTCTTTCCTCTGGATAAACTACTCATAATACTCTGCTTGGAAATCTGTCCTTCTAGACACACCTACAACCAATGCACAATATAATACAATTAGTTTTTGGACTACATTTTACACCTTTAATCAGATAGTTCCCAATATATCATAAATCGGCCATCTTTACTGGTAATTTGGAACACACGGTCGTGCGTTTTGCGTAAGAACGGCGTGCAGCACGCCCGCATTTCACAAAACTCATTGCATGATTGGTTAGTGAACAACGCGACTGCGTTCATAATTTGAGCGCTTGAGGCACCTGCAAGCCAAAATGCAATTTGCCCGTAAAGGTGGCGTCTATTGGGAACTATCTATAACCAATACATAATAAACTAAGAACATGAACAATGTATAATGCATCATTGTTATCTAAGCATATGTTGGTAAAGACCATGTAAGTCTAGCACTTATTTAAACAATTGGGAACCCTCGGTTACCAATTTGCATCACTTTTACGTGTGAAAGAAACAAAATCACACTCTTTTATGGAATGAAACTTTGAAAACACACAAGACTTGCAAAGTCTATTCACCACTGCCACATGTAACATAATCATCTAAATACACACAACCAATGCACAACCATTTATTTCTTTTAAATGTTTTGCACAATTTTCTAAAGACTTCAGTAAAACATCAGACAAAATCAGTTATTTGAGATTTACCAAAGGCTTGAGACTTGTCTTGGGTTAAACTATTCAATAATAACTGTGTAGGGATATGAAATATTTAGTAGACAAACTGATATTGGCATTGACGTATACACTAATCTCAGCAGCTCATTCATGGGCGCTTACACCACTGCAGTTATGACCCCCGCATGCACGCTTCACAAACACGCACTGTGAATCCTCCATGCTGATTAGTACATATGCCCGCTACTGTCATGTCATGCACCCATGCAGCAGCCATAGCTGTGGTGGTGCAGAACACCATAAACGAGTGCTGCTCGGATTGTGTATAGCAGTCACATACCTGTAGTACACACAGTATTTCTGGCAGAGTATTCTGTGACTGATCAACAGGTCCCAATAGACAGAAGATATGATGAGCAGGAGCATCTGATAGTAACTGCAGATCATTGGGAGTGTTCTACAAAGACAGACAAACATTCAAAGCGTTATCAGTTGTCCATGATTCAATAGTTATAAGAAAAAGTCATTCTGAAAAAAACTATTACCATGAACAGCTTTCTGCAAAGAGAGCCTCATATTGTGGCATGATTGTAGCTATGATTGGGGATCAGTGGTATCTTACCTGCCTTGCCTTTCAACTCTGTGGATCTCTTGTTTGACTCATGCCTCAAACTGGAGCCTTACAAGTGCATTATTTACAGATTATTTAGAGGTATTAATAATTTGGAAGGCTAATCATCCTTACTGGCAGCTGAAAAGCTGAATTGCGAAGGACCCGGCTACTTGTGTTTGAGCTGCAGGCATTCAAGGGCACATTAGGCAGCCAGCTACATCAACCCATATGTGACCATGGAGCACAGCCCGAGATCAAAAGTGTTTGTTTTTTCCAGAAGGAGGAAAACCAGATGGTCTGGAGAAAAACTCAAGGCAGAGGAGAGAACTGAAGCACAGCTATGGCCCTAGCGGGAAATCAAACCAGAGACAGATTGGTGAGAGGCGGCGAGCGCTTTACACACACGCAACCCAAGTCACCCAGGTAATTAGCCTACCTGATTACTTGGGTTTTCCTAACAAGCAATTTTCCTCCCAACCAAAAGCAGACTGTATCTTCAGGCCTACAGATTACAATGTTAGTCTCTCTTAAGGGTCCACCCTTGGTTTCAGTACCAGAAAGATTTTAAATGAATAAAAACAAAATTGAAAGTCCTTCAGTGCCAAGTATTTCTTAGCTTTTGGGATTTGTAAAACCACTGATAGAAACACAAACTAGGTCGAGCAATTTATATATGTATATCGCAAAGTGAATGTCTGTACGACTGGTTTGTAATTGATAATTACCTTGTAATGTGCAGCTACATAGATAGCCATTAGACGCTGTAGAAACAACTCAGATGCTTTATGGTAACTAAACAGTGTATCTCGGTTGATGTAATATGTGTACAGCATTCAGGAAATTACATTGATTTTAGTTTAAAACATACAGACTAATCTGAGCAGCTTGTTCATGGGCGTTTACACCCTGCGACTATGGCCGCTGCATGCACGCGTCGAGGCACATGCACTGTGAATTCTCCATGCTGATTGGTACGGTGGTGCAAAACACCACAAACAAGCTCTGCTCAGAGTGGTGTATACAACAAATATCCAAACATAAGAAAATGATTATGAGGCATCCAGAGGCTTCCTTCATTGTATTTTGGCTCAATGCAGGTAGGTCAGAGTGAGATGGGAATTTGACAGTTTCTTGGTCCAGAAAACAAAATACACGATTCAATAAAGAGAATCTTTGTTCTTTTGGCTTTGTCAAGTCAGGGTTTCTTTGTGCCAGCGGTGCCCTCAAAGAAAAAAAAGATTTCAGCAATTCTGCCAAAAGAATCCCGCCAGGGGGACGGGACCCAAAAAGAATCCCGGCTGCAACTGATTAAGAAAGAGCGATTAAATTATGTTTGAAATACAAAGGATATAAGTCACAGTCTTGAGGCAGAGGACATCCTGATGATATACGAGGCACATTAGTTACATCCAGACATAGTAATCCATTCAACCATTGCTCAATCTCATCTCCTACTGAATAACGTATGGATTCTTCCAGACTCACTTCATGCAGAACACGACCTATACACGTGAATAAATACAGCCAGAAAAGTGCTAACATATATTGATTCTGACACCAAGTTGTATACATTAACTTCATTTCATTGTTCTCTACTATCCTGTTCTATGTGATATAAAAGCCACGTTCACTCCACAGAAACTGGTTCTAGCTATTACTAAGAGCCCATAGGAAATACACTGACAAGGTTTTTCTTTAAAGACTTATGTATTCAGAAAACACTAACTCTTGACTCGCATTTCACATTTTTCCATGAGAATACCTTTGAACAATGAAGTTAACGGTTTTTGGTTCAATTATACACAAACATGTATAATGCAAGCTTTAGAGCCAGAAGTAGCAAAAGATTTATGCAATGCATTGACTTACCAGCATACATGTTACGATTGCTTCCAAATAACTGATATACATGACAACCCACACATACAATACTTATTAACCCTTACAGTCCCTATTCCATCAAACTCTAACAGCAGATGTTGTTGGACTGTGGACTGCATGAGTAAACTGATCACGCTCTACATGGGTTCAGGCATACCACCATAATCAGAGTACCACAGTTTGGGTGTTGAGTTACCCATATGGTGTTGGATCTTGTTAGGGTGGGTAAAGATCCTAGTAAATCACTCAGGGGAGTTAGGGCTAAGGAACGATTGTTAGAAATTATTTCAAGAATTGAAGTGAACTTTGTACAATAAGCTCCATGTACAATAAGCTCCTCCTTTGTTTGTTGGGCCTCCCTTCTTCTGCATTGACAAAGTGTTGTGATTGTTTTAATCATACTTGCATTTCTATTGTCGAGGACCAAGGGATTGAATTCGGAATGTTACCTGTGGCTGAGGATCCAGCATCAGTATGACTGTTTCCACTGTTTGTTTTGCCACTGGTGCCAAATGTAGCATTCTGTTGCCGGAGTTGCTGAATCAACTTGAGTGAAAGAGAGCGCCCTGTTCCCTCGTACCTAGAGTGAAATATTGTCACAAAAAGATTACATGGTTCTCCAAAATGAACACATTACTATTTCTTCAACTGTTTTTAAAAAGTATAAGTACAGTCGACTCTCGTTAATACGAGGTCCGCCGGACTGTCCTGTTTTTCTCGTATTAACCGAACCTCGTATTATCCGAGCGCGGTATTAACAATGCACAATGCATGACATAATGGACGCCCGTGTATAAATGCACCCGTACTGCAATGGACACTACATAACTGTGATGATTTACAGGTACATGTACCATACAAACATAAAACATTTTGGGCAAATAAAACTGTTTTGATTTAATTAATTTATTTCGAAAGTCAATTTATGAAACAATTTACATTTTTCATGACTGAAAAAGGAACGCATATGACTTTAACTTGCCGTTCTTGGCAGCCAGTTTCGGTCGCAACGGCCAACATGACAAGTTGAATGTTGATTTTCATTGGTTGTCACACCGTACCTTAGTAAGTAATGCGAGATAGCTCATAGCCAAGGCGGGATACCAGCGAACAATAAACGGTCTGGTGTCCACCTCTCATCTGCGTTGTACAATTACTACCATTTAATAGACTGGTACCATTGCCAACGCTCAAATAGCACCTCTATTGATCATGATCAACGGAGCGGTAGCACATGTTTTGAAAGGCTGGGACGTCAATTTTTCACCTCCATGAAGGTAAACTATCGATGCCCAACAATTGATTTCCCAAACTCGCTATAAAAGTAAGACAAACAATACATTTGCTCGTTACGGGGCCGCAAGAATACCTCGTATTATCCGTGTTCTCGTTATGACCGTGCTCGTATCATCCGTATTTAAATGCATTAAAACACGCACGGGGCAGTTCGGGACCGGCAAAATACCTCGTATTAACCGGAACCTCGTAACATCCGAGCTCGTATTAACGAGAGTCGACTGTATACATACATTGTATGAACAACAAACCCAAGTTTACAAACTATATTTTGGTTTTTCACAGTAAAATAAGAGTGTCTGACATTTCTGATTAAAATTTATAGTCTTCACACATTATATTGCCTTCAATGTGATGTACCAAAAGAATCCATAAACCTGTTGATAAGTGATGACGTTTTGGAGCCGGAAGTGCAGTGTAACAAATGTTCATGTACATCATTTACATTGCACTTCCGGCTCCAAAACGTCATCATTTACAAACAGGATAGCTTGCAATAGATCGATCCACTAAGCCCCGCCCATTGTGCATGCCCGCCTAATGTGTTTGTCAGACTTTTGGTTGCACAATCACGTCTTTGATTGGCCAATACAGCGAGGGCGCCGCTTAATGGATTGGTCTATCGTGTATACAAATTTGAAAGTAGTCTGTAATGAGTATGATTCAGACTTAACATTTCACAAAAACATTTGTGCGGAGGACATGATAAGAACACTTTCTGCATTTCAAATACAGACTAAATCAACCATGGTCTTAAACTTCACACATATACATGCTCAGATGCACACAGAGCAGTAATACATTAAATTGATATAATTACCCATTAACAGTTGATGACATGAACACAAGATATGGCCCAAGAAGCTCCTTAACAAGAGGAAGAGGTATTGCTGCTGCCTCATCAATCACTAAGAGCTCAGCTTGACCTAGCTTAGCTGCATCACCTGGATGGATGTACTGTATTTGTACATAATATCAAATTATATCACTACTAGATAAAGAGTAAGGGTATGGATGCTGCCTCATCAATCACTAGGACCAAAAGCTCAGCTTGACCAGCTTAGCTGCATCACCTGGATGGATGTACTATACCAAATCATGTCACTACAATTTCATTGCTACATTTATATATGATTTTATCATTTATGTGGTTGACATCCAAACACATCCATGACAACTGAATGAAATGAATGTAACAAACTTGGCTTTAAGTAAACTTTACTGAGAACATGCAACAGTGCCCAGCATAAATGGGTTACGACCAAATTGCATTGCTTTTTTGTCCAGTTCCCTGCTTTTTAAATAAATCTGCTGGATGTTGGTTTGTTTTCTTTATGGAAGCTTAATGACAAAGAGGTTATCTCATGGTAATACTGACCTGGATTGTCTGTCTATGCTCTCTGTATATGTTGACTCTGATGACTGCTTTGTTAAATTCTGGATTAGTGGACTGCACTAACTCATAATCTATATGCTCCTATATGTCACAAGAGAAATTAAACTGTTTAATATTCATCGTAGTGATTGATTAGTGGACTGTACTAATTAAAAAGGTCACAAAATTTCATGTTTCAGTGAAAAAATAATAAAAACAGTTAATACTTTGTTAGGGATTTTGTGCAAATATCACAAATGTGCTTATTTCATTTGTGGCATTCAAATTAAACATGGGAAGAGACAGTCATGTTTGTCTCGCAATGGATTCATTTATCCCTCCCCGTTCATAGCTGTGCATTGGGGCAGGTTTCTATCCCTTCAAAAAGTAGCCCACACCTCGAGTGTGGGCATGGTGGACGGTGAATTGCATAAAAACAAAATTTGAAATGGTTATTTTAAGGACCTTCAACTTCTATTTTCTCACCTATGCAGTCACTCCAGATGGAAATATTTCTATAGATAAGTGGTATTGGTATAAACTTTTCAATCAATGAGCCTTCAAATTGAAAGTAATCAATTTCGTTTTATCAATGAATACCAATTATGTGCATTGCCTTTAAGTGAAGCTCACTCTGTTTATTTTGTAAAAACATATTCAATAACTGAGGCCCAAATAAAAGGAAATCCGCAAATCTAATGAATCACAGCTTTAGGGCTGAAAACAGTCAGTAAAGTCAAGTACCTTAAGTTAAATGACACATGACAAACTTTTTTAAAGTCATTGAAGTTAAAACAAAATCGGATTCCTGGGGAAAAAATACAGACAAAGAAAGGACTGGACATTAGTTCCACTCATACCTGATAATCCAGAGCATCAAAACCTTTGAAGATAAACTCAAAAAGAGTTCTTAAATTCTCAGGACTCGGTGCAGTCACAAAAATATTGGAATACCTGTCAGTATAAACAAGAAAAATTCCATTATGTATCTTTAAACAGATAAAAATATAAACAGACTGAGGGTTGAATTCCGTCCAGGCATTTCCGTACTTGAACAGGACACTTTAACCATAATTGCTTCTCATTCTCATCAATAAGGAGCAGACAGGCACTGATTTTTCTGTCAATGTTACATCTTTGTAAGAAGTTCATATTGTTTTAAGAATTCCATTGGTCAAAGTTGCAATAGACTTACGAGTAGGTATATCAAAGCTCTGAATTTGTCAATTTTTTCTTCATTCAATTAGTGTCATAACTGACTGATTAACCAGTTGCCACCAGGATTCTGTTTTGTTTTTTCCCGTCCCCACAGCGGGATTCTTTTGGCAGAATTGCCAGAATATTTTTTCTTTGAGGGTACCCCTGGCATAAAGAAACCCTGACTTGACAATGCCAAAAGAACAAAGATTCTTTTTACTAAATCATCCGTTTTGTTTTCTCGACCAAGAAAATGTCAAATTCATGTACCGTGAATTGCAAAACATCGGCCGTTACCTATGGCATGGGAGTGGTACTAAACATGGAACCATGGCTCGATACTCGGCTCACTCTAATTTACCTCAATTGACTCTAAATACAATGAATAAACAATGGTGGAAGCCTCTCGGTGCCTAATAATCCTCTCCTTGGAACAAAAGGACAAAGGCTTGGAATTGGGGATTACACAAAAACCACACCTCACTAGTGAGAAAACTCAAAAAAATTCAAGACCTTTTTGGCTCTGTGTGATTAAAACGAAGCATTAGACGGCAAATGTGTGGTCTGTGCACTCTCAGCAGTGGAATGTCTGCTCGAGTATTCCAAATTTACACATCGGCATCTTAACACGGCTTCCATTTGCAGGCAGGGGAAACATTTGCATGTTCACACATCATCCAGCACTAACTGGTAAAAGGGCAGTACTTACCCAAATGCTACAGCTGTTGCCATGGCAATACCAAGAGCAGCTGATTTGCCTCTTCCTCTGGCTGCCGTCATGCATAACGTACTACGTAGTGTCTTCTCTGATATCGCTTCAACAAACTTTAATACTGCCTTAGCTTGATCAACTGTCTTGGTACAGTTGACTAATGACCCAACAGGTTGTGTGTCTTGAAGGCTTGCTTTTAAATCTTTGAGTTCAGCATCACTTGGGCTCAGACTGTCTTCCTGAAATGGTTATAGATGACAGGAAAATGTCAGTCATGAAATATATTAACTTACTAGCTCAGAAGTTTGACTTACCATTGTTTTTGAAGGTACTGGTTTGAAGGGTTAGTTGATAGTGTGACTTGCTATTGTTTTTAGAGGTACTGGTTTGATGGGCAGGATGATACTTTAACTTGCCATTGTTATGGGAGGTACTGGTTTGACAGGTTAGTTGATAGTTTTACTTGCTATTGTTTTGGGAGGTACTGGTTTGATAAGTAAGTTGATATTTTGACTTGCCATTATTTTGGGAGGTACTGGTTTAATAGGTTGGATGATAGTTTGACTTACCATTGTTTTGGGAGGTACCGGTTTGATGGATAGGATGTGTGATGATAGAGGTAGAATATTCAGCTTGTCATCTATAACCATACAGCGCTTACATGTAGCTAAAGAGAGCAGAAACCTGCAGTGGTATCACAAAAAATACATGAAACCTGACACTTTTTTAGATACAAAATACTGACATATATATCCAGTTATAGCAGGACCATGAGAAATACATAACGCTTGATAACACGCCCAGAACATTCTGTGTGGCACAAGGACAACAGCGAGTGGTGTGATAACATGTTGGACATTTCAAAGTGTAGCATGCACCATGCATGAATTTTGCTCCCCTTGGCCAATATAAATACGGACAAAAAGGTACTGGAACTCATGCTCAAAATCTCCCTTTTATCAGTGATTATTGTGAACTCCACAATTCCAAATGTTCTTCATTTTGTCTGACAAACCAGGACTTTGAGAGATTTCCCATTGTTCTCAACATGGGAGGTAAGATTCCAGCATGCAATAGCTAAATATTGGCTGTGGCTTATGTCCCAAGTTCCTGTTGAGTCACAGTGAACAAAAAAACGAATTTTCTTAAAGGAAAAAAGAAAGCCCAGTGCATTTTATGAGAAAATCTGTTTTTACTTGGTTCAGTCATGGTTTCATTTTGACAATTGAAAATTTGTGAAACCCGGAGCGAACTGGTTAGTTTTTGCACTGATGTAGGACAATAGCTTTGTGCAACAAGACTCACATGATTTGCATTATAATAATAATAATAATACCCAGTTCTTATATATCACTTTATCACACCTGAGGTCATCTCGAAGCGCTCATTGTTTGTTTTTACAAGGTATGTGGAGCTATATTCAAATTGTTTATTGGACATCATTGTTACAAAGATCCAGCTATGTAACATATAATCATGTAAATATAACAAAGTTTTGACAGAATTTAGCTAGTTGTAATCAGTTTATTAGCAAGATGGAGTTTACCTTCAAAAATGAAGTGCTATGATTTGTTGGACATTTTCTCCGTGCCTATGACGGTACCATTACTCATGAATGTTTTGTGATTACTGCATGTTGATTATCTAAGAAGGGCCAAATTCTTTGAAGAACATTATATTGTGAATCTCCCAAATCTCCAAGAATTGTAGACGTAGCATGTTAAATAACAAAGTGTGTTATCTTCCTCAATGTTACCTTTCATTAAATCTGCCAACGACATCTTGATGAGCTTCAGTACGATAGCGAGAATGTACGTCCATTGATAGAGTATAAAGCTGCTTGAGAGATGACATACTGCGTAAAAGAATGACTATAATCCCACCCCCTTCTACTGTCTCAATGGTACGTGCCAAGAGATTAGGGGTCATAGCTTCAAAATCCTAAATGAAAATAAAAGAAATGTTTGCAAAAAGCATCTCATTAATAATAAATATTATACATACTTTGCGTACCAGAATAGGACCTATAAATTTGCCCTTCAGTCTTGGTTCAGGGAAACATTACCAAAGATGTGAATGGGAAATTTGAAATTTTTTTCGAAAGGTTTTACTACTAACGTTTTAGCAATCGTTTTCCTTTCAACTGAAGTGGAGTATTTCCAACAAAGAAATAAATGAAAACACAAATCAATTGCTACACACGTGTCATTTGGTGTTCGATGTGTAGCAGGGTGTACCCCCTCCTATTGTGTCTTCATTGTGTTCTGGAAATCTCTTGAATTCTTTTGAGGATTTTAGGGGGGTGCTTCTGTATAAGAAGGGAAGAGTGTGTTCGAGAATGGGAACATTTGGGAGGGGGAGCCTCCCTCTGCCACATATCGGGCATGGTTTAGTAAATGTACATGTAGGCCATGTAAGATACAACATTGTTAAAGATCAAACTTACAAGTTTGCAAACATTTGATGTATCAATTGTCTGCATGCTTAAAAGGTTACAACCTTATACTCCTTAATGTGACAAGTTTATTTAATTGAATGTTCAACAAGAGTGTAGTTAAACTAAAATTCAGTTTTGAGGCAAAATATGGACTATGTCACAGTGACCTTGAATACATTGTAAAATTCAACAGGTTGGTTGGTATGTAGTTTGCAACAGCTACATGTAATTTTATTTTTTGTTTTTAAAAATCAACAGCTGAGAGAGGTTCAAGATGTGGCCTCTTTGTTATTAAATATAAGAATGGTACCCTGTCATCTACATACAATACACATACAAGATTTCTTGGTTTCTTCCAACATTGTGTACATATGCTAGAAGTCCAAGAATTGCCCCTCCTTTGTAAACATCTAACAGTAATGAAATGGGTTTTCTTCCTGATGCAGGGTCTTTTTTCATTATGAAGGAATATTTTGAAGGAGCATCAAGGCCAAGACCAAGGGCAACAGAGGCCAATATCAAGGGCAATGGCAGCCAAGATCAAGGGCAATGATGGCCAAGATCAAGGGCAATGATGGCCAAGATCAAGGGCAATGATGGCCAAGATCAAGGGCAATGATGGCCAGGATCAAGGGCAATGATGGCCAAGATCAAGGGCAATGATGGCCAAGATCAAGGGCAATGACGGCCAAGATCAAGGGCAATGATGGCCAAGACCAAGGGCAACAGAGGCCAATATCAAGGGCAATGGCAGCCAAGATCAAGGGCAATGACGGCCAAGATCAAGGGCAATGATGGCCAAGATCAAGGGCAATGACGGCCAAGATCAAGGGCAATGATGGCCAAGATCAAGGGCAATGATGGCCAAGATCAAGGGCAATGACGGCCAAGATCAAGGGCAATGATGGCCAAGATCAAGGGCAATGATGGCCAAGATCAAGGGCAATGATGGCCAAGACCAAGGGCAACAGAGGCCAATATCAAGGGCAATGGCAGCCAAGATCAAGGGCAATGATGGCCAAGATCAAGGGCAATGATGGCCAAGATCAAGGGCAATGATGGCCAAGATCAAGGGCAATGATGGCCAAGATCAAGGGCAATGATGGCCAAGATCAAGGGCAATGATGGCCAAGATCAAGGGCAATGATGGCCAAGATCAAGGGCAATGATGGCCAAGATCAAGGGCAATGACAGCCAAGATCAAGGGCAATGATGGCCAAGATCAAGGGCAATGATGGCCAAGATCAAGGGCAATGACAGCCAAGATCAAGGGCAATGACAGCCAAGATCAAGGGCAATGATGGCCAAGATCAAGGGCAATGATGGCCAGGATCAAGGGCAATGATGGCCAAGATCAAGGGCAATGATGGCCAAGATCAAGGGCAATGATGGCCAAGATCAAGGGCAATGATGGCCAAGATCAAGGGAAATGATGGCCAAGATCAAGGGCAATGATGGCCAAGATCAAGGGCAATGATGGCCAAGATCAAGGGCAATGATGGCCAAGATCAAGGGCAATGACAGCCAAGATCAAGGGCAATGACAGCCAAGATCAAGGGCAATGATGGCCAAGATCAAGGGCAATGATGGCCAGGATCAAGGGCAATGATGGCCAAGATCAAGGGCAATGATGGCCAAGATCAAGGGCAATGATGGCCAAGATCAAGGGCAATGATGGCCAAGATCAAGGGAAATGATGGCCAAGATCAAGGGCAATGATGGCCAAGATCAAGGGCAATGATGGCCAAGATCAAGGGCAATGATGGCCAAGATCAAGGGGAATTGATGCAATGGTCTCTGAAAAGTCATGCCATCTATTGAGACTCAATTCACACATTGATCTTGTCTTGAGCGATTGGTCTTAATACATGTCTTACCTGCAGTACACACATTCCGTATGTGTTTCCTAGGATCTTATGCGTCTCTGAGTAGTAACAGTATCTGATGTTAGTAGCCGCAATGAATAATTCAAAAGGATCATCTTCATTTACATCTATGGTTCCACTCTTCAGTTTCTTCTGTAGGTGTTTCATGCGCTTCTTACGATGACTGTGTTAAAAGAAGATTGTTTCAGATCAAAATTATAGACTTTCTTTTGTTATATTTCAATTTAAATCAATAACCAAACAGAGCATGGCAGTCAAACCATAAAATTAATTTACAGTGCAGTAACATTTTATATCTATTAATGCTAACACTTTCAGGGGGTGAGAATTCCTATTGAAGAACTTGCTTCATTTTGGTGTGTGCAGTTTGATCATCCCAGAAATACAGTCTAAAAGCTTTGTGGTTGCACAACCTGACAATACAAACATTCCTGTCAATTTGAGGTGACTCAGAGAAAAACTAGGGATAATTTTGATCAGCACAGTCCAGTCAGCTTCAGGAGAAATTTATCACTGCTCAATGCGGACAGCAGAAAACCTAAGTTGTTATAAACATCAAGCAAAGTACATGCAATCTTACTCATTCTATTTGGTGGATTTGGTTGCATTAAGCATTTAGCTTGATTAAGAAAAACCAGAGCAAGCCTCCCTTAAGGGCAGTTTTTATAATATTATCACAAACTGAGCACACACAAGGTTGAAAGGATTTATCTGACACAGACTTGTACACGGTACATGTATGTCTTCTACCAGGCGACAGCCTGTGTGTATAACATTTTTTAATTAATGGTGTGAGAAACAGACATCGTCAATTCTACAGAGTTCATTCTCCTGAGTATACTGTTCGAGACGTCAAGACCACATCGGCTCTTTTCAGAGCCACCACTCCTCCCAAAAGAGATTTTCACATGATTGTACGCGCAAATTTATTAGTTATAGTTTCCTCCACAAAGTTCCTTGGATACAAAGGATATCTTGTCCCCTCAAGAACATCGTTTGTATCCTGAACTATTGTTTAAGATCGCTATGAAGAGTGTACATTACTTACCTACTGAAGCCTAGTTCTTTCTTGTAGCACCAGAGTACTGATGGTCTAGCCTTCACCACAGCCTTGGATAACATGTGATGTAGAATCACAACCTAAATCAAGTTACACACAATTCATTACTATAGCACTCGTCTCTATACATGTAATAAGTACAAATTCTTTGTGTCATGTCTACACCAATGAATGATACTCAGTGACCGACAAAGGAGGCAATCCAACATGCATTTGTACCTCATAAATGTGGTTTGACAAGAACCACAATAACTGGGACCACTTTGCATCCATCATGCAGGCTTAAATACTGAAAATGTTTTGACTTGATTCATAGAATACATGTATTGTTATTTTTGTATGAAGGTTTTTTTTTTTAGTTTTTTATTTGTAAATCGACCTCAAATTTCCATCAAAAATTTCCAAGAAGAGTTCATTATTTTTTTCCGTCCATTTTTTGTATTGATATTTTAGGGTTACACAAATATTTTGTGACTTAATAATCACATCTGATGAAAACTTGCGCTATACAGATGCCTATTATTATTAATACTTTTTTCATTTCTATGCACTTTTTATTTGTATGCAACAGGATTCCTGGCCTAAACCTACCTGGTCCTTGCCATGGTCTCCAACAACAACAAACATTGATCGATGGCCAAGAGTTATCCCATTCTCTATCAACACACGGATGCGATTGTCAATCTTCTTACGAACCATTTTTCCTGAAATGAAAATTATCAAGAACATGTATATTTATTTCTTTTTAAAGCGACAATCATCGTACAGTGGGTGTAAGAGTAGTTTTCTTTCAACAACACACCATACAACCACCCTACATGTATGTACATGCCCTATGAAAACATCATCAAATTTTGTGGTGATGTTTCATTGAAGTCACAAGTAACGAAAAAAAGGTTTGTGACCTTTGTGGAGATTTTACACAGATTAACTGACAGTACAAGTGTACACTTCACATGTATTCATGAATAATATCACAAATTGATCAAATCATATCTCCTACCCTGATGTAAATGAGAAGCTTAAAATTCACATTGACCCTAGAATCATATCTCAGTTGAATCAATCATGACTGCTCATGCATGGCACCAGAATACCTACTTGAGACATGTTAGATGTAAACTTACATGTACATGTATACATGCATTACCACATTTCAGTAATGGACATTTACTCGGACCCTACATCCACCAGATGTTGACCAAAAGTTAAATTTATATAATGTACTTGGTCAGTGTAGAGTTATACTTTGTATTGACACTAAAGTATAGTAACACACAACACCAACACTCAAATCTGTAACAATTTTAACAGAGAAAAGTAGACTATTTTGATATTTGAACACAATTGTGTTCACCAAAACGACACTTTTTTCTAAATAAGCCATGTAAGCAATCTACTGGTTTCTTTGCATGGAAATGAGGGTACTGATCGAACTTGCAAATTATTATATTAAAGTTGTTGATTTAATTATTTATGTATTTCTAAAGATCTATAATTTGTTGATTTCTTTGTTTCATTGTTTTTTTATTTGTATTTGCCATTTTCCCCTTTGTTCATGTTGTTTCTTTGTTTCTTATAATATGTAAATATGTCTTTTTTTTTTAGGGGGCACCTGGGGGACACTGGAAATTTGGGCCGGGGCCATGGCCACGGCCACGAACAACCCCCCCCCCCCCCCCAACCCCACCCGCTCCAACTCTAACCCAAAACCTTTCGCATGCCACACGCTCAAGATTTCACTATGACATTAACAACATTACATTGCGTACCGTTTTAAACTACCGTTAACTGGTTAAGCATGTATTGCTAAGAAACCCATTTTTTAAAATGATGACTCTTGACTTGAGTGTCCCTGCAAATCACACCCTCACCCAACATTATAATGACTGCAACATTTCATACGCAAACATCGCGCCCATCGATCTAGCGAAGCGCGGCATCCCGCTAGTGTTTTAATTATTCAGCGTTACAATTGAAATACCACCACACTCACGTACGTTACTCGACGTCAGATCAGCACAGAATCAGATGCAGGCCGAGTTGCAAATCGAAAGTCCTCTGGACGTCAACACCTCTAAGTTTAGTGTTCTGTTACTACCTATTAATGTACTAGTATTACTATAGATGGGTTCTTCTCTTAACGCTGACCCAGTGACACACTGCACTGTGTTCACACGTGTGAATTGTTTGTACGCACATGTGGTAATGTTACTGTACGGTTACCACATGCGGGCATCCATCTTGGTTATTCGTTTCTACTTCCCACTTGAGGGCGCCCTACACAAACAACTCTGCCTGATTCTGAAACAAAACGTTTTGTTCATCAGTCGTTTCGAGTGTCCCGGCGTCAATTTTTTTTTCTGCGGTCCAGAATTGCCATCCTCGAAAATAAAAATCAATTTTTTTTAAGGATTCCCTTTTTGGAATCGATTCAAAGAGAACAAAAATTCCCATTGAAAATCATTATGACAGTGGCAATTTGGACTGCAGAAAAAACTGAAACGTCCCGTCGGCGCAGCCACTGCCACACATTCTTCATCCACATTCGTCCATCCACATTCATCCAAATTCGTCCATCCACATGCGTTCAAGGCATGAGCGTCGATCGATCGAGACTCGGGGAAGGTCCTCGCCTTAGAGTTTGGGGGTAGGGGTGGCGAAGATGAGTCAACGACTTGTTTGATGAGTCTTATGATATGGTAACGGGATGCACCGCCAGTGGGCACGATAATTGCTTATGAGATGTTGCCAGCGAGGTTAAGATGCAAAATGGGAACTTAGGCTGAAGTTTGAAATCCCACTGGACCCCATTTCATCAAGAAACTCTTTTGATACAATAATAGATCAGTGCATTACAGATCACTGCAGACAATTACCATTCCTATCAATGGTGGAAACAAAACATCAACTTGCCGAAATGCGTTCATGTGACGTTCCAACACAAAAGAAAGAGCTCCTAGTTCCCCAATCATACTGCGCCTTCGGCGCTCTATAATCGTTGATATAGTGCACATCAACCAATAAACGTACTCAAGCCGCTTGAATAATTAAAGACTAACATTTTAAATACTAGTTTTTGAAGTATTTTATTATTATTAGACATTCGAAAGTTTCAAAATGTTCCCTTATCTCAAAAGTCTTCAGATAATTTTTCGCATTTACAAGACCTCGACCAATCAGCGCAGACAGCGCGCGGAGCCAGCCATGGCTGTGCGCGCTATAGAGCTATAGACCTTTCTCATGCTGCAACCATCTTGGTCATGTTCCCTGTATCTAATAACAATAATATATGCTAATATTCATTGTACAAAAAGGAACCAGACTATTTGCCCTTCCAGCCTCGGTTTGGTTTCATTGGTTTGAATGGAAGAAATTCAAGATGGCCGCACCATGATAAAGGTCTACTAAGTATTGTAGGGGTTGTGACTCTCACACTATATCATTAAAACGAGATATACATAAAGTTCATTGTGTTGGCGGCACATCTGATATGAAAGCTCCCTTGATTATTTTGTTATTTTCATTTCCGGTTTTAGCCGGATGGCATGGTCAAATAGACCGATTGCGCGACCAATATTTACATGTCGTCACGTGACCTATTGTGGGTACTACGTCATCTGCTGGGAAAACTACGTGCAAATACATGCCGTGACCGACAGAGTTACACCAATAGTCGGCTTTTGGTAATAATAACACACCTACTAAGCCATTTTTATTAAAGTTGTATGTTGTGACATTGATATTAATCACATTACTGTTTCATAAACTACCAGTAATCTACTACAAAAGAGGTTTATTTTGAGTTATGCACTACCAGCGTGGACGACTATTATAGCCACCCGCCTGTTATTTTGTTTGTAATGTAGGTCTAAATCACTGTGAATAAGGGTAAAGAACGTTGGAAAATAGAGCATTTTTTTATACCTACCCTTGCGAAATTTCAAACAGGCAAAGGAATCACACAGTTTTGGAAAGCAATTTCTTTGGATGAATCAGCTTCAAAACTGTGAAATTCTTGTGTTGAAAAATGTATGATCGTGGTCGTCTGGCCCAACCGTTCCGTCGTGCGCTGTACACATCGTGCACATTTATACGTTACTTGTAGTTGTACTTATTTTCAAGACTTTTGGAACTGTCCTTACTGGCTTTATTCAGCCACTCGAAGGTCTTTGGTACAAATTTCAGGAATAGTTTTCATACATTTCGCGAAAGAAAAGCCTTAATCGAATAAACAAATGCAACGATTATCATCATGCACCGTACCACACTTTCCTATGGAGAGCGCCGTGTTTGTTTACATTTAATACCCACAAGAAGGTCACGTGACACAGGTCGCACAACTGGTCTACTGTGGTCATGTTCATATAATTATAGCTTGCTGTTCCAAGAACTTACATGTCGTCATCGTGTTTAGGAAGTGATAAATGTGTCAAAACATCTAAAACATTTGTGAATGGTGTTTGTGTCAAAAATTGTGAATCGATGTACTCAATCAAGAATGTTTTTTTTTTTACCAAGTTTTTACAAAGTGACAAATAAAATATTCAATTCAATATAACATTTATTTCCATACTCACATACATCAAAATACAGTACCCGAATGTTAAATAAGCACATTAAAGGCATATAATAAACGAAATCTGGAAACGAACAAAGTAAAAAACTAATGTAGCCTCAGCTGGGGTCCAAAAAGGTGAACCCACTAATTAAATAATACACTGAATACATGCAAAGAAAAAAAAATAAAATACTGATGAATATGGAGGCTGTTCAAAAAAGCAGAGGCTTGTGGGGAACAGCCTGGGACACAAACAAACACAGACAAAACAAGGGGGACGGGACAAAAACAGATGAGCTAGGTACCAGTTAACTAATGCAACAAGAAAGAAGAAAAAAAACTAGTGACAAGACATTAAAGAGCTGAAAGGGACCTATGGAAATCACGGGGAGAGGAAGCTAAGCTACATAATTGGAGAGGAGGACTCTTTTGAACGACGTTTTGAAATGACCCACAGAAGGCTGATCTTGTATTCTACTATCAATGGCGTTCCAAAGACGAGGACCGTAGAAGCGAAGTGTGTGCATAGAATAAGTGGTGCGAGTAAAAGGAACGTAAAGATTTCGACGAGATCTTGTGGAGTATCCATGCACAGATTCAGTAGAGGTGAAGTACGAAGAAAATATCGCGGGAAGAAGGTTGTGAAAGTATTTGTACATAAAGATGCCAGTGTGAAGTTTGTTTATATCAGAGACGGTAAGGGTGTGTAATTGAGCGAATAAGGGTGCAGTGTGCTCACGAGGGTGCGATGAGGTGCAGATTCTGATGGCACGTTTTTGGGTAACAGATAAAGAATAGAGCTTACTGTTACTTGAATGAGCCCAGACAATGTTACAGTAGTTTAGATATGGAAGAATAAGTGTGTTATATAGTAAGACAAGGGAAGAAGAAGGAATAAAGTAACGCAGTTTGGAAAGAACACCAGTATTGCGCGAAGTTATTTTGGTTATAGAAGAAATATGCTCAGACCATGAAAGCTTATGGTCGACAATTACTCCCAGAAATTTAGTCGAGAACACCCTTTTTATAGGGATACCGTCAATCATTACTGGAGGCAATAGGAGCTGGCTAGAAGATGAAGATTTGGAAAAAAAAATGAAACTGGTCTTGGTGTGATTTAAAGAAAGTTTATTGGCTCTAAACCACAAAGAGACCTGACAAAG
The DNA here is from genome assembly GCA_911728455.2 of Marthasterias glacialis. Classification (NCBI taxonomy): domain Eukaryota; kingdom Metazoa; phylum Echinodermata; class Asteroidea; order Forcipulatida; family Asteriidae; genus Marthasterias; species Marthasterias glacialis. Next base: position 7,743,632 of record OU452240.1, read on the forward strand.
TTCAGAATTAAGAGATTCAACCAGAGTATCAGAGTTAGGACTAGAATGAAGGATAGTAGTGTCATCGGCAAAAAGAGTGAAAGACAAATGAGAAGAAGAACGATATAAATCATTGATGTAGAACAGAAAGAGAAGCGGCCCAAGGATAGAACCTTGCGGAACGCCATGTAGAATAGAAAGACGGTCAGAGTCACAGTTCATGACTGATGTGAATTCAAGGTAATAACAGGTATTGCTATTGAGATGAATATCAGCATTGGATGAAGTGGCATTAGTAAAATCAGAAAACATGACTAACAATTGAAAACAAAACAAGAATTTAAAATAACCTTAAACAGTTTACAACAAAATAACAAGGAATAAATGTACAAGAAACAATTTATACAATGAAAACAGATTAAATATGGGTATCCAAACAGAATACGGGGAAGTGAATCCAGAAACGAGCTAATAATGATAATGATGAAAAAAAAAGGTAAAGGCCCAAATGGGATAATGAAAACACATCATGAAGATGATGTAGCAACTACAAGCAAATAATAACACCCATGCAAGGGAACAAAATGATAAAGAAGAGTATACAGTAAAGAACAAAAAAGTATCAAGCCCCGTAAGGTTGGTAAAATAAAATACTTAATTAAAGATGAGTAATCTAATCAAACAAAGAAGTCAATGAAAAAAAAAACAACACATCATGAAGATGATGTAGCAACTACTTGCAAATAATAGCACCCATGCAAGAGATCAATGAAAACAAAAAGGCTAATGAAGAATTTGCATGACAATGAGCGGAAGGATTATAATGACATGGTTCAATTTGTAAAATGAATAAATGAACTAAAGAGATATCAAAAAAATGGAATAAAGAGATATCAAATGAAGCAAATCAAAGAAAAGAAAAAAAAAACAGTCCATGATGATGAGCAGTTATTGCAAATGTCCAAGAAGATTGCAGATGAAAGAAGATGGATGACAAAGGTTGATTTGCGTGGCTTCATGTGAAGGGTGACAGCAGATGAATGGTGGGGTTTTAGGTGACGATCACTCTATGACTCTCGGTAGAATTCGGCAAGGGACCCAGTGTTATCCCTCCACTTACCGGCTACAAATCTGTATTTGTGTCCATCTTTGTAGGCCTTGGCAACTTGGGTAGACCATCGACGCTTTTCTTGATAGTCTTGGCGTGTTAAGTCTTCGACACAGAAGAAGGGGGCATCTGAGAGGGCTTGCCGTTGTTGTCGCAAGACAGCAATCTTGTCCTGGTAGCAGTTGAATTTTACCAGTAGGTGCTGTGGACGGCCAGCGATCTTCGGCCCGTCCCGATGGGCCCTCTCCAGCTTGATGTCGGTCATTTTGAATTTGTCCTTCAGCATTTGATGGCTTAGGCTGAGGCAATCTTCCTTGTGATCTTGGGGCATGCCAATTATCCGAAGATTATTTCTTCGGCTGAAACGTTCAAGTTTGTTCAACTTCTCTGTGTGATCGGTTAGAAGCTTTTCTATCCGATCAACTTGATGGGCCATTTTGTCCAGCTCCCCAACTCGCTTTTCCAGGTCGTTGATCCTGGTTGACTCAAATTCGATGGCCTTGTTGAAATTCAGTTCATACTGGTCCATACGTTTGTAAAGATCCGTTTGACCCCGGCGTATATCAGTAAGGGCGTCCCTGACAAATTGCTGGAACTCATTGTCAATGGCCGGCGGGTGGACGTATGGTGGTTCCAGGGTCGACACGGTGGGTGCGTGCTGTTGTGGCGATAGTGAAGGCGGTGTTTCAGCTGACGATGATGAAGTCGTTCGAGATTTCGTTATTTTCGGCCGACCAGAAGGCATATTGCAGACCAAAATGTACCAAAGGTTTGACGATAGTTATAAAATGGATATGATGGAAAAAACGACATTCGAAGCAAGTCAAGGAGCTGAAATTTAAGGACTTTTTGGGGAGCTCAGAATGGATGGTGTTCACATGTCACATGTCACATGTCAATACTTATCTCGTTGAACTACACAGCGCGGGAACGTACCAACAAAGGGCGTTGTTTGACTTGTGAGTTTTTACAAAGTGAGGAAATTGTTACTGACCACTTTACGAAGTGGCAAGCCCAGCATCTCTTTGTAGTGGCAAAGGGGTGGGCGTATAATTTTCAATTAACAATTGCCTGCGATAGCAAATTTCACGGTGTCCAGAGGCTGATAGGGGTCAAAATGGGGGCAAGATGTTCCACGGGGGCAGCTGTCCATCTTTGCCGCCCCCTTAACTTTGTCTCTATGGTATGTGTAAATACGTGTGACAAATTCATGTGTCGTAAATATTGACGACTTTGGGCACAAGTCGTGAATTTTGTTGGAAATATTGACGTCCAATTCTCACGACTTAGGGCACAAGTCGTGAAATTTGTCGTAAACATCCATCAACATTCACGACTTGTGAATTTAGTCATGAATATTGAAATCAATATTATGTTTGATGCCCCTTCCGCAACCGGCATTTGGAAAATCTTCAGAGAGCATTGAATAGACCGATTGCGCGACCCGCGAAACGTGACCCCTTTTGGGTATAAAAAATGTAAACACACACACGTAATCCTCCATAGGAAAGGGTGGTACGGTACACGATAATTGATGCATTTATAGTTTATTCGATTAAGGCTTTTCTTTCTCGAAATGTATGAAAACTATTCCTGAGTTTTGTACCAAAGACCTTCGAGTGGCTGAATAAAGCCAGTAAGGACAGTTCCAAAAAGTCTTGAAAATAAGTACAACTACAAGTAACGTAATGTGCACGATGTGTACAGCGCACGACGGAACGTTTGGGCCAGACGACCGCGATCATACACTTTTCAACACAAGAATTTCACAGTTTTGAAGCTGATTCATCCAAAGAAATTGCTTTCCAAAACTGTGTGATTCCTTTGCCTATTTGAAATTTCGCAAGGGTAGGTATAAAAAAAATGCTCTATTTTCCAACGTTCTTTACCCTTCTTCACAGTGATTTAGACCTACATTACAACAAAATAACACACGGTGGCTACGTATATAGTCGTCCGACGCCGGAAGTGCATGGCTAAAAAACCTCTTTTTAGTAGAACCCTGTTAAATTATGAAACAGAGATGTGATTTAAATTAATGCCACAACATAATACTTTAAATAACGGGGCTGATTAACTAATTCATCGCTTAACGAAAGTATAATCGACTGTTTTCGTACTCTTTGTCACGGCCTATGCTTTTACACGTATTTTTCATCAGCTGTATGACGTCATACCCAATAGGGGGTCACGTGACCGCATGTAAACATTCTCGCGCAATCGGTCTATTGAAATAAAATTTTCAACCGGCAAGATTTACCGACTGTTTTGTTTGAAAGGGTCTGATTTGCTCTTACATGGCGGAACTTAGAATAATCAAACACAGACAAAATTACCAGTAGGCCACAAGCGTACAGTTGGGAACAACGATCTGAACAGTAAAATGCACCAAGACTCCTAAATTAATGTACCCGAGTAATACTTCACTTTAATAACATCACAAATTCATTCCACTGAGTACAACATTATTTCGTCATTCCAATCAAACACAGTTTAAACATAGATTAAATGTGTGGGTAGTTTAGATAATGTCGCTCTTTTACAGAAAAAATGGCTTAATTGTGTTGTCAACCAGCTGATATGGGCCAAATCCTGTTTTGCATCACACTGATGTGGAAGTCACAGGTCAAAATGTCCAATCACAAAAATGATCCGCAAAATCACTTACTCAAGCAGAACAGAACATGCCCACATCACTGGGCAAGACGCCCTTCTTAATTGTGTCTTACCTAACATATCTGTTTATTCCAAATAACAAGGTAACTTTGTAAAATTAACATCTACTATAGGTTTTCCCGGCCAATTTCCAAAAGTTTTCGTTCATTTTCATTTTCAAGCATTCAATTTCACTCGATTTTTACGCACCAGGGCAAAGTAGGGTTTCTTTTCCTTTTTGGAGCATTCAATTTAATTTTGTGGGTAATCAGGACCTTGTTTTTATCATTCGTTTTCGTTAAGGATCTTTCTATTTCGTTTTGGTGCATTCAAATCTCAAATGTTTGCATTATTGCATGACGTTTTTCGAGTCTTTTCACTTTCATAGCATTCAAATTAGCGAGCGGTGGAGCGCACAAGATGTGCAACAGTGTTTTTCCTTTCTTGTTCGTTTATGGGCAGTCATTTTCATGAAGTGATAATTCAAATTTAAATAGTCTGTAATTACATCTAAGGTCCTTTTTCATTATATACTGGTTGAAAACTTGAAAGTAACAAAGTAATTAAGCTGGATCACAAAGCATAAAAACTTAACAGGATTAATGATTTGTTTTGTTCATTTAATCATTACATTTGTTTAAAACTTTCAACAAAAAAAGATACAAGGGTCTGACGTCCAGATCTTTCTCAAAGGCTACTGTAATGCCAGATTAAACTCAATTTCTTCATAATTCTATAAGATATGCTCTTGCTGCGGATTTGTTTATTCTTTCTTTTTGTTAACTGTTCCATTTTGGGGCGGTGTTTTGGGGATACGTTTTTGCTGAATTCACACTTCGATTTCTTCACGTGCTACACATCGGGGCATATATGTTTGGGAATAGTTGTACCATCGGACACATTTCTCTTGGGTAATTTCTCCAACGTTTTCCTGCGCCACCTCCATCACACGCTCACAAGACATGCAGATACATGTAAGAAAATGCTTGAAAAAATTTGAAAAATGTTTGCCCATTGATGAAAATGAATGCACGACTAACCCTTGCAACTGCTTCAGGCGAAATTGAATGAACATTGCAACATTTTTAACTTGAATGCACCTCTTATTATGAAAACGAGTGAAGCTAAGAGATGGTAGAATGCTCGGATAATGAAATTGAATGATTCTTTTTAATTTTTGAATTACTATCTGCGTGATATTTCAACTTCGATCTAAATTGAATGAACCTGGCGTTAAATTGATTGAAAATTTTGTTAAATTGGCCGGGAAAACCTATATTATAATGCATGGTTGCAGTACCCGCTGCTAATATGATTCGAACTGCCTCTAGCTAGCTGCCGGGCAATCTGCTCTAGATCGGCGGGGGTCATGGGTTCAAATCCCAACCGAGGAATATGCCGGTGAATTTATCCCCATAGGACTTGGGAAAGTACTGAGTATACAGTGCTTTTAACACTCATCTTACCATAAGTTTACTTTTATCATTCCAATTACTTGTATTTTGTCACATTAATGCATTGCCCATAATTTTTATGATACAAAAATGCAAATTCCTTTGCAAAAACATTCAGTTGGGCCTAATTTCAATGTGATCAATAAATTTACTATCAAACATAATGCCACCAGTGCCACCTTATGTTAATAGTTCATCCTTAATAACTCACTTATGATTATCTCCTTTGATAACTTTTACCAAGTGTTTATTTCTTTTAAGAAATCACACCAACTAAATACCAGTGCTCTGGGGAACAGGTAATTTGATATTCTCAGCATTCTATTTTGTTTATTGTATTGTAGAAATATATACCCCCAACTAAGAACATTTGAAATTACCATCAATAAATGATAAAATGCCTTATGCTCAGTAAACATGTATGTACGTACACATCTTAACGTCTGACGTATTGCTTTCTTTTTGTTTACAATTACATAACTGTTATTTACGCGCGCACGCACGCTTTGAAACGGTTACCTGGGAACTTCAGAATGAGGTTTTCTGGGTCATGGGTCTGCGCTTCTTACCTTGTGACCTTGAAATATGGAGTTCAAGTTCATGGCCGGCAGCTATGTACACAGTGATGGCTTGGTGACCATATTTGGGCATAATTTATTATAAGTATTACTTTTAACCAATCAGCTTTTGCGGGTTAGCGTAGGTGTGCTTTTTGCGGGAAATTCCCATTTTGTCATATTCAACCAAAGTACTTGAGTTTATCATCACACTTGGTTCCATCCACAATGCAAGTATCGAGTCTGGGCCATGTGGGTTGCTCGCATATGGAGTGATATAAGTATTGAATAACTGTGTGCCACCCTATTGTTTACATGCACCTTGGGAAACAAGTTGGGGTGTATTGGCTTGAACTAGGCAAAGTGGCAATTATTATAATAATTATTTACTGTTTTGCCCCAATATGCTAGGGATACAATTGAAACCATATAAAACTATGTAGAACATGGTTGTTACAATTTTCATTGGACATTAAGCTTCCAAGACAGTTTGATTCCACAAACTTCTGTAATTACTTCAACATAGTATAACCGTTATAGAAATATACGCCTACATATTTTTAGTTTTCTGTAATTAAAAGAAGATAACATTTTTTCCTTCAAATTTTCATTTAATAACTGGATTATATTTATATTTGTGTGCTATTCATCAATGTAAAAAACTGTAGTATAACCATATAGAAATATACGCCTACATATTTTCAGTTTCTGCAATTACAACAAGATTACATTTTTTCCTTCAAATTTTCCATCTTAATAACTGGATTAAATTGATATTGTTGTGCTATTCATCAAGGTAAAAAACTGTATTAACTGTTTGTGACAAACCGGCTGCATTCACAGCTGTCACTGTTAAGAAGTAGTCCGTGTGAGGCAGCAATGGAGAAACAAGCATACCAGTTTCCATAGTCTCTACCCACTGCATGATGTCACTTCCACCTTGGATGGTACCAATAGATACCTCATAAAACAAAGTAGATGAGGAGGAGAACAAGCCATCCCAGCTCAGCTGAACCGTACCATTTCCATGCCAGGCAGCAGTTATCAGATGTAAATCTGTAAAGATCAAGTCATGGTATCAATGTCTTAACCCTATCAGGACCAAGCTTTTATGGACTTAAAGAGACCGGCACAAAAAAAAACCTCCAGATTTTCTTAAGTTCTCATCGATTTTGTATGAAACTTACCAAAATTGTTCATTTCACTAGGTTCTACATGACGACAAAAATAACTTTCCATTTAATTTGCCATAGTGGGCTTTTTTGTGGCTTTTTGCCCCTTTTTTTCAAAAAAGGGAATTTTGTCATAAATTCTTCTCATATATTTTTGTCCAAATGCTTGAAAACATTGCAAAACTTGTTTATTTTGACATACTCCACAACATGACATTTTATTTTCTTATTAGGGTCAACATTGCGGGAGTATAATTATGGTTTATCCCAGCTCAACATTGGTAAGAAGAAAAACATAAATGTCCGGGGAAAAAAGAAAAACCCAGTAATTTTGATACTTTCAAACTGATATTTCCTACATAGTACTCATTTTTGAGACACATCTTTCTTCGCACAAGGCTTTACGATACGGTATTTCACATGAGGCATCAACAGAAAAACAAAAAACAACAAAAACAACATTATTTTGCAAACTGAGTCTTATTTTTGGGTTGCATGGATTTTTACACCATCTTTAAAATCAATATTCAACCGACTTTAAATCAATATTCACCAAGGCGAGAAATTTTAAAAGCAACCATACCACTTTTTGTAGGCTTGAAAGTCTCAATGGTGAAATTCTGAGTGATAGCCTGGCTGATCAGACCAGCATGATTAATGGCTCTAACAGACAGGCTATATGATGTATCCTCTGCTAGGCTGAGATCTACCCAATGAAGATGCTCCTTAGACGTTGATCCACATCGTTCCCATGAGGTGTTGTGACTAGGTCCAATTAAATGGCACTTGAATAGAGAAATAAGACATCATTTACTGTGAAATCCAAGTCAAATAAAGGTAGAGTTTTGGGCCAAAATTCTATATGAGCATTATGCCTGTTTTGAACACTGCATCATCTCTATTTTGTCTTTTGATTTGTACACTTGAAAATCTTTAAATTCATCTTTCAATATCTTTTCCTCTCGTTGTCTGGAGTGTGTTTTAACCCTCCTTCGTGGGCAAGGTTGGTAACTAAATGCTTGGCATTTATGCTCTCATTGTTAGGAGAACCATACCATGGTACATACACGTATACATGTAGTGGTTATGTTTTATACTAAACACTATACCTGATAATATTGAATTCCAAAAGGATCCATGAATCCATCCCATGATGCTCTCAAGTAGTTCTTATGTGACTGGTACCCACCACGTGTTGCATACCCAGTCTCAGACACAGACTTCACATTGACAACAGCTGCTAATGAACTGGGAGGAATTGTTACTATGGTAACACCATCAGATGATTCCCAAGATGACTTTCCAGCATGGTTATAACATTTCACTCTGGTGAAAAGTTTTTGGCCCTCAACCATGACCTTAGAGAGATTGACAGTGTTGTTTGATCTGGAGTCAAGTGTTACTGAACTTGGTAAGATGTCATCAAGTCCTGGTTCAGAACCTAAAAACGGTAATAGGAACCTCAGAATTTTAGCTTTTAATATTAACTATTTGAAACACTGGATCTTTAATGTGGTTGAATGTTGTCACAAGCAAACCATTCTATTTAACAGTGTTTAATATTGTGTGAACTGAATATAGTAAAAGGGAAAAGGTCAGAGGTTTCTTTCCCCTGCTTCGTATGTAGACCGAGTTTTCCTGAGACAGTGTCCTCCCACATCTAAAACTGAAATATCTACATTGTCTTCTCTTCACAGAGTATCTTCTGTTATAAGGGTCAGAGTGCAAGGCACTTATGAGGGTTTCATTACCAGAAAAAAAAAATAATAATAATAACAATAATAAATAAATAATAATAATAAGAATAAGAATAATAATAAGAATAATAATAATAATAGCAACAACCAACCAATAAAAATAGAAAAAAAGGGGCAACAAACGGCTAAACAGACTTAAACTATATCTTAATGCAGTCAGTTGTATCAAAAAAGTATAGTAAGTTATTTTCATCAACGGTAAAAAACTAAAAATGACAAATAAAGGTCATGAGTATTTATTAAGTTGGATGAAATTTCCACCTCTAAAACAGAGAACCAACATGTTTAAAATCCTGACTATCTGCATGGAAAATCCATTTGGGCTGTTTTTTGTTGTTGATTGTTTCTTGTGGATCAGTGAACCACAAGCATAAAAAAGGCAACCTAAACGAATAGTGAGCTTTAACATTTGACTTAAACTATAAATCATTCCATACCAACTGCCCATTCACAGTAATCAATTCCACTTTCTGGATCAGATGCAGACCAACTGAAACTTAAAGATGAGTCATCAGACCAGAAGTCAATATCTGAGGACAAAATCAATTCAATGCCTTTGTGAGTTTTCATGAATGACAGATTTGACTTTAGCATTAACTCCTGTCAAGTTAGAATTATGTACAAACTCATGATTCTCATTTATCGCTCATCATCACTGCTCAATATCTCTTCCCAGTATTTATCTCAATACTAACTCCCTATCATTCCAGTCATTCTGACCTCCGGTCTGCAAATCAACAACTTCTTGCTGTATCAAGGTTGTACCAATCTTGGGAGATAGATCTTTCCATATAGCTGCCCCTGGTCTGTTGAATTTGTCCCAATAAACATTTGATATTGCACCACTCTCAGCTCTCTCAAAATGCTCTCAAAACTCACTCCTATACTATTCAGCCTACAATACCAGGGCACAATTTCTCCTCCTTGTCAGACATTATAATAAACATGAATGTTTGTTTTTGTAAAAAAATAAATTGGGAGCACCATGAGCACCTTTTATAAGGTGGATATGTGTGAGCATACCAAGTATTCATTATTATTTATTATAGGTTTTGCAGACAATTTCAACTAAAAAAAAATACACAGACATAATGCCTCTTTGCAAAATACTCTATTGCTCCAACTACATTAAAACATAATCATTACTTTCAACAAATAAATTTACCATCTTGACTTCCTCCATCAAGTACAAAGTGAATTAACGGGGGTGTCAGGTCAATCAGAATGGGGTCTGAGGTTGCTGCAGAAGCAAGGTAAGCAGCGTTTCTTGCCGTCACTGTGACGTAGACATGAGAACCATGAGGCATAACAAGTTTGGTATTGATAGCATCTGTTTGGGTTCCTACCGAGATGAAGCTCTGTAATTGAGTACCCCCAGAAGTGGTGCCTGAAATAAACCATTCAATATTACCAATTTTAACCATGTACAACCTCCTTGAGGTAATCAGAAGAAGGTAATTCACATCAACATCACTTCGTTTGACGTTGATTTAAATTGTAATAAAAACCTGATAATCATAGGATATGTCCTATGTGCTGTTAACATTCAGTCGTGGTGTAGTCTTGAATAATTCATTTTATCAACTAAATGATCAAATGCTTTATACTCAGCATAAGGTCTCCGGTGCTTATTCGCACGCATGAATGGTAAGGCACACATGAATGGCTAGTCCTTGTCAGCTTATGATAATAAATCCAATGCAGAGGTTTCTATAGCTTTTAATGATCCTTACTGGGTGAGCATTAATCGGTTATGTGAATGGTTTGTGTGGCTGTGAAGCTACTTATTGGGATCTAGAGTATCAACAGTGGGTGCTGACAACCAATTAGCAAACAACTGAGGTCGTATTGGGTTTTGATTGGTTAAATGAGTTGACCAATCAAGAGTTAGTTTTCAACTTTTGACCTATGGGATTGAATTCACTGGGGGTCTTTTTTGAGGGGAAAAGTTATTAACCCACCACCTCCACTTCATTTTGCCAATTCTGTTTGTTACTCACATTTTTTGGCTGGAAAAATGACAGGAATTTCAGCGATAGAGGGAAACTATAGACTGCCAAGGAAGTTTACATGTAATTTGCATTATACTTTTCATTAATAATTAGTGCCTTTCCATTTCGCAAGGGCTATTTTCCATGTCCCCTCGTTCGTTCCAGCTTTGGGAATTAGAATTACGCCATGGGTGCAATACAGTATGTAATTTATCAGTTGTAATGTGATTAGGAAATATCGCCCTTCAGTTTCATTGGGGCTAGTTTATCCCATCGTGCGTTCCATCTTGGGGAAACATTTCAATTGTTAACATTGTATAGGGGTGCAATTTGTATTTTAACTTAGATGTATAAGTCAAGCGCCCTTCGGTTCCATTGGGCTGTCTTTATCAGGCGTTCCACTTTGGGGAATTTAGGGTATAATTGCTAAAATAGTTGAATTTAAAATTTTAGGGAGGGTGCGTTATGTGTGTGACATGTGTTGTGTACTGTGGAGGTCATATAAAAGTCCTACACAATTGGGTCAGGTGATCGACCCATCAAGTTCGATATGGTCTTTGTAAACAAGTCTAGGTTTATATGGATATGGAAATGGAATCCATATTGGAAGGAAAATGATTGTCCACTGGGTGGCCAGAATTTGTATTGGTTTAGATGGGCAAAGGCGTCCATTTTAAATCTGGAAATTTGTATGGATGTTTTCGTTTCGTCCATGTGCAAGTGATGGTGTGTCTGTTTAGTCGGTTTGCCCTGTGTCCGGCATCTGGCTCCTTGCCAATAAATGATAGTGTTTTGCAATGTTGTGCATGCGAATAACCCCTAGCTTCAAGCTGTGACCGGAAATCTCAGAAAGTTGTATGTTATCAAATGTATAATAGGCACATTTAGACTTAGATGTCATAGCTTAAGCTGTCAATTGATATGAAATGCCATACCAATGGCCCAACTGTAGTCAATGATTGGGCTCTCTAGATCACGGAATTGCCACCTGGTTTGAATGGATGACCAACTGTGAATGAACTGTGTGTGGACCTCCACTATTCCCTGACCAGTAGTACTTGAATCCAAAGTAATTGATGTCACCTAGGATTGAAGGCAATAATGTTAACCAACTAGAGCAAGCTCAAACTTTTGATAGTGGAAATACAATTTAAAGAGATAGGTAGCACTTCATCTAATATTCTGAAGAATAACTACAAGGCTCTGAAATGAAAGTTTGATGTTATATCTTGAGTTTTAATCAGTTAAATGTCATAAGCATCTTCCGAGGACACAGACATAATGCATTTCAATTCAAAAGGTTTAAGTATACCTTTTTGGGTGTAAAAAACAACATTTAGATAACTCAAAGTACATTCAAGTTGAACTAGGGGCAGCGTAAATAAAGATAACTTTCCTATAGCCATGTCAGTTTAATAAAAGCTAATCATCTGATTTATCTTTATCGTACATACCTTGACATTATCGAGGAGAATTCCATTTGATCTTCCTACTGATGAGATTTTCAAGGTTGAAATTGCATTGCTTGCTGTGAAATAAAACCTGTGTTCTTGCCATTGTATAGTTGTCAGACTCTGATCTGAGTGACTATGTGCTGGTTGGTTATACAACCTAAAAATGCGGTTTAATCCTGGGGCTTCAATTCGACCCTCTTGATTCAGCAAAGGATTGTGTGATGGCACAGCATGACTGGCAAAGAAAATGACCCGATACTGGATTCCCAGTGTTGTGTTGAATGTCTGGGAGATAGAACCATGAAGAGACAAGAAAGAGTGACCTTCTTGCGCAGTCTTTCCATGAGTAACAACAGAGTATTTGCTACCACGTTCAGACTGCCATGGTGATATTTGATTCAGTGTAGCTTCAGAGTCTTGTAGATCTGAGAATGTTGCTGTTGTAGAACTAGTAGCAGGAGTAGGATTGCCTATCAATTCATCTGTTGATTCTGTAACAAATGACTCTGTGGCTGATACTGCTAATGTGTCACTATTGGTCTGGTTATTCAAAGCATCACTGGATTCTGTAATAAATGAAACCATTGAGGTGTCTTTGTTAGACTGGGTCTCAGAACTCAGGTTGATGTTATATTTCTATCTGCTGTTTTGTTTTCAGAAATGATTGTTTTTGCTACACCATCAATCTCAAATTAAAGATAAAAGACAAATCCTAATTGAATCTGATCATGTGATTAAAACAATAATAATAATCATATATAATAGGCTGAAATCAAGATACCAGCCATTATTAATGAGCATTTGCGATAGCTTTGTTTAAAGTTTTTATTATTAACTTTGGAAGCTGAAAATTGACTCTTTGGCAGGCTAAATACCAACCATGACTTAAAGACCCAGAATGCTTGTTTAAGTTTGGGAAATATGTCTCAAAATGATCATTTTTGAACAACGCCATTGATTATACCCCTCCTGAAAGTTTTATTTTAGTTAATCAGTATACTCCCAATAACAAAACTGACACACTGTATAATCTCCTCTATTACCTGGATACAATTGTTCAAATGATGGGTTGATAATGAGATTATCTCTACTATGGATATGCTTCATTGGATTAGGAGGCGTTGTGTCTACAACAAACCCATCAGAGAAGACTGGGTCTGATTCTTTCCCTGCTGCATCCAGAGCTAAGACCCTGGAGTAATATCGGATACCTGGAATAATGAAAAATACAGTTTAACTTAAATCAGTAATCATAATCATTATTCGTTTTAAATGAAAATGATATTGTGTCCCTTGGACATAAGTGTTGTCAGACTTTCCTGTAAGATTAGTCTTATGAACAAAAAACAAAAGCAAAACAAAAAATCAATCTACTTTTCAATATTTCTATCTGAGTGTTTAGGCAACACTCATAGAACACCTCTCGTTTTTGTGATTTAGTGTTTAATGTATTTGTTTAGACTTTGATTCTACCTACTGTTCACAAAATCCCCATTTCTATCCAAGTGTTTAGGCAACACTCAGAACACCTCTCGTTTTTGTGAAGCAATTTTTTTTTAATTTTTTTTTTTATGGAAGTCGCCAGACACACAAGGCCAGTAAGCCACTCGAGGGTGTGGGCTACAAATCAACTGTTTTTCCAGGGGCCATTGCCACCTACTCCTGGGGCTGAAACAGAGTTACCCCCTTTACAGCCCGTAAGGATGTAGGCTTGGGTATCATCCATCAGAAGCCTGGCTGGTAGAGCAGAAGGCTCTACCTCCCCAACTTTAAATTGTTAAGTGCTCAGACAAAAAATAATTGTAATTGCATGATTTATTAACATAATATGCTGAATAATTATCTTAAAGCTCAATAAACTGTATCTGGCCAGTTTTACATTGAAACCTCATTCAAAGAAATATCACAGAAAGTGATACCCTTTTACATCCCCAACAAACAAATAATATCAATCTAAACTAAATGTAATACAGGTGGTTTATAACAATAATCTATATTCCTTCTAGTCTTTCATATTAGTTTTAAGCATTATACATGTCTAAGCTAAAGTAATGTTTGAATATTTTAAAGCAATTATTCCTCAAATATCCTTCATTCCGTACATATGCTTTGTATATATTTATATATAAATATATTGCACCTGTAATTCTCTACCAACGTCCATAACAAGTACATTATACACATTTACCTGCAAACAATAAGACAGGTTTTTAAATGATAACATTAAAAAACAAAATGCTATTTATTATGCAAGATTGGGAAGCTATTAATAAACCAACTGATTCACTTGCAGGGTCATATTCTCATTTTACCTCGAGTGAGAGGTCTTAGTAAAGTCCTTGATGCTGATAGCTGCATCCCAACATCTTCACATGGTAGGATGTCATCATATGAGGCCATGGGATTCTTTCCAACACACCACTCATAGTGATCAATGTAAGATTCTAGGTCTATAAAGCCATGCCAAGAGGCTGAGATCAATGTGCTGGAGTTCTGATATTCAACATCATGAAGGTCTGAGAAAGATCAGAATACAATAATCACTTTACTCAATGTTAAAAGCACTGGTAAAGAAACCCCTGGAAAGATGCTTAATCCAAGCAAAGACTTGGCATCAAAGAAAACAATTTGATTACAGTCAAGGAGGCAAAGTGTTAGCAAAGATTTAAAATGCTGTAATGGAAAAAAAAGTACGTCTTAAAGGGCCCCTGAAGTGAATATTTTTTAGGAACATATTTAAGGTTACTTTTTTCTGATCCCCTAAAGTGTATGAAAACTAATTGGTCTTCAATTTTTGGTTAATTTCATTTAAAAGTGCTTTTCTTTAAACATTTAAAAAATGTCCAAGCTTTTCCGGACAACTGAGGCGATGTTGCCATGTCATTTCAGGGAGATACTCTGGTTTTCTCTTGAAATTCATGAAATTGTGAACCCCAAATTTGCCTATTGATAGCATTTGTGAGAAATGTTTGCTCCATGAATTGACCAACAACAAATCACTACAGAAAAGAAAGTTTACGACGGCAAAACATCCTAAATTCTGTCAATTTTTTGTGCATAAACTAAGTGCAACATTGAGATTTCAGCCTGATTTGACATCACACTTTTACTCATGAATATGAAATTTCGTATTAGCATAAAAGCCAAAAGGCTCCAAAATACCATTGAAAATGGCAAAATGCAAATTGAAAATAAGGTTAAATGGGCTACAAAGGGTGCATTTCCAAGGAATTGCATTAAAAAATTACATTTTGTGGGCCCTTTAATGTCTAGTGAATTATCGATAATGAATTTGACTGAGGGAGTACCTCCAACCTTGGAGCCATAAAAAGCTTTTTAAAGCTTATGCTCTGACTGGAAATAGCAAAACACAGGAATTAAACAATAACAACAATAGTAAAAATCCTACCTGTCCCATCAAATACAAGACCAGAATCTGGTTTCCTCAAATCCACTACAAATCCATCACTGCTGCTTAGTGTGTGTAGACCAGCTTTATTAAATGCCCTTACATTACTGTAGTAATGTTGTCCACTCTTTAGGCCAAGATCACTCAACTGTGCTCTCATTACACTGGCTGGTAAAACATGGTTGGCAAATTGCTGGATGTCTTCTCCTAAATAACAAATATTAGAAGAAAAAAAAACAACAACAAAAAATACATTATATAAATTATATAATATGGTGCGGTAAAGCAAGAATGCTGTAAAGGCGGTAATTTACAGATAATTATACCAAGCTAAGAATGTGTTATTCTATTATTTTACATTACATTCAATAATTGTACCTCCTTTGAAAGTACTAAGTGACACCTGGTAGTGTGACATCTCATTATCTTGAAACACCCACTCCCAAGAGATGAAGAGCTTATCAGGATCAGTGATGTAATCAGTATCATTTGTATATTCAGCTGATGTCAGATCCTGTGTATTAATGGTGCAACAAGTGTATCATTCAATTTATAACATCCATAGTAAATTTACCACAGCATATTCATTAAGCACATCATCATGACTGCACAAGTATGACATGATACAAAACATTACAGAGTAAACACACTGATATCAGAAATGTTAAACTGCATTCAGAGACAATTTTGTTTGTATTTGTGCATTATAATAGAGTAACTATAACTGTATTGGTCAGCATCTTAATAAACAAATTAAAAGCAGGAAATTAAATAGGTTGTCTCATTATGAGAAGCAGCAACTGTAGGGTAAGCAAATATAACACCCCAGACGACATGCCTTTTGATTGGTTTAGAGCACGTCACATGATATGTCTTATTTTGAACGCGACATGTTACCTGTAGCAACCAACTCATATAGCAACCAATGTATTAGCCCATAGTTTTAGGGACCATACCTGTAGCAACAACAGCTTCTTGGTACCATAGACTTTGAGGCACAATTGTATGGGGTGTTATATAGAACAAATATTTACTGCTTTTACTTATGCTATGGTTAAAACTATGACTCCCTCGGTGGTCCCCGGAGCAGTCTATTTTCTCTCCACTTTCCCTCAAGAAAATAGAACGCTCCAGGGATCACCTCAGGAGTTGTAGTTTTAACCACAGTACTCAAAGCAGTCATTAAATATATATTAGTCTACTTCCAATTTGACTTTTGATTGATTGAAAATACCAGGTTTTCATTGATTTAGGTTAAAAGTTTTGGTGTTGTCATAGTTAAGTAATAAACAGAGAATTATGGCTTTACCTTTATGCCAGTCCTTAGGGAGGTTCGAGGGGGCTTCAGATCAGGAGTGACACCATCTGATCTGAATACAGCATAGGTATTGTTACTATACCAGGCACGAATGAACATGTGATATTTCACTCCTGATCTCAGCTTATGGCCTGAAAACAATCAATATTTGAAGCAGAATTATCATGGTTGCTTCAGATGTATCCCAAGTCTTAATTGATAATGAAATATCTATGACTCACTTTATAGCATGATTCATGTTGATTTCCTCATGCGGCTCGCATGATTCATTTCATGAATTCTTGTGTGAAGGCTGATAGGGGTGGTTGGACGGTGTAAATTTCCATACCTAAGACCAGGCCATTCTCACATGTCTCAATGGGTGCACGCTGATACTCGGTGCAGACAGGGGAGATCTGATTAGGGTCTACAGGAGACCCAGTTGGTCACCACGAAGGCCTCCCAGGACTTCACCTGGGTGCATGAGCACTAAGCTGGGATTCAAGTTTGTCGACCTCCTCGTGGTGAATCCTGTCAACTGGCGCAAGTCAGGCGAACGACAACAACCAGAGTTTAGTAGTAGTAGTAGTATTAGCAGGCCTAGTACTGTCATCAATCAACTTCTCCCTATTCGTCTCACGAATGGATCCTCAGCCACAACAGTTTGGAACCAACCCGGAGTGCGTGCCCTCTTCAGGGCAGGCACCTGCGGATGCCGTACGGGCTGGTATCTCCCTGCTGCAGCTGAATGTAGAGGGCCTGACCAAGGCCAAAATATCTATCATTGAACACTTGTTGCAGACCAACAAAGTCAGCGCTGTTCTGTTACAAGAGACCCATATAAGCAATAGCTCACATCTTAAGATCCCTGGATTTACCTTAGCAGCCCACACTGAAAGCGACGTCCATGGGATTGCTACGTTTGTGCGGAACTCAGCAAAGTGGAAAGCAGTAGCAGCTTCCGCCCCTGATTCTGCCTTGGAATGGACAGCTACTCAAGTGGAAGGTGTGACTATAATCAACGTCTACAAGCCACCTCCAACCAGACTACTAGAAGACTCCATCCCTTCATTTGACCAACGTTGCATGTATGCTGGAGATTTCAATTGCCAGAGTACGACATGGGGTTACCGGACAACTACCCTTGATGGTTCTACTCTTGAGGATTGGGCCTCGGCCTGTGGTGTCCACCTCTTGTATGACTCGAAAGAGCCCGACAGCTTTCGCTCCGGCCGTTGGAACACAACAACCAACCCTGACCTGGCCTTTGTCAACCTGAATGGTCCGTCCCCGCACCGTTCAGTCCTGGACCCTTTCCCCAAGTCACAGCACAGACCATCTCTGATCACCCCGGATAACCCTATTGAACCAATCTTTTCCAGACCTGTAAAGAGGTGGAACTTCAGAAAGGCCAACTGGAATCAGTTCAGTGAACTGGTTGAGTCTGGGACAGACACCCTCCCTCTTCTTACTTCTGGGAACTTCGACAGAGCTTACTCGGCCTTCTGTAAACTTCTAATCAACTCAGCCAAGCGTGCAGTCCCTCGAGGATTTCGTCGCTGCTACATACTGGCTTGGGATGAAGAGTGTGATAACTGTTACAATGCATTTATTCATTCTGACAGTGATAGAGAAAGTGCCACCTTGGCTGCAGAGCTGACAGACTGCCTAGATAAGAAACGAAGGGAACGCTGGGAAGAGACAGTACAAGGTATTGATTTCACCCACTCAAGCAGGCTGGCTTGGATGACCCTCAACCGTCTCACCGGCCGCAGTTCCAGTCGGAAGCACTGCCCTGTCACAGCAAACTCCATCGCACATCAGCTGCTTTCCAACGGCAACTTCGACAATCCAGACAAAGACCATGCCCGCACTGTCAAACAGGAAACTACAAGGCTCTGGAATGCTCCAGGGGTAGATGGTTTCCTCTCCAAACCGTTCACTTCTGCTGAGCTCACACTAGTTCTCTCCCAATTGAAACGTGGGAAAGCTCAGGGTCCAGACAACATCTTCCCAGAATTTCTCAAGCACTGTGGTCCCAAGAGCCAGGACTGGCTCTGTGCTTTTTACTCGACTTGCCTCACTGGACTGCGGATACCGAAGATCTGGAGGAAATCTTCTGTTGTTGCCCTGCTGAAACCGAACAAGCCTGCAGATAATCCCAAGAGCTATAGACCTATCTCACTCTTGTGTGTGCCATTCAAGCTTCTCGAAAGGCTCCTCCTGGCCCGACTCAATCCAGTGGTTGATCCCCAACTTCCAGATGAGCAAGCAGGCTTCCGTCACGGTCGATGTACTGCCCATCAGATTGTTAAGCTAACGAATGATATCGAAGAGAGCTTTGAAAAGTGCAACAAGGCAGGCGTTGTCCCAGTGGATCTAACTGCGGCATATGACACTGTATGGCATCATGGTTTGATTCTGAAACTTCTCCGCATCATCCCTGATCGTCACTTAGTGCGGTTCCTTGCAACAATCCTTGCAAACCGCAGCTTTGTAATCAAGACCAGCGACGGACAAACTAGCCGACCACGTCGTCTACGGAATGGGGTGCCCCAGGGCTCAGTGTTGTCTCCCATGCTCTTCAACATCTACATCAGTGACCTACCTTGCACAGCATCAAGGCAGTATGGCTACGCAGATGATCTGGCACTCCTTTATTCAGATAGAAACTGGACCAAAGTTGAGAAAGTACTTACTGCTGACATGAAGTTGCTCGCTGACTACCTGAAGATGTGGAGACTAAAGCTGAGTGTTGCCAAAACCACAGCAACAGCATTTCATCTCAACACAAAAGAAGCCAATCGACAGTTGTCTGTTGTTCACGACGGTACACCCCTACCGAACAACCCCCATCCAACATACCCTGGAGTTAAACTGGACAGACAACTGACGTACAAACAACACCTCGAATCCCTGCGGGCAAAGGTCTCAGCTAGGAACAACTTGTTGCGTCGCTTGGCTGGTACATCATGGGGTGCATCAACATCCACCCTCCGCACGGGAGCTCTAGCCCTGGTCTACAGCTCTGCTGAATATGCTACTCAAGCGTGGTGTAGGAGCACTCACACCAAAAAGCTGGACCGTGCACTGAATGACACCATGCGGCTCATCACTGGATGTCTCCGGCCTACACCAACAGATCTCCTTCCAGTCCTTGCTGGAATTGCACCACCAAGTCTATGCCGCGAGCATCTGACAGACAGGCTAGCAAGCAAATCCTTGGCTGATGAGGACCACCCCTTGCACAAGATAACAAGAGAATCCCAGGACCTAGGTCGTCAACGCCTCCGATCTTGTCGACCTTTCTCCCGTCATGCAGCCGCCCTCAGCAGATCGGACTTCAGCCTCATTCAGGAGTGGGAAAAGAGCTGGCAAGAGACAATTCGCCCACGGCAGTTCACTGTTCCCCCTGGCATCAAAGCTCCTGCTGGCTCGGAACTACCTCGGAGGGAGTGGGTAACACTCAACCGGCTGCGAACTGGGGTTGGCAGATTCAGCGCCAATATGCATCGCTGGAAACTTCGAGACTCACCTGCATGCACTTGCGGTGCAGATGAGCAGACGGCAGATCATATTATCTACAATTGCCCTGACCTCCAACCCCCTGATGGAATGACTGACCTATCAAGCCCAAATGATGCACAAATCAACTGGCTTACCCAACTTAGAGAAACAGCCTGATGGACATACAACACTACTAACTCATACGAAAGAAGAAAAGCACTAAGCTCCTGCTGCTAGAGGTGCCATGCCGGGATGGTTATGGGAGAACCAGTGGCACTACTGCAGTTTCTCCTGACATCGCGGCCAGGGAGGCTGGAATGGAACACAACACTGCCAAGAAATCGAACCCCACCTTGACCAATTTTGGTAGTCATTATGATGCATGCCAAGATCTCAACGACTGTACTCATTGTTTGAAATACGTTGATATACTTTGAGTATAGTCAATCACACTGCTCTCTGGATCAATCACAAATGCAGCAATCCGAGCCCTTGCAATGGACAAATCTCAATAACCAGACACTCAATCCCCCAAAATGTACCACCCTGGAAATCAATTTTAGGCGAACACCTCCACCACCTCCAGTCGACCATACCCTGAAACGATCACAAACTGTCAAGTTACTTGTTTTGGTG
The DNA here is from genome assembly GCA_911728455.2 of Marthasterias glacialis. Taxonomy (NCBI): domain Eukaryota; kingdom Metazoa; phylum Echinodermata; class Asteroidea; order Forcipulatida; family Asteriidae; genus Marthasterias; species Marthasterias glacialis. The sequence goes on from OU452240.1 coordinate 7,764,608, forward strand.
TTCATATATATCCAGCAGGATCTAAAATGGGGAACTTACATCAAAAGGACATCAAAACTCACATAAAAAATATTCTGCCTTGTTAATGTTTGTAAAGATTGTTATAATTCAGCCATGTACAACATTTTTGCATGTTGCAAATAAAGCAATAAACCATTAGGGCTTCACAAAAGTTGCTTAATAAAACAGTATAAATGCTATATCTCTTTGAACAGCGTGATAAATCATGATCGAGTATGACTATATTCAGTCAACTTTCTATATTTATATCGCCGAAGCGCTACTTCCATTTATGAACTCATATATTACAATTGACTCTCATAAATATATTTTGTCATACTGTATCATGCTAATTTTTAATTGATGGGTATACCACAACCCCTGCCCCCAAATACTTTGATGCTTGTAACAGTACTGCATTAAATCATACAAACACAGCAAGATTGTAGATTTTTATATCTATCTACCTACCTTTAGGTAAATCAAACACTGAAATATTAATTATACTAACAGTGTGAATGATAGAAATCATTTCAACACAACATATACACTGAATATTCAACATCAAGCTAGACTTTACCTTTATCAAGCGTTACAATGATGTGGTTTTTCTGTCCAACATCAAACCAGACTCTATCTATGGCTGGATCATATAACCCTGAAGGCTCATCATCTGAAGATAAGTCATCACCAATACTCCACTCATACCTGCAACAAAATTCAGTCACAATTAGTCATATGATGCCGCTCAGCTGTTGTTACTCCATTTCCTTTGAGTAACTATGCTTTTATATTTATTATAACACTAAGATCAGAGAAAATGTAAGTTATTGAGAGAACATTTTCATTTTGTTTAAAGATTCATTGATTATTGTGGTAGATAAATCTGATCTAAATACTGAGTAATTTTTTCCATAAGGTCAAGGAAGTTTCAAACTTTTATTTGAGACATTGAAAAAATATACATCAATGCAAATGAGTTGAGGAGCCAAACACATGATCAGCCCAAATTCGTTAATACTTTGAAGAAATGTATGTGCACCCAGCATTATGTGTTGTATGAGTCATGCACATTACATAAAAAATATCAAGCCTGTAACCATATTTGTTTGCAAATGCACAGTAAAAAACCAACAAAGTTCACTGACTCTAAAATTTAAAAGTTAAAATACTCCTGTTAACCTTTAAAACTCTTTTGCTTCTGTTCTGTATCTAAATTATGCAGAAGTTGGAATTTACTTGCAGCTTTAGATGATCGTTTTGAATCTTATTGAGCACATTCCTCATTACGTACAATTCACATTACAGAGCTCCCTCTACACTTTTCCCAGGAGAGGTGATTTTTACAACGTATCTTGGGGAACAGCTTGACAAGTTTTGGTCCTCACGCAGTGCTGACCAGTTTCAGTTCGTCCATGGTTTGCAAAGTAGAAGGTTGTATTTTTCTGTGTATACAGAATACTGCAGGTTATTTTTTGTGAGGCCGGTAATTTTTCTATTCATGTCAGCAATTAAAAGGTCCTAAACTGCCTGTGCACCGCGGAGTTTCAAGTGTGATTTTTGTTAGTCAACCCTTTTTGGGGAAATTGTCTCTCAGCAGTACACTTTCAAGGGCTCACTGTATTGCAAATTGTCCACATTCTAAAATAGTTGAAATCTACTCCTGATCGAGAAACACCTTTTCTATAGTGGTGAATCCTGGTCTGTGCCTGAAGTTAAAACCATTGTTGAGACATCCAGACTCACCAGTATATACCCAGTCCTTTCTGCTCTGTGACCCTCCAAGCAGCAGCCATCAGATTCTGACTGACAGAGTAATCTATATCAATCAATGTATCAATCTCATCAAACTTCAACTTCAGCACATCAAGGACTTCTATCGCTGTGTTGTCATTGCCTAAATTATAGTATTAAAAAAAAGATAGCGTAACTGATTAATCGTGACCAGAGATGCAATTTCAAAGTCATTAAAAGTTAAATGCTGGAAGAAAGATGGACATATTCAACAAGGGACTACATAAACAGCCCATGCAAGAAATGAGAAGAGGATGATCAACCTAATTCTGAAGTAACTTGTAACATTATTTAGTGGAATGAGGGTCTCATCAGTGAGATTGTTTCCAAGGGTAGAAACTTAAAAGTGTGTAAACAATACTTACTGTTGGTTATATCATTACAAAGGCCTTTTTCTGTGTTACAGACTCTATCAATGGGTGCACAAGCACAATGCCCTTGACATGTTGTAGATAAGCATCGTCGTAACAGAACAAGAGCACCTTCATTGGGTGATGTTTGAGAAACTTCAAATGTGGAATGATGATGATTGCTTGGAAGTCCAACCTTTAATGGCAGAAATGTTAACATAACATTTGATGTTTTGTGTCAAACAGTTTTGTTAAAATCATACTGGGTAAATTTCTGGTGCAAATATCCTTTTGTTTTACCCTAGGGGAATGCATACACATGACATGAATGCATGGAAAGCCTACAACAATGCACCAACAGTGAAAAGCTATGCACTTAGTTGCCAATGTTTTTTTTAAATCAGTGTCAAACTTACCCCATTGACTGCCCAGATGGAGATGTACAAATATGGATTGGATAGATTTGTAACGCTTCCCTCAACTGGTATGACTGCGGTTTGAACAATGCCTTCATCCAATGACAAGCCACTATTGCTGTGGTTGACACGAAATGGTCCAGTCTAAATGAGATTCAAAGAAGTCACCTTTTAATAATTTTTCTTTTAAGAAGTACTCATAGTATGAAAAACAGATTCCATCTAATCGTTGGCAGCGACATAGCGTTAAAAAAAATGAAAACTTGTAATGCTTTTATTTCATGTAATCAACACATACACAGCAACTTTTTAGTTTCTACTTAAAAGCTACAAGTCAAGGATGTTAAATCAATGCATATGTTTTGTATGAAGTAAGTCAGCCGATTGGGAATAAAATGCATATATACCAGAGTGAGTTCGGAGGCTCCAAATCTTCGTCCAATAGAGACAAAATAGTGACTTATACCAGAATGTATATCTGCAAATCCAAGCCAAGCTAGAGCAACAGATCCTGTAGAATTCATTGTTTTTTCCAACCATGTCATCCAACCAGAATGACGAAGTAGGGACTCTCCCTAAATGAAACATGGATTAGTCAAATAATGTACGTTTGATCACAATCTTCTGCTTTGATATTATAAGATAACAAGAAATATATTGCTTCAAGATTTACATGGTATGAATAGTAAAAAGTATACTTCTGTTCAAAGCACAGATGTACCCGCAAGATTTACCAGTAAGAGCCATTAAGCCCCGCCCACTAATGTCTTGACCAATTACAGCCTTTACTACGCCACCGAAAGTCCGACAAAAGTCAGACACGATAAAAAATCTATTAGAAGTTGTAAACATGCGTGCGCGTACTTATAGCGCGCATGTTCATGTCGTTCAGTGTGGCATTAAAGAGATGCACGTTGTGCTTCCCACGTGTACAGTGATGATGTAGCCAATACTGTGATTGGTCAATGTTTTTAGTGGGTGTGGCTTAATGGATCAGTCTATTGTAAAGATGCAAGTCTTTCATGCAAAAATCTGTTCTCCACACAGATACAAAGTATACAGCACTTATGCATTATACACTTCTCTTAAATGTGCAATAATCATATTTCAGTTAGTATGACACTATAGGCCTTTATTCAAATTTATCATGATGTAGGAACAATTTACAGCCTTCAAAAATCTTGTTTATACTTAGATAATTCTAACAACCATGTAAATGAATGTTCAGGTTTGGGTATAAACTATTTCAGTTACTATAAAGAAAGACAAACCAAATGTTAACAATATCAGAATGCAATGTTTATTTACCGTTCGATGGCGCTCTAGATAAGCGGCACTCTCTCTTCCTACAGCAAATGTTCCAATGGTTGGGGCACTACAATCAACCTATGGGTCAATAAATGATGGAGAAGAATTAAAACAAGGTCATGATATGGTAGTGCATCTTACTTTGCATCCTGTGCTGATGTAACCTTTACTGGTCCAATGGGTTTATATCAGGTTAATCCTCACCTTGTTACCACAATTGTCAATGAAAATTTCCTACAAAAAGACAAATTACTTAAAACATAGGAGCGTTATAATGGTTTATGACACACTGGTCTATGTGCTGTATTCCTATTGAACACGTATAAAACATCATCTTACAACAGTATAAACGTTTGTGTTCATTCCAATTCATTGGCTTGAATGCATAGATTGTTATTGACTTACTAGGATCAATGAAGACATTGCCTCTGTGCAGAGACCAGCATTATTACAAGCTACCACGGTGACAATAAAGCGACTCCCTTCATGTAGAGTCAGATTGGTAAAGGTGTAGTTCCTTTCACTTCCGCCAATCTGGAAAATATAACATCAACCATGTTACCACGGTAGAGGTAGCACAGTCTGCATCGGTCACAGAAAGCATACATGGACAGTACATCAGAGCAATAAAGAGTTATGGCCATTCAAAATTTTCATTGTTTTAGGTTTTTCAACTGCAACCTGTGACATACTCATGACTTAAATTTTTTTCATATTAATCTGCATGTCAGTAGCAGTATTTGATTCAGGTTTCAACTCATTACAATAATGAGTTATGGCCATTCCAAGTTTTAATTGTTTTAGGTCATTCAACTAGAACCGGTGAACTACTCAAAAGTTTTTTTTTCTTTTCGTATGAATCTGCATGTTAACAACAGTATTTGATTCAAGTTTCAAGTCAGTACATCATAATTGCAATAAGGACAATGCAAGAGATATGACCATTCAAAGTTTTTATTAATTCATTGAACTGGAACCGGTGACATATGAGTTTTATCTGTATATATGAATCTGCATGTCAATATTTGATAAAGTTTTAAGTCAGTACATCATTGTAATTAGGAGTCAAACCATTAAAGGTTTTCTTTGTTTCAGTTCATGCAACTGGAACTGGTGACATAGTCATGATTTTTTTTTTTTGAAATGTACATGCTGTGTTTTTTTACAAGTTAGTTCAAATTACTTCAACATTCAGTCTAAAGTTGGTTTTTTTAAAGTCCCTGAGGGCAATGTTTACCATTGTAAAAAAATAACTTCAAATTTTTTTTTATTCAATAAAACTTTCAAATTTCTGTTACAAAATTTGTTGAGAAACACAAACCATGGCTGTCACTGTATAATGGTTTTACTTAGGGCTGTTAGATTCCATAAAACAACTCAAAACATAAATGTTGAATCTTGATGCTAAAACATTAACATCTATTGAACGTGGATGGCTGGCAAACAGACAAACGGAAATCATCAATGCATAGGCTCACTCTGCTTCGAAGCTCGCCAATAAGATCAAATTAAATCCCAATTAATTTTTTGAAGATGTCTTTTCTTTTAGATGGCATTAGGTTTTAGAACAGTTGAATTGGTGCATGTTGTTTTATCAAGTCATAGCTTTTTTAATAAACTTACTTTAACTAAAATCTTCCAAATTGTTTGTCTCTTAAACCAAAGCTGCAGTATTTACCTTCAATGGTGGAATATTGATGTCACCATTATGATGCGTGCTCACTGACACATACTGGTCCTTTATGCCACTCTCTGGGTCACTGAACTTCCAGGAAAAACGAATGACATCACAAAGAACCTACACATACAGCATTATTACAAACAAACAAAAATAAATACAATAAAAATGGATGAGATGTGATTTATTTTGGTTGAAACTACAATAAATATAACTGTAAAAAGGTACCGTAAGAATTTTAATATAACAAAATTACATCTGATTAAGACATAAACTATATTTTCTGCTAATTTTAATAAGTTTTAACCTGTGTATTGTCAACAACCATCCCCATGGTTTCATCCAGGTTTAGTTCCTCAATCACTTGCGGGGGGCTTGAATCCACACGGAACCCATTGGATGTAGCTTCACTCCACAAACCAAGCCCATTATAAGCACGGACTGTGATGTAGATATCAGTATTTCCTGGCATCTGATCTGACTCTGATAGAAATATCAGAGTTGATTCTGACAGTTCAATACGTGTTGATGAAAGGATATCATCAGAGCCTGGAGTGGTACCAGCTCGCCATTCATAGTGAGAGAGGCCGGAATGAGGATCATGAAAACCCCACCAATGAGCAGAAAGCTGCACCCTGTTGGAAACAACACAAAAGCTCAATTACAACATTTGCCTGAAATGTAAATGAGCTTGACTCAATAAGTCATAATGTTGCAAATCACACATGGATCTTAAATGTTTCCACTATTATTACTAAACATTTATTTTCTGCGACTCAGATTTTTTTGTAATTGTCCAATGTTGATATTAATAGGTATAATAACATTTTTTGTGTCTTCAATGATGATTGAGTATCTGAACAGACTAATGTTTGCTAATATTTCATCAATGCAAAAACTTCAAACAAATAAGATTCATATAAAGGCACTTGAGATATAGAACGAACCATGATGCTTGAAAGTTGATATCCCCTTGATCAGGGCTGCCATCATAAACACGTCCCATTACTGGGGGAGAGTTGTCTACCAAAACTCCATCAGATGTTACTGAGGTACACAAATCAGCAGCATTACATGCTGTTACTGTCACATAGTATGTGAAACCAGGAACAAGGTTCAGGTTCTCCACTTTCAGTTCTGAAAATGAACATTTTATGAAACTTAAGGGGAAAATGTATTTAATACCATGATACTTTTCTTCAATGAAAACAAGAATTTTGTTAAAAGTTATAGTAAAGTGTTTCCAATTAAAACATCATGAAACCATCACACAACATTAATAGACCTTTCTTTTGCAATGTCACAACCACAAGCATTGCCAAATACAGGCGGCCTTTACTGCAAAAAATATAACAGAATAAATTATCATTTGACCAATAACGCTATCAAAATAATACTCACATTAATGATCAATAAAATTGACTATCCAAGACAAGAAGTGTACTTTCTATTCATTAAAAAAGTTGTAATTTTTAACAAAAAGAGAAAATTTTGTGATACTCAAGGCCTCCCACCCATGGTTGTCAATGTTCGTAAAAAAAAGTTTATACTCTATGCCTTATAAGTTATATGTTGTAAACTTTACCGTTGTCCATGCCAATTTGCTGTTCTGTTATGATGTCACTGCACCCTTTACATGTCCCAGCTCTACATGAATAGCCAATGAGGGCGCTATGCGGATCATGAAACCCTTCCCAAAATGCACTGATCATCTTTCTGTCCTCCTGGAAATCCAGATCTCTGTGATGATTGGGTAATGCAAGTGTTTGATCGCCATCAAAGATGTGACCAGCTATTGGAGGGCTTGCATCAACAGTAAATGCGCCAAAAGTCTTCAATGAGACCAGCCCAACATTGTTAATGGCCTGAAAATTAAGATAATAATATAAAAGACTTCTTTTAAAAATACTTTTTAGATTATTTTAACATAAATGTAAGCATAAGTAAAAAAAAAAAAAATTAAAAAAAAAACCACCCAAACATTGACTATTCAGGTATTGGTTGCATTTAATGCAGTTTAACATAGTTCTCTCATAACATAGTCGATGTAAATTTTGTTATAACTGCCTACCTTAACTGAAACATAGTACGAGTGACCTTCATGGAGTGACAGAGGATGAGAAAGGTCAGTCATTCCAGATTCAGAGTCTTCTTTGGTAAATGGCATTATTTCAGCTTGACCTGGATGTGAACCTATTGCCCACTCATACGACGCAATGCCACTTTCTTCATCTGAGAATACGTTCTCCCATCTGGGAGAAAACATACAAGATTATAATAAAATTGTTTAAAGATGCATTGTCCATGTTCACAATCGAACAAATTTAGAAAGATGACATGTATGTACCAAAACAAAAAAATAAATAATTTAGATTTCTGTAAATACAAGCCCTTTGTTTTAAATGGGGTTAGTTCTGATTGGCCGACTTGCGACCACCAGAAGAATAAGCAATTATAGTCATGACTCTTGTAACCTCTTTGAGCTGTGCACAGGTCACAGTCGACTCATCATATTGTAGCGCGGACCGATTGGCCAGTAGGGGGCGCCAGCACGACTCCCCGTCGGAGAACTGACTGGTGGCCCCTGCGGGCCAATCGGAGAAACCCGCTCGCTGGTGAAGCGGGTTCTGTTCGTTCTTCTGGACTTTGGTTGTTATTAAGTCGCAAGGTCAAATAAAGAGCTCCCTTTCGGAAGCCTTTGAAAGTGATAAATTGAGTACCTGGTGTCTTTTTAAAGTGTGTTTAGCGAAGCTCACGGTCGACGCTACATTGGTGGCAGCGGCGGCACACTTTGGACAAGAGGAAAAAGGTAAAATTTCGTGTTTATTTTTGGGAGTTCGACTCACGAGGCGAGGAAGTATGGCATCCGGCTCGCCACTGGGAGAAGACAGCGGGCGTTGGGGGGGAGGCCAGACTGGCTCCCCGGGCTGCCAATCTTTCGTCACAGTAGACGAATTGCTGTCTTTCTTTGAGGGAAGCCCTGGGGGAGACCTTTGGGAACAGGACAGGGCGGAAATACTTTCACCCGAAGTCCTGGGGAATCCTTGGGCTCGGCCCAGCTTGGTCAGAGAGGGGGAATTAACCGGGAAGCCAGGCCAGAACGGCGAAGCCCACGATGATGGGTTATTTACTGAATTTAATGAATCAGTAGGTCTATATCGCTCCCATTCGGATGCGTCTTACTCTTACGAGGGAAGGGTTAGGTCAGATGGGCTGGGGGTTTCAGACAAAACTTCCACACCCACACTGTTTTCCATGAACATGACAGGGCCACGTCGGTACCAGTCGGAACCGTCGTGTTACCCGCAAAGCAATTCCCTGGAGGTAGGGCCTCGTTCAGGGTCATGTTGTCCCGTGAGGGCGCTGTCACCGGACGTACAGTACCGCTCGGAACTGAACGACCGTGTGCCGGAGCGCACCCGAGACGCAAGGCTCGGCTCGGAGTCTTATATTCCGCAGTTTTGCGAGCCAGAACAACATTACGTTGCACACACAGCTACACCGGACGTGCAGGCCCACTCGGAGCCGTACCGCCCGACAAGCATTCACGCACCACTGAGACATTTCATTTCAGAGCAGCCCTACGCTACCCACACATTTACGTTGGATGCACGGGCCCACTCGGAACCGTCCCGTCCGACACGCATTTACACGCCACTGACTTTTTTCATTTCAGAGCAGCCCTACGCTACCCACACATTTACGTTGGATGCACGGGCCCACTCGGAACCGTCCCGTCCGACACGCATTTACACGCCACTGACTTTTTTCACTTCAGAGCAGCCCCACGCTGCACATACATTTACGTCGGACACACGGATCCACTCGGAGCTGTCACGTCCGACATACAGTCACACACCACCGTCGCAATTCGCGTCAGAGCAGCCTCACGCTGCGCACACACGTACGTCGGATGCACGGGCCCACTCGGAGCCGTCACGTCCGACATACAGTCACACACCACCGTACATATTCACGCCGGACGCATGGGCCCACTCGGAGCCGACCCGTCCGACACGCACTTACACACAGGACACGCATTTCACTTCAGAGCAGCCCTACGCTGCGCACACACGTACGTCGGACGCACGGACCCACTCGGAGCCGTCACGTCCGACATACAGTCACACACCACCGTACATATTCACGCCGGACGCATGGGCCCACTCGGAGCCGACCCGTCCGACACGCACTTACACACAGGACACGCATTTCATTTCTGAGGAGCCACACGCGGCGCACGCATATACGTCGGACGGACGGACCCACTCGGAGCCGTCCCGTCCGGCACGCACTCACGCGCCACCAGTTTATTTCACTTCAGAGCGGTCTCCCGCTGCATACGCATCTCCGTCGGGCGCGCGGATCCATGCGGAGCCGTCCCGCCCGACACAATCTCACGCACCGGGCGCTTTTTCCACTTTGGAGCAGCCCCTCGCTGCGCCTGCACGTACGCTAGATGTTTGGTCCCAACCAGGACCGGAATCCCCTGCAAAGGGTGATACGCCAGAGCAGCTCCGCCCTGAACGACCCGGCTCTGCAGCGCCCACGGGTACGCTTAGGAATGTTCACTTCGATGTGGCGGGACAGGACTCCATGAACCCGGGGGCGACAGATCTGAAACAGCTTGTCAGCCTAGCCAACGTGGGGGTACCACAGAGTGATGGGGGGAACTCCCGGCCACCAGCGACCAAGACGAGTGACCGCGCATCCACACCAGAGAGACCGACGGCTTCGACAGGGACCCGTAAGCCGATGATGCTCCCGGATAAATTCGATGGAGTCTCCTCGTGGGCAGATTACCTCATCCACTTCGAGAGCGTCGCCACAATCAATCAGTGGAGCGAGGCAGAGAAAGCAATGTTCCTTGCTTCACACCTACGAGGATTGGCACAGGAGGCCCTGGCTGACATGGTGCCCGAAGCACGGAAAAGTTACTCTTCCATTTTGGAGTATTTTGAGGAAAGATTCGGGGTAGCGGCCCAGATCCCGTTACATCGGGCCCAACTATCGATGCGCACCAGAGGCCGGGGGGAGTCACTGAGCGATCTCGGACAGTCCGTTCGCCGATTAGTGCTCAAGAGCTACCCGAAGCTACCCGTCCAGGCGCGTGAAGACTTGGCGGTGGAGGCGTTCCGCAACTCCCTGGGCGACGAACAACTTCAACGCCACATATTTTCAAGGAAGGCAACTACCCTAACCGAGGCCATCACTCTCGCAACCGAGATGGAGGCTTTCCTCGACTCCCAAAACAAGAAAGGGAAGCAAGGATTCCGGGATGTACGGACCGTAGCACAGCCTCTACCGCCGCCACTGGTGTCAAATCGGGAACGCTTTGACGTTGCCCCCCAACAGACCGACCGGATTACGATGGAGTGTTTTGGGTGCCACGAGTTGGGCCACTTCCGGAGGGACTGCCCCCACAGGAGGCGGGGACCTAACAACAATCAGCAACGAGGACAATTTGGGGCGCGACAGCCAGCCCAACCACCTGTCACAGGAACATCCGGCCGAGGCCAGTCGACCACGAAGTCACTTCCCGGAGAAAACTATATATATGGGAAGGTTGCCTCAACTCCGGTATACTTCCTTCTGGATACTGGAGCGAACGTGAGTATTATCTCAGACCGGGTCTTCGGCAAGCTATCGGTGCCTGACAGGCCCGACCTTCAACCTTCACCCCATACTTTGAGGCAGGCAGATGGGAGCCCAATGCAAGCTCCGGGTCAGGCGGATTTCGAACTCAGGGTTGGAGACCAAATCATCCGTCATTCATGCGTGGTGGCCAACATAGAGCCGGACGTCATCCTTGGGATCGATTTCCTATCAACTTATCGCTGTCAGTGGCGTTGGGGAGACAACGCCGTGCTCATTAATGGGAAGACCGTCGCCCTGGGAGGCCGTCAGCACCGCCCCTCAGTGGCAAGAGTTCAACCAGCCGGAATAGACGTTGGGACCGAGACCAGTGAGCGACAGGGGGTTTGCGTCCACTCGGAGCAAACCCCAGTCGAACCCCCACCGTTCATACACTCAGACGACCGGGTAGAGCAACCAGAGGTTTGCTACCACTCGGAGCAAACCCCGATTGCGACACCTCCGCCCATCTTGCACAACCAAGCAGTACACGAGAACCCCAGTGGGCGACAGGGGGTTTGCACCCACTCGGAGCAAACCCAAGTCGCAACCTCGCCTCCTACACCAAAAGGCCGGGGGGAACGGGAAAAGATTCATGTCCCCTCGGAACAGACCCCAGTGGTATTGACGAGACGGGGACGAGAAATCCACCGACCCAGCCGGTTCTGCTCTACCATTACTAACGACAACCTTTCTCTTCCCAATTGCAGGATGCCGCTCCCCCGCTGCAAGCATTGCAGCCGGGAGTTCAGCCGGACAGCGAACCTGAGGCGACACCTGCAGTGGAGCTGCCCAGTACTGTACCAAACAAAACAGTTCCGGTGCCCCTATGGGTGCGAACAAGCGTTTTTCAGGCCGCAGATGATCCAACTGCATGTGAAACACTGCGCCCTCCGCCCCGGATTGGTGGGCCGAGTCGGCATTGCAGAGGACGAGTTGGAAGTCCATGCCAGCGACACAGAGTTGGATGAGGGGCGGACGGAAGGGAGGGGGAGCTGCGACCACTCGGAGCGTTTTCCCACCCTTCCGTCCAATCCGACTCCATCTGGACCGTCGGCAGGCGGGGATTTCGACCAGTCGGATCGATCCCCGTCTCCACCCCCACCACGTCTCACCAGGCAACCATCGCCGGTCAGTCACCATCGGCACAGGGCCGAGAGCAACCAAACACAACGACCGGCGACACCCCCTCCACCGGAGCTGAGTGACCCCCTCTTCGCAGAGGTCAGACTGGACGAGGCGGGCCGCCTCCACTCGGAGCGGCCGCTGGCGCCATCTCCCTCGGCGGCGGAGGGTGGTCCCGAGGAGGGTCCCCTCCGATGGAACCGAGGGCGGACGTAGGCCTCCGGCTGAGCGGGGAGGCAAGGCCAGCCGCTTCGCCACACCGCCCACCCGGACGGACGGCTACACCCAAACGGAGGACTACTGCCGCCCGGAGCACCCCCACCAACCCGCTTTCCGGATGGAGTCCCCGCACATTTTTGGGAGCAGCTCTTCCGGCAGACAGAGACGCAGCGGGGCCCGCCGCCACGTCCGACTCCCCCATAGTCCCCCACCTTGTTTGTTCATTTCTTGCTTTTGTAAAGGGGCTGCTTCGCTGGCGAGTGATGGCGCTCGCTGCCTGCTTCTGGGATAAGCAGGGTCCTAGGAGGGGGCAGTGTAGCGCGGACCGATTGGCCAGTAGGGGGCGCCAGCACGACTCCCCGTCGGAGAACTGACTGGTGGCCCCTGCGGGCCAATCGGAGAAACCCGCTCGCTGGTGAAGCGGGTTCTGTTCGTTCTTCTGGACTTTGGTTGTTATTAAGTCGCAAGGTCAAATAAAGAGCTCCCGTTCGGAAGCCTTTGAAAGTGATAAATTGAGTACCTGGTGTCTTTTTAAAGTGTGTTTAGCGAAGCTCACGGTCGACGCTACAATATAGAGGATGAATAATTTTGGTGATAGTGGCGGCAGGGCACTCATTGTAACCGTTGATGAGGCACAAAACAGAACCTTAGTGCAAAGCTGGGCTCCTGAACAAAAAAATGCAAAGCGAGCAAGGTTTGTTGCGTCGTTCTTTAATTTCTTAACAATAAAAGGGCATTTATGAATGGAAATGAAAAAGAGTTGACTCGGTCTTACTCAGTTTAAAACCTTTACAGTGTTGCTGCTGTGCAATAAAGGCCCTTGCCTTCAGCTTGGGCCTTTCTATCACACAGGCCACGACACTGACAATTTTAAATGGCTGATATCAAGACCTTGTCGCCACTCTTTTATTTCCTTAATTATTTTAATTTATCATCAGTAATCCTTGAAGATTTTTTTCGCTCATGGTATCAAATAAAGGCCAACAATTTTTCCTACCCCTTAAAGTAATAATTTAAAAATTTGATACATTTTTTACCATCAAATCGGCCTTTAATCAGGCAATGCGTCTTCAAGAAAACTGGCAGAAAGTTTTAGTTTATTGTTTTTAAACTTTTATCAAAGTACAACCTGTGATTATTTAGAAAGTGATGTATCATACGACTGTTGTGTGCGCGATTTCCTCAAAGATGTTGGAAAGTCAGACAGATTCTTCTTTGCCAACGACTTTTAAGCACTTAACTCAATTATTTAGGTGTAGGTGGTATATCTCATTCTACTCTGAAGAGGAACGATTTCAATCCCATATTACCTTGCTGAAATGGAGGCTGTATTTGAGATGAAACTGCCACCAATATCTAACGTATAAATATCACTCACAGAAGGAGGTGTTGTGTCGATCTTAATTGCTTCAGACATTGCTATTGCAGACAAACCAACAAAATCAGTGGCTGGTTGGGGAAAAAGAAAAACAAATAAACCTCGAATTGTGAACAATTAGGTTTTCATGCATGCGAACAAGTCAAATTCCTATAAAACCAGTTTGTTAGCAAAGTTGCACCATTTACATGTTTGCTGTCACAAATCAAATAAAGACTCACCTGAAATGCTTTACCTTGGATCGTTATATATTTCCAATTAAAATGAAATGGTAAACCAGTGTACTTCCCACCAAAATTTTGCCTGTAATTTGTAAACGCTTAGTCCGATCACCACAAAATTTTGGGACTTTTCCCAAAATATATATATAATCATATTCGCAAAAATTAATTGATACCGGGTGTTAGCTGTTTCCATGGCAACCATTTGTTTGAGGTTGGTTCACACAATTTTAATGTTTTTTAGATTGCTATGTTTTCTTTTATCTTTCTGAAACTTGTTTTGATTGTTTTGTCCAGAAAAGTGACAGTGGTGAATCACTAGTCTGAAATACTGTTGGGATTTCAAAATGGCCGCCTTATTTGGCAGCCACCATGGATTTTGTGGTTTCAGCCTGTAATTAGACAGTCAAATTATATCATGTTTTTAAACAATATAATATTTTCTACACACTAATTTCTCACTTATCAGGCAAACAAAGATTTATCAACCCAACCTTTATCATTGCTCCCTTGGCCCTGGGTGCGGCTATCTAGATTTTTAAGTGAAAAACCGCCACCATCTGTGACTCCAGTTATTAAATTACGTTAGAGCTATATTGACAATGTAAAATGAACAAGTTTGCCAAGTTTCAAAACATTTTGACAAAACTACATAAATTTTTGACCAAAAATTTGCAAGAAACAGTCAAAAACGCCCTCTTGTGACAATGTTTTGATTTTGTAGAACTTGATGAAATAAATATTGTGGCACGTTTCAGTAAAATTTGTAGAAAACTATAGAAATAGAGAGGGTGCACTATGTGCCCACCCCCTTCCCCATGCATTCTCAAAAGCCCCGTCCTAATTTAGGCTTAATATGCAGATATTGTCAAAGACAAAGCTTCAATGTTATCTTTTATACAAAAGGACAAAAATATAAGACCCCTAGTTCTTGCCTCACATCTTTGTGTTTTCCTCATGTAGGCATACATGCATATCTAAAAGCCTTTCTGGCACAGACAGAATGATCTGCCAAAATAATACAAAAAAATATGAACTGTACTACCTTTGATGGTTGCATAGTAGGTGTGTCCATTCTGTAGTCTCAAGTTATGTAATATGATGCTATTAGTAATCCCAACACGGGTAAAATCTTGAACATCATTGCCACCTGGCATTGAACCTGTAACATTTACACAATTTAATATAAAATTCATACACAAACACAAACTCTGCTGGTGATTTATATGCGAGGTCATTGTAAGTCCACTGCACTGTTTCAGACATATGTTTTTTCAGGACATTTTGCTGATTTCAGGATTTTCTCAAAACCTCATTGAGCCTTTCAATTTTATTGAAAGAAGTAAAGCAATCACCAAAAACGAAATAGTCCACATTTTGTCCAAACCTGTAGTTTTGTATTTCTGATGATGTAAACCTTGTGAATTGTAACATAGAGGAGGTTCCAGGTCTAGGAGGTTCCAGCTCTAGAGGAAGGGGAAACTCAGGCCTGCGAGCCGTTTTTTCATGAATTTTCACATTCATCTAATTTCATCCTTGCTGTTTTACTATCTACTTTAGTCACTTTCTTTATATGACACTGTTTACATTGAGATAAAGCATTTGATTTTGTTGTGTATTTAAGACAAGGTAATTATCTTAACCAGTTAATGCTGGATGTTTCCTGTATACAGGCCATTATTTTATATGCCAGAAAACGCGACGTGAGTTTGAATTTGTATGTGAATTTCAAAGCTTGGCTCATTGGTTGTCCAAACATTCCATTTTGAAGAGTGCACAGAGGAGCACACACGTACTCACCGCTTAACAAGGAGGACAAATGGTTCTGGAAATTATACTGAAATTCTTCCTTTATGGATAGGTTATTGTGTAATCCCTGATTCAAGACATTTGTCCTTTTGTTCCAAGAAGAAGATTACAATCGAGACATCGAGAGGCTACCACCATTGTACATCATTGTATTTCGGCTCAATGGAGGTAAGTCAGAGTGATCTGAGATTCAAGCTTTGGTAACGGTCTTCGGAACAATCCTTTGCCATGTCTCATGGCCGAGGGTTCGCGATTCATGGTGCGTGAATAGGATGTTTTCTCGATAGAGGAAAACAATTCTGGTACTTCAAGGATAGTGTTTGTTCTCTTAGTCATGGTTTCTTTGTGTCTCTGGTACTCTTAGAGAAAGATGATTCTTGTGATCCCGAGAAAATAATCCAGTCAGGCTGTACGAGAAAAAATGGAAGATCCCCGGAACAAACTGGTTAAGAAAACACTCTAGTGTAAAATCAGGAAATCTTACCGACTGCATAGTAATAACATTTAATTCCAGTGTGATGAGGTGCCAATCCGTATTCCTCAATGTCGATAAAACTCTGCCATTGAATAACCAGCTCAGAAATGGAACTCTGTAAGAATGATCTTTGTGTCATAAAGGTTCAAGAATGCTCTTCAACATGTTACAATTATACAGATAAGCAAATACAAAAAGTGCCCTTTTTAAGCAACCTCTAGAAATTTTGGTCTGATTTAAAGTGGATCAGATCCAAGTCATTAACAGTGAAACCTGCTTTTATAAACCTTGATGGCATGTGAGTTTATCATACAACTTTTAAAACAAGTAAATTTCTTAGACACTTTTTAACTTTTACAATAACTGAATGCTTTACTTGATATGTGTGATGTTCATTCCAACCAATCCAGACAGAACCAGGGTTCGGTGGGGTTGTATCAACTATGACACCGTCACTGCAGCTTGACACAGAGCTTAACGTTTCTCTCCATATCTCATGTTCCAATGCTACTTCATCAGCATGGATGCAGACACGGTAGCGTTTGCCATGCTCAAGGGAAAGTCCCTTA
Organism: Marthasterias glacialis; assembly: GCA_911728455.2. Lineage (NCBI taxonomy): Eukaryota > Metazoa > Echinodermata > Asteroidea > Forcipulatida > Asteriidae > Marthasterias > Marthasterias glacialis. The sequence continues at coordinate 7,781,584 of OU452240.1, forward strand.
ATGTTGACAAATTGTTTATCTGTAATAAAAACATACTGGTACAATGTTTAATGCTACAAAACTGCATATCCAGCAGAGTAAAAAGGGGAAGTCCATGCAATGCAAAATGTATGATTTGGTTGTGTATAATCAAGTGCCTCCAAGTCAGCAGAAAAGTCCTCTTAGACATTTTAAATATTCTCTTTTTTAATAAAGACATTTAGATATTTCATTAAGAGGATGGAACTGTTTGATTCCTACCCATTATATAAGACAGATTCTAAGACAGGAAGTGTAACAATCATTGGGAGTAGATTAATAACTATGTAAAATTATACATTACATCTGAATAAATGATAGTTTGTTTTAATATGTATTTAATATCAAGCAATAAACCACAAGGGAAACTGACTGGGTAAATTTTACATTAATTTTTGGGTGAACAAACAAAAATGTGTATTTTTAAAATACAGGTTTACCTGTTTTTCCACAAGCCTTGACCATTGGATGGTCACAAGGATAATGCAATCCATTGTCTAAGTTTCCAAACTCATCAGATTCAGTGTCTTCAATTGCTGCCCAGACAAATTTCCTGTGACGTAACTTAGGCCAGACAGCTGATAAGATGCTTGTTGATGAGATGTAGTTTTTGTCCCTTTCAGGCCACACATCATTTTGTTCTAAATGCACTTCATCTTATGTGCACAAATGAAAGAACAATATTAATCATTTTGACATTCTTTGAAAACTATATTAGTTTGAAAGGTGAAACCACATCTTGAAGTAAACTCTACGGTCAGTGATATGATGCTCATAGTTACAGTTCAAGTATTTTTCTTGCAGCAGCATGTGGATTATCAGAATGTGAATGTGAATGGCTCAATAAATATAAATATGATATTGATCCCAATTCATCTGATGCCTTCATCACAATAATCGTCGCAATACTGGTTGCACCATTTAGGGAATCAATGTGTGATGTTGGCGCAAAGGGTCATTAGCAAAACAAACATAACCATAAAAAGAGTAGGCCTACATGTTTAAATATAAGGCCGGCCCCCCCCAAAAAAAACGCTTGTTCTGTTTCCGATTACATACATGCTGTTTTAACAATAATAGGGTCGGTAGTTCGGGACTAAAAAAACAAAACAATTACCGATAATTTTGACATGGGAACAAATAATTGTCAGAGGTTACTATCAGTTAGACACCACCAACCTATCCAACCTGAATAACACCAGAAAACAGAACAGTTTTGTATACACGACAGTCACATAACGCAATGTGAAAAAAATTGTTAAGAACTTTTTCCCAGTGTGGTCAGGGCTATTTACTTTGTGCACACACGTGCACAAAGCATGTACACACGTGTACGCTTTGCATTGAATTGAATGGAGGCTGGTTGCCGCCATGGGAAACTATTTCATAAAATTGATATCACAATATGCCAACTGTCAAGCTACGATTAGAGTGACTGAAAACCATTGAAAAATCAACGCAAGTATTTTTCGCTGGTAGGAGAATCAAATACGTGGCCGGTGGATCACAAAGTAGACTCAAAACCTTGGTAACATCAATAATTTTTTCTTGATGTGTTCAGTTTTTTTTTGTAGTTTTATTAAAATGTTTTAAATTGGTCAAGGTCAGACATTTTCCCGCTGGAATCACCTTTTTTTCAAGCTGAATAAAAACTTAAGGGTTGCACCGTAATGTCAGGGTCCATCGTGTATAAGCAGAAAAAGAATCCTTTTTTAGGCTTAGCCAGCTTTCATTCATATGTCACTTTTCAAATATGAAACCTGCCAAAATATGAAAATCTATCCATGCATTATTTGAACAAATTCTTGTTCATTACTTTAAATTAATACCAATTAAAATCATTTACTCAATTTAACTTGTGGCAGACACAAACCTCCTAAGTTACACAACACAAAAAAATGTTTTACAAAAAATCTAAAACATCCACATTAAAATCCCTGAGAGCAATACGAGATTTGTTTTCAATGTTTTCAAAGTTTCAGTTACAAGTGGGGTAAAATAGCTCAGTTATGATCAAATAGACAAGCTTCATTTAGTCATTGTTTTAATTAAAATGAGTAAGGTTATTAAAGCCATGAAGTACAAAAACATAAACAAACAAATTAAAATAATTGATTGCTTCGGGTTTTTTTTTTTTTTTTTGCTATCCACAATTTTGTAATAAAGTCAACATTTTGATGTCAAATGTTCTTACAATTTGTCCTTACTTACAATTTGAATCAATGACATCATGTGGAATAACAAGCCTGACATCACTGCAATCAACAACCTCTCTGCTCACAATGGAAGAAAGTCCTGCTTTGTTGTAGCCCCTAACAGCCAGCCGTAGACAAGTATCATGGTCTAAATGTCCATCAAATGATGCTGTAAAACGAAGCTTGATAAAAATGACAAGGATAAATGTTGTTTATTAAAAGAATGTTGGTGGTTTAGTAATTTAAACCGAATATTACATGTATTACACAGCATAAGGTAACATTTTCATCACTTCAAACTTGCTGATTATGGTCATGCTCTCACTTCTGCAGTTCTGGTAGGCAAATATCAGTGTTTGATTGGCTATTTATTTACAGAAAACGAATGTAACTCTTGTCGATTTGTCCAATCCAGGAACAAACAATGTCCCCTTGAGAGATTTATCTTGAAAGACATCAATTTAACATGCATTAAAGCCCATTCACTTACACCTGTTTTTTTTTTTTTTTTTTTTTTTTTTTTGGGGGGGGGGGGGGGTTGAGGGTGTAATGTATGGGAGATTAAAGTGATTGGTTAAACCCTGTCGGGGGGGGGGGGGGGGGGGGGGGGTTGTCAACTCTAATAATTTCGCTTGGATTACAGGTCTAATTTACATCAGAACTATACCAAAATAACATCTTTCCAGCATTGATTTATCACCATAGTCTGTGTATTGAACTGTGTGCGTGTTTACAGGAAGATCAAATAAAATGTGATGCCTTCTTTGGTCATGTTGGTTGACTGATTATTTATTTTGTTATATTAATAACCATCTCTGTTGAGAAAAATTTATCTAGCTCATCAGCTGATCATCTAGAACCCTCTATAGTTTCTTTTTTAAATATCACAAGATCTAAGACAAAGTAACAAAACTGAGGATCGATGGTTTTAGGGACAGCATGTTGGTAATTTCACTATATGAAGTGTGATTTATTGGGCATTTAGAACTAAATTGGTGATTCCAATACTACCTATAATCCTTCTCTAGTCTTCATCTTGAAAGTGAAAGAGGACACTTGTCAATGAAGGCTAGAGCATATAAAGTCCAAACATTGAAAAGAACAAAACAAGTTCAATCAATCATATTTAGCACCATGAAGTTAGCATCATGATAAACCTACCAACATAGGCCTACCTTTTCCCCAATGACTGTCAAATCATTGATATGTTTCCATTTTCTGATCACTGCTTCATCTCCTTCATTCTCAGCAATAGTCCACTCATAATAATCCATCAATTCCAACGAGGCATCATGACGGATGAACTCATGCTCAAAGGGCTGGAAGATGACATCAAGTTGTGTTCTATTTGATTCTTTTTGGGTATTGTTGATTGTGATATCACCTACCACAGGAGGCTGTGACAGCACCCAGAATCCATCTGTCACAATCGGATGGAAACAAATCCCAACATGGCAGAATTTAACCTGCATAAATAATCAACAAGCTGCTGATGACATGTTGAAAAATGATTTATTGAAGGTTCATTTGCAGCAACAACACACAGAAACAACACGTACACAGGAATGTTTCTTTCATATTTTGGCAATGTGACTCTGATGTAGAAACACAAAGAGACATCGAAAGACCATAACACATTAAGCTCATATTTGCATTTGGGGGAATGCTAGATTTATTTATTTATTTTTTTTGTCCTTCTTATTTCGTCTTTTTTTAGCTAGGATGGCCCAATTAGTTGTCATGGAACTGTTCTCCCTTGGGCCCCTGGAAATACAAACACAAACAAATAAAAATGTTTGGTTTTGCGGGAGGGAGGAAAACCGGATGGTCTGGAGAAAAACCCTTGTGGCACAGGAGAAAACCAACGCACAACTCTACTCACATATGGCCTCAGCCGGGAATTGAACCAGGGACACATTGGTGAGAGGCGAGCGCTTTACGCCACAAGCCACCTATGCCACCCTGTACAAGACCATGTACAAGACAAGTCAACTGTACCTTGAAGGTAATATAACCTGACAAATAATGACGTCATGATGGCATCAATTCGTTTTTAGAGCATTTTCTGACTTATCAAGCCTGTAAAAAAGAGTTTTTCTCATAGGATGTTCCGTTAGCAATTTATGACTTACAGGGTCAAAAAATGAGAAAAATCACAAAAAATCATGTGATGACATCATCATGACATCATTTCACAATAAACAAAAACTTGCCATTTTCTAACTACCATGCAAAGTTTCAACGTGATCAGACCTATACTTTTGGATATATATGACTTCAAAAAGTGCACCTTTAATGTCATGTCACGTGACATTAATCTGCCCGGGCGAAATAGTAATCCGCCCCCCCAGAATGGTGGAGCATGATTTTTTTTTCAGTGTGTCCTAACTACGCTTCCGTACATGTCTGCTGCCTGACGGTCATTGGGTGTATCAAATTTTGAAGCGATTACAAAAATCTTCACTACACATATCTTCTCAGAGTGCATTTTGAACAGTTTTCAACCTGCCGCCAGAGGGCACTCTTGTACAATGTGACGTCATCGTTTTTTTTTTAAAGTACACTTTGGACGGACACTAACATCGTTAAAAGCAAGTTCATAACTTTTACCACTTTTGAATTACGAAGGCACTTCCGGTTTCGACCGGAAGTAGAGGCCACGCACACTGAATAAAATGGAGGCCTAATTTATCCCCATCCGATCCCGCAAACAGAAACCTAGGGTCTCTTGTGGCTGATTTGATACGGATTTTCAAATATTTCAAATAAATCTTTAAGACGACGTCACATGACGGGTGATGTCGTCATCATGACGTCAAACTTGGAGACATATCTATGCTGTAGGGACTATGCCTTTGGCCAACTTTGAATGATGTCCGACAAAGATAAGTGCCAAAAGTCGTGTGTAGAAAAACCATGGGCTATCTCTATGGGGTTTGGTGACAAAAAGAAGAGGAGGAAGAAGAAGACTAGAACTATGTGTCTGTCAAAACAGAACATAGGGCTTTTTTGCTTTCTTTTATGAAGGAAAAGTTTGTCAACGCATAATTTTGAAGTTTGAAATTAGCACCTTTAAGCTGACATCATATGACTTCTGATGACGTCATTATAAGTTAACCTCATTTACCTTTACACAATACATTGTATTACTAACTATTGTGACGCGGCAGGGTGCTTACTTTGTTTACTTTACATGTTGAATAATACCGGAAGTGTAAAGGTTATGACACACGACTAATGCGTGGCCACGAAATTGCGTGGAAAAGATAGCCATAGCGCAGAGCATAGACGAAGAAGTGCGGGCACTGATTGGACGGTGAAGGTCACCGTCCCATCGGTGTGCAAAGTTGGCGCATGCGCAAGGCTAAACCAAGTGTATATAAGGCGCGTTCGCACAGCAGTCGGCGGCCTTGAATTGTTAGGTCATGTACGTTTGTGAGCTGAATTATAGCTGACAGAGGTAGGCGGAAGGGACTGTAGTTGGCTGTTTGGAGATAATATAGGATTCTCATAGAGTCCTAGATAACTGGCAATAGAGATCTCTGCCGACACCTTGCAGCGCAAGTGGCTCGGGGCGGTGACTCTATCATCTCCTGCGGCCTGAACGGAACCTTGTGTCCCGGTGTGCAAGGCTGGCGGTATCGGTCCATTGTTGTCATGTGCGCTACCGCAAGAGTAAATGTAGGCAGGAGACTATTAGGTGGGCGATAGAATGAATAAGATAAGGGGTGTTTTGCCGGAAGTACGTGGGGCGATATATATCCCTGTAATACAATAGTCCAATCCTGTTCAATTCATTCTAGGCGTATGAGTGCTGCAACTAAGGCTTGTGTCATAGACCTATCATACTGTTGTATAAAGGGCGCCACCTATGGTGGTGTATAAGCAGGTTGATGAAATAAATGTCCTTGTAGACAGTGTTACTTGAAACTCTGTGTCACTTGTGTCTTTATCCTGTTGTTGTTCTTGCTGTCTTTGCCCTGCCCTGAGTAAGAGGTCAGGGGTCATAAATCCAGTTTCATCGTCTGCAACCCCTCTTGATCAATGATAAACCGACACGGGGACGGTATACTTCAATCCCAAAGGACCTGTCTCTAGCCGCTCAGGGACGTTCCGTCGTTCCGTCCAAGCCACAACCCGAGGAGGAGGGCGCCCTAGCCGTACCCGCTTCCGCCGAAGGGGGTGGTCGTCGCACTATCAGTAGACGAAAATTCAGCCTGCTGGTACGGTGCATTGGATTTGGTAGTTACTGCACTTCGAAAATTGCCCCTTTAATATGACGTTATGCTACTGGTGATACTATAAAAAATCAACAAATGACGTCATCATACCGTCACTTTGCGGCATACATCTATGCTCTAAGGACTATGTCTATGCCAATTTTAAATGATGTGCGACAAAGTTTATTGGCAAAAGTGGCATGTAGAAAAAATGTGTACAAATTGAGTCTATGGGATTTTATGCAAAAAAGAAGTGGAAGAGGAAGAAACGCCAGTAACATTTTTCAAATTACTGTTCTAAATAACAAATTCTGATATTTTGTGCACAGTCAAGTAAATTGAAAAATAAATGCCTTGTGCGATAAATTTCATTCCGTATTATTTCTATCATGTCAAACTGCACCTTTAAGGTGATAAAACCTGACAAATGATGACGTCATGATGATGTCATTTCGTTTTCCAAGCAATCATGTCCCATAAAGCCTGTTCAAATAAGAATTTTGATCATTAGTAGGTGTCATTAGCAATTTATAAGTTAAAACGTCAAAAAAGATAAAATATAATAAATCATGTGATGACGTCATGACGTCATTACATAATCATCAAGGACTTGCTAAGATCTAACAACCTGTCAAGTTTCAACGCAATCGGACTTATACTTATGGAGATATACAATTTCAAAAAAGTGAACCTTTAGTGTCACGTCACGTGACCCCTAATAACGTCATCGATTTGAAACTTCACACATATGTTGGCAGGCTGCATGGCAACATGTGTATCAATGTTGAAGTGATTTCAAGAAACTCCGCAATACACATCTTCAAAAAGTCAATTTGGACTACTTTCAACCTGCCGCTAGAGGGCGCTCTTGTAAATTATGACGTCATCGGTATTTTTTTTAAAATGCAGACCCTTGCCGGACACTAACATCGTTGAAAGCAACTTCATAACTTTTACCACTTATATTGAATTACAAAAAATCGACCGGAAGTAGAGGTCATGTGAGGTCACGCACACTGAATAAAATAAAGTACTAGTTTATCCCTACCCAATCCCGCAAACAGAACCCTACGGTCTCTTATGGCTGATTTGACATGTATTTTTAAACATTTAAATTATAAATCTTTAAGATGATGTCACGTGACCGGTGATGACGTCATCATGACATCATTGTGCGGCATACATCTATACTGTAGGGACTATGTCTGTGCCAAATTTAAATGATGTGCCAAATTTAATGGCAAAAGTGGCGTGTAGAAAAACGTGTTCAAAGTCTATGGGGTTTTTGGCCAAAAAGAAGTGGAAGAGGAAGAAGAAAAAATAAAAATCAGAACAAAAAGAAAGGCTTTTTCGCAAATATGCAAAAAAGCCAAAAATCAGAACAAAAAGAAAGGCTTTTCCGCTATTTGCGGAAAAGCCAATAATAATAATACCAACATTTATAAAGCCATCCTCACCTGACTGCCTGACTGAGTAAAACCCCACAACCTCAAGTGAATACGAGATCATCTTGTAATTATTTAAGAAAGCATTATCAATCTTGAAAATAGTAATTCTATAACTATTTTAGCCACAAGCTATAATTAATTACAATAATGTTGTAAATACCAATAATTAACTGAGAGAGAATTTGTCAATAAGAATACTTAAACTTTTCATTGTAATTGAGAACAGTGGTTTTAGTGGGACACTAGTTCAGGGTATTCAGGCAACGATAAAAGTGACAAATATCCTGACACCCCCCCCCCCCCCCCCCGAGTGAAAAAATGGCAGCAAAGTTTTTAAAAAAGTAGTAATAGAAAATATGAAAGACGGAGAGCGAAAAATAACATCCGAGAGCTCAACCTGACACAAATAAAGTTGTTCACATCTAAAGTTGTCCAACATTTAGATACACAAAATCATTGTCTGCACATGTGCAAGGAATTTTTTCCACAAAGCAAACAGCTATTTTTTATTTTTATTTTGCTGGTTATTTCATATTACATAACATCTCCTTTTTCAACATTGTTATAATTGTTGAACTGCCAGTAACATAACAGAACCCAGCATGTGACTTTAATCCTTTGACCAACCTCTCAGTGGTCTCCTTCTCTTTTTCTCTTGATGGTGACATCAGGTTGTAACAGAAACAGACAAGATACGCAGGGCGTGCCTCGTGCGTGAATTGTAAAGGTTGTTTCTCTTGAAGGTAATTTTTCAGCAACATCTAAAATTCATACCTTAGATCTTATGTGAGCTCCAGCATGAAATCCAAAGAGTGCATCAACATGTTGAAAGGCCATTCCAACATCTTGATAATCAAGCAATGTCACCCACTGTAATGTTGTGTTGTCTTCTCCTGAAGATAAATCAATAATAGTTAAGAATGCAGACAAAATATCTATTTTTAAAAATGCACATATATTCACCTCTTATTAATGACTGATAGAAGTTTCTATTCTAAAAACCTGACCATATTTTTCCCTCATAACACTCAATTGCCACTCAACTTATAAAAAGACAGCCATGTAAAAAAATAAAATAATGAATACAAATTTAATTCAAAACTTACTCAAAATAACATATTAATGACACAACAACGGGCTCTAATGTTTGAAACAAATAAAAATGCCCAAACTTATTGTTATTATACATATTTATGACACAATCAGTAAAAATGTCTAGACTCTTTAATCCATTACTCCTAAAAACTATTAACTACCATAGTAAGTCTGGATCTCTTGTTCAATGGCCCAGAAGACCTTGGTCATATGGTTGTAATATCTCTGGGATGGTCCAACGAGCTGAGATACCAGTAGCAGAAGATTGGTATGTTTTGTCATCCTCACACGGTTTGGAAGTAGTTAATGAATGATGAGATAATCCAGACGTTGTAGGTACTGAAGGAAATATCCAATAAGAAAAGCGATAAAAACATTCAATAGAAGATGAAGTACACATGAAATAACAATAAATCTTTGGATTCTACTCACTGGTTTCATCTTGACTCTTATTAGTTGTTATCAATGAAGTAATTATAAGATAAACACCAGTGACCTGGTGCATGAGAATTATTGTTGTATCAATTACACCGTGCACCTGTGTAGAAGGGCAACCTGCTGGTGCAAAATTCCGGAAACATCGAGGAGTATGGAAGAAGTCTGACTGTTTCTTATTTAATATCTCAAATTATATTTGGTCATTTTTTTTAATGCAAAGTTGCTTTCATAACATCTGTAGACTCTTGCTTTAATATTTTTTGTAAGTAAACTCACAGGCAGAGCTCCATAGTATGGCAATTCACACCTCATTTTAACCAAGATCAGATAAGAGAGATCCTGTTGAAAAACTGCTCTGTCCCAAACCAGTGAGTACCAATCCGAAATTGTCATAGGCAAACTCGAGTCCACTCTTAACGGGAAAGTGCACGTAACGATTGGGCGAAATTTGCCCAACATACATTAATGTTGACGCAACAGTACAACAGCGTGACGTGAGTTCAAGCCTACGCCTCAGACATACGGCGTGTAAAGGACACCGATACACAACATATAAAATGGATTGGTCTACATTAAAATGGATTGGTCTATTGAAGATATATCAAAATGAAATAGCTATTTGAAACTTTTTCCAGATCACTATTGTTGAGTTTTCATTTTGTTTTAAGTTTAGTTTGGCTTTGTATTGCCATGGAGGAACAGAAACTTTACTACTAGCTTCTCATAACATGTACATGTATGTGCACACAAAACTGGTATTCTTACTTTCCCCAGGATTACATCCAAGTCCATCTTTGATTGATGTTCCATTTAAGATCTGACGTTCTTGGATGATTTTAACACCGTCTGATGTAACATTGACACTTCCAGCATCAGAAATGGCTCGAACAGTAAAGTAATAGGTCTGATGAAAACACAACATATTTTCCATTAACAATATTCTTCTAACGTGCTAAATTAAATGTAATGTCTAAGAAACTTTGCCCATCTGCTTCTTTATTTATTTCAGATCATGGACTCAGTTTACTTGTGCGTTTAATTAACTGACATGACTGAACACGAAGGCTCTGTGAGGTTTTATAAAAGCAATATAAATGTTGGGACATTACATATAAGTGTCAAGCTTGCAAGTTGTTCAAGCGTTTCCGTTTGGCTGATGATCATATGATGCAAATCAAGAGCCCTGTAATAATTGACAGTGTTGGACCCATTCCAGCGCCCAAGCTGGACCAGAGTCAGGATTTTTGCAACCCAGACTAGACTTGAGTTCGGCAAACACTTGTGCTAGGACTTGAACTTGACACAGAAGACTTACGACTCACAAGTCCAAAATCATCAACAATACCTTTTATGACAATATTATTAAGTATGTAACTCCAAACATGTTTTCAGTTTTTTTTTAATTAGATCACTACGGTAATTAAAGAAATTTTTGGTACCATCATCATAAAGATCAGTATGTTGCAATTTGCATTAAGTTGTTTATTGACCTTTGATCTGTCAAGTGTTGCATGAAACATTCCCGGATGTTAGCTGAAATCGGTGGCTTGTGTTTCCACTATTATGCTCTTTTAATCATTCTTTTGTTATCATTGGGTATTGAAACATGATGGCAGCGGTGAAGTATTCATCACATAAAGCTAAGGAATATTTCTCTGTAATGACACACGATGGATAATTTCTTCTTCCATGGACAAACTTAAGGACCCGTCCGGGGAAAAAAAATAAATTGTATAGAAACAGCGACAGCTTCTATACACCTTGTACATTTCGTGCGTTCTTGAACCAGACGCTATGTCCGTACTATGTATGTCGTGGTTGTGTGAGCTCCGTCATGGTTGTGTGGGCTCCGTCGTGGTTGTGTGGAGCTTCGTCGTGGTTGTGGGGAGTATGGATTTCTATCTCTGCCATTTCAACGGCGCATGTATGGTGGTGATTGTAATGTCTCTCCCCACTTTCGCCGTCAACGGCGCATTGCCTCATGGTGTCGTCGCATAGTCGTGTCGTGCCGTAGCATTGTCGCCTCATGCCATTGCATTGTTGCATTGTGCCGTCACGTTGTGCCGTTGCCTACTTTTCTACTTGTTGCATAGTGCTGTCGCATTGTCGAGTTGTGCCGTCGCATAGTCACATCCTGCTGTTGCATAGTTGCATAGTCGCGTCGTGCCGTCGCATTGTCGCGTCGTGCCGTTGCATTGTCACAATGTGCCGTCGCGTCGTGCCGTTGCCTACTTTTGTACTTGTTGCATAGTGCCATCGCATTGTCGCGTCGTGCCGTCGTGTCGTGCCGTCGCATTGTCGCAGCGTGCCGTCGCATAGTCGCGTCGTGCAGTCGCATAGTCGCGTCATACCGTCAAAGTCGCGTTGTGCCGTCGCATTGTCGCATTGTGCCATCGCATCGTGCTGTCGCAAATTTTTGTACTTGTTGTAAAGTGCCGTCGCTATGTCACATCGTGCCGTTGCATTGTCACAGCGTGCCGTCACATAGTCACATCCTGCTGTCGCATAGTCGCGTCGAACTGCCGCATAGTCGCGTCGTGCCGTCGCATTGTCGCGTCGTGCCGTTGCATTGTCGCGTCGTGCCGTCGCCTTCTTTTGTACTTGTTGCATAGTGCCGTCGCATAGTCGCGGCGTGCCGTCGCATTGTCGCGTCGTGCCGTTGCATTGTCACAATGTGCCGTCGCGTCGTGCCGTTGCCTACTTTTGTACTTGTTGCATAGTGCCATCGCATTGTCGCGTTGTGCCGTCGTGTCGTGCCGTCGCATTGTCGCAGCGTGCCGTCGCATAGTCGCGTCGTGCAGTCGCATAGTCGTGTCATACCGTCAAAGTCGCGTTGTGCCGTCGCATTGTCGCATTGTGCCATCGCATCGTGCTGTCGCCTATTTTTGTACTTGTTGTATAGTGCCATCGCTATGTCACATCGTGCCGTCACATAGTCACATCCTGCTGTCGCATAGTCGCGTCGAACTGCCGCATAGTCGCGTCGTGCCGTCGCATTGTCGCGTCGTGCCGTTGCATTGTCGCGTCGTGCCGTCGCCTTCTTTTGTACTTGTTGCATAGTGCCGTCGTGCTGTCGCAGTCACATCCTGCTGTCGCATAGTCACGTCGTGCCGTCGCATAGTCGCGTTGTGCTGTTGCATTGTCACGTCGTGCCGTCGCATAGTCGCGTCGTGCCATCGCATAGTCGCTTCATACAGTCACACTGTCGCGTTGTGCCGTTGCATTGTCGCATTGTGCCGTCGCATCGTGCTGTCGCTAACTTTTGTACTTGTTGCATAGTGCAGTCGCATTGTCACATCGTGCCGTTGCATTGTCATGTCGTGCTGTTGCATAGTCACATCCTGCTGTCGCATAGTCGCGTCGTGCTGCCGCATAGTTGCATCATGCCGTTGCCTACTTTTGTACTTGTTGCAAAGTGCCGTCGCATAGTCGCGTCAAGCCCTTGCATAGTCACGTTGTGCCGTCGCATTGTCGCTTATGTGTTGTTGGCCTTTGTAGCCGCTTATGCCGTGGATGGCTCATAGTCGCGTCGTGCCATCGCATTGTCGCATCATGCCGTCGCATTGTCGCCCGGAAGCAGTTTTACTGTATTATTCAGGGTCGTCTGGTCACCAGTTCTACCGATCTGAAAAGACAGCACCAATTCGCCTATCATTTGAAAGGTACCACACTATTTCTTTATTTTGTAAAAATTTATAATTATTGCTTAACAAATGAAAGAAATAGTGTGGTACTTTTCTAATGATAGGCGAATTGGTGCTGTCTTTTCAGATCAGTAAAATTGGTGACCAGACAACGCTGAATAATACAGTAAAACTGCTTCCGGGTGACAATGCGACAGCACAACGTGACAATGGGACGGCACGCTGGGACTATGCGACAGCACTTGACAATGCGACGGCACGACGTGACAATGCGGCAGCTCTATGAATTGTGTACAAAAGTAGGCAATGGCACGAAGTGACAAATCGACAGCACAATGTGACTATGCGACGATACGACGCAATTATGCGACGGCACAACGCGACAATGCAACGGCACTATGCAATGTGTACAATAGTAGGCGACGGCACTACGAGACAATGCGATGGCACGACGCGACAATGCGACGGCATGACGCGACAATGCGACGGCACTATGCAATGTGTACAAAAGTAGGCGACGGCACTACGCGATGGCACAATGCGACAATGCGACGGCACGATGCAACAATACAATGGCATGACAGGACTATGCGACGGCACGACGCGACAATGCGACGCGACAATGCAACTGCACTATGCAATGTGTACAATAGTAGGCGACGGCACTAAGCGACAATGCGATAGCACGACGCGAAAATGCGACGGCATGACGCGACATTGCGACGGCACTATGCAATGTGTACAAAAGTAGGCGACGGCACGACGCAACAGCGAGGGACACTACATACACCATCATACATCCGCCGTTGAAATGGCAGAGATAGAATTCCATAGGGGAGCTCCATCGTGGTTGTGTGGAGCTCCGTCGTGGTTATGTAGGCTCCGTCATGGTTGTGGGATCGCTCGTAAACGTTTTATTTTATTTATTAAACTAAACTACAAATGCCAATAGGTTGCGGATGCCTACTTCCGGGTTGTAAATAAGAATGTGTGATGAATCTGTATGGTGGCTTTAAAGGGACATTGAACGCCAACATTGGCATCAACATTCAGGTTTGTATGTTGAATGGTACCACACTATTTCTTTATTTTGTAAAAATTTATAATTATTGCTTAACAAATGAAAGAAATAGTGTGGTACCTTTCTAATGATAGGCGAATTGGTGCTGTATTTTCAGATCGGTAGAATTGGTGACCAGACAACGCTGAATAATACAGTAAAACTGCTTCCGGTGACAATGCGACAGCACGACGTGACAATGCGACGGCACGACGTGACTATGCGACAGCACGTGACAATGCGACCGGACTATGCGACGGCATCGTGGTTGTGTGGAGCTCCGTCGTGGTTATGTAGGCTCCGTCATGGTTGTGGGATCGCCGTCGTAAACGTTTTATTTATTTATTAAACTAAACTACAAATGCCAATAGGTTGCGGATGCCTACTTCCAGGTTGTAAATTAGAATGTGTATTGAATCTGCATGGTGGCTTTTAAGGGACATTGAATGCCAATATTGGCATCAATTCAGGTTTTGTACCCCATGTCGTAAATATTGACGCCAATATTGATGTCAATATTCACGACTTTGCCCCAAGTCGCAAATATTGACGCCAATATTCAGGACTTGGCCCCATGTTGCAAATATTGATGCAACTTGGGGCAAAGTGGTGAATATTAGCGTGAATATTGGCGTCAATATTTGTGACTTGTGTACTCCTTTTTTGATCTGCCTGGTAACAGCAGGATTAAGACCACTGCCTGCCCTGATTTTACAGGTGCAGGTTTCTCACTTCATATGTCATCACTTAAATAAAACAACTCAACCTGAAACACCTTGAGCCTGTGTGCCTTCCTTTATCCCTATAAGCATCAAGCTACAGTCCCCCACTCTCCTTGAGCACCCTCCACAAGAAAGAGACAAGTAAAGCAAGTACAGTAAAGAGAATCGCAAAGTGCATGCGCTAGACAAAGTCTACATGTTTTGTATGACTCTGAATGGCTAGACTGAGTGGCACTGAATACGATTCCTTCCTCCATGATCTATCTGACTGTCTAGAGATTGTCGTTGCTGTAGGATGCACGATGGCAAGTCAATGACATTTCAGATAGACTCTGGGGCCACTGAGAGATTAAACATTGGAAACAAAAATTAGCACGCGTGTGGTGCCGCGCACAACCCTCAGCAAAAATAGGTCTTCATTGGCCTCAGTGAGGGCACTGTTTGGGCTTGTGACAGCGTTACAAGGGGTCTAGATGTACAATCAAACTCAATGATAATATAGATACAATATGATAGAGAGATATTCCTACCATGAGGGGTGTTAGGTGAAGTCCATCAAATCTGAAGGAAGTTGCATTGTGGACATCAGTGAAGCCATTACTGATATCAAATAAATCTCTTCCAGACCCTATAGCAACCTCATAATGGATCTCCAGATGTGGGTGTTCAAAACCAAACCACTGAGCTGATAGACTGGATTGATTCGTCTGAGAATCAATGTCTGTAGCCACAGTCTAAACAGAATCAAATCAGTTAAAGTAACACTTGAAATCGTTTCTTATTATTTCATTTTAAATCCACCTTCTTTGTTCAATTTCCTTTCAAAATAAAATAATGTATTTAAAATGTTGTTTCATTTGTGTGTTAAACATTGCAAAAAAACCATCTTGAATCAGATCTTTCAGAGTGGTAATGTTCACTTAGATTGAGATATAATATCAGATAAATAATCTGTGAAAGGTTAACTGGAAAAAGTGCAACATTTTCAAGAAAACAGTCAGTAACCATACCCCGAAGTTCACACCGACCTCACCACCAGATGGTGCAATATCCAGTACAACTCCCTTTGATGGCAACTGTACTATGTGTCTGTAGACTGAGGATGTTCCTACTGTACTTAGTCCAGCACCATTCTTAGCTTCAACTGAGATGTAATACTCATGATCACCGTGGAGATACCAGTCTAAGTTATCGTACAGGAATGCAGCACAAGATGATTGAGTGACACATGGACCAATCCTGTAGTCTTTCTTGCATTGGAAAGTCAGTGTTTCTATGCTACCTTTAGTGCGCCCTGTAGTGACAAATAATTGTCATATACTTATTGTCACAAAATCTGTGTATAAAGTCACTATTGTATAATGAAAACCTCTTTTAAAAACATTTTGATATTGGATTGTACTTTAGAAAGATTAACGTTATGATATGGTGGATCAAACACTTAAGTCTCAACCATTCATTGTTTTGGTGTCTTTAATCAGAGTTTGCTTCTCCTCATATGAACCTGTATTAGAAAGGCTCAGATTACTCCTTTATTACCCATGAAGGACTAATGTCTCTGCTCCCCTTGAAAATTAAAAAACTTCAGGGACACATTGATCAATCAAACCGTATAGTGATTTGCCACAATTACACACAGTTAGATTAAGACTCACCTATGGCAACTTGATATGCAAGGTTTATATCTTCAGAGTCTATGAAGGCATCATCTCCCCATTCTGCAACCAAATACCTGCCATCTACATGGACTAAAATATGTCCCACAAACAAAGGAGGCGTGGTGTCCACGATGATTGGCCCAACAACCTTAATTAGTAATGTAAAATTTGATATATTACAGTTCACTTAGCAAAGTGTGATGTCACCAACATACAAATCACTTTGGCAGTGGGGGAGAAAACAACAAAATGGTGGCCGCTGAATGGACTAGCAAATTACATTACAACGCCATTAGGCCTATATGTTTCTACTTACAATGCTTTAAAAAGAAAAAAAAGATAGTTAAATACAGTCTTTATCTAGAACCTTTCCGTCAACTTGTTCGCCTCCATATTGAAAAAGTCATGTGATAGCACATCACGCAATCATCATCGCTGATCGATCGTGGTTGACATGAGCATGTTTTTGATGGGGCAAGGCTTGTTCCATGACATTTGAGCGTGAAATGCAAAAGCAAAATGCACGTCGACCTGGGGGACTAGGGTTAAGAATCTAATTAGTGCTTTGTAAAAACAATTAAGAAGAGTAACTGTAAAAACTGCCATAGTGATTTGTATTGTGACATCACATTTTGCTTAGCAATTAAGATTGATACACATATTATGAAGATCAGTCTTAGCCCTGTAAAATCACACCCTGATCACTTTTCACAGGCACATTATTGCCAATACACCACAAATTTGCCCATTACCCAACATGCATTAAAAATCTTCTCAAATTGTCTCCTTCTCCTTGTCTTAAGCTATTTAAACTGAAGGTTTCATTACTTGTGTAATGTCATGAAAAATAGTAACATTTTTTCAAAGAATGGATATGAATGTTCATAACTGTATCAGCTTTAGTAATAACATTGACCAAAACAATATGTTTAAATAGAATGTCTGCTCATACCTTTGATGAAGTTAACTGAGCTTTATTGATAGCATTTATTAACAAATAGAAGATATTTCCTTGTCCAATATGAGGATAATACAACACAAACTGATCGTGACCAGACGATGATGCAAAGTTCACAAGGTCAGAAGTTGGATTCGATGGGTCACTACTGAGGCCAATCTGGTAGTCAAAAATGGAGCTCTGTGCATCACTTCCAGTCCAAGATAAACTTATCTAATAACAGAATATCAAATTATGAAGTATTTTAACAATATGTTGATTAACGACAAAACATAACAAGTAAGAACATGAAGTTTTACCAGAATATTAGGCAAGGATAGGTTAACTGTATTGTATGACTCTCTTGATCAAAGTTTTCATTGGGCAACATTATATCAGACTTGTTATACAATAATGGACCTATTTGCTGGCACACAGCCAAAACGACAATACCAGCAAGATAGAGCCTTAAAAACACATTCATTTATACAACAATACCACCTAATTTAACTATGCTCCAAATCCTTGAATGTCTTTAAGTAACCATGCAAAAATAATAGTATCCAGCATATTTCATTACGTGTTTGTGAGTACGAAGAAAGACCTTCTCTTGAATGCCTGTATTCCACTGACATTGAACGTCTCCTCCTAGTAATGATGAAGCAACAGATGTGCCATTGCCAGGATACAATGACAAGTCATTAACTAGAGTTGCCTTGGACCTTGATAAGAAATATATATATGTAATCAGTCATTCTTTGGTAATTTATTTCAGCATTTTGATTTAAAGCAATAGGTGAAAAATTCAAGGTACATTTTGTTGTACCTGTTAACAAACTTAGAGCAGCATTATTACAATGCATCCCTATATTGCATTATTTGCTAACCTGTGGACAAAAACTTTCAGTAACATCACGAAGTGCCAAAAACATGCAAAATCGGTAGGAAAACTCGATCCAGTTTTTTCGTGGTTTTGATTCATTTAATCAGCATTTAACAATTTACCAAGTTTTTATACGTCTGGAATCGCGTTTTCATCAAGAACTGCTGACCAATCTTGATGTCCCTTCGACCGTGTTGAATGTACAGCTGAAACAATGCCATAATTCAGTGCTCCGGCTTTTGCATTTTCAAGAAGTGCCAAAAACCTTTTTCCCTTCGTAAATATGCGACCACATTGATAACACAGCTGGCACAGTGCACAAAAATAGTGCTCCGGCTTTTGCTTTTTCACGAACAGCCAAAAAGTTTACAAATGGCAAGCTGCACACACACCACTTTTGTACAGATTTCTTGAACAGATCGTCTTGTTTGTTAAATAGTTACTCTTTTATTAAACACGTTGTGAACAAAATTAAACCAGGTTTGCATGGTTTAAGATCTGTACTTCCTGATTTGTAAAATTTAAAAAATTAAAAGGCAAAAAGTTTATGAATCAATCATTTCAAAATGAGTTCAACTTTAAACGCTATTTTCTGCTAATATTAATGGTGACTTTAGTGAACTTTTTGGCAGTTCATGGTGTTGTTGATGAAATGTTCATCATGCTCTATAAAATGTATTATTGGCTTCATACATGTGAACTTGAAATCCCACTTTGCATTTAACACCAAAGAAGGCTTCATGAAGCTGTAAGAGCATTATGCCTTCTTGTTTTCAGTCAAACATATTTAGAGCAGTCAAATGCATCGATGGACACAAACTTCACAACACTGAGATCCAAGATCTGAGATCAATATAAAGATAAGGTGATTTGGTCAACCTCCTTACAAATAAAAAAGAAAACATTCAGGTACAAAATGAACATCTTCTACCTGCATTCCTCAGATGCATTCAGCAGTTTAGTCTTACGACGGTGTTCATCAATAAACCACACTCGATCCTCACTATCCTTTGCAAGACCAGGCCACATTCGAGCATTACTGATTGAGATATCAGACAACTCTGGTGGGCTTGTGTCTATCATGACACCATCAGAACAGACAATAGAAGGTTCCATTGCATGGTTGTAGGCAACAACTGTGATGTAGTACATGCCTGTTGAGGGCGCTGTCCAACTTGCATGAGTAGAGGTGGTTCTTGACATCTTCGGGAAAAATATCATATCAAAAAGCTGTGTTAGAATTTAAACACAATAATCACAATGACTCTCAGCCGTGCAAATCATCACCAAACGATTCATAAAAATTCATTAAAAAAATGCATTTTGGCAAATCAGTGTTTTAATCAATTTTGAATGTTGTCAATGACATCAACATTTTCCACAAGTTTTCAAGTCATAAAACATCATATTACACTATTTAGCACAAGGAAAATATCTTCAGATTTACAGTTCAAGTTTTAACGAACCGCAAATCGTTGATTAGCCATTTTTACATTAAAGTACCGTCGGGGTAGTATGAAGTACACAGCGCTGGCACCGTGCCAAAAACGAAGGCCAGACCGTTTAGAATTTCAACAAAGAGACTCTTCTTCGTTTCATCCTGTCCACAAATCCAAGATGCTGTGTTTCAGCCAGAGCTGAACAGGGTCTTTTGCACTTTCGGTGAATACAGCAGCACTTTTGTGCTCACAATAGAGGACACCTGAGTAAGTGATATACGGTTTCTGGTTCAGAATAGCATTTTGGTATGCAGGTTAAATATTCTGGTTGTTCAGATTGCCCAATTTCTTGACCGTTACCTTGCAGCGACCAGTAGGCCACCTACAATATCCAAGTTGGCTAAGGCATGTCCATTCAGCCAATATTGCAGCTTGAGTCAGCACCAGGTGGGAATTTTTCTTTTGGACATGCACATGGATATTACTGTTCCCTTAAGGCTACTTTGATGTAAGCAGCTTTACTTAGTCAGTTTCACTGAGGAAGTTTCTCCTGGATTTGAGCCTTCTCTTTGATGGTTCACGGCCGATCAGAGGGTGACGCTTAGTCTGGCGCTCCCGTTCTTTATTGCTCGCTGTACTGCTGCGCTATACCAGAAAGAATGTTTAGACTGTCTATTGGTGTTGGTCTCAGATAAATAGAGTGACTCAGGCGACAGGTGGCATTGGTGGCTTGGTCAATTTTGATGGCATGTATTGATATTTCCCAAACTGGGCAGAGGCATATTCAGCAGTTGTTCCGATACGTTTGCTGACATTGTTATTTCTTGTACAACTACCCAGGTGGAAACACACCTGTGTCTTTGATGGATTTGTACCTATGTGGTTCTCGTCATAGGCCTATGTGGTTCTCGTCACGGCTTGGGCTTGGGCTCCGTCCGCCTGTTTAAATCCCCATAAGGAAAGCACACGTTTTCAAAATAACTGACAGGGCCTAAGCCCAAGCCCAAGCCAAAGCCGTGGTTTCGTAAACGGCCATAATAATTATGGTGTCAGTTCGTTGACAGCATTTGAGAGTTGTTTTTCCACATTATTGAAGACACTTTACTTTGGCAGCTACACCGATCTCGGGAATAGAAGGGGCATACTTCTAGGCTGGTCGTTGGTGTAGATAATTAAGAGTAGTGGTGCAAGCCCACTTCCCCGAGGTAGACCATTTTTGAGTCTCCGCCATGTGCTCCTCTGATACTGCCTAGTTCAACCATGGAGGTCGTACCTGTTCTCAAGAAACGAAAATCATTGGTGAAGGGATTGAGGTTTCTCTTTTGGACAACAGAGGGCGCAATGTAGCAGTCACTGGGTTGCTGCCGCATCGGACGGTGACTGGTGGAACGCACGCTGGTTGGGCAATGGCTAGGATGAGTCACCTATGATGCGGGCGCGCAGCAGCGTGATTTTGCATGTACGAGTGCGTCCAGTCAGTGCCGAAGATTATAGAGCGCCGTAGCGCAAGATGGGGTACTCTGGCTGAAACGTGAAATCTCACTGGACGCCATTTCCGCAAGTGACTCTATTGATACAACAGTGATACTTGCGGACCAGTGTAGAACATGACGATTGTTGTCAATGGGAAACACTGGCATTCACTTGCCAAAATGGCACCCATACGTATTTCAATTTCCAACAGTAGATAAAGGCCCACAGTTCCCCATCCTGCACCTACGGCGCTCTATAATCTTTGGTCAGTGCTGGGATCTGCCGTCATCTGCTGTGTCAGAGCGCAAAGACCTGTTCAGGTTGCCGTCGGGACAGACAAAACCGTTCAGCGGGGCTCTGAAGAGAGGGAATCGGGTTAGTATACCTGAAAGCTAGAGGAAAAGGACGAAAGGCACAGTGTAACCAGGGAACCGAGGGTTAGTAGCCAGTGGCGTAAATTTGTTGTGACAGTGGGGGGGGGGGGGGGGGGGGATGGTAATGGGAAAAAAGGAATGATGCTGAGATCACGAGCAAAGGGGCACGGGAAACATATGTCAACTGTTAATGAGCAGCAGATGTAGCGGCGTGGCGAAGGCACTTTCTTTGGGGGGGGGGGGGGGGTGGAAGCGTAAATTTGCCGACTGACATTACCAAATGAAAGTAAAAGCTCAATGATATTGGACTCAACTACACAAGGGGGTTCGGGGGCGTAGCCCCCAAACGCTCAAGAAGTTTTTCACTGATTCGAAGGTTTAAAATGGCCCTCAAATGCCGAGCTTAGACATCTCCTATTCGAAATGCAAGCTTTGAAAACCGGACTTTTTTTGCGAATCCCCTGTTTGAGTATATAGACACAAATTCTAGTGGGGGTCCAGGGGGCGAAGCCACCGGTCGCTCTGAGGTTTTAAGTGTTTTCAAGGCTAAGGAGGACCGTCAAATTGCCAAAAATAGACGTTTAATTTTGAAGTTCAAACTTTGAATAGCTTTGGTCTCTGGACAAATCCCCTACTGTTGGAGTTTATATAGGCAACAATTCTTATGGGGGTCCAGGGGCGAACTCCCCAGACGCTCTCAGATTTGTTTTCCAGGAGTAAAAAAAAGGACGTGAAATTGCCGAAAATAAAGGCTTGTTTTATTATGGATATGTTCATAATCATCAATTTTTAAACTTTTAGTCAGTGTAACAACTGTGTATCATTTCCGTCTACATCTCCTCCCCTGAATGTCTCTTCAGGAAGTCTTTATAGGTACTGCGATCCGTACATGGGCGGTACATTTCCACTCGAACGGATTGATTCTCCCAGCCCTGATTTAGGAACACCTATGCATGCATACTCGTGAGTGATTGCCGGTGGACACTTCGTTTTAATTGGTAATTGATAAAATTCGCCAAAATACTTTCAATCAGTCTTGCTAGACGGATATCCCTGTTGATATCCAGGATCTTGTGGAGAGAGCATCTGTTTTTCATTGAGTCGAACGCAGCTAAGATGTCAACCAACACTGCACTGGTTACTTTCTCTTCCCTGAAACCATCTTTGATGTGTTAAGTGAGGTTGAGTATTTGGCTTGTCATAGACTTGCCAGGGCGGACGCAAAACCACAGCTTGTTCAGGGATGAGCATTTCGTCAACGTCTGGTCCAATTCTATTGAGCAGGAGTCGTTCAATCTTGTATGTGTGGCAGAAGCTGGCACCATTGCATGTGCTTTCTTCCAGTTCTTGGGGAAACTGAATTGTGGCTAGGCAATGGTTGTACAACTGTAACAGCCATTTCTTAAAGGTACACACCGGCTTACTGTTTACCTAATTTAATGATGTGGAATAACAGACAATAATTTTTAAATGGTTGTCGTAAAAAAAAATCATCAAAATACCACGTAATTAACGAAAAATGTGTAAAAAACAAAACACGGTCAAAGGTCAGCTTATACGTTTTTCCAGCCGTTGCAACTGTCAAGTTTACGTGACAATGTTGCGCAATGTTGTAAGTAGACTGGTGCTCTGTTTAAGTATGAATTATTACAATAGCGAGGCATGGGGATCCAGACTTCATATCCATCCAGCACAAATTCACGTGTAAATGAAAAATACATATTATCGTCGTGGTGCTATATACGTCTGATTATTCAGAAATAGCACGCCCTATTATGCTCTTCCAGCCCCCCCCCCCCCCCCCCCCCCCCGTCAAATGTCAGTGATTCTGCCTCTTGTACAATTTTAAAATTCACGTGTAAATAAAAAACAGACATAAACGGACAGTTTGTATTCTGTGTACGACGAACTGGATGAACTTACTAACAATGGAGAACGTTTCTTCGACATCCAAGGATCGGTACCAAAAAAAAACATCGCAAGGAAAAACCAGAAGGCGGTCCAACGAAAAGTAAAAAGTAAAAAACAAAAAACAAACAAAACGATAAATCCAAAGGGAAAGCCAGCATGTGCCAAGCGAGCCTCCCGCCTTCGCTGCAAACGGATTGCCTTTCTCCTGGCAGCTTTAGCGATGGCATTCTCCCGTTTTTCGGGCAATGACTTCACTGGCCAGCCACAGCCACCGCCACCGGTTTGTTGTTGGGCGATTGGGGGGGGGGTGGACATTATGCAGTTATCATAGAAGTAAATAGATCAGCTGTATGGGATAAACCATGGAGGTAGAAATTAGTCTAATTTCTACCTCCATGGATAAACATTCCCCGTCGTCGTCCCGCGTGTGTGTAACGCAGGCAACACATTTCAATAGTTAGGGGATAATAGCTAGGGGTACAGACTAAAACAGTCGTAAAAAAACGTAATCGTTGGTCCGGCACCCTACCCCTCCGACAAGCTCCTAAGCTTACGGCTAGACCGGCAAGCTGGGGAGTTCATGCCCCGGGGTTTGTCTCTCTGGCCCCACGAGACACGGCACCGACTGTACGGGGTATGCCCCAAGGTTTACGTTCCGCGTGCTCCCACGCTGGTGCGCCGTAAAACACGCTTCGGTTGCACGGACTCTCTGAATGCGAATATTACGTTCGATTTTTCATCATTATTTACAAAATTGTATCAATAATCTGAATACACAGTCTTTTTTGTCAAATACTCATAAATAATTGTAAAAATAAAGATTTAAATTTGGTTCAGTAATTTACTTTTATACGGCTGGAAGTAAAACTAACTCCGAAGATCACGTGATTTATCCGAACCACTTTTTTGGTTCGGATAAATCGTTTTTTGAAAAATGCTCGAAAACGGAAAAATTTGATGGTTTCTTTTAGGAACCATTCTTATCCATTCCTGGAAGACCCTTTAAGTCATATGTTAGCCTATTTTGTAGCCCAAATAGCCCAACGAAGCCGGTGTGCCCCTTTAACAACAGGACCAAAGTACGTAATCTGCCAAGTGGAAAAGTTATCTACGCCACTTTCCTTTCCTTGTTTTAGTGAGAAGATAATCGTGTCCAGCTCTTCCAGAGTCATGGGTCGAGTGTGAGCTTGTTTTGGGGGTTTCATCTTTCCACTTTTGCTGTTCAGTAGCAGTTGGTTGTTGTGTGGTGCTTTAGGGTCAAGAGACAATTGTATGACCTAGATAAAGTTTGCGTTTTCATAAAGGTTTGGAGAGGACGCACTGCACACAAGACCTTATTTGCGTTGTTTTCTTTACTCATTAATTAAACTTACTATATTAAAATTAACAACAGATTGGTATGATTTAAGATCTCCACTTTCATGATTGGTAAAATGTCAAAGTCACCAAGATGATGATTTCAAAAACACTTTAAGAGTAAGAGACTGTAAATAACAAAGGGTGGCTACGGTCAAAAATAGATTTTCTTTATACTTTCAAATGTGATGGACCTTTGCCTATTCTCAATGCCACGTTAAATATACCCTTAAAAAACAAAATATAGAAAAATATTTTCCTAAGAAGTTATTGGTAGATGGGTTCTTTGAGGCTGCATTCAATGTATCAAAATAATCACCAGATGTGTGGATGGGTTATGCCATTAATTTGGACTTTTTCAAAGTATCAAAGTATACCATTTTTGACAGCTCTTTTTTGACACACTTGTGTCCTTGAGCAAGGCACTTATCATAATTGCTCCGTATTTTTTTTATTTTTATTTTTTATTTATTTATTTATTTATTTATTTATTTATTTATTTTTTTTTTTTGGGGGGGGGGGGGGTAGAGCCTTCTGCTTTACCAGCCAGGCTTCTGATGGATGATACCCAAGCCAACATCCTTACGAACTGTGAAGGGGGTTAACCTGTTTCAGCCTTGAGTGGCTTACTGGCCTTGTGTGTCTGGCGACTTCCAAAAAAAAAATGATAATAAAACAAAACTCATAACCTATATGGTAGTGCTCCGCTCGACGACGACCATTTATTTGCACCAGGTGATATTTCGTGGCACGATTTTGTTTGACGAGCGGGCGTCTTCCACTTCAACCCATGTTGTTTCCAAACATAAAAGTTTGGCTGCACGCTTGGCTCAATTTAAAGTTTGTGAAAACATTGACTTCTTAAACTTCTATTAACTTCTTATGTCAAGAAAACATACCTTGTCTATAATTGATGGTGTCATGTCTGCTTCATTCCAGCATGTGTCATCGAATAGATAGTTGTAGAACTTGATCCCACTCTCCTTGTCAAAAAATCCTTCCCAATAAGCAGTCAGGTCACTGACCTCTTGAAAGTCAACCTCATTTGATCCTGGTATGCCATCATGTACAACTCCAGCTTGAGGGGGTGATGTGTCGACTGTAATCTACATGATTCAAATACTAGTGAAGTTTTGAACTGCGTAATGATGTTTACCTTTGCCTTTATCACTTTATTTGAGTTGTAATACCTTTTTTCTTTCGTTTAGTCAAAATGTTAAATTACAACCAGAACTAATATGTTCGTCACCTGGCAAACACAATTAGGTTAATGATGACATCTCAATACAAAACACGACGATACGATTCGCAACCGCAGTTCATGTTAAACTGGCAAAAGTCAAGTCACAAGAGTCAAATGGATTTTCATGGCTTTTGGCAGTAAACAATAAAAAAGACTCATACATACTTTCGAGATCTTAAATTTTTTGTATACCTATTGCCAAATTGCTTATATCCAACGAGTGTACAGATCGTGTTCTATCTACGGCTGTTTTGAGTCATCCACTAGCATGATATAATATTTTTTTTTTAAACCCGAGGGCTGTTGCTGCATTTTATCTTTGAGTTTTTAACTAAATTGATGAACACCCCGATGTACAATTATGAACTTGCTTGAAATAATAAATAAAAATAAAAAATAAAAAAAAATGTTGTGAACCCAATTTGCAATGCTGCCTCTATTTACGCTTTTCGCAACAATCCGAAGGGTAGTTTTGTGGCTTTCTTGACATAAGTTTCATTTTCGCGTTTTATTCTGTTCTAGGCTTAGTTACACTGAAACACTTTCGTTAAGTTTCAAACGTGATGTAGTTCAAGTACAATTATTCTTTCCCCTGACTTTTGAAAACATTCAAATAAACTTTATGAATGGTTCGGCTTTCACAAAAGTTTAAGGTGTTAAAGTGATCAAACGGCTATTGTATGAACAAATCCTGTGTAATAGAGTCAAAGGTGAGGTTGGCCTAATGCCAACAAGTACACTGCGAAGCACACAAAGATAATGTGTGCAATAGACCGATTGCGCGACAATGTTTACATGCAGTCACGTGACCCCTATCGGGTATGATGTCATACAGCTGGTGAAAAAATACGTGTTAAGAGATAGGCCGTGACACAGAGTGAGTTAGAAAACAGTCGATTTTACTTTCGTTAAGCGATGAATTAGTTAATCATCAGCCCCTTTATTTAAAGTAGTATGGTATGGCATTAATTTAAATCACATCTCTGTTTCATAATTTAACTGTTTTCATAATTTTTCTTCTGAAAAGAGGTTTTTTAGCCATGCACTACCGGCGTCGGACGACTATTATGTAGCCACACGTCTGTTTGTAATGTTGGCCTAAATCACTGTAAAAAAGGATAAACAACGTTGGAAAAGTGAGCACTAGCCTTGCAGAATTTCAAATAGGCAAAGGAATCACACAGTTTTGGAAAGCAATTTCTTTGGAGGATTTCAGCTTCAAAACTTTGAAATTTTTGTGTTGAAAAGTGTGTGTTGATCGCGGTCGTCTGGTCTAACGTTCCGTCGTGCACTGTACACATTGTGCACATTTATACGGTACTTTTACAATTTTCAAGACTTGCTGGAACTGTCCTTACTGGGTTTATTCAGCCACTTGAAGGTCTTTGATACAAACTCTGGAATATCTTTCACAGATTTCGAGCAAAAAAAGCCTCGATCGAATAAACTAAATGCATTAATCATCGTGTACCGTACCACCCTTTCCTATGGAGGATAATCTGTGTGTTTACATTTTTTACCCAACAGGGGTCACGTGACGTAGGTCGCGCAATCGGTCTATTGTCATACAATTGTGTTTTGCTACATAGAAATTTACACGTATTACTACTTTAAGTTGTAAACTTCGAGAAGGGTTGACCGAGTTACTCCAAATGAAGCGGCAATATCTTTTCAAGTATTTATAATCAACAAGTACTGTACATTTGCCATTTGCCATATGTAACAATCATTCTAAGACCTATCAAGGTTTTACCTCATATTAATTTGGAGAAAAAAAGTATTACCAAAGCTTTTTGCGATTTCAAGACGGAGGATTGTGAAATAATCTACCTGCTTTCGTTTGGAAAAAATAACCCCATTTGCATTAATTGACCAATTTTATACTTGTACCAATGTGTTCATGTAATATAGGTCTCCGTCGACAAATGACCATGAGTTTTGCGCCTTATATACGTGGCTTACAGCATCGGCCGATTTTTATTTGTTTGGTTTTACAGGTTTGTGTTTGATTGACTGTAAATATTGTTTTTCACTCTAGTTCTGTGTTGGTCTTTTGCGTTGCTTTACCTTTGTAATCTTTTCAATTAAAAAAATATTTTAAGTTGTGAGTTTCAATTTTTAGTGCTAAGTTTTTGTAAAATCTGGTTCTCATTAGAAAGGTTTGTTTTAAAAAGTTAAATAAAGCCAGTTTCTTTTTTTAATGTAAATACATTTTTGGTTTGTCCCAAATTTGTTTGAGAAGTTCGCGATCTTTCCCATCAATCCCCTTTTTGTCTTTTGAGCTATCCCAGTCACTCTCAGAGTGTACCATTTTTCAAAAGATCAGTTGATTTTATTTTTATTAAGTGAGTTCCCCAAGCATTTAGTTTAATTTGATTTATTCAAGCGGTCCATTTTCAGATTACATTACCTTGAATGCTCTTGATGTTACTAGTCTAGCATGGTTGGTAACCGTCAGTGCAATGTAATAATCAAAGTTATGGGTAGCTGCAAAGTTAGATGGGCTGAATCTGTAGTCTACTTTGTAACAGTCACCTGCTGGGATACACAAACAGCTTCCAGGATCACAGTCTTCAATGTCCTATTAAAACATCCAAATTCAAACTAATTAGGTCACTCAAATTTGCAAAGCAATTTATTTCTACCAAGATGGAACTTCAATTTCAAGGAGAAGTGAGAACAAACTTATCTCAAATTTCCAGCTTATCGAGTCAAATTTGACATTATTCCAACGGGCAATTTTTGAGAGATAAAAGCTCCATAGCCTACATTACTTAAAAAGGGATAATAAAATCCTAAACATGAAGATAACAACCTTATTTTTAGGTTTTTAAGCGACACTTAAATGTAAACTTCATTACACCTCATTTATACAAGAACCAGCGCCGTTACTAGGGTAAAATTTTAGGGGGCACAAGGGGGTGCACCATTTATCCTAGGGGGCACTTTGGCCAACTAAAACTGTAGTTCCCGTTTGTATTTTTTCCTAAACACGCCCCTTTTCAGTGTTTTCTGAGGTGTTGACGTAAAACAAAATACATTATGTGTGTAAATAATTCAAAATAGTTCTTAAAACATTGAAATTACTACGTAAATGCTTATAAAATGTAACATTTTGTTCTGGTAATTTTTAATATCAAAAGTCCAGATTTCAAATGGGGGGGGGGGGTGGCAACCGGAGGGGGAGGGGGCACGTGCCCCCCATACCCACCCCCCCTTAGTTACGCCACTGACAATAATTTAAAAAGACTAACTCATTACCTGATTAATTTTAACTGCAGCCATTTTCTTGCTTTCAACTTCCACCCCCGGTGTAGTTGTAGTAAGGAGTTTCCACTCGATGGTTCGAACCCCACTGTGGATGTCATATGTCCTGAACTCAACACTGAAATATTAAAAATATTTGTTTTACTATAATGTCAAGGAAGTTTGTCTTACCCATTACAGTTAAACAGCTTATAGATTTGAAGAATTTAACGTATTTATTTTCAATAATAAAGCGATAGCTTAATTATTTATTTAATTGTGTTTTGGGGGTTTCATTACATCTTTACTAAAATACAACAAAGACACCACTGAAAATGTTAAAGGCCACTCATATATGAGCCCTCTCATATACTATGGTGTTTAAAGATGGTAAAACTAGTGATCAAATTTCTGGAAATGTTTGAATAGTTTGCATGCAATAAGTATTTTTTTCACACAGACAAGGCTTTTTTCCGTGCCATTCGTGTAGTACCAGGCACCTTCTTTTATTAAGGTGCATGTTTATACTCTAAAAGGTTAAGGTTGTTTTGCAAAACGTTGATTTCTGATTTTAATCTTGTAACATAAATATATTGTACACTTTGATAATGTGACATTGTTCAACTTTGGTTTCAAGGAAGGTTAAATCACAATAAGTACAGGTTATTTACAGATTATATTGAATAATTAGAATGCATATGAAATTTTAAGCAGTGAATAGAAAGAGTAAAGCCTTTTGGAAGCACAATGCGAATTATTATACATCCAACTGCCACGAAGTGATTATATTAGGGAAATTACTATTTGTTTAAAGTTAATTGTACATTTCAAGAAAAACGAAAACGAGTATTATGTTGGTCATCGAGCCTTAAAGTTGGTGTTGGGGATAGGTTGATAAAATTGAAGGAGTGTGAAGTTAATCGTACCCATTCAGGGGCTTAACCCTATCAGGACCGGGGGGCACAATGTGCCCCCCCTCCTACCGATTTTTCCCCGTAACTTGTTAACGCTTACTCCGATCTGACTTTTCCCAAAATGAACCTACAATCATAATGGCAAAAAATAATTGATACCGGTGGTTAGCTGTTGCCATGGCAATCCTTGGTTTGACCTTGGGTTACACGATTTTACTGTTTTTTTTGTGATTTTTTTAAAACTAGTTGAACATAATTTCCACTTGTTTTTGATTTCTTTGCCAGAAAAGTGATTGTGATGAGTAACGTGATAGTCTGAATTGGTTTTGGGAATTCAAAATGGCCGCCATTTTTGGCAGCCATCTTGGATTTTGTGTTTTCAGCCTGTAATTAGGGGGTCAAATTATATCAATTTTTGTAACAAAATAATATTTTCAACATGCTAATTTGTTACTTTTCAGACACAAACAAATTTCGATTTGTCAACAAAACCTTATTATTTCTCCCTGGGCCCTTGGCGGCGGCCATTTTGATTTTAAAGTGAAAAATAACGCAAATAACCTCTTTTTTCACCCAAAAATGGGATATATTAATGGATTATAACGCACCCAAAGGTGACTACAGTAACCAAATTAGGTTCAAGTTATATTGATCTTGTGAAAATGTGCAAGTTTGCCAAGTTTCGAAACATTCGGACGAAAAATACAGAAGTCATGGGGAAAAAACTATTTTTGACAAAAAATGGGCAAAAAACAATCAAAAACGCCCTCTAGTGACGATTTTGGAAATTCTTTTGACGTCATCATGTAGAAGTCGGTAAAATGAACATTTGTGGCAAGTCTCATCAAAATCATCATGGAAAATAAGAAAGGGGGGCACTATGTGCCACCCCCGGTCCCTGTACATCCAAAAAAAAGCCCGGTCCTGATAGGGTTAACAATTATCATGATCAAGATGCAATTTTATAACATTAGAGTCACAGGTACATTCTTCACGGGTTAAAATATTCCATTGCGGTATAATTGTCTGAAATGTCACTTGTAAACTGACATTTTGCAAGGAGAGGATGAGCGACAGCCTTAATGATTTAAGAGAGAGCTAAATGATTGAGAACTTGACCAGATTCAAGATTAAAGCAGATTGAATTATAATTATTTTGAGCAACTGGGGCCTTTAAAACGTATAGTACATCAATAATTACCACAACTGATGTACTGGTTTAGCTGAGTGTACGAGGATCGAAAGAACAATGTATTAATCCCAGTATACTCAACAGTTTTATTCAGATAGAAGAAGCTCATTTAAAAGAGTTTTCTTCCAAACAAACCAGTTAAGGCTCTATTTTGGCTTGTCTTGTTAAAATGCTATCAGTACATAAAACAGTCACAGAACTTCTAAAAACATTAAGATGAGACATATTATTTGTAAGTAATCCTGTGGTGATTATAAGGTGTCGTATATATATTTTCTGAATACTTTCAGGGTTCAAATCTTGAGAAATCTACCCACTACCCGTGGAGGGAGAGACGATAGAGTCGAGGGTTATCCACTATCCTGGCACAGTCGATCTGAAAGGACCGTAGCCAAAACCACCCAACCTGTTACAACTGATCGTGTGATAACCAATGGATTATGTATCACCAACCGATAATGTATCATAAATTGACCGATAATGTATCACCAACCGATAATGTATCACAAATACTACATTATCAGTTGTAACACCTAAGCAAATACAGCGGTAGTATTAATCAACGTAGTCACTTTCCCACCATGTATGAGGCTGACAATAATTGAAAGTGTTCATTTAGATAAAACTATAGTGATATAAAAATACAAAACTGATCAAATCAATCAGCAGGCCTAATTCAACTGATGTGAATGCTGATAAGATCTGTTAAATAATGTTCTTTAAAAATTGTTATTTTAAATAAATGTAAATGATATCAATCATTAAGAAGGGGCTATAGTATTTTGATTCTACTGTCTCTCTGTGTGTGTTTACATGAAACTAAAAGGTTTAACATGTACAGTTTTTGATTTCACACCTAAAAATTACATCTACAAAGCTGGCCTTGATCATTGCAAATTAACTGGATGCATCTTGTCTCAAAGTGAAGAATGTAAAAGAATTTAGCATGAAGTAGAAAGTAGAAAACTAGTAAAATTTGCGGGCACACCGGCTCTTTTTAGAGCCACCACTCCCCATAAAAGATTTTTTACATGTTGTACCCGTAATTTTACTATTTTACTAGTTAAAGTTTCCTATTCTTCGCAACATGCAAAGCTTCGAACATTATTTATGAAACAGCAACAAAAATTGTTTTTCCTGTTGGCTCAGTGTAAAGTGCGCTACTCAAATTGAACCACTGAACAAAAAATACACGTAGCTAATTGGTTTTGGTTCCATGTAGATGTACTTTACCATATGCTTTTTAAAGATTATATTAAAGCCAAACTGTACCTCATATCTTGCAAATCGACTGAATTGTGAATAGTTAAATTCACTTCACCGTCCCGGACCAGCCACAAATATTCAATAACTGGAGGTGAGGAATCAGCATGAACCAATACACTGTCTCTTATGTAATCACCGGCAAGATCTCTGGCCTCTACCCAAAAGCGAATGGAATCACCATCTACCAAGCTCAAACTATAAGTTGCTTGTGTGTTATTAGCTTCGTTTCCCCAGTGGTCTGAGTTGTTATCTGTCACAGTGTCTAGTGTCCTTCCACCTCTGTGGTCAATGGCATTTAAAACACGGAATTCTGCAATACCGAGGGCATTGGGGATGCCTGCACGGCCACGCTGTCCAAAATTCTGATCATAGTCTAAGACAAAAACCAAATATAATCTTATTTTAAATGGTGGCTTATCAATACTTGCTATATCCTAAGGTGTTTTTATCAAAATACACAATCTAATACAGTGACCTCCGCTTGATTTCACAAAGAGTATGCACCACCAACAACAGTTGATCACTCCACTGATCATCTAAGCCCGCTGCAAATTACAACCAGCTAAAGTGTAGCCACTGTCATAATCATGACGAAGTACTAAAAACTACATGTGCACGATTTCACATGCCGTTTAGATACGCACAAAATAGTTATTGCTACACGTACTCACGTGCTATATCGATTATTCGCGTGAGCATGATCTGCCAAAGCTGCAGCATTTGTGCACGTTGCATGCCATTTTCTCTTGCCATAGCATTTGGTTACATACTTTACATCATTTACAATGTACAGTGTTGTATACTAATTTCCTTCCCATAATAATTCCACGCGAAAGAAATTTTGTATACTTTCCTCTTTGCAATATAATTTGTGCACAACGGTTTTTCGCACATGTTGTACTCCACTTTTTCAGAATATGTTCTTATTCAAGTTGTCAATCACATTACTCTAGCCTTGTACCCACTGCTACCTATCTGCTGTATAACCCAATTTTACACACGTCATACCCCTAGCTACCATGAAAGTTCTCATTGGTCTAGATTCCAATTTATGAGTAAAAATGTCTACTCACCATAATCAATAATATCACTTGCCCAGTGACCAATGGGTTTCAAAAGACCACGGTTATGATGATACGTATTGATGAAATGGCTCTGCCAGTCCAGTACTACAGGGGTTGTTCTCCCAGTCATACTTAAAGAAGTGATCCACTCATAGTTTGTCCCCACACTTGCCGAGAGAACTCGCAATGGAAATGTGTCTTGGATGGTCACATCATTCGGGTCATCGTCAAAGAAAACAAAGCGTCTACTAAGACGAGTGTTGCCAGCAATATCAAAAACAGTCAAGACGATGGAGTAAACACCTTGAGGGAAGTTTGAACACAAACGTTTTGGCCTTCAACTTCAAAATGTTATCTTGCTAATAACCTAAGTCTTGGTGCAGATTGGGTGTCTCTGTCTCTAAAGTAAATACAGTTACATAATACTCTAATTAAATTGTGCAAAGCTTGGTAAGTTTGTTATGATTCACTTCAAACTAAACTGAAATGTACAAAGCCCGGGAAGGGACAGTGGTAAGAAAAATGTAGAGGAGCTAATTCGTTCGCACGGTTTATTAATCCGTTCGAACGAGTTAGCAATCCGTTCGCATGGATTAGTAATCCGTTCGAAAGAATTAGTAATCCGTTCGAACGTGTGAACGGCTAATTCGTTCGCAGGCGTTTAGCAATCCGTTCAAACAGTTTAGTAATCTGTAAGAACGAAATAAGAATCCGTTCGCACGGTTTAGCAATCTGTTCAAACGAATTAGTAGTCCGTTCGCACGGTTTAGCCATCGAGGCATGCAGCACGCATGGTTATGATCCACCCACAACAATAGACTAAAGATGTCTGAGGAAAACGGAAGTAGTTGCAGTTTTTTAACTAAGGGGGGGGGGGGGGGGCACAGGGGGAACTTGCCCCTATTTTATTTCCGTGCATCCCCGTGTGCCTTCTACCCCCATTTAAAATATCTGGACTTTTGAGAAAAAAAAATACCCTAATAAAATGTTACATTGTGAGCTTTCATGTAGTAATTTCAATGTTTTTGTAAACCATTTCTCTGCTTACACGCAGATAGTGTATTTGATTTTACCACTTCAGATTATCTGATGAAAGTACTAAACAGAATAACAAAAGCACTGAAAATGGGCTTTTTTAAGAAAAGTGATTTTTTTTAACTGCCAAGAAGTGCACCCTTGAAACAATGGTGCCCCTAATATTGTACCCTAGTTTCCCCGCTGAGTAGTCGTTCTGATGATGACGGTCCTAGTAAATTTGTCAATCTTTATTAGTTTGATTGGATAAAGAAAAATTGTCAATTGAAAAGAACAAATAACAAGGCTATCTTATCCAATATTGTTGAAATAATAATTTTAAAAATTACAAAGACGGCAGTTTCCCTCCGCCATCCTGAATGTATTGTTGCGGGTGGATCGTACGCATGCATGTAGTGTCCTTTAACACCCCTGCTAATTCGTTCGAACGGATTACTAATTCGTTAGAACGGATTGTTAATTCGTTCCAACGGACTACTAAACCGTGCGAATGGATTACTCATTCTTTCGAACGGATTACTAAACCGTGCAAACGAATTAGTAATTCGTTCGAACGGATAACTAAGTCGTTTGAACGTATTACTTAACTGTGCGAACGGATTACTAATTCATTCGAATGGATTACTAAAACCATGCCAACGGATTAGCCTCTGTATTGTTTTTTTCTTACCTATGTCACTTCCCGGGCTTCGAAGAAATGTTTTTCTTTTAACACATTTTATATACAGCGGCTGCCGTTGTTGCCACTGCATTGGTCGTGATCTAATTATCCACGCAATCATTTCTTCTCTACTAAAGACTTATGCAACAGCTTACTTGTAAGATTCCACAGTACCCACTGAAACGACTTGAGTCGCTTCAAAATGCACTTGGCCGCTAACTACTCAACTCTGTTTTACAGTCTATGATCAAATTACATTCCTTAATCTTTAAATTTTTGACAGACCGTGGATTTTTGCAAGAAAAACTCTAGCATCAAAAACTATAACATGATTGGCTCTATGATGCCAATCAGTTTTAGTTCTGTTTGCATAAATATTTCGTTGACGGACACTGTTTCCTGACGAAAGACAGAGCATGATTTACGAAACGTCGAGTAAACCACCGGTTCTTCTCAGAGCCACCACCACTCAAAATAAATTTTACACAAAGTGTTACCGCAAACCTATCCTCCAATTGTCTGTCCATCATTCAACTCTTTAAGTTTCAAATTAAACTTGTAGTCATTATTTATAAATAAAAAATTGTAAAATTCTGTACAAAGTGTACCTCCGAATCACTCCATATGTACTTACCAGTACGAGGTAAGGTGACAGACGGACCAGATTCAGTAACGTTGTTATAAACTGCTGGACTGTCAAAGCTTTCCATTAACTCATCACCTTGTCTATGTAATTGTCTTACTTGCAGGTGATACTCTTTGAGTGCTTCATTGTCAGACCAGCCTTGCCATGTGACAATGATTTTTGCCTATGCAAAAACAAATGTTATGTTAGAATGTAAGCAATTCCATAAGTACACTAGCCCCACAAGTAGTACCAATGCGCTGGACTTCCTCCGCTCCGTGGCCCTATACGCCCACGTATATGGCAAGCCAAATGCCCAATGATTCGTTAAACTCTGAACACTGTTTTTCAACCGATAAACACTGTTTTTCGAGAAAAACAATGTTTATCACTTGATAAAACAAGTTTATCTCGATAATAGAGTTTATTGCGTAACGCTGTAAGCTGATTTAACACCGGGAAATATGAATATTCATGTCACAGTTGGTTGCTAAGCAAGCGTTGTTGTCAAGGCGCAATCAAGACGTGTTCCATTGTTCTTTCCAACCAACCAAAGCAATGCATTTCGGGAAAAGGGGCGATCGTCTTTCTGGGAAACGTCATTGAGTTTCTGCCACCAAGGAGTCAAGACAGATTTGGTTTCGAAAAAAATTGGCTCACCTTTAAACCTTTCTTCCGGCTCTAAATCCTAACAGAATTGGCTCTGGATCAACCAGTCTTTGGCCAGACATGTATAAGAATCTTTCCAACTTATCTGGTAATTAGCTGGGAACTCGTACGTATTAAAGTATCCAGTCAAATGGCGCGGAATCGGGGTGAAAATCGAAGGCGGGGGATGGGACGGGGTAGACAAACAAGGAATCCGCGGTAAAAACTTAGCTCCTTTTTCCAGGTCTAACACAGCGTCTCGACTGTTAAGGGGCCGGGGTACCAGCAGCAGTGATAGACAGACCAGAGCCCAGGCGAATACCAGG
This sequence comes from Marthasterias glacialis, assembly GCA_911728455.2. Classification (NCBI taxonomy): domain Eukaryota; kingdom Metazoa; phylum Echinodermata; class Asteroidea; order Forcipulatida; family Asteriidae; genus Marthasterias; species Marthasterias glacialis. The sequence continues at coordinate 7,818,675 of OU452240.1, forward strand.
GCAACGCTGACCTCTGGAAACTACGGAAGCGTAGTTAGGACATACCGAAAAAAAAAATTGGGCTCCACTATTCTGCCCGGGCGGATTACTATTTCGCCCGGGCGGACTATTATTCCGCCCGGGCGGATTATCATTCCGCCCGGGCGGATAACTATTTCGTCCGGGACGGAATAGTAATTCACCCGGGCGGAATAGTAATCCGCCCGGGCGGAATAGTGGAGCATGATTTTTTTTTTCAGGCATCGCAAGTTCTACCGGATGATGTGGGCGAAATTTGAGCTACAGGCAGATAAGAAGCTCCTAGAAGTGTTGGGGGAGGTGAAGCAGATCGCTTACTAGCCGGACCGATTGGTAAACCATCGGGTGAGTTCAATAGGCCTAATGCTGGTGCAAGTACAGCGAGAGTAGTAACGTTAGGTATAACGAGTACAGGGAATACGGGAGTATTGCAAACATCAAGTGTTAATGAGTCGATAATCGTGAACATGCCGCAGATTAATGCAAACATTAATAGTCACAATACTTCATGGCCTTTACATGTAGCCCAAGGTATTACAGGCAAACAGTCCCAAAGCATGGGTATAGGTATACAAAGACAAGATGGAATAGGGGTGAACATTTAGACTTTTTCTGGCAGCTTGCTGTTTAATCTGAATGGTAATAGTCGGAGCTTGGGTCAATCAGGCACGTCAGGAATCAGTAACTCTAGTGGGAGTTTATTGCACAGTTTGGCCAACTCTAATCAATATTCAGGATGTTCAATGCATAACAGGGATGGAGCATATGGCAGGTTAGGAGTGGCATCATCTTCAATAGGACTGGGGGGTGCCCAACCTTCGAATGCAGCGTGCAATACAAATACAGTCGGTAGTACGCTGGGTCCAATTAATTGCACAGAGGGCTCTGGAGGCATACCTGTTGTGAATAGTAACATGTTGCATATGAGTTTTCCATCAACTTCTTTCAATCCTTTGACATCGTACAGATGTCAAAGTATTTGACCTTGATTTCGAAAATCTTTTGCCATATTAGTGGGGCTAGGCAAAGATACTTGGGCTAGGCTGATACTGACACATTCAAACACGCATCGAAGCCATGATGGTCGATGTTGCGCATGTGCGCTGTACAGCGCTATGACTTACGGCATAAATCTTTCTGCGCTCGCACCTTGCCATGTCCGAATTTGTTGTCTGTAGCTATTTTTTTGTTTGTTTGTAAGATTCCCGTTTAAGAATCTACGGAAGACGTACACAATATGTCAAAACTTATTGTGTATGAACACAAAGTCATCATGTACGCGATACTTATCGGGTATGTACACAATAAGTTGGGAATTATTGTGTACGTACAGGATAGATACCGGGTATGTACACCTTAAGTTATCGGACTGGAGGGTGCCCAACCTTCGAATACAGGGTGAAATACAAATACAGTCGGTAGTACGCTGGGTCCAATTAACTGCATAGTGGGCCCTGGAGGCATACCTGTTGTGAATAGTAACATGTTGCATAATGAGTTTGCCATCAACTCCTTCAATCCTTTGCAATCTGTTTGTAGCGAGCGAACTGGGCGAGGGTCTACCGCAAACATTGAAATCCAAGATCATTACTAGCGAGTATGTGGATTTTGCTACGATTTTAGAGAAGAGCGAGCCTAGTACAAGTATAGTCTAGTGTCTAGTGTTGAGCGGCAATAAACCTAGCCTTTCGTCAAGGCCTAATTCGTTGCTTATAAACAGCTAAGCAGCCGCAAAGACAAATACTAGTCAGTGCGTACGATCAAGTGGCGAAGCTAAGAGGGTCTTTGCTGTTTTGTTGTTGCTGAATTATTCATAAAATTCCAAACTTAAAAAAAATACTTTGAGGATTGCTACACGAAGCACTAGTGAGATTACACAACCCTAAGAAGTAAAATATAGTGCCAACATCTATATATCCCATGACACATAAATACCATAACAGCAAATTTACTGGCATTGTGCATGCTTTTACATGTTATGTGCGTGCATTGGATATAAACAGTGCCATGGCACTCTCCAAGTATGTCTTAGACTAACTGGTGACACATGTTTTCATTTTTGTTTCAAATGATTTAAACAAATGTAATTTAAGAGAATACATAATGCAAATAAATAAAAATATAAGTATACCTCCGAAGTGATGTAGCTCCCAGGATGCAACATTGTAGTTTGGCATCCACTGGATACACAGTGATTGGGTTTATCATAGTCAAAAGTGAAAGATGAAACGCGTGAAGCTGTTCTGCCATTATAGTACCGTGTCCGAACTATGTTAGAGTTATCCCTGTCATAAAGTTTCAAATATCCGCCACTTGTCGAGTAAAACTCACACCTAATGCTGCACACAAAGTAAAAACCAACTTTGAACTGTTAAATAGCAATCTAAAACACCATCATTTTGCAGAATTTTGTGCAAAAAATTTCATCTTAGCTGAGGTAATAAAAATTGCAAATTATCAATTTTGGCCGGAAAAACTAGAAAACACTTAAGTTTATGCTTTACCAACCTGTCTCCACTTGTCAGTGCTAAAGAGGTGTAGTTTAAGTTGAATGACTCATTACAATGGACAAGGGATGAATTGGGGTTATCTCTAGACCCCCCTGCTGCACACAGATGTGATGATGTGATTGAGTGCCTTCGGACTCCAGCTCCTAAAAAAGGTAAATAATATTACGATACGGCATTGGTGCTGAAGAAGAAGAAGAAGAAGAAGAAGAAGAAGAAGAAGAAGAAGAAGAAGAAGAAGAAGAAGAAGAAGAAGAAGAAGAAGAAGAAGAAGAAGAAGAAGAAGAAGAAGAAGAAGAAGATATACAATATACAAACTACAAGGGCTGTTCCATTGACTCTACAAAAAACAAAACTGAAATAAAAGTAAAAGTAAAAATGGCCAAATTGGCACAGTCGCAACATTAATTTAGATCAACCAGGTGATGTCATCCTTCACAATTGTGAAAATTGCGTTATTTATGTTCCATTTATTTTCGAAAGCCTGGAAGTTGTTCTGCGATTTGTAGAAAAGGAATTCGGACATGATTCGTCGATGTGTCCTGTTCTCTGCCAGTGGTTAGTGATTTTCTTCGGCAGGTCATTGAGCTTTTCGTTGAAACATTTATACAGAGTTTTAGTGGATGCTGTCAGTCCATCCGTGTCTGCCATGATTGTGATGTTGTGTGGTGCGGGAGGGCCATTGTTCTCTTCAAGAATGCCCCGGCGTTTGTTATGTCCGGTAGCGTCGAAATTTGCTGGATATTGAAGAGATGAGAAGTTGAAAATCCGTGAGGTCCTTTGAGAGACATCTGGTTGATATCCTAAGTGTTTTATCTTTCTGGAAATGTTCTGGAGGGTGCCAGGATCCGGTATTCACATCCAGAAGGTCCTTGATGAGACGGATCCCACACGTCGCAAGTCGCCGAGCTAGGGCGCCCCCTTCTCCATACACCTCATTAAAGAAATGACTATTAATTGGTAAATTAACAAAAGAAATGAAATCAATGGGAAGTGTTGCAACTCGAGCTCCTATCTTTAACCAGGCAAGCATTAACTCACTGTGGAAAGTGGGGAGATGCGGGAAGAAATTAGGGTCAATGTCAGTAGTGAAGAGTTCAGAATCGAGCCCAAGTTTGCGGTACTGCCTGAAATAATAACGGATGAAGTGAAAATAAGGTTTGTTGTGGGATTTCAACAGGAAATTACGGAGTAAATTAAAACGGAAAGTGAATATGCGTGCCCGGAGACAGGTAAGACCCAGTCCCCCTCTGTCCTGATCCAAAAACACAATACTTTTCTTGAGCCAGCGTCTTTTCCCGGCCCACACGAAGTCTATCGGTTTCTCCTGGAGTTCATCAATTAGTCTTTCGGGTGGGGAGAGTGTGGCCAAAACATGAAGCAGTTTGGATGCGGCGAGTTGATTAGCCACAAGCACCCAACCTCTGAAAGACATTGTGCAAGACAATCTTTTCCATCGTGCGAGACATTTCTCAAGTCTCTGGCGACACATAGACCAGTTGTTTTGAACGTAAGCATTTGAATTGCCTAGGTGAACTCCAAGAAAAACAGAGCCTTCGTTGTTCCATTTAAAACCAAGTGGCTGGTCAGCCCTAGAGACCCATGAACCGACCCATAACCCCTGGGATTTGTCGAGATTTAAACGAGCAGCAGAGGCTTGGCTGTACAAGTTGTAAGCGTTTTTGACAATGTCAAAACCACGGTCTCTGGTAACTAAGACGGTAATATCGTCCGCGTACGCTGAAACGACAAGGTTTTTACCACTTTGGCATGGCAGTTTGAGGCCACTGTCGTGAAGTGTGTTACGTAAGGTATGCAGGAGTGGTTCGATGGCAATTGAAAACAATAGGCCTGATAGTCGGCACCCTTGTCGGATTCCCTTTTCGAAAGGAAAAGGGGAAGTGAGTGATCCGCCCACTTTAACCATGCTCTCGGTGTCCGAAAACATCAACCTGACGTAAGGGATGAAGTTTTGGCCAAAACCCATCGCTTTCATGGTTTTAAACAGATAACCGTGGTCGACATTGTCAAAGGCTTTCTTTTGGTCTAGGTTAAGAGCAGCAAGAGGGATGTTTTCAGAATTACAATACATAAGACTGTCCCTGATGCTATTGACATTGTTGTGGATGGAGCACCCTGGCACTGAGTAACTTTGGTCTGGGTGCACTACTTGCTCGATAACATTTTTCAGCCTGTTAGCCAGAATTTTGGCAAAAAGTTTGTAATCTGTGTTCAGTAAAGAGACTGGGCGCCAGTTCGCAACATCCAACAAGTCACCCTTTTTGGGGAGGAGAGTTGTCACAGCTCTCTTGCAGGAAACCGGCAAGGACCCTGTTGCGATGGAGTCATTAAACAAGGACGTAATATCATGTTTGAGAATAGGCCAAAAGTGCAGGTAGAATTCGGACGTAAGACCGTCAATGCCTGGGGATTTACTACGACCAAGTTGTTTGACTGCAACATCTAACTCTTCGGTTGGGAGAGGCCTATCGCAGTCCTCCGCGTCGCAGGGATAAAGCGTGGGTATGGTTTGAAGCAGGCACTCGCCCGCCTCCTCATCAGTATCAGTGCGACAATACAAATCAGTGTAAAAATGGCGAATGTGCGAATTTATTTCGCCACGATCTTCAGTGATTTCTCCTGAGGGGAGACGAATTTTGGCGATGTGTTTCGCACGAGAGGTCGACTGTTCCATACTGAAGAAGAAGCTAGAGCAAGTGTCTACTTCGTTACTATTTGTAACAAGTATGATTAGAACATCCCCGCTCTAAACTTTTACTGCATTCGTTCCTGTAACCATACGTCACTATTTTCTGTTAAATATGCATTACATGTAAACTATACTCTTTTCAAACTCAAATCACCGTAGGCGGCGGGCTACCTAGTCCCACCGTCATTCATTATTCCGGTTTGAAGACGAGCAGTCAAGTATGTTCTCTGTCTTCACATTTAGAGGTAACGATTTTATTTCTCTCACATAATTCATAATATTTTATTTCATTACCTACTGACCTAAGTTATCTGTAAGTGCCATTAGTTTTCTTCTTGTTTCGGCATTTTACTAAATTTCCTTACATTTTGAGAAATAACGTACTTTGGCAATTTAGAACTGTTTGCCTACAGTGACTTTATTAAACAACTAAATATCTGTATATAATTATTCCTACTATTATTTATGTCTATCAAGATAGACTATTTGTATCATTTACTTATGAGAAATGCTCCTTTTATTCCATTTTGTGTAAATTTCCAAGATGGCGACGCTATTCTAAGTTTTGGCGGGAACTCTAGCGCCATCTTGATTTCATTCTGCCTTAAGCAAACTAGTATTTTATTTAAGTTTAATCTTTTATTACATCTTTATGTGCGGTTTATTTATCTTTAAATATTATTTGTAAGTGTGTCATTCATTATTCCGGTTTGAAGACGAGCAGTCAAGTATGTTCTCTGTCTTCACATTTACAGAACAAACTTCAATCTGCTACCACCAATCAAGAACATGCCGAGTCCTCTATTCTGTCCTTAACTCGACTCTAATACTACTAAGGGTCACATATTTAAAACGAGCTCTGATGAGGGCGCCTCGGGCTTCCTGCTGGTACAAAGAAGCTAGGGCGTCTCTCTGTTCCTTGAGAGAGAGTTGCGTGTCAGCAGACAGATGTGGCAAGGATTGGATCTGCTGGTACCTTCCGAGTTGCCGCGTTTCCGAGTTATTTTATCAGAGAAAGACGGAATACTGTGATATTTTAGACGTGTTCCGAGTTAGTGCCACACAGAAAGACGTCTTTCCCCGATACCGTATATCAGAAATCCGTCTTTCCCTAATACCGTATCTCGGAAAGACTTCTTTCCCTGATACCGTATCTTTCCGAGATACGGTATCAGGGAAAGACGTCTTTCCGAGATACGGTATTAGGGAAAGACGGATTTCCCGGAATACGGTATCAGGGAAAGACATCTTTCCGATACGGTATCGGGGAAAGACGTTTTCTGACATACGGTTTCAGGGAAAGACGTCTTTCCGAGTTACGGTATTTTGGAAAGACGTCTTTCCGAGCTACAGTATTTGGGAAAGACGTCTTTCCGAGCTACGGTATTTGGGAAAGACGTCTTTCCGAGCTACAGTATTTGGGAAAGACGTCTTTCCGAGATACGGTATCAGGGAAAGACGGCTTTCCGAGATATGGTATCAGGGAAAGACGGGTTTCTGAGATAAAGGTATCGGGGAAAGACGTCTTTCTGTGTGGCACTAACTCGGAACACGTCTGAAATATCACGGTATTCCGTCTTTCTCTGATAAAATAACTCGGAAACGCGGCAACTCGGAAGGTCACTTTAAGCTTCCGTAGCTGGATGCTTTCATGTAGAGGACAGAAAGATTAACGTTTGATCTCAGCATTTTTGGCACCAAACATCTGCGTAAGTTGTTTAATTTTGGTCTTGCCAAAATCCCACCAAGTGCGAATATTACTGAAACAGGATTTTTGGGCTTGCCATTGTTTCCAGAAATTAGAAATGGCGTCCGTGTAATCTTTGTTGTCCAAGAGGGAGTTATTAAAGCGCCAATATGGACTACCTCGCCGTGGAGAGGATGATACTTTCCAATTGACAGTGACTGCACTGTGATCGGAAATAGCGCAGGGAATATTTTTGCAAGAGACCATTGATGGAAAAAGGTCATTGGAAAAATAAATTCTGTCAAGTCTGGCCTTGGACATTTGATCTTGTTTACACGGTCCATCCCTAAACCAGGTGTGTTCGCACTCGGCGGGATTTTGACTGCGCCAAACATCACTGACATTCAACTCACTCATCAAGTTTTGGAGCGACTGAGCAACTCTAATCCGTCTTTCAAAAGAGGTAGGAAATCTGTCCAGACGAGGATTAAAAGTGCAATTGAAGTCGCCTCCCACTATTATGTGACCATCATTGTGTTGAGTACAATGAGCCCGGAGGGCATCAACGCATTGAATGGCAACGTGGTCTGTTTGCGGGATTAATACATTGTAAACATGGTAGGTAGTGGAATCTAACACAATTTTATTGTACATAATATGATTTTTAAATAAAGTGTCAGAAATCAAAATATCACATTTACAGTTATTTTTAACCAAGGTAATGACCCCTGCCCCACGGGTATCCCCGGGCTAGCAATGGACGTGATAAGGCCAGTGTTCCCAACACGAAGAGTCCTCATTTAATTTATACGTTTCCTGCAGGAAAACTACGTCAGGATTTTGAAGAGTTAAGTCAACGTATGCTGACACTTAGATTTTTGAGTTGCTCGTAACACCCTCGGGTGTTTAGGGTAGCAATGCTAAGTGCCATAAGAAAGATAACAAAACTGTTCATTTTTGACGAGTGAAGAGAGGTTCATCAGGATCCAGTCTTTTGATGAGTAGCCTAAGCCTCTGCTGCTGGTGTTTATGAAGTAGAGGGCTATTCCTGATGGGTTTAATTTGTTGAACTAGCCCTGGGATATCGGATGTGAATTTCCGCGGAATCAGACGCGCCTTTTTGCTTGATTTTACGGTCTTGAGAAATTTGACCATTTCAGTGTTGCATAAGGGACCTTTAGGGACACGCAGATTAGAAAACTCAGCAAGTTCCTGAGAACTCTGGCTTGCGTCGGAGTACACGGATTCATGTTCGCTGGGTTCTCCCTCTTCCATCGGTGTAGACGGGACGGCAGATTGAATGTTAGAGGGGTGGGAAGAGGGGGAGGGGCGGGGAGATGGGGAGGGGAGGGAGAGGGACGGGTAGCAGAGGAGGGGAGGGATGACGAGGTGGGGGTCGACAGGGGGTGGGAACTGTAGTCCTAATCTTCTCCACTGGTTTGCTTGGTTTCTTTTGGGAGACAACCGTGGAGAACAGAGGGATGTTTTGGCGTGAGGGGGCCGGTGGGGACCAGAAAGGTCGGGGCATTGGGGTTTTGTCCCCAGCGGTGGCAACTTCTGCTTCCGGTGACTGCGATGACTGCGATGACGTGTGTGTCGAAGGGGCAGATAACGGCTGCTTCAAGGTGTGCGACGACTCCCGAGATTTGGGAGGGGTTTGACTGGTAGGGCGGGCAGGGGAGGGGGACGGGTTGGTGGGTTTAGGGTTAGGGTTGTTGGGAGCTTCGGAAATGGGTGGGCGGGGTGATTTTGAGAGGGGGGTTCTTTCTGGCGTTTTATGGGTTTTGATTTTTTTGCAGGGTGTTTTGGATCAGATTTGCCCCTGGGATGGTTAAAAACTGGAGCGGGATCCAGTGGATTGTCGGCTGATCTTGACTCATCAGGGGTGTCTGAGTTGGTGGGGGCTTTGTTCTTTTTGCAGGCTTTAATACTGAGATGGCCAATTTCCCCACAATTAAAGCATTTTGCCGATTCCGTTGAAAGGAACACGCGATAATTTACACCACTGTTGGTTAGGTTGGTATGGTTAGGGATAGTGATATTTGGGTCGATTAGAACATAAGCTTGTCGCCTAAAAGACACCACATGAGATAAGTTAGGTTCTTTTATTCCAAGGGAAATGGGTCGGAACGAGCCTACAAAAGTCGGATATGTTGTTTTCAAGAACGGAGTTTGGGATTTCCGGGTAAACATTGGAAAAAACAATGCGGGTGGCAGGTTTAACACGGGGTGTTATTTCAATGTATTGATTGTCATGGTGAAACCCTTGCAAAACAGCTTCTTCCACATCGCTACGGGACCTCATATACACTGCTATGCGCCCATTGGAAATGCGTGAGGCCGATACAATGTGGGCAGTGGGCATACATTTGGATAACGACTTAAGATAATTGTTCAGAGGAATTTCCTGGTTTGTGTGGAAGACGACTCCGTTCTTGCATGTCATTGCAACAAGGGGGTCGGGGCACGTTATTGTTCGTTCTCGCTTGACTAGCCATAATGGCTAGTCATGGCAAAAACCAACAACGCAAGAAAGATTTTTTCCTCAAAAAATCTCCAAAATGCTAAAACAATGATAATAATAACAGAACCTACAGTAATCTATAAATCAAAAGAAACATATTGGTACCAAAAATAAGGACAGAGGGGGGCTAGAAGAGAAGAAGAAGAATGCAGAATGGAAATTCAAAACACGTTACAGTAATTATTTCTTTATTATTATTATTATTATTTCACGATATCACAGCATGCAAAAGAAAGATCTCATTTTCCTCTGTGCCGGCAACTCCTCGAGTCGGGCTACGTCCCGCAGCCTTAGATCTCGAGGGCCTTTCGCAGGATCCTAGCTGTTCCCAAAAGTGCCGCCTTCTGCAGCAAATCTACCCTCACAGTTGTGCCTATTTGATCCAGATGCTTCTCCAGTGCCTTCGGAATGGTGCCAAGTGCTCCAACCACCACAGGGACTACTTTCACTTTCACCTGCCAAATCTTACGAAGTTCCCTGGCCAAGTCCTGGTACTTCTCGATCTTTTCCATCTCCTTAGAAGCCACCCTTATATCACCCGGCACAGCTATGTCGATGATATGACACATCTTCTTTGTCTTATCTAAGACTACAACATCCGGACGTCTATGTTCTATAACATGATCAGTCTGAATGTTAAAGTCCCAGAGGATCTTGACCTCGTCGGTCTCTACAACTTTCTCTGGAACATGGTCGTACCACTTGGCATACACCTGGACACCATACTTCTTACACAGATCCCAGTGAATCACCTTAGCCAACTTGTCATGTCTGCCTTTGTACTCCGTCTGGGCCATCTTACTACATTCGCTGACAATATGAAATACAGTCTCTTCTGCCTTGTTGCACATTCTACACATAGGAGAGACGTTCGTTTTCTCTATCCTCGCCTTCATTACATTTGTCCTTAGAGACTGGTCTTGCGCCGCAGTAATCAAGCCCTCGGTTTCCTTCTTCAGTTCTCCGCTCTTTAACCAATTCCAGGATTTGCAACTCGCCACTTCTTCTGTACATCTCAGGAACCGGCCATGGAGTGGCTTGTTCCTCCAATCTTGGTGTCTTTCCTCTTTCCTTTCCCTCTTGTACTCCTTCGGCCCAGCTTCGTCTGCCGTCGTGTACATTCGTGCAATTTTCAGCAAGTTCTCCTCGGTGCTCCTGACATGACGATGCAGGCTCCTTAGCTCGATATTGACGCTGTCTGCCACGCTCAGCAATCCCCTTCCGCCCTCTGACCTCGGAAGATAGAGTCTGCTGACATTTGCCCGCGGATGTAACATACCATGCATGGTCATCAGCTTTCTTGTCTTTCTGTCAGTGACATCTAGATCTTCTTTAGTCCACTCAATAATACCCCCACTGTACCTCATCAAAGACACGGCCCATGTGTTAATCGCCTTAATCATGTTTCCCCCGTTCAGTTTGGACTTTAAACATTTCTTCACCCGCCTGATGTATTCTGCCCTCAGCCTTACCTTTGATTCCTCGTGAAGGACGTGGTCCGATTCTAGTACACCAAGATACCGATAACTTTCCTCCTCACCCAAAGCCCTCATCTGTGCACCATCTGGCAGAGCGATGCCATCGGAATGTACCCTCTTTCCCCTCTTTATGGTCATTGAAGCACATTTCTCCAGACCAAACTGCATCCCGATGTCATCACTGAAAATCCTGACGGTCTGCACCAAAGAATCGATCTCCGCCTCATTCTTTGCAAATAACTTCAAATCGTCCATAAAAAGGATATGGTTGATCTTACATCCGTCCCTCTTCATTACATAGCCAGCACTCACCTTCCTCAGAATCATCGACAGGGGCATCAATGCCAGAACAAAAAGCAGCGGAGACAGAGAGTCACCCTGGAAAATACCTCTTCTTATGCATACCTTGCCCAGACTATCGTTGTTGGCTGTCAGATTCGTTCGCCACGTCTTCATGCTCTCACTCAGAAGACGTTTTACTGCATCGGCCACTCCAACCATATCCAGACATTCCATTATCCATGTGTGTGACACCATGTCGTACGCCTTCTTGTAATCGATCCACGCCATTGCCAAGTTAGTCTTTCTGCTCCTGCAGTCCTTCAGCACAGCCTTATCGATGATAAGTTGATCTTTCGTACCTCTGGACCGCTTCTTACAGCCTTTCTGCTCCTCCGGAAACAACTGATGGTCATCCATATGGCGATAGAGATCCTCTGCAATCATACTGGTCAAGAGTTTATACATCACGGGCAAGCATGTGATTGGTCTATAATTACTTGCAATGTTACCTTTCTTGACATCCTTCATTATCAAAACCGTTCTTGCTTCAGTCATCCAGGTGGGGACCTTACCCTGTACTAGACAGTCTTGCAGTTGTAGGGCCATTCGCTCATGTAAACTACGAAAGTTCTTCAACCAGTACCCATGCACATGATCCGGACCGGGGGCTTTCCAGTTTGGCACTTTCCTTACCTGTCTTTTTACCTTGTCCACGTCTATCTGGAATCCTTCTTGCTGTTGTACGCCTCTCAATTCATCTTTCACATCCGTTAGCCAATCAGCTTGCCGGTTGTGTTGGACTGGTCGGTCCCAAATACCACCCCAGAAAGTTCTTGCCTCTGCTGGCCTCGGACCCGCTTGCGTGTTGTCAATCTTTCCGTCCAACTCCTTAAACAGCTGGCGCTGATTGGTATTAAACAGCCTGTTCTGGTGAAACTGCCTCACCCTGTCATCATACCTCTTCACCTTTGCAGCCTTAGCCTTAACCCTTTGTTTGATCTCCTCTATCACTACACTTACCCCCTTACCTTTCACATTGTATTTTGTCATGATTGTATTCCTCCAGTCTGAACCTTTAATTAAACCCTTACTAATTTGTTCTAGTCTACTGAGATCCCTTCGTAAATCTTTTATTTGACCCTCTAGCCTACGTTTCCACCATGGTGTACTCTTTTCATGTTGTGGACTTGAAGCCTTCACACCTAACTTTTCTCCTACTACAACTGCCCCTGCAAACATAAGAGGGTTAGTTTCCAAAAGATTATTAGTACTCACCGACCCAAGTACTTTACTTACCACGGCTGACATATCTGTCAGCCTTTTCCTTGGAACCCGGCGCAAAGCCGGGATACTCCACCCGTTTGAACCTTTAGCCGCTCTCATCACCTCTTGAACCCTCGTCTTAATCTGCGCCTCCTCCTCCGTAAGCTCTAAACCCTCCTCTTCGTCTATGCCTCCGTCATCCTGACCATCATGCAATCCCGGCAGATCTACCTCATCTTCAGTCTGCGAGCTAGCAGCAGCCACATCCTCCGGTACGTGGTGGTTAACAATCTCCGTTCTATTACTTTCAGCTTGTACTTTTCTCCTCATCTCCTCAATTTCAACATTTGTCAACCACCGGTTCCGTTTGATTGTACTTATCTGGTCTGCAAGACGCTGCTCACTGATGTCGAACATTTCTTTATCTTGCCATAGACTAAACATTCTCTTCCTGTATCCTCTCTTGTCCGGCTCACTCTTAATGTAGCATTCCATCGCTATTTTGTTATCGTTCTTACTCCATTTTCTCCTGGTTGCAACACGAATCCTGTTTTGAGCAGTTTGGATACGATTTGGAGGTACCTGCTCAGGCATACCAACCAGATCGGGTGAAGGACTTCCTCTCTGGGAGTTTGTCACTATTTCACCGTTTACTTGATGCTCCATAGCACTCGTCATTATCATCACAAAATTGTGAGAAAGTTTGTAGTTTTAGGGGAAATTACATACAGCAACGCTGTAGAATATTCAATATTATTATTATTATTATTATTATTATTATTATTATTATTATTATTATTATTTCACGATATCACAGCATGCCAAGGAAAGATCTCATTTTCCTCGTTGCCGGTAACTCCTCGAGTCGGGCTACGTCCCGTAGCCTTAGATCTCGAGGGTCTTTCGCAGGATCCTAGCTGTTCCCAAAAGTGCCGCCTTCTGCAGCAAATCTACCCTCACAGTTGTGCCTATTTGATCCAGATGGTTCTCCAGTGCCTTTGGAATGGTGCCAAGTGCTCCAACTACCACGGGGACTACTTTCACTTTCACCTGCAAAATCTTACGAAGTTCCCTGGCCAAGTCCTGGTACTTCTCGATCTTGTCCATCTCCTTAGAAGCTACCCTTATATCACCCGGCACAGCTATGTCGATGATATGACATATCTTCTTCGTCTTATCTAAGACTACAACATCCGGACGTCTATGTTCTATAACATGATCAGTCTGAATGTTAAAGTCCCAGAGGATCTTGACCTCGTCGGTCTCTACAACTTTCTCTGGAACATGGTCGTATCACTTGGCATGTACCTGGACACCATACTTCTTACATAGATCCCAGTGAATAACCTTAGCCACCATGTCATGTCTGCCTTTGTACTCCGTCTGAGCCATCTTACTGCATTCGCTGACAATATGAAGACTACTCTCACTTTCACCTGCCACATCTTACGAAGTTCCCTGGCCAAGTCCTGGTACTTCTAGATCTTTTCCATCTCCTTAGAAGCCACCCTTATATCACCCGGCACAGCTATGTCGATGATATGACACATCTTCTTCGTCTTATCTAAGACTACAACATCCGGACGTCTATGTTCTATAACATGATCAGTCTGAATGTTAAAGTCCCAGAGGATCTTGACCTCGTCGGTCTCTACAACTTTCTCTGGAACATGGTCGTACCACTTGGCATGCACCTGGACACCATACTTCTTACACAGATCCCAGTGAATCACCTTAGCCAACTTGTCATGTCTGCCTTTGTACTCCGTCTGGGCCATCTTGCTACATTCGCTGACAATATGAAATACAGTCTCTTCTGCCTTGTTGCACATTTTACACATAGGAGAGACGTTCGTTTTCTCTATCCTCGCCTTCATTACATTTGTCCTTAGAGACTGGTCTTGCGCCGCAGTAATCAAGCCCTCGGTTTCCTTCTTCAGTTCTCCGCTCTTTAACTAATTCCAGGATTTGCAACTCGCCACTTCTTCGGTACATCTCAGGAACCGGTCATGGAGTGGCTTGTTCCTCCAATCTTGGTGTCTTTCCACTTTCCTTTCCCTCTATTCCTTCGGCCCAGCTTCGTCTGCCTTCGTGTACTTTCGTGCATTTTTCAGCAAGTTCTCCTCGGTGCTCCTGCCATGACGATGCAGGCTCCTTCGCTCGATGTTGACGCTGTCTGCCACGCTCAGTAACCCCCTTCCGCCCTCTGACCTCGGAAGATAGAGTCTGCTGACATTTGCCCGCGGATGTAGCATGCCATGCATGGTCATCAGCTTTCTTGACCTTCTGTCAGTGACATCTAAATCTTCTTTAGTCCACTCAATAATACCCCCACTGTACCTCATCAAAGACACGGCTCATGTGTTAATCGCCTTGATCATGTTTCCCCCGTTCAGTTTGGACTTTAAACATTTCTTCACCCGCCTGATGTATTCTTCCCTCAGCCTTACCTTTGATTCCTCGTGAAGGACGTGGTCCGATTCTAGTACGCCAAGATACCGATATCTTTCCTCCTCACCCAAAGCCCTCATCTGTGCACCATCTGGCAGAGCGATGCCATCGGAATGTGCCCTCTTTCCCCTCTTCATGGTCATTGAAGCACATTTCTCCAGACCAAACTGCATTGCGATGTCATCACTGAAAATCCTGACGGTCTGCACCAAAGAATCGATCTCCGCCTCATTCTTTGCAAATAACTTCAAATCGTCCATAAACAGGAGATGGTTGATCTTACATCCGTCCCTCTTCATTTCATAGCCAGCACTCACCTTCCTCAGAATCATCGACAGGGGCATCAATGCCAGAACAAAAAGCAGCGGAGACAGAGAGTCACCCTGGAAAATACCTCTTCTTATGCATACCTTGCCCAGACTATCGTTGTTGGCTGTCAGATTCGTTCGCCACGTCTTCATGCTCTCACTCAAAAGACGTTTTACTGCATCGGCCACTCCAACCATATCCAGACATTCCATTACCCATGTGTGTGACACCATGTCGTACGCCTTCTTGTAATCGATCCACGCCATTGCCAAGTTAGTCTTTCTGCTCCTGCAGTCCTTCAGCACAGCCTTGTCGATGATAAGTTGATCTTTCGTACCTCTGGACCGCTTCTTACAGCCTTTCTGCTCCTCCGGAAACAACTGATGGTCATCCATATGGCGATAGAGATCCTCTGCAATCATACTGGTCAAGAGTTTATACATCACGGGCAAGCATGTGATTGGTCTATAATTACTTGCAATGTTACCTTTCTTGACATCCTTCATTATCAAAACCGTTCTTGCTTCAGTCATCCAGGTGGGGACCTTACCCTGTACTAGACAGTCTTGCAGTTGTAGGGCCATTCGCTCATGTAAACTACGGAAGTTCTTCAACCAGTACTCATGCACATGATCCGGACCGGGGGCTTTCCAGTTTGGCACTTTCCTTACCTGTCTTTTTACCTTGTCCACGTCTATCTGGAATCCTTCTTGCTGTTGTACGCCTCTCAATTCATCTTTCACATCCGTTAGCCAATCAGCTTGCCGGTTGTGTTGGACTGGTCGGTCCCAAATACCACCCCAGAAAGTTCTTGCCTCTGCTGGCCTCGGACCCGCCTGCGTGTTGTCAATCTTTCCGTCCAACTCCTTAAACAGCTGGCGCTGATTGGTATTAAACAGCCTGTTCTTGTGAAACTGCCTCACCCTGTCATCATACATCTTCACCTTTGCAGCCTTAGCCTTAACCCTTTGTTTGATCTCCTCTATCACTACACTTACCCCCTTACCTTTCACATTGTATTTTGTCATGATTGTATTCCTCCAGTCTGAACCTTTAATTAAACCCTTACTAATTTGTTCTAGTCTACTGAGATCCCTTCGTAAATCTTTTATTTGACCCTCTAGCCTACGTTTCCACCATGGTGTACTGTTTTCATATTCTGGACTTGAAGCCTTCACACCTAACTTTTCTCCTACTACAACTGCCCCTGCAAACATAAGACAGTTAGTTTCCAAAAGATTATTAGTACTCACCGACCCAAGTACTTTACTTACCACGGCTGACATATCTGTCAGCCTTTTCCTTGGAACCCGGCGCAAAGCCGGGATACTCCACCCGTTTAACCCTTTAGCCGCTCTCATCACCTCTTGAACCCTCGTCTTAATCTGCACCTCCTCCGTAAGCTCTAAACACCCATCTTCGTCTATGCCTCCGTCATCCTGACCATCTTGCAATCCTGGCAGATCTACCTCATCTTCAGTCTGCGAGCTAGCAGCAGCCACATCCTCCGGTACGTGGTGGTTAACAATCTCCGTTCTATTACTTTCAGCTTGTACATTTCTCCTCATCTCCTCAATTTCAACATTTGTCAACCACCGGTTCCGTTTGATTGTACTTATCTGGTCTGCAAGACGCTGCTCACTGATGTCGAACAATCCTATTATTATTATTATTATTATTAATATTATTATTATTGTGTTACGACCCAAATTCCTAAACGCAAGAGAATCTACAAATAGCCCCCGCCCTGGAACCTAAGGGTAACAAATGTAGTCAAACAGAAATGCACTCTTACAATCAGCAAGTATGTTCAATTTCATTTAATATAAGACATTACGAAAACAAGATAAGGCAATACAAAAATCCATTAACCAGTTGTAGTACGACATTAAGTTAAACACAAAAGTTTTAATTGAAAGGTTCGGAACGGGGGTCGAGCAGCCCAGGCAATTTAGGGTCGAAGACCCACTACTTTAAAAATACCTCGGGTCTCTCTTGGAGAAATAAAACCAATGTCCGACTACTCTGATGGAATTGTCCCCGTGGTGTGCTGTCCTTCAAAAGTACGCTAGATGATGGAACCCGAAGTGGAAGAAAACGAAAACGGTCGGCCCCTCGGTACTCTCTGCTCTTGTACCGTCGTTGCTTCACGCAATCGGTACAGACAAGTCCGACTGCAGCTCGGAGAAAACTCACACAGTGCCCAGGTCACGAGTCACTGTGTGTCGTAAAGTTTGACGCTCCCGGGAAGTCACAGCTCCACCTCGTCGACGGTCAAACTCCCGGTAATAGAAGAGCCACAGGCGCTCGTAACAGCCTACTGCGTGGTTTCTGCAGCGATGAACTTTACTGGAGGTTTCACGGATTAATCCGTGCAGGAACGGCGAAACTAAAACATGTCGAACGTCTTAGTTCGGCGACTAAAACTGCCGTTCCAACATAGGCACACTGAGGAAATTATCCGCCCACTCTGCTACCCTGCAGACCTCCGCCCCGAAAACTGAAGAAATAAAATGTGAGGGCCGAGAATGGCAGCAATCCTCACTTATATAGCGAATCCTGAATTCTCGGCATTCTCCAAACTCTGCGAATGCCAATGTTCTGTTCCTGTTTGGAAATTAGGTGTATGTGTGGCGTACGAAGAAAAGTTCCAAAATGATTAACGAGTTTTAACATACGCGTGACTGCTCACCCAAACTTAAAGTATGTGTGCTCGCCCTACTTAGGATTTCTATGACATTCTAGTACTTTTTTTTATAAAGAAAACAGTTACTTCACTATTACTTAACTTCTAACATTATTTACAATACCGGATATTTTCTCTCTTTGGACCATGACAATTGGTTTATTAAAAAATCAAACTTTCCAGCCAAAAGGCTGAATTGCGTTTAAGTTACAATAAAATACATCCAAACATCAAAAAACAGTAAACAGCAAAATTCTATAGTAAAAATACCTTCAGGGACTAAAAAAATATAGATTAAAATATATTAGATTGTAAAACTGCAAGATGGGACACAATAAAAAATATTTACAAAATAGATACACATTATTGATAGGCCATTGAAATCATTCATAATTGATTGAGCAGCTCAACTAAGGTGGGGTTGCAGCTATTCCTGAACCGGTTTGTCCTGCACTTAACTAAGCAAAGTTTATCAGAGTTTCTCAAGTTGTTATTTCTAGGCGGGGGAAGCCAGTGTCTATATCTGTCTGAGTTGAGGAGAGATTTACCATAATTAGTGAAGAGCTGCTCACGTCTCACAGCAATGGAAGGAAGGCCCAGCTGGGAGTATGTTTCTCCAAAAGACTTAGTTTTACAGTATTCGTACGTCAATATTATTCGCAAGGCCTCACGCTGTAACTTTTCTAGGCATTCAAGCTGAGACTTATTGAGGCTTGAATACCAGACTGGGCATGCATATTCAATATTTGGTCTGACATACATGATGTAAACACTCATTAAGTCATCAACAGACGTGCAGCACCGTTTTAATTGGCGGAGAAGGTACAGTTTATAATTAAAGGCTTTGCACATAAAGTTTACCTGGGAATCCCATTTAAGGTTACTCTGAAGATGGACCCCAAGGATTTTCATACAAGTAGTATAAGTGATGACTGAATTACCAATATGAAAACTGGGTGGTACAACTGGGGTGCGCTGGAAACAAATATTCAAAGCTTGACACTTGGGAGGGTTGATTTTTATGCTGTTAACATCAGCCCACTGTTGGAGATAATCTAATTCGTTTTACAAACCAAAAGCATTCTCAGAGTTTTTGGAAGACTGGCTAAGGGTCATATCATCAACATATTTGTAGTGAGTAACCTCTTGATGATGAGTGACAAAGTCATTAAACATGACCAAAAAGGCAATCGGGCCAATTTTGGTACCTTGACGGACCCCAGCTTCGACAGTTTCCCAGCTAGAAAGTGTCCCATTATACCGCACTGCCTGTGAACGAGGAGATAAAAATCTACAAATCCATGGCACAATAGAGGTTCTCACACCTAACTGAATAAACTTTTCAATCAAAATCCGATGGTCAATACGATCAAAGGCTTTACTAAAATCAGTAGTGATCAAGGCAGCAGAATGCTTGGGAGCATCAACGGCCTTTTGGATATCGTCCAGAAGTGTAACTAAATAATGTGTAGTTGGGTGACCCAAATTGATGTATATCAATAAGCATTCTGATGTCTTCAAGTATCCAATCAATCACAAAGTCTTCAAATAATTTGGCAAAAACGCAAGTGAGTGAAATTGGGCGTAAATTGTCCAATGTGGGAGGATTAGACTTAGGTATGGTATGGGGACGATGTAAGACATTTTCCAGATGTCTGGAACAATACCCTTACGCAATGAACAGTTGAAAATATTTGTTAATTGAAAACAAAGCTCATATGCAAAGTCTTTGATAAGACGGGGTGGAAAGCAGTCAGGTCCCCCACTCTTGCCAAATTTGATTTTATTCAATTTTTTGTAGACCTCTTCATATGATAAGAGGACCTGTGATAAAAGTCCTATTGATCTCATTGGCTATATCCAACGGGGAGGAACCAGGCAGGTCAAAGTTTTTGCGTGGATTAAGACGACTCATTTCCTGTACTTGACGGTGCCATTGTCTTGGATTGGTAGACTTAAGTCTAGCTACACTGCAGTTATAAAATGCAAGTTTGGCTTGTTTAATGAGTGTATAACCACCTTTTTGCGAAGTAACCTCCACAGGGAAAGTTTGCCGCTATTCAAGGCTTTCTGTCGTTTAACTATGAATGACTTGAGCTCAGGTGTTATCCAAGGTTTGTCATTACAATGGACCGAGACATTCTTTGTTGGGAGAAACTGATCTATGGCACTTTGAATAGTTTGATAAAAGACGTCAGTTTTATTAGTTGTAGATGATGCGGATTGGACGTCATTCCAGTTACATTTTGGTGATCCATTGTCCAAAGTTCCTTTTGTCAGATTCTCTAATTGGACGAACAATCTTCTGATGAAAGGAGTTCTGTTTCTTGTCAGCTTTCAACGGAATCCAGAGAACCGAGTTGTGGTCACTTAGACCAATAGGAGAAGTTACTTGTGGAATACAGTAGTGGTGCTGCATGTTCGTTAAGATTTTTTCTAAAATGGCTTGACCTCGGGTAGGCTATTGACAGTCTGAATAAGATCAGTTAAACGACATACTTGTTCTGTATTTAGTTGGTTGAAGTCTCCAAGGATTACAACACCCGAGGATGGATATCTGGCTTGTAGGGAGTCCAGTGAAGTAGAAAGATGGTCAATCAGCAGAGCATCGTGTGGCGATGATGGCGGATGATACACGACACAGATTAGTAAACCAGTCACTGATCTGGGTAGGCGGGCTGGGCGGGCCCAGACCCACAATGTATCAAGTTCATCGGGAACATATATGTCCGTGAGGTTTCTGAACAGAATACAGTCATGTAGGTAAAGGGCGACACCTCCCCCTCGTTTGGCTCTCCGGGGCTTACTGACTAAGGTGTAGCCTGTAACATCAAAATAACATGGGTCGACACTAGGTGGAAACCACGTCTCGGTGATAGCAGCGATCTCAGTATGATTGGAATTAAGAATCATCTGAAGTTCATCAATGCGTTGGACAAGGGATCTTGCGTTGATCAGAATAAAACTTGGTGTTTTTATTGTCTGCAACTGTTGTAGATTATCAGGTGCCAGTTGGATTAAATTAGACGGACAAGAACCGTAAGATCGCCCACCGTCACAATCTTCAAGGTGAAGTCGACGTTTGTATCAATAGTAACGTTTATTACTCGGGGTCGGCGAGTACCGCGACTGCCAGCTCTCGTTCCCCGTGAGACTCCAATGTACAACAGATTTCATGAGGTAATTCAGTTGATTGTTTACCTGAGTTCGGCCTAAGTTTGAAGAGTTCGGAATGTGAAAATTGATGACGGTCACGGTGATTCTGTGATGCTTCAATGCAGCGGCCATATTGGACTGGTACGTGGTGGTGGTTACTTACTGCACCGTAATGGTGGGTACCAGGTGGGTACTTGTACCAGTACAAGGTTGTACATAATGTGAATACCGTGGAGGTGCATTTCGATGACCGTGGGTTAAAAATTGGTTATAAAGGTCAATATTACAACTAAGATTCACCAAGAAGCACACTTAAAAATGCTGACGATAATATTTGATAATGGAATGCAAAACAACGTGGAACAAGGACGGAAACTGACATTAAACAAAGAAAATGTTGGAGCAAGGGCCGCTGCGTATCATCGCGCCGGTCCCCTGTTCTAGAGGGCCAAAAAAGTAAGTAAGTAAGGAACTCACGGTAAACACCAACTGATACACTTGCAGACACAACACCAACCGTCATACTTTCAACGTAAGGATGTCTATCAGGAAGAACCGTTGGTTGGTATGAGCTTATCCACGTGACCTGGATGTTTGTGAAGTCTTTGTTATTGGTATAGACTGTGTCTGTGCTGTTCTGCATAGGGGATTCTAGAGTTAGGAGTCCATTCCTGATGATTGCTCTATGCTCTGATATGGTAGGGGATTGGCTCACTGTGTGAAAAATCGGACAACAGCGGAATTATTTATTTGAAATCATCTCCACGACGTAGCCTATATTACCAAACCCTCCAGAAAAAAAGGTTAGAACTTCATATTATCTAACAAGGGCATAAAATAAGAGCCGTGTTGGTGTACTGTGGTGCGTTGTTGATGTACAATATTTAGTGGTACAGTTTGGTGTACAGATTTGGTGGTACGGTTTTAGTTAGCCCCGTAGTGTTGTGGGCTGCGCCTGACACTAACGCTACGACGAGTTCCTCAAATTCTTCTTTGTCAAATAACATTTTAGTACAATAACATTTAGTCTTTTTCGACCCTGTACTGATGTCTATTAAATTATCTGGCAACAAAACGAACTTACAAAGGATGAACAACATATTGTGCCGTCACCCGTTTCCGATCACCATGTTTTTTCCATGTACCGTAAGAATGGGCGACGTTCATGGGAACCAGGGA
Organism: Marthasterias glacialis; assembly: GCA_911728455.2. Classification (NCBI taxonomy): domain Eukaryota; kingdom Metazoa; phylum Echinodermata; class Asteroidea; order Forcipulatida; family Asteriidae; genus Marthasterias; species Marthasterias glacialis. Next base: position 7,840,925 of record OU452240.1, read on the forward strand.
TGGATTTCACAAAATTATTCCCAACTTATGACAAGTCCTATAACTTCGGACTAGTTACTCATCCTAGCTTGAGATTAGACTAGTCCTAGCGCTTTATGAATTCCACACCAGTACATCTAATCCATGGGCGAGAGGTCTACTTTTCACTTGTTGTTATTTCTCAAATAAGGTCTGTCGAATTAAGAAAAATTGATGTGATAGCAATCCCAGGTTTCTAGCTTAGTGGTAGTAAATGCCTACTCTTCAAGGCTATTGTGAGAGCTAACTACCGAAATCCTTAGCACTGCGGTTGGTTGAACAATTCACAATTTCACCAATGCTTTGTTTTATATTATGAAGCTTTGTCAAAGTATTGTTTAGCTATAATATGTTTTTAAAATGCATCACTTGCAAACTTATATTACCTGTTATGTATATATACTCATACTTTACACAAGGTTTTTAAGAGAGCTAAACATTTTCCTAAACATTAATGACCCTATTTGACCTTCAGATCCGGTCGAAACCGGAAGTTGAAGCTTCACATTTCAAAAATGTAATATCTTTGCTTCCAAAAAGAGTACTCGAATAATTTTTATATCATCTGAAATCCCTTTAACCGTTCTACGAATCTTACAAAAGGCATGACCCAATTTGACTTTTACTTTTGGTTGAAACCGGAAGTTCAACTATAGGTTTAAAAAAAATCATATTATTTGAAGAACCGCAATTGTGGTATGTTGTTAATGATTCATCTTCTGAAACCTGGTGAACTACCGAACACCGTGAGTTTGTGCACAAACTCTCAATGTCTAGTTTTTTCCCCTCGTCTACTTCTTCGTTCTCTCGCAATTTTGAAGAAAACTGAAGTTTGTATGAACTTGAAACTTATCATGAACATGAACCTTAATGAGCAGATCAAACCGCAACTTTTTTGGAATGATGACGTCATTACGTTAAATAAACGTTAAATAATTCAAAAAAATCATATCTTGAGAACCACAAAGGCTACATTCAAAATCTTCCATGAATATAAAAAGTCTTGTAATGATGGACAAATGTCATGCACACCGTGACCTCATTTGACCTTTACTTCCGGTCGAAACCGGAAGTTAAAGTAAAAATCATGTTATTTGGGGCTCTAAAATCTAAGTGAATGAACATATGAAAAAACTTTCAATGCATAATTTTTTTTTAGCTCAAGAGCATTCTAGAAATGTGATATATGACGTCACAACGAAAATGGTACACGAGGTCGAAAAAAATTATTTTGCCATCTCTAAAACTAAAGCATGTACGGACTTGAAACTTACTACATACCTAGACAACAGTGTGTACATGACAAAGAATAAAAATTGGAATGATGACGTCGTCGATGACGTCATTACATCAAATTGAATGTTATAATAAAATAAGCATACCTCCAGAATCATATATGCTACATTCATGATCTTTACACCACATGAAAGGTCTTGAAGGATTAAACAAATTACACAAAGTGTGACCCCATTTGACCTTTACTTCTGGTCGAAATCGGAAGTTGTAATTTGAAAATTCATATATTGAGAACCACAAATACTATGTACAAGATTCTTGTATTATCTTACACAGGTTGTGACCCCATTTGACCTTTACTTCCGGTCGAAATCGGAAGTAGTAGTTTTGTATATGACAAATCATATCTGAATAACGAAAATTTGTATATTAATATAATAACCTGATTTTAAGGCCCTTCGACGATTCTACAAATTTTTACAATGTTTGACCCCATTCGACCTTCGGAATTATAAGTTTGTACATACAAAAATATGTATCTTATTAATTAAACGTGGCACATTAATAATCATTACATCAATTTAATTAAAGTTCTCGGGCAATTCTAGATATTTTGTACAAAGTGTGACCCCATTTGACCTTTAGTTTCTGTCAAAACCGGAAGTTGATGTTTTATATAACAAACCTTCATGCATTAAAAAGTACAACTAAATATTTTGCTAGTCAGCATAGCACAAGGAGACAAACAACTTGCACACAATATTGACTTTAAAATTTTCAATTACGCAATCACTTTATTACATTTAAGCCGAACACCGTGGGTTTGTTCACAAACTCTAAATTTCTAGTTTTTTTCTGCGTCTTTTTCTTTCCCTCTGAACCTTCGCTCGTACTTATCATGTACATAGACCTTAATGAGTAGATGGCACAATAAGGTTTTGGGAATAATGACGTCTCTGATGACGTCATTAAGTTAAATAAACGTTAAATAATTTGAAAATTCATATCTTGAGAAACACAAATGCTACGTACAAGATACTTGCAGTACATGAAAGCTCTTGTAAAGTTCTACAAATGGCGTGCACAACGTGACCTCATTTGACCTTGACTTCCGGTCGAAACTGGAAGCTCAAAATTTCAAAAAATCATATCTGGGGAACTACTGATGATATTGTCAAAACTTTAATATCAGTTTGAAGGTCGTTAACCCTGCTTCAACTTTTACACAGACATATAACCAGTTTGACCTTGTCTTCTGGTCGGAAAAGCGCGCGTTTGTTTTGAACTCCATTCATAGACCTTAAAAACAGCCCGCTATGTGCATTGAATACCACGCTGTACAGTAGATCATGAACGTTGTACCATAGAAAAGGGACCCACGTTCTGATAACTTGTGCTCTGTGCGTGCAGGCTGTATAATTATACTGTACATGTAGTCTCCTTTAAAGGTGCGTGCAGCACAAATTCCACAATGCTTCGACAGTTTTATTATAGGCGTTTATACAAAAACCTTGTGAAGTGAAATGCGAGCGTCCAAAGTTAAATATTTCAGAAACTCACATCCCCTCAACTACACAAGCTATTTTCACAGTTAATACTTCATGTGTAAAGGCCTTTCGAACTGTTTAAAAGTTGATTTATTGGTGACCTTGTTTGACACCTCTTCCAGCGCAAACCGAAATTTCCAGTGAAATGTTTAGCAAAACGCTCTATTTAATGGCTTTTTAGGTTGATATTTAAACATACATGTATATTTGCTCTACATAGCTGGATCCATATATCTGACATATCCAACTGTACTATTATTTTCAATTACGCAATCACTTCATTACGTTCAAGCCGAACACCGTGATTTTTTGACAAACTCTAAATGTCTAGTTTATATTTGGCTTAGGACGATGCATTTTCTCTGATGCTTCTAACATAAAGAAGAGCAGGTTTGAACTTCTGTTGTAGGGTTAGCTTTACACCCTTGTATTGTTTTATGGACTCTAGCTTGTGTACCTCATCTATTTCTCTGTCGTGGTTACAGGGTTTTTATATCTTGGTTGTTTTTAAAGAGAGACATAACTGCCAAATAAACCATCAACATCCAACCATCAAAATCAGGAGTCCAGTCCTCAATCTCTTGTGTAGAGGCGAATCACCAACACTTTCGATACTGAGGTGGAGCCGCTACATTAATATCAAACTATATACATTATTAAGCCCGAAAAATGGCATGTGAGAAAACACCACTTCATGGGCCATTTAATAGGAGGTTAAATAAACACCTTCTGTTTAAGATCCATTCAAAATAACCTAATTAGCGGCTGTCTAGATGTAGATGTCTCGCAACCTGTTCTCAAGTCTTGAAACTGATTCAGAGCGTTGTTGAACATGTAAAGACAGTTGAGCGTCGTCAACGTACCCAATGCAGTTTATTTCATGTGCACTGATCATGTCCCAAGTGGAGCTGTGTACAAGGTGAAAACAAGGGGCCCTTTAGAACATCGGGGTACTCCATGCTCGAGTACATGATCTTCCGATGTATTGTCTCCGACCGCTACAGCTTGCATGCGACCCTGGATAAAAGACTTAAACCAGTTTAGGGCCGTTCCAACGATTCCATACTGGTCTCGAAGTCGTGCGATGAAATTCCGTAGTCGATTGAATCAAATGCCGTAGAAAGGTCGAACAAGACAAGCACAGCTTCTTGATGTTATTCTAGAGTTCTCAGATGGTCGTTTTAGATGCGTAGCAGGGCGGTTTCTGTGCTGTGGAATTTGCTATAAGCAGATTGCTTTGTTAAACGTGACATTTCCCGTCAAGGCATTCAGTTAGCTGTATGGTATTTTCTTAGATGAATTTGAGATTAAAGATAGGTCTGTAATTATGTAATTTGTTCCTATCTAAACTGGTCTTTTTTTTTAGCAGAGGTGTAACTCGAGCAACATTCAGCAAGCTTGGCATGTAACCACTTGTCAGTGATGTGTTTGTATGATGTGTGTAACTTGTGGGAGCAGGAAATGAAACATTGCTTGAGTAGATTAGGTGGGTTGGGGTCGAGAGAGCAAGATTTTCTTGGCGACCTCATAATAAATTTATGGACACTCGTGCCCGAGATTGGCTGAAACGATTTTAATGTACTGCAACAGTGATGATGGATGTCGACACAGATATCTAATGAATTAATTTTATGAAAGGGAATCCAGTAGATTATTCACCATTGTAGGAAAGAAGGCTGCGGATTTATTTGCGAAATAAGTATCATTGTCGTTGTCACTGTCAGGAAGAGCGAGGGAGGAGGGGGGCTTGCTCATGCACTTAACCAGTCGGAATAAATGCCGATCATTACAGAAACTTGATCTCATACGCTTGGCCGTCTCAAGCAATTGACAACAGCTAGATCTTACATGGTTGGCATATAACTGCTTGTCAATCTCCAGTTTTAATGTCAGCCATTTCCGCTCTTGACGACACTTTTCTTACATCATGTATTGCCTTAGAGTACCATGGACCGTTGGGTCGAAGAATAACTGAGCATAATTTGATGGGAGCGTGGTCATCTAAAACAGTGAAAGCAGTGCGGAGAACAAAATTGAGATTTTGAATGGACTGCGTGGGATCATCCAAAAGAGTGTAGTCGGCTGACTATTTTGTAAATTGTTTCTGAAGTTCAGTGGCGCAACGGGGGGGGGGGGGCAGTGCCCCCCCCCCCGACTGACACCCCATTTGAAATCTGGACTTTTGAGATTAAAAAGAGAAGCAGGGAATCTTTGCCCACCCAGAAGACATGGGAGTCCATGTCGAATATCTCAATCCTCATTCCTTATCAAGAAGCCAAATGGGGGCTTCCAACTCGTTACCGCATTTGCCGATGTCGGCAGATACAGCAAGCCTCAGCCCTCTCTCATGCTGGATATAGATTCTACCTTGCGCAAAATTGCACAGTGAAAATACCTCATCGCCACCGACCTCACCAGTGTGTTTTACCAGATTCCGTTACCTCGCCAGTCGATGAAGTACTGCGGTGTCGCAACACCATTACGTGGTGTTCGTGTATATACCAGATCTGCGTGGGTATGCCTGGCTCCGAGACAGCATTGGAAGAGCTCATGTGCCGCATCCTCGGGGACCAACTCGAAAAAGGTGCAGTTGCAAAGCTTGCCGACGACCTCTACTGCAGCTGCAACACCCTCGACGAGCTACTCAACAACTGGAGATCAGTTCTACATGCCATGTACAAAAGCCGCTTATGCCTTTCCGCATCAAAGACAGTAGTCTGCCCAAAGAGCACTTCAATTTTGGGCTGGATCTGGTCCAATGGCACAATCCAAGCCAGTCCTCATCGGATAGCTACCCTCTCAACTTGCACCATACCTGACAAAGTTAGCGGATTGAGGTCATTCATCGGCACCTTCAAAGTGTTGTCACAAGGAGTTCCAGAATGCTCCAGCCTAATGTCTCCATTGGACGATGCCGCAGCCGGACAACAAACCAAAGACAAACTTACCTGGTCAATTGACCTACGAGCTGCATTCCGCAAAGCCCAAAGTGCATTGACCTCTGCCAAAACAATCACACTCCCACGCCCAGACGATCAGCTATGGATTGTGACTGATGGCTCAGTCAAAAAGCACAGCATCGGCTCAACACTCTACATCACTCGCAATGACAAACCTCTCCTGGCCGGCTTCTTCAGCGCCAATTTGCGAGGTCGCCAGCCTACGTCACTTCAGCCCCCTCATCATTCGTGCAAGCGTTTGAAAAGCTATGCCATGGCGAATTTTCAGCGAGAACCCGGGGTTTCAACATTCCCCTCCACAGTCAGCCGGTATCAAGCGTCCGTCCAACACCTCGCCGGATCAGCCAACAATCCTACTGATTTTGCCAGCCGCAATGCTCCCACCTGCCACGACTCCAACTGCCAGATTTGCGCCTTTTTGAAGCGCGAGGAAGATTCCGTGGTCCTTTGCATATCTGCCGAGGACGTGATCTCTGGTAACACTAAACTCCCCTTCACCAGTAGAGCAACGTGGGCAGAGGTCCAGTCCGAATGCGCAGACCTTCGACGCACCCATGCCCACCTTGTCCAGGGAACCCGCCCGTCTAAGAAACTTACCAACATCAAAAACGTTAAGCGCTATCTCCACGTCGCCTCTGTAGCCAAAGACGGCTTGACAAACCCCTGTCTCCGACACGTGAGTGCATCATCGTCCCTCGTCAAGTACTAAATGGGCTCCTCACGGCACTTCACATTCAGTTAAGCCATCCAACTCGCCACCAACTTCACACTGTCACAAACCGGTACTTCTATGCCCTTGACATGGACAAAGCCATTGAACAGGTGACCACCAGCTGTCATCACTGCGCATCCCTACACACCACGCCGCATACTGTGATCGAACAATCCACCGGAGATCCCCGAGAGACAGTCGGTGTCTCGTTTTCCGCCGACGTCATCAAACCCAACTGCCAACTTATCCTCTTGCGCGAAAATACTACTTCGTTTACTGCATCATGTCATGTGGACAGCGAACGTCATGACACGCTTCGCGATGCACTGATTCGCCTTTGCATTGAGCTTCGGCCATTGGACGGCCCCCCTGCAGTAATTCGCACTGACCCAGCTCCCGGGTTCACACGCCCTGTCCGCGATGACCTCCTCAAACAACACCAAATGAGCATTGAAGTTGGCCGAATCAAAAACCCCAATAAGAATCCGGTCGCAGAGAAGGCAGTTCGTGAATTGGAGGAAGAACTTCTACGCCTGGACCCAATGGGAGGAACCACTACACCATTGGCCCTCTCTCTCGCCACCGCTAAGCTGATTTCCCGCATCCGCCCTCGTGGGCTCTCTGCCCGTGAAAGGTTCTCCGACCTGCAGATGATCCAGTCACAACACCATTGTACAACAAACCAACCCCACAGTGACCGGTCTAAAGCTCCCTTGAGACCCGCTGCGCCAATGCCACAGCTTGAAGTTGGTGATCTTGTGTACCTGTACTCTGACGGCCGTGACAAAACCCGAGCAAGAGACCGATACCTCGTCTCATCCATCGAAGGTGCATGGTGCAACATTCGCAAGTTCCGGGGCTCCCAACTAAGATCTGCATCGTACCGAGTCAAGAAATCCGAATGCTACAAGGTACCATCACACTGGGAACACACAAGCATGCACAGAATGCCACCCCCACCAGATGACACTGCACATGAAGATGATGACATCTATCTGCAACCAGCACCACGACCCCCAGATCCACCACACATCCCCGCGGAACTATCCACACCTGCTGATGATTCCTCCGACGTTGTCCCAATTACCGAGGAGTTCACACCTCACACCGCTATGGGTTCAAGTGAGACGCTCACTTACGTCACTGATGAAGAGCCACCCACATCAGCCCAGCCCTGTTCCACTGTACCTACTCATGGGCTCATAGGCGCTCCAGTCGTCAGCGCAGCCTACCAAAACACTTGAAAGACTTTGTTCTGGACTATTAGTTCCCGTACCTCACTTCGTTTCAGTGTTTTTGCTTTTTGTTTTACGGGGCAGAATAATCCCCATGCTTTTTAGGCTCGAGGGTAGTCCACCCCTTTGACAGCCTCAGTGTTTTTGTGGGGTTTTTTTTGCACTTAATTTTTTCCTCGTTCTTTGACAGTTGATCACTAACTCATCGTTCGCGAGACAGCGTTTTTGAACAGCGACTGTAGCTCGTTTGCTTCCCGTAGGTCACACTCTCCTTTTTTTTCTGCATGTAGATGCTCGGCCTTGTACTTCTGCATTGTTAGTCCATAGAATAGAAGAAAAAGAAGTAGTCGTGCCAGTTATGTTATAGCGCCCTCAGGCGTCCAGTTGTATTGTAAACATTGGCTCCGCCATCTTCTTTTACCGTGTGCGTTTTGTCGTTACATTAAAGTTGTTCCTCTCGTCTCGTATAAGTCAAGTGTTTGGCAGTTTGTAATCATTTGAGAGTCCCCACATATTTTTATATTGGCACAAGTAGTGCCAATTCTGACCAGTGATTATTTAAAAAAAAAAGTAACACGGCTGAGCAACATAATACTGCCCTTGCCACAGCTATATGGCTCACTTTTCTTAGTAGAATAGACCAGACTTGGAATAGTTGGCTGGGACACTTAAAATATATAATGAGTAAGTAATTGTTGTTGGTAAATTGCTCATTTTATTTTAAAAATCATCATGCACTCCCTTTTTGTCGCTATAGCGCAAGGCCTAAGGCTAATTATTATGACAGTGCATTCATAGAGCAACCTCAATAATTTGTTACAATATTGTGTTATGTACATGTGACAGAACAGTAATTACTTATGTCATGAATATGAATAATGGACTTTCCAATTGAAAATTTACCTTCTCAATACTTATTGTGAACTAAATTTCATCCCCCAAAAAATCTTCCTACCAGCTTCGCATACTTAACTATTAATTTGAATTCATAAATACCCCAGACAGTTTAGACAAACCTATTGGCTAAGAAGTTGTCACATGACCATTTCTAAGTGACTTTAAACGGGTGATAAAGACACAGCTGGGGCTGTTTAAAACCAGTTGGATTGTGATTGGCCCCTGAACATGAATAACAAAACTTGAGATTTTGTTATCCTTTAACTTATTATTTTGCATAACTTTTTCAAAATAATAAATAAACATTTCTTAAAGATGGTTACTTTCACAAACATACAACAAATGTATGAGGTAAAATCATAGTATTTTAAAGAGAAAATGTTAATAAGGAAATAAAATGGAATTTTAATAAAAACACTTAAAAAGCAATTTTTTGGACGAGGCTGAAGAACTGTCAAAAGTGTTAAGAAAATATCGTCTGCTCACATTTGCTGGTTTGTTTGTGCACGATAAAAGTTTTAGGAAGTTTTTAGACACTTATTTATTGGATTTCAGTTAAAATGTGACAACTTGCAATGTAATTTTGACCTTCAATTTGATATTGACGATATAACTGATGAGGAAGTTATTGTTGAAGAGGCAGAACAATGTCAGAGAGGAGAAAGCAGACCAAGATCAGTCAACATCAAATAGGCCTAAGTTCCAGCAGTGCACAGGTGATGAAATTACAGCTTTATAGAAGCAAGAAAATGAAAAAACACCTACATATGTGACAGTCTGCCATGATACGTGAAGTTTTGTACACTGAAAGTTTGAAACAGCAGCACTGCACTGCATAACGTTAACATACAGAGGGCCCACACTGTATCGATACACGGAACAAGCTTCCAACGGTAAAACAAATCCAAACTGTTGTAAATAATCGCACTCACCAATCAGATCAACGTTACCATTTCTTCAATTTTTTCTCCATTCTTCAGCAGTTGTCAGTTTTAATAAAGTTCCTCTTGTGAAAACAAAGTATTTCTAAAGCCTTGCCGCCGCGACGACCAACAGTCGGACACAGCTGTTATTTAGTCTGGTTTCGTGTTTTAAAACCACAAATCGTGCAAATCACACGTAGGGGAGGCGACAACCAGACGCACAAGCAAAGCAGGGCCCCTGAACATGAATTGCAAACTGACAAATGAACGAAACCATCCAAAACCTTTTTTAAAACCAATTTTCCATATTTTTTAATACTTGTTAACAAAAGGGCATTTATGAATGGGAATAAAAGAGTGGTGACTCGTTCTTAAACGGCCGTTTAAAACCTTGCAGGGTCGTGGCCGTGCGATAAAGGCCCTCGCCTTCGGCTCGGGCCTTTATCACACGGCCACGACCCTGCCGCTTTTAAACGGCCGTTTAAGAACTCGTCGCCACTCATTTATTCCCTTATCAATAGTTCGTGATAAGTAACACACAACATTCCTAAAATTCTTTAAAAATTGAACATTTTAGCTTGTTCTAAAATACTTTTCAAAAGAACTCTTTTCAAAACAACTAAAGGAAAAAAAACACACTTTGAAACCATTTTTACAAGTTTGTTTTTCTGCCGTGATATTTTTTGTGTACAAATCATGTGTAACGAGGCATTTATTTTTGCAAACTATTCAAATACTATGTAAATTAGTTCCAGTTTGACCTTTCATTTTCATGTTGAACCTTCGAATGATGTACATTCGTTATATTAGAAACGAGTCAAGTCATGTACTGTACATGACTTGACTCGTTTCTAATATGACGAAGATATTGACAAAATAAGGAAACCGCCAACATTAGGAATTGGCAGCTCAGGTCGCAGGTTCAAATCCCGTTGAAGTAAATTTTGCTTTGGTCACTTGAAACTTCTATTAAATTTACAGAAAAAAAGAAAATGTTAACTTAGTGCATACAATTATTGCGTACTTACTATTGTGAATAGCAAAACAATAGCTAGTCGATTTCTCTTGTTCGCATAGTTGTGAAAACTGATTATTTTGTTTAATCATTTTTAAAGAAGAAAATCAAAAGAACTGTTGCATTGTCAGCTAACAACCCGTCGTGTAGTATTGTGTTGTACATGTATGTGAGGTGCAAAAACTACTTTGACAGCTTACAACTTGTGGTGCAGTTTGGGTGCATAGTTTATGGCACATGCATGTACATGTATTCCAAGTTCCTGTGGTGAATTTTGTAAATACATTAGTGCGATGTTTTTGTGGTGTAATTTTGGTGTTGGTGCACAAAGTTAGAGGGAGACTAGTTGCACTTTCAGTTTACACCAAATCTACAATTATATAGTTAATAGACCAAAAGATGTGGATTATTAGGAAATACAATAACAACCATTTAGCAGATGGAAAAATGCATGAACCCCTCAAGGCAATATTTGTCTGAAGATGGGATAAAAAGTAGTGTCTATGTTGTTCATCTCGTTCAATACTTACTGCTTCTGCAGTCGGTTCCATTGAAGCCGTTGGTACATATGCACGTTGCGTTCGTACATGAGCCAGGGTAGCAGGCATTACTATCTGTCCTCCATGAACATTGCTCTGTACAGTTAAAACATTACTTTTCCAACTTTAATTTGTTCACCTTTTTTTTCTAAAAAAATCACCTTGATCAACTAAATATAAAAGCACATTTTCAATGTTATTTAATAAAATTAATTATTGTCACGTTTTTACAACACATCTTGTGTTAAAGCCCCAGTTCAACAATGGTAAGAAGTAAAACATAAATGTTAAAAGATTTACATGTACTTTACATGGTATGAAAATGATGATGGTAGAAAACTTTCCTCGAAATATTTCTGCCTGAAGTGTTATTGTTTTTAAATAATAATTGAATTCAGATCCAAAATTAGTTTCCGTCTCAGTGAGACGAAAACTCTGCATGTAGGAATGCGTACAAAAATGCTTTTTATGCATTTTTACCATTTTCTCGTAAATGAAACAACGAATAAGCTGAAATTTTCACAGGTTGGTTTTATTACAAATACTTATATTTGTGCAAAGAATGAAAACATTTACAGTCAGTTTACAAATGTTGAGTTGGAGCTTTAAGATGTTAACAAGCAGATTGGGGGTATCATTGTGAAAGTTTATATGATGCACTCAAAGCACTGAAGCACAAGGTTTCAATATAAATACATCATTAGTAAGTTACAAGTAGTCTTTTAAATGTATTGTTCTTTAATTGATTAAAGGATAGGGAGACCGTCAACATTAGGGCTGGATAGCTTAGTTGGTAGAACGTCGGTACGTTGAGCCGGTGGTCGCAGGTTCAAATCCTGCTCTAGTCAAATTTTCTTTGTTCACCCCAAAATGTAACCCTTGTGGTTTCTTGTTTGATACTAACAAAAAACAAAAAACGCATCACTCTTAAGATAGATCCCGTGCTGCTGCTTCCCAGGTGATATCCATAGAGCTGGCTCCATGGATGTATCGTATAATGGGGTGTGATCCCTGGCTACATGGCAGTAACCGGTTGAATGGCTTCTAACTGGCACCTTCCCCAAACAAAGATGTTGACAAAATAGGAAACCGCCAACACTGGGGCTGGATAGCTCAGTTGGTAGAGCATCGGTATACGTTAAACCGGTGGTCGCAGGTTCAAATCCCGCTCCAGTCAAATTTTCTTTATTCATTCAAAAACTGATTAAAACAAAACAGTATTTAAAGTTTTGATAATTCTTTCCTGAAAACAGCAGCACTCCATGTTAAAAAATGTGCTTTTAGTCAATGTATAATATAATCCATTCCAAGAAGTATATTTGCATGATTAGTATAATAGCAGTGCACATCAATTACCAGCTAAGTGTTTAATGTGTAACCTAAAATGAAAAACCCACCCTTTTTTCAAACATCGTGAATGTATACTTAGCCTTACACTCACTAGACTCATTTTATAAATAAGACGTAGCAGCAAAGGTATCATGCCATGGAACCACTTACTAATGCATTGTCGTTGGTCATTTGACTTCGTGTAGGCAGAGCCGTGAATTGGACCGTAATCACCATCACATTTGTCACATTTTTGATCAAATGACGTTTCGCAGAACACATTAAGACAGTGTGAAATCCCACGACATGCTGTTGAAACAGATTGGGTTAAATAATTAAACCTGTGAAGAGCTGTCCTGTAAGCTACAGTGAATACTTTTTTTCTGGTCACCTTCGCATTTTAAAATAATTTTTAAATATTTGATATAATTATATGTTTACGTTGTTTTAAAACGCAATATTTTTAAATGAAATTATCAGAAACACAGAAGTAAAACTTTAACCTAAATATTTTTTTTTATTTGTGTTACTTTTTTCGTATTTTTTTTAATATAAATACAAGTAAAGAAGACATTTTTTCGTTTTTTCTTATTTTATAGGCCTATATGGTAATGAAACCAAGCGACCCTCAAATTTTATCACCAGAGACTTGATAGAGATTATGTTGCAGAAATGTTCAGTTCAAATGTGGGAGGAAAAAAACCCAAATAGGATTTTGATTTTACATGCAGTTTCGAACCAGGGAATCAGAGATGACAACAGAGGAGACACCACTGAGCCAGCTTATTTGTTTGACTATTGTTCTTCTCAGTGTAAATTATTTCCTTAGGTGAGACTCTTTTGGAATAAACTCATTCCTTTTATGAAGTCTTGGTATTTCCACTCATCAACCACAACGCATTGAAGGGTATATCATTATTATGTTTAGTGCATGTACCTACCATAACACCGCGGGGAGTAGTAACCTCTGTTACAATTGATGCAGTTATCCGGGCTGCTGCATGTACCTCCGTTGAGACACCAAGTTCTTCCAAAACATATGGCTTCAAAGAAAGAAAATCATTAAAACCACTGATCGACCATCAAACTGTAAAATTATGTTTTACAAATCAGTTGGCAGAATAAGTAGAAGAAAATTCACTAGGGCCCTCAAAAGTGGACTTAACGAGTGTGGAAAGATTGATTAAAATTAGTTGTAAACTTTAGGGGGAAAAAGTTTCATCCAAACATTTTTTTTCTTTCTATTTACATGTTTTGTGAAAAGGAATTTCAAATTCTTTCTTCAGAAAACTGAACAAATTTGAAAGTTTGATAGTTAATTTGTTTATATTGTCGAAGACAGATCAGGAGACAGCACGAAGGACGATCTGACACGCGACGACACGGCACAACGCATCACGTGACGGGCGACTGCACTACATTTGTATTAAGTTAATGTAAAGACAGACGACGCGACACCACGACACAATGGCACAACCCGACGGCACAACGCAAAGGCGCGACGGCACTTAAGCATGTGACGGCACTAGACAACGGGCATTGGCACGATGCGACAGCACTCCGCAAGAACACAACGTGACGGGCATTTGTCGTTTATAAAACACCATTTATAGCAAAGGCAGTAGGGTGACCAAATAAAACCATGAGCTCCATAGCTATGCTGTATTTATCAAAGAGCTGCACAGTCTAGCCAGGAGATCAATTATTCTCAGAGCATCTTCTTTGCAATCAAAATTACCGCACAAGCTGAGAGATGCAGGAACAAGGCTGATGACATTCAGGAGAGAAGAGAAAAGTCATTTTTAATGACGTGGGTATCTTCATCAATAAATAGGTATGCATTGCATGTATCCTAATACCGAGACATTTTCAAACCCTAGAATTACTAAAACAACATCAAATGCTGCCATTTGCCTAGCTGTGAGTAGTGAAGCTGATGTGGCTAGTAGCGTAAGTTGCATTTATTGCAGTGAAACCTGTTACTTAATGAGCGAGTGTCTCAGCACTTGCAAACAAGCCGTATTAAGAATTTTGCTGCTCTAAAGGCTTGTGCTTTGACTGCCGAAGAGGAATATCACATTTTGTGAAAGATTGTAGGATTTAGATATACGTGTGGTATATGTACAGATGACATCCAACTGCGCTACACAAATAGTTGAGAGATAAGTCTGCCCCACAGCCAGAGACAAAGAAACGTATAGATGGTGATGAGAAGCATCCCATGGAGACAGTGAGCTATTAAAGACAGTGTAAAATGTGGCTTTACGAAGTCTGCTAATCATAATGCATCTGAGTCCATTCCAGCGGTAGTATCAGTTATCTTGAAGTCACGCAGGACAGGCATACAAACAAAAACATACGCCTTTTTGGACTCTGGCAGCAACGCTGTGTTTTGTACTTGAACTGTGGTGAAACGGCTCAACGAAAAAAGGAAAGCAATAATCATCCAGGTGTAAACTCTGACCGATGAGAAGTTTGTAAAGGGTCAAGTGTTGACTGACGGGAGGTTATGGACCTACATACTCAATCAGTCATCAACCTTCATGAAGTCTACACTGGGGCACAAATACCGGTGGCCACAGTGGATATTATCACCAATTGATGACTTAAGAAATGGCCATATTGAAATCGAGTTCAGTTACTATCCATCGATGCAGAAGTGGGACTGTTGATATGAAACAATGTCCCAAAAGCAGCAGAACCATATCATAGGGGAGTGTGTTCAACTGCCCCCTCGCCCTTGGGTCGTACACCCAGGGGGCAAGGGGAGCAGTTGTACCCACTCCCCCCAAATTTGGGCAGAACAGTGGTGAAAATTCGGGCAAAGCAAGAAGAAAGGAGGAAAAGGGACTTTTTTTATTAGAAATTGATATGTGTGCTTTTATCTGAGTAAAAGTTTTGTCAAATTAACCCCTCTGCCCCCTTAACTAAAGAGTCTCCATACGCCTATGAGCAGAAACCTTGAAGTCATCAATAGTGAGAATGGTGGCCCTTTGCTTGCCGAAAAGTCCCTGGTTGGCAGGTTCATAGGTCAACTAAGAATGAATTTAAAGCGATTCGTCTCCCGTAGAGTGAATGTTAAGACCAGAGATGACATCGATGAACGGTTAGAGAAATTGTTCAACCAAGATTTCAGCGAGAGACTCATAGACGATAAACCAGAGAAGTCAAAGGAAGACTTGTTTTTTTTTATCAAGAAAGTGGATCATTCAATTCGAGATTTTGATGACCATTATAAGATCGCTCTTCAATTGAGGCAGATCGATGTGAGGATGCCGAATAAGACCACAAGCAGAACAGGCGTGCTTACAAGATTAAGTCCCTGGCTCGATCGGCAGGGTGGAAAAATGCTAATAAATGCTAAAAACAGCTTCGCTTATTTAAAACACATAGCTCAGTGAGCACTAGTAATCTAAGGAGTAAACCTATGTTAGCTGTCCATAGGGTCACTTCTTCAAGGCTACTATCAAATTGCCTCAAGCGATGCAAACCACCAGTTACTGCACTGCTTTTCGCCAGTTACTGCATAGCTTATCACACATTACATACAAAAAGTTCCTTGAAAGGAAACAATGCTTTGGTTGTGTAAGCTGTAGTTTCGTTTTTGTGGGGTCTAATGAAGCTTTATTGTTTATCTAAAGGTTTGCTTGAGTACGGAGGGTAATAACCAAGGTAGTTTATTACTTGGTAAGTCCCTCCTCCAATGGGGAAAAAGGTGACCAAATGGACTCAGCCATGCCTTGCTATAAACCAATGTGAGCACTTGTGTGTGCAGTCTCTCCAAAATGGCTAGCAGAAGAGGAAGACAAATAAGTCCAACCACGTCCAACCAAAGTAATAAGAAGAATTATGGATGACAGAGAGGATGATGAAAACCTTAGTGGTATATCTGAACCGGAAGGTTCGGATGTTCCGCTTGATGAAACTGATGATGGTTGTGAAAATGGTTATACTAATTTTATAGTAGTAATAATAATAATTATTATTATTATTATTTTACGATATCACAGCATGCCAAAGAAAGATCTCATTTTTCTCTGTGCCGGTAACTCCTCGAGTCGGGCTACGTCCCGTAGCCTTAGTTCTCGAGGGTCTTTCGCAGAATCCTCGCTGTTCCCAGAAGTGCCGCCTTCTGCAGTAAATCTACCCTCACAGTTGTACCTATTTGATCTAGATGCTTTTCCAGTGCCTTCGGAATGGTGCTAAGGGCTCCAACCACTACTTCACCTTCACCTGCCACTTCTCGTTCTTTTCCACCTCCTTTGAAGCTACCCTTATATCACCCGGCACAGCTATGTCGATGATCTGACACACCTTCTTCGTCTTATTTAAGACTACAACATCCGGACGCCTATGTTCTATAACATGATCAGTCTAAACGTTGAAGTCCCAGAGGATCTTGACCTCGTCGGTCTCTACAACTTTCTCTGGAACATGGTCGTACCACTTCGCATGCACCTGGACACCATACTTCTTACACAGATCCCAGTGAATCACCTTAGCCAACTTGTCATGTCTGCCTTTGTACTCCGTCTGAGCCATCTTTCTACATTCGCTGACAATATGAAATACAGTCTCTTCTGCCTTGTTACACATTCTACACATAGGAGAGACGTTTGCTTTCTCTATCCTCGCCTTCATTACATTTGTCCTTAGAGACTGGTCTTGCGCCGCAGTAATCAAGCCCTCGGTTTCCTTCTTCAGTTCTCCGCTCTTTAACCAATTCCAAGATTTGCAACTCGCCACTTCTTCTGTACATCTCAGGAACCGGCCATGGAGTGGTTTGTTCCTCCAATCTTGGTGTCTTTCCTCTTTCCTTTCCCTCTTGTACTGCTTTGGTCCAACTTCGTTTGCCTTCGTGTACTTTCGTGCAATTTTCAGCAAGTTCTCCTCGGTGCTCCCGACATGATGGTGTAGGCTCCTTTGCTCAATGTTGACGCTGTCTGCCACGCTCAGCAATCCCCTTCCGCCCTCGGACCTTGCAAGATAAAGTCTGCTGACATTTGCCCGCGGATGTAGCATGCCATGCATGGTCATCAGCTTTCTTGTCCTTCTGTCAGTGACATCTAGATCTTCTTTAGTCCACTTTATAATACCCCACTATACCTCATCAAAGACACGGCCCATGTATTAATCGCCTTGATAATGTTTCCCCCGTTCAGTTTAGACTTTAAACATTTTTTTACCCGCCTGATGTATTCTGCCCTCAGCCTTACCTTTGATTTCTCGTGAAGGACGTGGTCCGATTCTAGTACACCAAGATACCGATAGCTTTCCTCCTCACCCAAAGCCCTCATCTGTGCGCCATCTGGCAGAGCGATGCAATCGGAATGTACCCTCTTTCCCCTTTTCATGGTCATTGAAGCACATTTCTCCAGACCAAACTGCATCCCGATGTCATCACTGAAAATCCTGACGGTCTGCACCAAAGAATCGATCTCCGCCTCATTCTTTGCAAACAACTTCAAATCGTCCATACAAAGGAGATGGTTGATCTTACATCCGTCCCACTTAATTACATAACCAGCACTCACCTTCCTCAGAATCATCGACAGGGGCATCAATGCCAGAACAAAAAGCAGCGGAGACAGAGAGTCACCCTGGAAAATACCTCTTCTTATGCATACCTTGCCCATACTATCGTTGTTGGCTGTCAGATTCGTTCGCCACGTCTTCATGCTCTCACTCAGAAGACGTTTTACTGCATCGGCCACTCCAACCATATCCAGACATTCCATTATCCATGTGTGTGACACCATGTGGTACGCCTTCTTGTAATCAATCCACACCAATGCCAAGTTAGTCTTTCTGCTCCTGCAGTCCTTCAGCAAAGCCTTATCGATGATACGTTGATCTTCCGTACCTCTGGACCGCTTCTTACAGGCATTGTGCCAACAGAGGACATAGATCTAAGACTGTTGTGGTGGCAGGGTGGTGACCTAGAGAAACCGTTGACAGACTATCGCATGATAGTGCATGTCTTTGGTGCAGTCTCGTCTCCTTCATGTGTGAATTATGCTTTGAGGAGAACGGCAGATGACAACAAAAACAGCTTTGGCCAAGAGGTAGCACACATCCATCGTAAATTCTACGTCGATGACTATTTGTGCTCAACACCCACAGAGGAAAAGGCGGTCAAACTTGTGAAATTTTTAACTGAAATATGCAGAAGAGGAGGTTTCCATCTTTACAAAGTTGGTGAGCAACAAAACACTAGTCTTGCCCACAGAGAGAGCGCTCGGAATGATATGGTCCCTTGAAGATGATGACTTTGGATTTACAATTGAGATGAAAGATAGACCACCAACAAGAAGAGGATTTCCGTCCACGGTCAGTTCTATCTATGATCCCTAGGGAAGTGTCTCTCCAGCAGTGCCCTGGAGCTGAGGAGAAAGTAGCAGAGCTGTGGGGCAGAACTACCAAAGAAAGCACAGTTCACCATACATCACTCTGCTGATGACGCTAGTGAGTCGTGCTACGGCACCATTTCATACTTTAGATTGGTGAATAATGTGGAAGAATTTAAGTCCTTTGTTTTTAATGAGTAATGAAGCAGGT
Source organism: Marthasterias glacialis (assembly GCA_911728455.2). Lineage (NCBI taxonomy): Eukaryota > Metazoa > Echinodermata > Asteroidea > Forcipulatida > Asteriidae > Marthasterias > Marthasterias glacialis. The sequence continues at coordinate 7,859,894 of OU452240.1, forward strand.
GACAATTCGACTCGAAAGTTAACCGCAGCGATGGTAGCAGTACGTGTTAATCACATAATCAAAAGAGAGCTTGAAATAGAAATTGATACTACTAGACTGGCATGTCTGTTCTATGGTACATCAACAGCGGCAAAACAAAGTTCAAAACATTTGTAGCCAACAGACTCGCAGTTATCTATGATGGCTCCAACAAAACCCAGTGGCGTCATGTTGAGTCAGCACTCAATTCAGCTGATCATGCTGAAGAGGGGTGTGGACCAGTTTATTCAGATGAAAGATAGCCCAGAGTTCTTAAGTCACCAGGAAGATGAATGGCCCTCGACACCAGAGCTGAGTATGTGTGAAGCACCAGAAGACCATGAGTTTAAGGTGGCTTTTACATGTAATCTTAAGCCAATCGAAAAAGAAATGTGGTGCACTTCATTGAGTACTCCAGCATTATTCAAACTCGTCTAGACTCTCCATAAAGACCCACAGGATCTGCAGGGTGTACTGACCCTAAATCAGCTACTAATTGCAGAGAAGAAAAGTTTGCATTATGTGCAAAATATCAAGAGGAGATCAGAGCCCTTGAACTGAAGGGAACAGGAGATGGAGTGCTGAACAGTCAGTTCAAATCCAATGTTGTCAAGTAAACAAGCTTCATCTACAAAATGGACCCAATGTTCACAGATGTATGTTAAGAGTAAGGGGACGACTGAGCAGAGCCTCGCTGCCAGATGATGCCAATTATCCAACCATCCTCCCTTAAGAAAGCCATGTATCAACTTTGATCTTAAAACCCTCGGAGCAGACTTTTTTGTTTACTTAGCTGGACCCACGAGGATTATTTTTTCACCACCCAGTCTTTTAGGTCAATAACCAACCCTGCAGGCCCAAACTTATTATAAATCACTGTGGGGTGAATTTGAGTGCCAGCCAAGACTTTTGTTATTTATGATACACGTGCCGCACAAGTTGTTTTCACAAATTGCATACCCTTGTGAAGTGACATCTTTGGCACTTGGGTCAATCAATTACTGCACTGAAACAGGTACTGCTGTATTTCAACACTCCTTACTCTGCAGTGGTTAGGGTCTGGTCAATATGAGTCTACAGGCTTGTGAGGTATAACGAGGGTAAGGATTACATGCAATCTTGGTTTTATTGGCCAAAAAATTATGACCATATTAGGTAAAACATGGACTATTTTTCACCTTCCCGCTGACACCAGGGTTGGCATGTTCATGAGATGACCCGTCCATAGTGGAAGGAACAACTGGCTTTCAGGTGCCGACTCAGCAGTTAGAAGGATAGTTGTCTAATTTGTGACTTGCAGAAAGGAAAAGGTCAAAGTCAAGAAACAGGATTTGGTTGACCTCCCTTCTGATAAGGCTCATACCTAATAAGCCTCCCTTCACCAGAGTGAGAACGGCCTATTTTTACCTCATAAATATGCTCCATTTTACTTTTCACTTATTAAAAATACACACCTCAAAGCGAAAAATGCTATTTAATGATATCTACTTAAGCCGATTTTACCTTGAAAAATGAATCCAAATGTTAAATGCTGGTTTGTTAAGGTTGACCATAGTTCTTTTAAATGAGATATTGAACGAACAAAAACTAATCAACGAATAATGACAGTGTAATTATTTTTATTACTATTGGTTTTTTTTGTATGGGGCAAAATAAATAAGTGCAGGCGTGTTGTTTTGTTTTGTCTTTTTAAATATGGGCGTGTCCTATTCAGCGTGCGCCTGAATAATGTGCTAACATGATGAAAAATGCATCTGTATACATCGCGCGCTGATCAGCTAGGCCACGGCCGGCTGGCGCGTGAAACGCGATGTGTGCAAAAACACAATATATTTGTAGACTTCTACAAGCTGAAATCGGGATTTGTCAATTTTGTTCGGTACAATAAAAGATGCTCTTACAAACATCGTTCGCTGTAAGTAATCCATTGTAAAGTAAAAATCACAGAAGGACGGATATTGTATCTTTAAGATTTTCTGAACTTTAATGATAGTTATGGTCTTAACTTACGAGTTGTACAGCCTGAACTCTTCCATCCGTCACAACATCGATAACAACGAACATTTCTACAAATTAAATTACAAAAGCAAAACAAATATGTAGAAAAATTATACTATCATAAAACAGTATTAATGTTATTGTTTTTGTCAACTCTGGTGATTCACTATCTATATGTAAACATTAGTCTATAAGCTTGCAGATTGAAACCTTATGTTTATGGTTCTTAGACTTTTTCTACATGTAGGCCTACCGTGCTTTCTTCAGATACGAAACCACACCGGTTCTCATAATTCAGTGGACTTTCCTTTATAATGGCAGCAATTGATTTATACAGGAAAAAATCGTGGACTATTAGTTGTGCAACAACATGTGTATCTAACATAGTATCAACAATGGTTCATTGTAATAAACGTTTCTAGTGAAAACTAAGATGGCAAAACAAAATTCACTTCAAATGATTCTCAACACCTTTCCTTTTTAATTGTTACGAGTTGTGATGTACAACATTGAGGTTTATGTTTTTGCATCCATGGTGGGTGAATCGTCAGGGCCCTTGCTGTGCTGTGGTTAAGCACAAAATACAAACCTATATCTGGTACACTTTTTCCATCCCCATTTCCAAGCGTCACATTTTGCAATATATCGCTGCCGACAATTGTCTCTGCAGACAGCACCCCTACACAGGGAAAAATAGGAAATGTTAGGTGCAATTTAAACAGTTTTTATGAAACACGGAAATCCTGCGACCATCCCTTACAGTTTTGTTTACAAACAGTAATAAAAAGTGCAGCATCGTTGTACAATGCAATCCCCGAGTACGCAGGGTCGTGTTGTGTGTCTAGGCCATTGGCTCTAGTGAACCGCGCCACAAAGCTGTTTCCTGTGATTGGTGGAAAGTTCCTTACATAGCAACAGCATAATCTGTGCACATGAATCACGCTTCGCCATAATAGACCGATTACGCGACGATGTTGACATGCGGTCACGTGACCTCCTATTTGGTATAACGCCATACAGCTGATGGCAAAATACGGGTAAAGAGATATGCCGTGACACAGGGTCAGTACAAAAACAGTCGATTTTACTTTTGTTAAGTGATAAATTAGTTAATCAGCCCCTTTATTTAAAGAAGTATGTTGTAATTTAAATCACATTTCTGTTTCATAATTTAACAGAATTCTACTAAAAAGAGTTTTTTTAGCCATGCACTATCGGCGTCGGACGATTATATTATGTAGCCACCCGCCCATTATTTTGTTTGTAATATAGGCCTAAATCACTGTAAAAAAAAGGGGGGGGGATAAACAACGTTCGAAGAGTGAGCATTGCAAAATTTCAAATAGGTAAAGGAATCACAATTTTGGAAAGCAATTTTTTTGCATGATTTCTGTGAAAGATATTCCAGAGTTTGTACCAGAGACCTTCAAGTGGCTGAATAAAGCCAGTAAGGACAGTTCCAGCAAGTCTTGATAATTGTAAAAGTACCGTATAAATGTGCACGATGGAACGTTTGGCCAGACGACCGCGATCACCACACACTTTTCAACACAAAAATGTTGAAGCTGAAATCCTCCAAAGAAATTGCTTTCCAAAACTTTGTGATTCATTTTTGCCTATGTGAAATTCTGCAAAGCTACGTATTAATGCTCACTTTTCCAACGTTTTTTATCTTTTTTTTTTTTTTTTTTTTACAGTGATTTAGGCCTACATTACAAACAAAAGAACAGACGAGTCGGATAAAAGTCGTCCGACGCCGGTAGTGCATGGCTAAAAAACCCTCTTTTTAGTAGATTTCTGTTAAACCAAGAAAAAATGATGTGATTTAAAATAATGCCACAACATACTACTTTAAATAAAGGGGCTGACATCCGAGAGACAAAAAATAATCCAATTGTTACCAAATATGGTCATAATTTTTTTTTCTCAATGGGCCAATAAGGCCAAGAGTCCATGTAGTCCTCACGGCTGGTATACCCCACAAGCCTGTAGACTCCCATTGGCCAGACCCTAACCACTGCAGAGTAAGGAGTGTTGAAAGCATATTCATTAGGACATGAAAACCGTTTGAGTGACGTCATAATGATGTCATCGGGTGTCGAATTACATTAAATCAAAGATTATTATTTAAAAAAATCATAACTCCTGAAGTACACAATGGAATTTTACAATTTATACATCATCGGAAAGGTCTTTAAAATAATTAAATGTCTCGCACAGAAGACCCAAATTTTACCTTGTCTTCCGGTTCAAACCGGAAGTTTAAGTGAAAATGTGTTCAATACTCGTAATTTCAGCTCTTTAGTCAATATGAAAGAGATTTGGACATGGTTTCAGTGAATGAACTGTGATTTTGCTAATGGGCTTTTCATGTGTATTAATGATGACAGCATCAAATTTAAGCAAATAATACGGCGACAAGTTTTAAAATGTACTATTTTTCTAACTCAAAAACTGTTCAATCAAATTTCACCGTAAATATTTGGTCATTTGATAACATTTATACCACATTATTATATCTGAAAACAGAAGTTTTGTTAAAGTGGGGCTCTAACGAGCTTTTACAAAACAAGTTATTACATTATTGTGACTAAGTAGACATCATAGATAGCGATTAATATTTTTTTTGTATTTAAAAAAATATTTAGCACTGGAAAATACCGTCCAAAAATGCACTCTTTCGAGCGACCTTTGCAAACGAAAGTCAAAACGGCTCACAGCGCTAATTGTATGCTAATGATATGCATATGACCCCTTGACGTCACTGTATCCCCACACACACTTTCTGGACTGCATGCACTGTACATCCGTGTACGTTTACACACACAAATCGAAAATTTTTCCTTCTGGTTTTCGCGGTTTTTTCATCTACACCAACACTGGGTAAAACGTGTGGTTAATGACATCGACGACTTGACTAAGTTCTGTCTATAAATAATGTACGATCACTATCACTAAAAAGTCAAATTCACTGCCGTTTTGTTTTAAATTTGGAGTTTCTTGGGCATACTGGGGTAACTTCCATACACAAGCAATGAACACAAAAACAACTGGGGATACAGTGACGTCATGAGTCGTTTGTCACGTGGTTTGCGTGACCTTGCGTTTTTCTGATTTTCTGCTGCGAGTGTTTGGGAGAATTCTTTTTTTCGCTTTTCATGATGTGGCTAGGGACTCGTATTATACATTTTTTAAATCCTTAGGACTTCAGCTGTAATATATGTGGTAGAAGTTTATCATTAAAAAAACGTTACAATCCCACTTTAACAAGAAGGCAGCGTGTTTGCCATTAGTATTCCCTGTAGGATAGGCCAGCGCTGCTCGGTAGTGTCAACAACAGTAACGCATGCACAGTAACTTGGCATGCTTCCAAGAAATGCACGCGCGAGGCGCACATACACATCGCTTTTACAAACTAAAACCGTTAATTTGATAAAGCGCCACCAAGCCTTCTGTGTATGGATGCGCACTTCTTTATTTTATTGACACCATGTAGATACCGAACAAAATGGAGGGCAGCGAGGGTTTTTTAATGTTTTGATAAGAGGCAATATGAATACTTTTTTGAACTGTTATTTAAAGTGTTGTTTACTATCAGTTTTTTTTTCACTTCAAGGCTGTTTACATGAAAATTTCAATGTAAAAAGGCAACACAGCCTTTATCCATGTATTTATAAAAACCCTCTAATGGTGATTTGAAAAGAAACAAAGAATTTAAAATGTCGTATCTCTTGTAGGGGCCTTGTCACATTGAGTAATTTTTACAGACAATCTGGCGGCAGCCAATTGCACTGCGTGGAAAAGGAACACTTCGGAAAGCACAAAACATTGTTTTTCCTGGCAGTGAAAATCAAAAAGGTAACTTGTTTTTTCCTCCAGGTGTCGAGTTACAATATATGTATGCGGTTCTTCATAGTTTTTAGTGACCTGAGTTGACTTCGCTTCCTGCCCAAACCGGAAGTCCATGTAAAATACGTATGATAAGGCTCTGTTTATTTATTTTCATATTCATATTTAAAGGTTTTATTTGATTTCACTTTTAATATATCAAACAAAATCAAAACCATGTGTTATACGGTGTCTCATAGAGACCATTATTTTACTTTAAATGTTTCATTCCTCCAAAATCCTCTCCCAAAATGTAACTCAAGACTGAAATTAAACTGAACCTTGAAACTGTGCGTATACTTGAACCTCAATATGAAGACTGGACCAAAAGCAATGACGTCATGATGACGTAATCAGAAGTTATGTTACAATAAATCAAAGTTTGTTAGTTAAATCATAATTTCTGAAGTGCACAATGGATTTTTACAATCTACACATTATCGCAAAGGTCCTTTGAAACTGTTTAAATGTCTCATAGAAATGACCCAATTTGACCCTGTGTTGTGGTTCAAACCGGAAGTTTAAGAAAACTTTTATTAAAAAGGCATCATTTTTTGTTCTTTGGTCAGTATAAAACGAGCTTTGAACATGATTTCAGTGTGTGTGTTTTGGTAATGCACTCTGCGTTTTCCAGTTTAAAACTGATGACACCATTACATTAAACAGCGCCCTCTGGTAACAAAGTTTAAAACATGATGCTACAACACTAATTGTAGCCAGTTTTTGTACATTGTTGTGTGTATTCTGTCATCGATGTTTACAGGCAATTCATTACTTGTTCCCAAACACCTAGTTTTTTTGATGTCACAAAAATGAATTTCTAGTTGTTGTTTTTCTGCGCCTTTTTTTCCCCTCTGAACCTTCTCCGGCAATTTTGAACAATGTAAAGCTTGTACGAACTTAAAACTTATCATGTACATAGACCCTAATGACTAGACGGCACAATAAGATTTTTGGGAATGATGACGTCACTGATGACGTCATTAACAACTGGGATTGTGGTTTCTGTTGAGGACGCTGTTAAAAATTATCCGGAAATCGTTGCTTCCAAGACGTTGAGTATTGATACTTCCCGAATAGACTCGGCATATTAGCATTTTAACAATTTAAATTAAATTTTCTAATAACGTGCAAGATTAATCTCCAGATGATTTGTCAGTATTGAAATAGTGAAAAATGAATTCGACCTCAATGCGAGACGCTTTTGTGTCAGGAGAACCCCACCCCTTCCATTACATTCATTTTACATGCAGTACAACAAAAAGTCATGACTGCAATGGAAAAAAGAAACTGAACGTAAATTAATAGAGACTGAACACAATGTATACTCAACTGTGAATGTTGAAGCCATGATATTATAATGAAGACCACACTGGAACTGATGATGATATTCATGATGCTTCTTTAGCTGGACAAAAAAAGACAGAGAAAAGAGAATAAAAAAAAAACATACTATCAACGTCAAATCAGAAAATGTCCTACTTAAGAATGGAATTTTGACTGTGATAGCATGACGGGGTATAGTAACTTTATTACACACGGTATATGACACTAAACACTGCGTTTGGGCAGCCAAGAATATTATAGCGATCAAGGTCGCTGGCGGCGGGCTTTCGGAGCCACAGGGTGACAATTGTTTGGGTTGAGTCACTGAGCCAGGCTTGCGGAACAAGCGACTGCTGGGACTGTTAATTATCACAAACAATTATGTAAATTTGATCAATACAAAGAGTTTGTTAAAGGTGCACACCGGCTTCGTTGGGCTATTTGGGCTACAAAACAGGCTAACATATGACTTCAAAGGTCTTTCAGGAATGGAGAAGAACGGTTCCTAAAAAAAACCATCAAATTTTGCCGTTTTCGAGCACTTTTCAAAAAACGATTTATCCGAACCAAAAAAGTGGTTCGGATAAATCACGTGATCTTCGGAGTTAGTTTCACTTCTAGCCGTATAAGAGTAAATTACTGAACCAAATTTAAATCTTTTTTTTTATACAATTATTCATGAGTATTTGACAAAAAAGACTTATGTATTCAGATTATTGGTACAATTTGTAAATAATGATGAAAAATCGAACGTAATATTCACATTCAGAGGTGTCCGTGCAACCGAAGCGTGTCTTACAGCGCACCAGCTTGGGAGCTAGCGGAACGTAAACCTTGGGGCATATCCCGTACAGCCGGTGCCGTGTCTCGTGGGGCCAGAGGGACAAACTCCGGGGCATGAACTCCCCAGCTCGCCGGTCGGTCTAGCCGTAAGCGTGGGAGCTTGTCGGTGGGGTAGGGAGCCAGACCAACAATTACGTTTTTTTAACGTGGGTTTTAGTCTGTACCCCTAGCTATTATCCCCTAACTATTGTAACGTGTTGCCTGCGCTACCCACACGAGCGACGACGATGGGGAATGTTTATCCCATACAGCTGATCTATCTTTTTCTATGATAGCTGCATAATGTCCACTGCCCCCCAATCGCCACAACAAAAAACCGGTGGCGGTGGCCACGGCGGCCGGCCAGTGAAGTCATCGCCCGAAAAACGGGAGAATGCCTTCGCTAAAGCTGCCAGGATTGGCAATGCGTTTGCAGCGAAAGCGGGAGGCTCGCTTGGCACATGACTGTTATTGGCCAAGCCAATGTGAAAAGATGGTCCAAGATTAGGGACACTACAATTAGTTTTTAGACTGCAGCAGGCTGGTCACGATGAGAATATGAAGGATGTGGTCTTTGCCATAATTTTGATGGACAGGTTTGTGTCATAGAACTGTATTGTGAATATGCCTGCGTATATTTTAATTCATGAAGACTCACATTTTGACAATATTTATGGTCCATCATGTCTGTGATGTCCACATTATGCCAAGCTTATTATCTCCCTTTCTACATTTGAACACGACCTGACAACACAAATTAGTCCTGGACCCAACTGGCATTCGTCCAAGTAATTTTTTACAACATGGGGCCTACTTGCGATATAATGAAGAAACATTCTCCATTGCAAGTAAGTTCGTCCAGTTCGTCGTTCACAGAATACACTAGTGTCTGTTTATGTCTGTTTTGTTATTTACACGTGAATTTTTGCTGGATGGATATGAAGTCTGGATCCTCATGCCTCGTCATTGTAATAATTCATACATAAACAGAGCACCAGTCTACTTACAGCATTGCGCAACATTGGCACGTAAACTTTACAGTTACAACGGCTGGAAAAGCGTATAAGCTGACCTTTGACCGTGTTTTGTTTTTTTCACATTTTTCGTAAATTACGTGATATTTTGATGATTTTTTTTTAAGAACAACCATTTAAAAATTATTGTCTATCATTCCACATCACTAAATTAGGTAAACAGTAAGCCGGTGTACCTTTAATGAATACAAAAAGAAACAGGGGACTGTAGGAAGATACATACTAAAACCTATGGAAGCCGGCTAGTGCCCCGAGATTAGAAGTAAAATATATTTTTCGTGAGCGCGAGAATATTTTTGTGTACAAATTATCTGGCGGCCGCCACTGAATTATCTGTCGGCCGCCACTTTACTGGCGGCCGCTACATAATTATCTGGCGGCCTCCACTTATTATGTATCTGGCGGCCGCCAGTTATTATCTTTACCGCACGTTCTTTCTTTTGAGGATTTTGAGTGCGTGCGGTGTGTATTGTGTGCCCCCATGTACAATATGACGCGTCGTGTTACTGCTGGCTCCAATCCTGCTTCATGCTCCGCTCCTTTGGACACTTTCTCTGGCTGGCGTTTAAAATGTTGGCCACATTTTTGTGAAGTTTCTATTTTGTCGTGATTTTGTCGACTTGGACATTTTCTTCTGAAACTTTATTTCCAGTGAACGACCAAATAGGCCGCCACATAATAAGTGGTGGCCGCCAGATAATTAAGTGGCGGCCGCCAGATAATAAGTTGCGGCCGCCAGATAATTTGTACAAAAAAATATCTCGCGCTCATGAAAAATAAATCTCATTTCTAATCTCCTGGCACTAGATGGCTTCCGTAAAAACCTGCCTCCGAGTCACAATTATTTTTTGTAATTTGTTGTGTGTCACCTTCGTTTGTTTTGACTCTTGCCAAACTTTATTCCAAATTAAGTCCTTAGACCGCGAACTAGCTTGTTACATGGGTGACATGCCTCGGGGTTTGTTTACCTAGGGTTAAACTAAATAGTTACTGCCAAGTAGGTTGGTAGGGTAGAGACAGCCGACGGGTGGCAAAGAAGTGATTTTTACCGCGGCGAGCCCAGAGGTTGGTGTCGTGATTTTTCACTAAATTCAAATAATGGCAGTTTTAAAACGAACAGTTGTTAAAGAAAATACGGAAACGGAATTGTGATTAAACTTCTCTGTATTATTATTAAAAATATATCAATCCACCAATAGTGCACACATTGTCACAATCAGTCCAGCTGGAATTTTGATAAATTAATACAAAACAAATCTTATGAATCTTCCCAACTTCTGAGAATTTCAAAATTCTCACAATCTCCAATTTTATAATTAAATCGCAATCGACCCCTCAAACTGTTGACCTCCCGGTTTTTCAAACTACAATTAAGTCATCAAATCATATCCAATTATCAGATACTTCTGCTTAAACCACACTTAAATATCAGGGTTTGCTCCGCACTTCCACAGTTCAAAAATATGGACACGAAGTTTCGATCCATCGCTCCAAAGAAACAAAATGTTCAGTTCAGTTCATAAAAACCTGTCAGTTTTCCACATTAGTGCGTTCTCATAGGTGGTCGCCCATTTGCCGACTCCATTTAACTGGCGAATCCCAACCACACGTTCTCAACCTTCTGGCACTTCCAGAGATGCGCTAAGCATTGGTTGACCTTCTCACATCAGCTCCGCTTTGGCTTCTGTGTCTCCATTAATTGGCCATAGCTTTTCTTCATACGGTGTTGGTCTTTCTCTCCACTCTGCCTGGTTTAACTTTCCTCCAAATAATTTGTTGCCACACAGGCATAACCACTCAGGTTGTCTTATTTAATCGGCTCTTAAAATTGAGCCTTTCCTTTCCAGCAGGCGTCGTTAACATGAAAAATATCAGCAGCCAACAGAGTGGGGGAAAAGCATGTTGCTTCGGTGCTGTCTCATGGTGATCTCTCTGGACTACGCCCAAAACCTACATACCAACCACTTGCTATTTGCATAAACCCCGCCTCACTATCACAAGTTTAAACTGTAAGAATTAATTTGCATAAAATACTGCCTCGCTATCAAATATTCCCCATACTCTAACTGAGAAAAGCTATGGCCCTCTATTATAATCCGCATTCCAGAAATCTCTGCTCTGGGTTGACCTATGTGTCCTAGCTGTCTATTATATGACTTAACTGACAGAACAAAACCAAAGCTATGTTGCTCTATACACTGCTGACTAGTCTACTTGTACTAGCACATAATTAGATGGAATCTTAGCTATTTACAGTAAACTACAGTAAAAACATATAAATCATGACATTTTACCCCCTTTTTCAAGCAAAAAGTATCACATTTTGCTTAAAATTATGACAACTCACATTTTATCCATACTCTAACAACTTCTGCTGAGATAGTCTGCACCGATGTTATCTACACCCTTGATCGCTTCAACGCTGATGTGGTAAGGTTGTAACGCCAAGGCCCACCTCATCACTCGATTGTTTACAATCTTTGCCTTCTGCATGTATACTAGTGGTTCATGGTCGGTTTGCAAAGTGAATTTTCTTCCATACAAGAAACGTGGAAACTTCTTAATACTCCAGACAACTGCCAAACATTCACGTTCTATCACTGCATAGTTAACCTCTCGTGGCAGCAACTTCTTGCTTGCGTATGCTACCGGAAACAGCTTATCGCCGTCCCATTGAAGGAGAACAGCCCCAAGTCCTGTGCTGGACGCATCTGTTCGTAGGACGAATGGTTTCTCGATATCTGCAAGACGGAGAATCGGAGTACTGGTGAGTCTATCTTTGAGTGTCTGGAAAGCTCGTTCCTGGTTTTCGCCCCATTCAACCTTGTTAGGCTCTTTGCTTTTTGTTTTGTCTGTAAGTGGGCAGGCAATGGCAGCAAAGTTTGGGATGAACTGTCTATAGTAGCCTGCTAAACCTAGAAATGATCTGAGTTGTTTCTTGGTTTGAGGTTGCGTGGCTTTCTGGATTTTTTCAAGCTTTTCCTCGTGGGGTGCTAACTCTCCCCTTCCTACCATATGCCCAAGGAATTCTATCTTCTCATAGCACATCATGCATTTACTTGGTCTAGCTGTTAGTTTTGCATCTCTTAGGTTCCGGAGAACGAGGTTAATAGCATGGAGATGCTCTTCGAAGCTTGGGGTGTGAATCAAAATGTCGTCTATATAGTTATCGACGTGTTGAATGTTCCGTAGTGTGGTTCGCATTAATCGGCTGAATGTTGCCGGGGCGTTGATTAAACCAAATGGCATCTTACGGAACTGGTACAGTCCATCCGGAGTTGCAAATGCTGTCTTAGCTCTGTCTTCCTGTTTCACTGGTATCTGCCAATACCCTTTGGTTAGGTCTATTTTGGTGAAAAGGTTATCTTTTGCCAGCTTGACGAAGATCTCTTCTGAGTTAGGCATGGGCTCAGCGTCAAACACCGTGACCTTGTTTAGCTGCCGAAAATCAATACAGAACCTCGTGCCACCATCCTTCTCACCTACAAGTACCACAGGGCTGGAATATGGAGAGTCTGATGGTTCAATAATGTTCATGTCAAGCATACTCTTGACTTCAGACTTGACAGTATCTCGTAGTGCGTGAGGAAGTGGATATGGTTTCAATCGGAGAGGTTGGTCAGAGGTGAGTCTGATTTCATGCTCTGCTACATCTGGTGTGCCTGGTAGGTCTGTCAAAATGTCTTTGTAGTTACACAGGATTCTCTTTAGCTGACGTTGGTGTGTTTGAGACAGTTCTTCGTTGATCTTTATATCGTCTATTGTTTCTGTGCTCGTCATAACAGGCAATTCAATTCTCTCTATGCTGGTTTGAAATGGTGGACCTTCTGATTCGTCGTCTTGGATGACGGCGACGCACACACAATCAATGACACCACATGCTGGAGTAGTGTCTGAAGAAGAATCTCTCGGATTGTCCCTGCCTATGTACTTCTTTAGCATGTTAACATGAAAGGTCTTGTTTCCTCCACCCATCTCAATGTTGAAGTCTAACGCTCCCCGCTTCTCTAAAACTGTGAATGGCCCCTTCCATTGCATCAGTAGTTTGTTCTGATCCGTTGGAAGAAGAAGCAAAACTTTGTCTCCCACCTTTATGTTTCTTGGGCTGGTCTTTCGGTTGTAGTATTTCTTTGTTCTCCCCATGGCATCTCTCAGTACATCTTGGGCCATTTTGCATGTGCTCTCCAGTCTTTCTCGTAAGTCCAGGATATACTGGTATGTAGTCCTGACTTCCTGTGTTTTAACCTCTCCAGACCACAACTCTTGCAATATCATCATGGGCCCTCGGACAGCTCTGCCATACAATAATTCAAAAGGTGAGAAGCCTAGGCTGGCTTGTGGTGCTTCCCTGTAAGCGAATAACAGTGGAGCAATGAACCTGTCCCAATCTCTGGGTTTCTCTGAGCACATCCTTTTGAGCATCTGTTTGAGAGTTCCATTGAACCTTTCAACAAGCCCGTTGCATGCCGGGTGATAGGGGGTGGTTGTGAGTTGTCTAATGGACAGTAGTCGCCTAACTTCTCTCATAAGACCCGATGTAAATTGCGACCCTTGATCCGTTAATATCTCCCGCGGTATGCCAACTCTACTGAAAACATCAACCATGGCCTCTGCAACCCGCGTTGTTTCAATACTCAGCAAGGGCACTGCCTCCGGGTATCTGGTTGCATAGTCTACAAATGTGAGTATAAAACGATGACCTCTCTCGGTGGATGGTTTAATTGGTCCTACGATATCTATGGCAACCCGATCAAATGGTACCTCAATCAATGGCATACTCCCCAGTGGTGCCTTTCTCACCCTGCCTTTGTGTATTGTCCGTTGACAGATGTCACATGATTTGCAGAATCTCTTCACGTCTGCATGGATTCCTGGCCAATAGAAGTTGGTGGTGATCTTGTCGGTTGTTCGCTTGATACCTTGATGTCCTCCAAGGCTGGACTCGTGGGCTATCTTCATAACGTGCGGGCGGTGTTCTCTTGGCACAACGAGTTGAAGAAAGACATTACCATGCTCAACCTGCGGAGATGAAAACTCCCGATAAATTAAGTTTTTGGATTCAATGAACCTTGACTTTCCTCCTCTTTCGGTTGTTCTCTCTCCCTTCCTTGAAATTAGCTCACGCATCCTGTCCAAACTTGGATCATTCTGTTGAGCTTTCATGAAGTCATCTTTCTGTATATCAGGTATCGCTTCTGGCACCTTCAGTTTCTTAAGTGGTTTCTCTGTAGCTTGTTTTTGTGCTCGTGTCTGTACTGCTTGAGTCTGCACAACTGCTTGCCGATCTTGAGGGTCCTGATGTTTGCTAAAACACCAATGCCGGTCAGGATCTCCAGGTGACCTTGCTCCAACTATGTTGCCCACAATGACATCATATAAGGTATCGTGCATACAAAGAGCTTCAGTTTGACCAACAAAGAATGGGGTGTTAAGGTACACATTGGCAACTGGGGCTTTTCTAACTGAACCATCGATCAAGACACACATCTTATTCTGTCCTGTTAAGCTACCTGGTTCAACTAAATCCTGACGGACTACCACGCCACTACAACCACTGTCTCTTAATACAGTAACTGTTCTATCTCCTATTTGTCCCTTCACTACAGGCATACGTTCAGATAACTCCTTACATGCCGCACTCATAAGGGGCAACACATGTCCGCAATTCAAAGTAACCTGATTGTCCTTAATACAGCAATCAAATAATCGTTCTGGGGGCGTTAATACACAAGCTACTGCTTCTGCTGCTATGGATCCCTGATAGCCTCTATCACACTTGCAACATGTCTCCTTATGACTCTGACCTAGACTGGATGCCTGCAAGTTATTCTGGCTACTGCTACCCACTGGTGCCCGCCCGTGCATAAGGCCATCATCGTTTACCATACCCGCTACTTTGGTGAAGTTGTAGCTGTTCCTAGTGTTACCATAGCTACGACTCGTAGGCCTAGTACTTCTACAGTTCCTAGCAATGTGCCCGGTTTTACCACATGAGTAGCATGTTCTACTTAAGTAAGAAGAGTTAGTTGTTCGCAGACTAGGGTGTCTTTCTCTAGGAGCACCTTTGCCGCTATCTGGTTGACTTCGGTTGTTTGAAGGTTGGGGTGGGTGTTGCTGATAAGGTCGTCGGTAGGGGGTCTGATGACCTGGTGCTGCAAAGAGACCTGCATGTGCTTCAGTGTACTGCTCTGCCAACTTCGACATTTCCCTGATGCTTGTGGGTTTTCTTTCTTTGAGGAATAGACTCAACTCCCTATTACACCCGTTAATGTACTGCTCCCGCAATAGTAAGTCTGACAAGCCTTCATAAGACCGCTTAATGGCAGCTAAATCGACCCAACGTGTCATTAAATTATCTAATCTAACAGCGAACTGGGTTGGGGTCTCGCCTGGTTCTGGTCTAGCTGTGCGAAACTTCAGTCTAAATCCATCTTCTGTCATCCTATATCTCTTAAGGAGAGCAGTTTTAAGTACCTGATATTCCTTTGCATCTTCTACATCTAGCCTAGCATACACCTCTAGCGCCTTACCCTTCAACAAAGCACTTAAGTTTATCGCCCAGTCTGTCTTCGACCAGTCCTGACTAACAGCGTACCTTTCATATCGCTGCAAGTATGCATCCGCATCGTCCTTGGAGTCATCGAAGGGTGGTAACTTAGGGGCACGAGCCTTAAGCTTACTATTCCCTAGCTTACTGTCTGAACCTACACTATCTTCACTGGCTTTTGTCTCCTGTGCCCTGAGCTTCAACTCTAGAATCGTCATTTCCTGCCTACGCAACTCTAACTGGTAAGCCCTCTCATCCCTATCCAATCGTTCCTTTTCTGCCCTATCCTCATTCTGATGTGCCCATAATTCCTTCTCTCGTCTATCCTGCCTATCTCTCTCTTCCCTGACAAAGTCCAGTAAGTCCTCACCACTCAACTCGAAGGACTTTTTCCCCAACTCGGTCAGCTCCTTCACATTCATGGTGACACGCACTATCTGGAAAAATACAAAAAAAAATAGCAGCGCTCCACGCAGAAGTGTTAAACCAGGATGAGAGCAAAAGATCAATACAACACTATGCGATATGTCACACAAGATAGTATTTGCAACACATCTCTATAATACAAGATTGGTGACAAAATAAATCATATTTGCAGTGATTCTGTCTTTCCTTAAAGTTTGTTCGTTTTCCGCACTCCTAATCTCTCTTCTTCTTTTTTTCTTCTTTTTTATTCCCGGACAAGCCCCCAAATTGTCGTGATTTTTCACTAAATTCAAATAATGGCAGTTTTAAAACGAACAGTTGTTAAAGAAAATACGGAAACGGAATTGTATTATTATTAAAAATATATCAATCCACCAATAGTGCACACATTGTCACAATCAGTCCAGCTGGAATTTTGATAAATTAATACAAAACAAATCTTATGAATCTTCCCAACTTCTGAGAATTTCAAAATTCTCACAATCTCCAATTTTATAATTAAATCGCAATCGACCCCTCAAACTGTTGACCTCCCGGTTTTTCAAACTACAATTAAGTCATCAAATCATATCCAATTATCAGATACTTCTGCTTAAACCACACTTAAATATCAGGGTTTGCTCCGCACTTCCACAGTTCAAAAATATGGACACGAAGTTTCGATCCATCGCTCCAAAGAAACAAAATGTTCAGTTCAGTTCATAAAAACCTGTCAGTTTTCCACATTAGTGCGTTCTCATAGGTGGTCGCCCATTTGCCGACTCCATTTAACTGGCGAATCCCAACCACACGTTCTCAACCTTCTGGCACTTCCAGAGATGCGCTAAGCATCGGTTGACCTTCTCACATCAGCTCCGCTTTGGCTTCTGTGTCTCCATTAATTGGCCATAGCTTTTCTTCATACGGTGTTGGTCTTTCTCTCCACTCTGCCTGGTTTAACTTTCCTCCAAATAATTTGTTGCCACACAGGCATAACCACTCAGGTTGTCTTATTTAATCGGCTCTTAAAATTGAGCCTTTCCTTTCCAGCAGGCGTCGTTAACATGAAAAATATCAGCAGCCAACAGAGTGGGGGAAAAGCATGTTGCTTCGGTGCTGTCTCATGGTGATCTCTCTGGACTACGCCCAAAACCTACATACCAACCACTTGCTATTTGCATAAACCCCGCCTCACTATCACAAGTTTAAACTGTAAGAATTAATTTGCATAAAATACTGCCTCGCTATCAAATATTCCCCATACTCTAACTGAGAAAAGCTATGGCCCTCTATTATAATCCGCATTCCAGAAATCTCTGCTCTGGGTTGACCTATGTGTCCTAGCTGTCTATTATATGACTTAACTGACAGAACAAAACCAAAGCTATGTTGCTCTATACACTGCTGACTAGTCTACTTGTACTAGCACATAATTAGATGGAATCTTAGCTATTTACAGTAAACTACAGTAAAAACATATAAATCATGACAGTTGGCTTCTACCGAGCCGTCTGTGACTGCGTGACTATTACAGGGGGTTGCTCCGGGGGGACTCCGGACCACATACGGTTGTTCCGGGAGAGCTTTAGACCTATAAAACAGCTTTGGAAGAGCTCTTGATCACAAGGGCTGCTTCAGAAGAGCTCTGGATCACAGAGGGTTGCTCCGAGAGAACTTGGGACTGTCAGGCTCCTTCTGAAGAGCTTTGATTGACTATTATAACTCCCTAAATACTTGTATTACTTCAATGATCAAAGAAATGAATAGGAGAGGGGCAATGCCAGTAGGGCCTATAAACAATTCAGGGATGATGGGCAAGATCTGTAGTTTCCTAGAGAGGGAATAGCTGGGGGTTTCGGCAGAAATAGAGACATTATCCCAGAGGCTGGACCAGTTTGTTGGAGGCAGGGGGCAGACAAATGTAAACAATGGGGAAACAATGCCAGTTCGTAGGCCTGGGGCCTTCCCAGATGAGGTTAGAGACTTTCCCTTTGGGTCAATAGGACCTGGTAGGCGGGGATGTCAGGGCCCAGACAATCATCCCAGGGTTAACCCTATCAGGACCGGGGGGGGCACAATGTGCCCCCCCTACCAAACTTTTTCCTGTAACTTTTAAACGCTACATTCGATCGCCACCAAATTTTCTGACTTTACTTGAAAATTATCTAGGGTTATTTTGTCAAAATACGATTGTTATTGGAGGTCAGTGGTTGCCATGGCAACCGTTTGTTTGAACCCATATTACTCGTTTTTTGTGATTTTTTGTGATTTTGGGGCATTTTTTAGCAAAATGTTATGTTTTTAAGTATTTTTAGTGGCCAACAGTGATACCGAAATGTCACATGATAGTTTGAGATGCATTGTGGGAATCCAAAATGGCCGCCATTTTGGCGGCCATCTTGGATTTTGTATTTTTAGCTGTTTTTTAGGGGTTCGAACTTTGCAAAATTTTGTTTCTATGGAATATTTTCAACATTATAATTTTGAACTTTTGAGGTCTAGAAATACTATAGAGTTGTTAGTTAGGCCTCATAAATGCACACTCGGACCCTAAAAGGACTGTTTACATCGATTTTCAAGTGGAAAAATGTAAAAACGTGATTTTTTCCCAAAAATTACATAAAACAGCTTGTTTAGCGCCCTCAACGGTAACTCTGGTAAAGAAAAAGGTGTTTATGTTCTTGAGGATGTCAAGAAAGACAAATTTGCAAAGTTTTACAGAATTCTGGCAAAAAATATGGAAATTATGGGAAAAATACGATTTTTGACCAAAAATGGGCAAAAAAACTACAAAAATTACTTTTAATGCAATTTTTTTGAATTTTTTTTTGCACCATCATGTAGAACTCGGTGAAATACACATTTGTGGCAAGTTTCATAAAAATCGGCTCAAGACTTTGGAAAATACGGAGGGGGGGCACAATGAGCCCCCCCCCCCCGGTCCCCGTAAGTCCAAAAAAAGCCCGGTCCTGATAGGGTTGAGGCCACGAGGTCAGTACAGCTTGTTGGAAGATTCGGGGTTAGGTCTTCCTGACCGCTACGACGGAAAAGGGCAATGGGAGTCATACTTAAAGAACTTTGAGCTGCGTACTGGAACTATTGGCTGGGATGGTGAAGCTAATGTCAGTACTTGGCGGTTTATTAACTGGTTCAACACAACAAGTCATGTGGAGTCTCGGACAGACATCACGGGATTACAAGAAGCTTGTCAATTTATTTCAGGCCCAATTTGACCTGGATGGCGAAAAGACTTCACCGCGCCCAACTAAGAAACCACAGAGTTTAATACAGCTGACATAAGACAAGGGAACTCATTATCAAATATGCTAATTAGTGTTGTAGAGAACCAAATTGGGCCCTCAGCGTTCAAGTGTGAACTTTGTGATTGATATATTTTCTCTAAACGTCTAAGTTTATGTCCGCGACCTTTGGACTCGGTCTTTTTTCTGTTAAGCTTTCGGTATTAATTGAGCATTAATCAAATTTGTTCCAGATATTTTCTCTATTTTATATCAGAGACAACATTGTGCATTTTGATATATTTTGGGAATGCTCGTCATTTTTTTAACCCTGGTGTCAACCACGTGCTGATAAAATTCAGCAGGTCCTACCAAATATGGCCATAACTTTTTTCAACGGGCCAAAAAAGCCAAGATTCCATGTAAACCTCACCCTGGTATACCCCACAAGCCTGTAAACTTTCATTGGCCAGACCCTAACCACTGCAGAGTAAGGAGTGTTGAAAGACAGCAGCCACCTGTCTCAAGGCAGTAATTGATTGACCCCTGTGCCAAGAATTCCCTTGGCACAGGGCGGTATGCACTTTGTGAAAACAACTTGCGCCGCACACTAATCGTAAATAACACCAAGTCTAAGTCATGGTCATTTAGTGTAGCTTTGGGCTTGCATAGGGGGGTTACTGACCTAAAAGACAGGGTGTTGATAAAAAATCAGCTGGTGGATCCACCTCGAAAAATGTTCATTGTGGAGGACCCGAGGGTTTAAAGGACATGCCTCCTTCCCGTCATAAATATGTCTATACAAATGGCGTCGTAGACAGGATTGACTATTCCGCCATTTTTCCTCCTTTTTCCACTGGTATTTTCTGTCTACGCCGTTTTGCTACGAACCTATTACATATTACGTCCTTAAACGTTTTTTTTAAATGTTACCAGCATTGAGCGCATTAGGATTTTAAACAGAAACTGAATTGCAAATTTGTATGGTTTTTGACACATACATGTCAGACCAACGCACTTTTTCACCTTAGGTCTTCCGATTTCGATACAAATTGCTGTGCTTGTAGGTCCTGATGAGCAATAAATGCGCACCAATTTTTAAGACCAATCCGACCAATCATGTGGTCGGGGCAGAAACCATAAACAAATCATTTTTGGATAAAAATGCCACCCTTTGTTGACAGTATATCATAACTTCTGCAAATTTATGTAAATTTGGTTTTAAAATGATGCTAATTACATGCTCAAACCAACCTTTTTGTTACAATGAAATTTTGTGAAAAGTAGGTCACATGACCTACAGAAGAAGTTGATTTATTCTTGTTCGGTTTTTTGAGAAGCTCCTTCAGCTGAAGCGGTATGAATTCACTGCCGACCAGCAAGCAAAGTTTCTTAAAAGCCTGAAGTCATATTTGCAGCACGGACAAAAAGTTACTCTTGGAGATTTCTCAGAAAGTTATGCATTTGTTGTTTTACTGGACCAAGCAATACTGCATCCTTTTGTGATCTACTTTATAAAAGACAGCCAGCTTCTCTCCATCCAAAGTTTGTTGTAATCTCACCCATGACACTGTTGCAGTTTACTGTTTCCAACGAACACTACACGATAGTTACCTTGTGCAGACAACACAGATGCAAAAAGTATTCTACTTCACAGATGGATCTTCGGCACAATACAAACAAAGAAAGAACTTGGCAAACTTAACCAGTCACAAGGATGAATTTTTCTACAGATGCTTAGTTGCATTTTTTTCCATTTCAGGAAAGGACCGTGATGGATTGGCCGGAACTGTCAAGCATTTGGCCACAAAAACAAGTCTTCGGAGACCCTTTTGTGGACCAAGTGAAGTGCAGCAGTGTGGAGAATTTCTCAAAGTCGATTCTTACTGCAATGACTGTCCAGGCCAGGGTACAAAACAGCTCCATGCTTTGGAGTCTGTGAGACTCATTAAATTTAAGGAAGCACCGTGAATACAAGTCTTAAATGGGAAAGTATTGTGATATTAAGTCTATAAATTGTAACCTACCACAACGTAAACAAAATCTAGTCTACGTAACTGACAAAAATCTAGTCAAAATGGTGTCTGTTTCGACTTATTTTAATTCGTCATTGAAATTCAATGACTAATTATAGTAAGTCCTATGACCAGATTTTTAAAGCCAAAATACTAATTTTTATTTGTCTTTCCGTGGTGTCTGAATCGACCAAGTCGAGTGCTCAAGCTGAATAGTTTTTACTCTTGTTTTATTCAAGCCATAACGAAGAGAAAAAGTGTTTGGTGAAAACATACTTGTCACAGCGTTAGGTAAATCTATTGCTCAACCTAAAAATCTTTAAAATACTGCACCGTTTGTGTATATTTCAATCATTTGTATCCAAAACAAACTGCACTGTTATTTTATTTTAAGTAGCTTAAAGATAATACACTTCATTTTATGGATTACACCATCAAATGCATTATATGCCGCTATACACATCATTGGTGCCCACCGCTCCATGGGGTAAGTTTTCCTTATCAATGGGGCTGCTTTATTCTAATTAGGTGTTCGGGCAAACCGCCCGAACACCTATTGAAATTGCGGAATTGCCTATTGAATTGCGGAAGTTTTTTCTTTTACAGCGGAAAAACCTTTGTTTTTGTGCTGATTTGTTTTCTTCTTTTTCTACGTCCCCATTACTTTTGTACACAGTTTTTTTCTGTGCGGCACTTTGGTCACTTTCCAAACTTGGATCTTAATCAACCTTGGTACAAAGAAAGACTATACACCAAACATGTGCACAGTATCATTAACGTCACCATGACGTCATCACCTGTCACGTGACGTCACCAAAAAGAAATAATATTTAAATATTTGAAAAGCGTAAAAAATCAACCACAGGAGACCTTAAGTTTATTTTTGCGGGATTAGATTGAGGTAATATAGGTCTTTATTTTGTTCAGTGTGCGTGACCTCACGTGACCTCTACTTCCGGTCGAAACCGGCCAAAACTGGAAGTGCCTTGTAATTCAAAAGTGAAAAATTTTACAAAGTTGCTTTTTGCGATGTTAGTGTCTGGCATGAGACTACTTTCAGAAAATAGTACTGATGACGTCATACTATAAAAGAGCGCCCTCTAGCGGCAAGTTAAAAACAGTTCAAAACAAACTTTTACTTGATGTCTGTGGCAATGTTTTTTATAATCGTTTTGAAATTGGTATCCGTGATGATGTTACTAAAGACAACACATGTGTGAATTTTTAGAATGATGACGCCATCAGGTGTCACGTGACGTGATGTTAAAGGTGCAGTTTTTGAAGTAAATTTTGATTAAGTTAAAACTTGGTATGTTGTTTGACATGGAAACGCTTGTGTTAGATGTAAAGTTACGTCATGACGATGTCATCGCGTCATTTGTAACGTATTTTTGAATATTTTGGCGCCTAACTCATAACTGGTAACAAACGTACATGTACTGCAATCAAAATTCTTCTCGAAGCATCGTTTGTACATAAAGTTCATTGTTTATACACTGTACAATAGGTGCAAAGTCCAACGTGGGCAACGCTGCGATTGGCTATTGATAAAATATACATATTCATAACAAAGCTTCAGCTTGATGGCTTGGCACATGTTCGACGGTTGAGTTTAATAAAAAGAGCAACACAATGAACAATTCCGGACCAACCACAAGCCACTTAATTGTTGAATATGGATGAGTCTGTGTAAAAGGTCACTGTGTGTACTAGCTTCAGGCTTCATTCCTTTGACTTTGTGGGGCAATACTGTGTTGTGCGCTGTTGATGCAATGGCACTCGTGGTAAACAACGTGTGTATGGTGTTCTATAATGGACACTTAAACGGTGACTTTTTTTCTTCATGCGGCGCCTTTTTTTTTGGCGGCGCCTTTTTTTTGCCTTTTTTTTTTGGCGGCGACTTTTTTTTACGCGGCGACTTTTTTTTGCGGCGACTTTTTTTTACGCGGCGACTTTTTTTTTGCGGCGACTTTTTTTTTACGCGGCGTCTTTTTTTTCGCGGCGACTTTTTTTTCGCGGCGACTTTTTTTTTTGCGGCGACTTTTTTTTTTGGCGGCGACTTTTTTTTTGCGGCGACTTTTTTTTCGCGGCGACTTTTTTTTTTGGCGGCGACTTTTTTTTTGCGGCGACTTTTTTTTTTACGCGTCGCCTTCCGGGTTGTGATCGTGCTGGGGGGATTCCCCATATCAGGTAAGTCACGCCCATTGATTCCCGACCAGAGAGACAATATCCTTTTTCATTCATGACATCTATGACTTGAGTCCGACGCACTAACCACTCGGCCACGACACGCCATATGTTTAAATATGTTTAAATATGTTTAATAATGTCTGTTGAGAGACTAAACATTTTCCGTGCAGCGTGTACAATTAAAAAAAGGAGAGTTTTGAACTCGATCTTATTTTTAGATGTCCTCTTTATCACATTTAATATGTTAATTCTTAAAAACGTGAATTTAACGTAGGATATACAATTCATAGATGTCATGAATGAAAAAGGATAGTACAATACGGAAGTAGATCAGTTGTGCGCTTGCGCGTGACTTACCTGATATGGGGAATCCCCCCAGCACGATCACAACCCGGAAGGCGACGCGTAAAAAAAAAAGTCGCCGCGAAAAAAAAGTCGCCGCGTAAAAAAAAAGTCGCCGCAAAAAAAAAGTCGCCGCAAAAAAAAAGTCGCCACAAAAAAAAGTCGCCGCAAAAAAAAAAAGTCGCCGCGAAAAAAAAGTCGCCGCAAAAAAAAAAGTCACCGCAAAAAAAAAGTCGCCGCGTAAAAAAAAATGCCGCAAAAAAAGTCACCGCAAAAAAAAAAGTCGCCGCGTAAAAAAAAAGTCGCCGCAAAAAAAAAGTCGCCGCAAAAAAAAAGTCGCCGCGTAAAAAAAAAGTCGCCGCCAAAAAAAAAGGCGAAAAAAAAAAGTCGCCGCCAAAAAAAAAGTCGCCGCGTAAAAAAAAAATCGCCGCCAAAAAAAAAAGGCGAAAAAAAAAAGTCGCCGCCAAAAAAAAAAGGCGCCGCATGAAGAAAAAAAGTCACCGTTTAAGTGTCCATTATAGAACACCATACGTGTGTCTGTGTGTCGCGTTGGAGCAATGTGATGTGTTTTAGCTAGCGAGCCGTGCAACCATCTTTTACACGACCATTTTTCTGAAATCACGGCCTATTTTTTCAAGCACGGCTTTGTGTCTTAAATCAAGCCGTGCACTACTTTTGGATAAAAATGTGCTGTCATATTATCCCAGTTTTTTTTTATTACAATTCAAATTAAACAACAAAAAACTAACCAAAAAAAGTAAATGAAGAAAGACAGAAAACCGTTGACTCCGATCCCCAAAATGGCGGGACCAGCTGAAACACCTTGCCAAATGGTCAGGCCGGCCAGTCAAAAATATCCGCAACGGCATAGTATAGGCCTAAACCCCTACGATTTACAGATTTTTTTTCCTGAGGAGGCTACCCTTTTCAATTAAAACTGCAAAATTAAATAAGCAATAATTATCCAACTATTTCGCCGCGTGACTATTCAAGTTTCTGATCCTCCATGGTCGGTTCGAGGCGGCGGCAGTGCACGCTTACTGAATTTATTGCAACCATTGGCCGTAGGGCGAAATTGGTCAATGGCAAAATTCGTTACACGCGGTGTAGGAATACAACAGGCAATAGAGACATTCGTTTCACACTATGTAAATTAGACAGTCAAGTCCGTTCACCTCTATGGATAGATTGTCATGTACTGTGCGGTACGGCTATGCGGACTATGTAGGCAAAGCGAACTGGTTTGCAACGTGCAGATTTTTACTCGCACGTGCGTATTGTTAACGACTGAGTGACAGTAATTTGGGGATTTACAACTAAACTGATGCCTCCAGCTTGCAAAGTAAGATCAAAACAGTACTAAATCGTTATTTTTCTGCATGCATGGAAGGCACAGAATTGCAGGAACTTTGTTCTCCTTTTAAATCAAGTGAAGCTACATCGCTACCTAGTCCACCAATAATCATGGTAACTGAAGATAGAATTAGTGTTGCGACGATCGTACCAGCCCTCCAACTCCGATATCGATGGTTCAATAACTAGTTCATGTCATTCAGTTTAATTTTTATCAAGTAAGTTTTAAAGTTACTTGTTTAGTTCTTCATAGTAATTAACTTCACACATTTTGTTTTACTATCAATAATGTACTTGTACTATGAAAATACATGGTGCTGTTTCAGGGTTTTCGTTACTAATGTTACTGAAAATGTCCACAAAGATCAGTTAAAACTAACCTCTGGCACGTGTCCCATTTAAAAGTTATTATTTTTCATTTTCCAATAATAACCAAATTGTTATGCTACCTAAAAAGTCAAGACTCGTGCTCAGCTTTACTGTACTAAAGTAAATATTATAGTAATATGATGTTTATTAAGATTCTTTTTATTGTGCACAGCATTGAAGAGTTTTTTAATTGGTAATCTATTTTTTAGTGGTTATTGCAAATAAACTAAAGCCACTTGCTTGCACTTACATGCACTGAATAATGTAGCATTAAAAAATCACTGTATCATTAAAAAAAAGGGAGAAACACATTAATTTCTTAAAATAAACTCCACAAAACAAATATTCATAAGACACAACATTGGAACCCAGATTCAGTGCCAAGAATACATCAGATAGTATCTACAAGCAATAAAGGGCTTCGTGTGTTTATCCTATTTCGTTCAAATTAATCAATATTATAATAACATAAACAATTGTTTAAAAGAGTAATTTGAAAGAGTTATCGAGCTGACCGCGCTGAGCTTGTCCATGGTTTGCATCTTTAACTTAGGCCTAATCTTAAACTTTAAATTTTGTACCAAATTGAAGGTTTCAATTTAACTTAGTTTCATTACAACATGACGTCATGACTGCGTCAATGCTAGGTTTGTTATAAATGTTTTTAAATTAGTGGCGAGACCGACTTGGTCGTCTTGGAGGCCGAGTATGTCACTTGTTTGTCACTTGTACACGTGGTTTGGTTCTCGACGCGCACGCATTTAAACGAGCCTCGCTTAAAGTCGAGAAGGCACACTGTACACGCGATACACGTCGTCGATCGTTGCTTTCAAGGATCAAGGAAAGGGGAAACCACCATAAACTTGTATAGCGCCCTCCCGTGGCAGTATTTAGTTTTTCTTCGAATAATCTTGGAAGACTCGGGCGAATTTTACAAAAAGATATAAACAAGTCAAACTAAGCCGGTTTTAGATGAGTTCAGCTCTTTTTTTCAAGCCTTTTGTCACAACATTTTTGAAAATTCAAGATCTTTTAAGAATACCATTTCAGTTTTTGTACAATATTGTAAATTATCAACAAGAAATTTTAACCTGAAAAAAAAAGGTTGGCATTTTGAATTTTTTACAAGTAACCGAAAAGTAAGATCAAGGCTCCTTACTCTGATTTATCTATGTCGGGTTATCTTTGTTGATTTGTTAGATTTATTTTTGATATAATTTATTTTAGTATCATAATTCCAATGTTAAACATAAATTGTTTTTCGTAGCTACATAGATATACAAATGTTTGTGAATGAATACAATTCCAGTGTTTAAATAATTATGAGAAGGCTCAATTGTTTTAAACTAACAATACTGAATCAAAATTATAACTTGAAACGAAAATAAAATAACAATTGAAATGAATTGATTTTTTAAAAATCTGACCGAGTTTGTGCAACCATTACCGAGGTTTAATTACAATAAAATAAATGTGAGTTAGCTAAACTTTTCAACGGTTTAAAAAAGTAGGCCTTCCCAAAAAGTGAGTTCAAGTCTTATTCTCCATTTCCTTCGTTGATTTGTTCAATTTATTCTTTTCTCACAATAAATTCATCGCTAATTCTCCCAACATTATGATTATAATATTTGTATAATCATAACTACGTTATACATGAACAAATATTCGCACATACGGAAAACACAATTCATGATGAGAACGGACAGGGTCACGGATGTTCAAATTTGTGTAAGACTTGCCCTGTCTATTGCATACGACTTTTGCAAGAAGATAACACCAAACTTAACATTGCCACGTCCCTATAGGAAATTTTTATATCATTACAAAGCTTAATACAACTTGTTCAATAAAACAGATGACGTCATCACGACAGCATTAAGTGTCAAGTTTCACTATACCTATAAGATTATTCGTTAAAAATAGTATTTTTTCAACTTCAGGACATGTTAACTTCCATAACCTAAATGATATCTTTCCGGTTTTATCTTTGAAGCCGAAACCCCCTTGTGTTCGTTTTTACGAACATCTCATTTCTAGTTATTTTTATTTTTCAGACACCCGGAAGTGCATTAACAATATACACGTTTCATTATACTGGCTTTTTTGCAATGTTCTAAATATGCAATTGCAATGAAACTTTAGGTGACATAAGACATCAGCGCTATAGTGTGCATATTTTAATTTCGTCATGATGCCGTCACCAGGTGTCACGTGACGTCATCTTAAAGGTTTGAAATTTGAATATTTGAAAATCTGTATCAAATCCGCCACAAGATACCGGAGGTTTCTGTTTGCGGGACTAGGTAGGGATAAATTAGGTTTTCATTTTATTCAGCGTGCGTGACCTCACATGACCTCTCTCTCGGTCAAAACCGGAAGTGCACCAGAAATGCCCTCGTAATTCAAAAGTGGTAATTTATATGAAGTTGCTTTCAACGATGTTAGTGTCCGGGCAAGATCTGCTTTTCCAAAAAATACCGATGACGTCATAATATGTAAGAGCGCCCTCTGAAAACAGCTCAAATTGTACTTTGAGAAGATGTGTGTAGAGAAGTTTTTTGTAGGCGCTTCAAAAATGATACACATGATGCCCGTCAGATAGTTAACCCTATCAGGACCGGGGGTGGGGGCACAATGTGCCCCCTACCAATTTTTTCCCCGTAATTTTTTAACGCTTAGTCCGATCACCGCGAAATTTTCTGACTTTTCCTAAAATATATCTAGGATCATATTAACAAAAAATAATTGATACTGGAGGTTAGCTGTTGCCATGGCAACCATTTGTTTGACCTTGGGTCACACGATTGTACTGTTCTTTAGTGATTTTTAAAACTTTTTGGACATAATTTCCACTTATTTTAGATTTTGTTGCCCAAAAAGTGATAGTGGTGAGTCACGTGATAGTCTGAAATGGTTTTGGGAATTCAAAAATGGCGGCCATCTTGGATTTTGTGTTTTCAGCCTGTGTAATTAGGGGGTCAAATTACATCAAGTTTTTTAACAATGGAACATTTTCAACCTGCAAATTCTTACTTTTCAGACCCCAAAAATGTTCAGATTTTTCAATCAAGCCTGATTATTTCTCCCTGTGCCCTTGGCGGCGGCCATTTTGATTTTTAAGTGAAAAAATGCAAAAAACATTTTTTTCCAAAAAATGGGATGAATTAATGAATTATTATGCCCCCTAAAGATATTTCCAGTGACTAAATTAGGTTCAAATTATTTTTATCTTGTTAAAATGTACAAGTATGCCAAGTTTCAAAACATTCGGACAAAAAATACAGAAGTTATGGCAAAAACACGATTTTTGACCAAAAATGGGAAAAAAACAGTCAAAACGCCCTCTAGTGACATTTTTTTGAAATTTTGTGACGTCATCATGTAGAACTCGGTGAATTGAACATTTGTGGCAAGTTTCATCAAAATCGGTCAAACACTTTGGAAAATACGGAGGGGGGGCACTATGTGCCCCCCCCCTGCGGTCACCGTACAACCAAAAAAAGCCCGGTCCTGATAGGGTTAACATGTGTGAAGTTTCAGAATGGTGACGTCATCAGGGGTCACGTGACATGGCATTAAAGGTGCACATTTTGAAGTATATCTCCAAAAGTATAAGGTCAATTACCTTGAAACTTGGCAAGATGTTAGATAATGACAAGTTCTTGTCAATTATAAAATGTTTTGCCCCTTTAAGTCATCATTTGCTAACGGAACATGCTACAATCAAAATTCTTCTTTAAACAGGCTTGATAGGTCATGAATGTCTGAAAAACAAATTGACGTCATCATGACGTCACCATTTGTCACGTTATATCACCTTAAACGTTTTACAAGATATCTATATGGGCAATGAGGCAAAAGTGGATATGACTAAAATATGGAAATTTTGTTTTATCTCTAGAGCCACAACATAGCAGCACAACAACAAATGTAGTATCAAATTAAAGAGGTCAAAAATATCCTTCATTTGTGTGGTATGCCAGTGTGATGGAATGTAGTTTAGTGTGCTTTTGGATCTTGGATTTTTGGAGATCATTTTGGACCCTTTTTACCATGCAAAACATAAACTTTTTTGTGAGTTTTTGTTATCAAGTCAGAGAGAAAGGTTCAACTTCCATGCCAAAGACCTTTTGTAATCAATTATTAGATTCTTCAATGTTTTGTACCAAAGATGGGTGGACAAGTTGAAATGCGAGTGACGGAAGTGTAAGTGACGGACCTTTTTTCCTCTCTTACTTAATTAACAGTTAATTTTTGTAGATATTTGTTACCCTCATTTATACTTCACTTTGGTAGGTATCTAGTAAATATATCAATTTGGTTGTGGTATTTTTGGTTTGAGGAAACTTTTTAATTAAAACCAATACAATTTTTTGGCATGTCCTTTTCACGAAATGCGAGTGACGGCTTTTTACAACAGTGTCATGTTCATATTAAGTGTCATGTAATTTTCTTAATACCATTGGGTTAATGCCTTATATGCTGAGTATTTTTAAAGCAAAAATGAATCAGAGATTCCCTGTATTTTAAGAACTACATCACTCAGATTGTAAAAGGAACCAAAAAAGTGAAATGCGAGTGACGCGGAATCGCCCATGTGTAATTGGCGGTTTTCCAGCTGTTGGTTTGTCGAAATGAAATAAAATATACAGAATGAAATCGATCTCACAATACAGCGGTTATTGTACTGTTAACTTGATTAAGCACACAATATCAGACTTTCATATTTAAATAAGTAATATGATTTCGCGAAACAGCTGGGTATTCGTTCACGAATACAATTACCGTTAAGCAGCGCTATGACATTGGGCCTAAGACTATTTAGCATAGCGCCCTCTCGTGCATATATAAGTTTTAGTGTTTGTGCTTGTGAATTTCATATTAACATGACAATCGCACCCAGACGGGTGTTTATGACTTGTCATTTACTTTCATGAGCTGTTTCGCAGCGAAGCGCAGCGAAACAGCTCTTGTTTTCGTTAATTTTTTTTTAATTTTTTATTTATTTTTTTTTTTTTTTTTTTCACCGTCCCGTGTATTGCAATAACGCATGTTTCGTTACAAGCGCTATTTTGCAATGTTCCCGATGAACAACTGCAATGAAACATTAAGTGATGAAAGGTATTAGTGCAATGCAATATATATTTCACTGACATCATGATGACGTCATTACCTATCACGTGACGTCATCTTAAAGATTTATAGCTTAAATATTTGAAAATCCATATTTAATCAGCCACAACAGACCGTAGGTTTCTGTTTGCGGGATTGGGTAGGGATAAATTAGGTCTTCATTTTATTCAGTGTGCGTGACCTCACGTAACCTCTGCTTCCGGTCGAAACCGGAAGTGCCATGGTAATTCAAAAGTGGTTTAAGTTATGAAGTTGCTTTCAACGATGTTAGTGTCCAGCCAGGGTCAGCTTTTCAAAACAAATACCGATGACGTCAAAATATACAAGAGCGCCCTCTAGCGGCAGGTTGAAAACTGTTCAAAATGCACTTTGAGAAGATCTGTGTGGCAAAGTTCGTTGTAATCGCTTCAAAATTGACACACATGATGACCATCAGGCAGCAAACATGTGTGAAGTTTTAGGTTGATGACGTCATCAGCGGTCACGTGACGTACCATTAAAGATGCACTTTTTGAAGTGGTATATCTCCAAAAGTGTTGGTCTGATCACGTTAAAACTTGGCATGTTGTTAGATACTGGTAAATGCGTGATTATTGTGAATGACGACATGATGACGTCACCACGTGATTTTCATGATTTTTTTTTTTTTGCCCCTTGGAGTCATAAACTGCTAACGGAATATGCTATGATCAAAATTCCTTTTTTTTGTCAGGTTATGTTACCTTAAATGTACAGTTTCACAATCTGGATTCGATCTAACAAGGCATTAACTTTTGCATTATAAACTTCTTCATGCACACAATTTCAGACTTCCAGATTAAGATGGGTATTATTTGAAAATGTTTTCGGCGAAACAGCTTGGCATTCGTTCAATTATGTCATTTTTTTTTCTTCAGCCTTGTGTACTGTATATCTCAGATATGCAAACTCCTATAGCAATGGAACTTGGTATATCGTAAGATAGTAACTTGTAAATGGTACTGAGGTTGTGAGGTCATGATGACGTCATCATGTGTCGAATTACATAAATAATAGTTAACATTTAGAAAATTCATAACTGCTGAACTACAGAAGATGATTTCGTAATTTTTTTCTGGATGATAGGTCTGAAAAATCTGCACAAAACTTACATTGGCATTGACCCAACTTTGACATTTGCTTCCGGTCGAAACCAGATGTTATAAGAAACAAGTTATACAACCAATGTCTTAAAAAAAATGATTTTTTTGTGCATGAAATCTTAAGTCACATATCGGACCTTTTTTCAAAAATGTATAATGACATCATCATATGTCACAGCGCCCTCTAGCGGCAGGTTTTTCAAAATTGTGAATTTATAGCTCTAAAACCATAAGTCGTATTACCTTTAAACTTGATACAAGCATAGAAGGTAACTTAAAAATGAAGTAAAAGGTGTGACGTCATGATGACGTCATACGCTAATTACGCTAATTCAAAATTTAATATTTCAAAAATTACTTATTTCTTAATTACAAAAGTTATTTTTACTTAAAAGGCTGTAAAAACAACACCGGACTTTTAATAGAATGACCCCACTTTGACCTTCACTTCCTGCTCAAACCGGAAGTTACAATGTAAAAATCATAAAACAAACTTGGTAGTCAATTTGAACATGGTTTCTGCTGTATGAAATCTTTAGACATCTGACCTTTGTAAGAAACTGTCGATGAGGTCATCATATGTCACAGCGTCCCCCTGCGTTTTGCACACAATGGAGTGGGCAGGACATAACTCCATTTAGGATGGTAGTTCAGAAACAAGACTTTATAATGTTGTAGTTATTGATCTTATTGAATTTAATATTTAGCCATGTTTTGAACAAACAGTGACAGCAACAATAAACAACCATGTAATGATGAACTCATCACATATCGAATAAAAGAAAATCAAGATTATTGTTTTTTTAAATTATATCACATTAATTTCCACAGATTATTTGATATCTTTCGCACATTCCGGTTATGAGGTGTTTGAAGTTTATTTGACCCAATATTTTGTTAAATCCACATACTTGAACAAAATGCAATGCATTATTACATTTCACATAACATTATTATGACAATTTATTATTTGTGTTATAAATAGACTGATTGCGCGACACTGTTGACATGTGGTCACGTGACCCCCTATTGGGTATAACGCCGTACAGTTGATGGTAAAAAACATGTAAAGAGATAGGCCGTGACACAGAGTGAGTTCGAAAACAATCTATTTTACTTTTGTTAAGTGATAAATAAGTTAATCAGCCCCTTTATTTAAAGTAGTATGGTGTGGCATTAATTTAAATCACTTCTCTGTTTCATAATTTAACAGAATTCTACTAAAAAGGGGTTCTTTTAGCCATGCACTACCGGCGTCGGACGCCTAATATGTAGCCACCCGTCTATTATTTTGTTTGCAATGCAGGCCTAAATCACTTAAAAAAAAAAAAAAGAGAGAAAAAAAAGAAAAGATAAACAACGTTGGAAAAGTGAGCATTAATACCTAGCCTTGCAGAATTTCAAATCGGCAAAGGAGTCACACAGTTTTTGAAAGCAATTTCTTTGGAGGATTTTCTCATAGACTTTGTACACAAATTTCCTTGTGGAGCATCCCTCTCTTTAGAATTCCCCATTGGAGACCAATTGTTCTTGCGCTTCCCTTTTGTTATAGGACTCCACAAGGGAGCGAATTCGAGCACAATGTTTACTCACACACACACACAAGTGTGTATTACCTCCAATCGGGAACCTCCTATTGTCCCTCTTTTGTTTGTACTTTTTAGCAACAGCTCCCATTGGTTTTGAACACGATTTCCAACCGGGGACCCTATTGTCCTCTTTTGTTATAAGTCCCCGATTTGAATGCCTAAACAAACTCACACACACACCTATTATGTCTTCATGTGTTCTAGGAATCTCAGGAATTCTTTCTTTTTTTTGGGGGGGGGTGCTTCTGTACAAAAGAGGAAGAGAGTGTTAGAGAATGGGAACATTTGGGAAGGAGGGCCTCCCTCTGCCACATATTGGGCATGGTATACGGACGCGCAACGCTTTTGATTTCGCGTATCGCATCGCCAGTGTTAGTGTGTGCCCTCACGAAAACTGAGACGCCTGAATTACCCGCGCTTTTTCGTCAAAGAACTGACTCACGCGACTTTCGGAAGTATGACCATAAAGGACTACAGTTTCAAGACGAATTTTATCTGGTCCGGCCAAACAAGTGGTTCGTCGGGGTATTAAAAAAGTGACGGACGAAGACTTTTAGTCAGCAAGCCTATATTTTATTCGTACCTTGACTAGATTGTGTTTACAGTGAAGTGTGAAAAATGGTCATACAATTATAATTTTGAAGACCCCAAATTATTTCTAGTGAATTCTGATAGAGGAAGACATGCTCTTTCGATTTGTTTCCATTTCGATGATTTTTGGAATAAAAAATAATTCAGAACATTGGGTCAATGGTCACGGTAACATATTAAAGGTCATGTAATCTACTTTTCACAAAATTAAAATGATACAAAAGGGTTGATTTGAGCATGTAATTAGCATCATTTTGATACCAAATTTGCATATATATCATGAAAATTGACATGGTTATGATATAATTTCACCAAAAGGGTGGTATTTCTATCCAAAATTGCATTTTCGTGGTTTCTGCCTCGACCACTTGATAGGTCGAATTGGGCTTTAAAAAATTTGCATTCCCTGCTCATCAGAACCTACAAGCACAGCATTTTTTATCCAAATTGGAAGAACCAATGTAAAAAAAAAAGTGCATGTGGTCTGACATGGAATGACCCATTTGTCACTTCGAAAAACGACGACGACATAAATGGGGAAAGGGCAGGGCCCAGTACTGAACCTTGTGGAAGCCAAACTTAAACTGGACCTCATCTGACATTATTGATCCAATATACACACGCTGAGTACCATTTGTTAGATACGACTTTGGTCAGTCTAAGAATGTTCCCACAGTACCGAAAAAGGAGCACAGTTGCCTGAGTGAGAATTTCGTGATTGATGCTGTCAAACGCGGCAGAAAGATATAACATTACCAGAATGACGCAACAGTTGCATTTCACCATTAAGAGCAACGGCAACATCTATGTGCTATGTCCCTCTCGGTAAGCGTATCGACATATTGCATACATGGACTTTGTCTTAAACTAGAAGTTCAACTGCAAAAAAAATCTTTTCTCAAGTAACTTTGATAAACATGGATGGTTATATTTGAGTGAAAAGTTTGCATGGAGATACAGAAAAGGCGCCAATTGCTCAGGAAACTCTTTTACAAATTGGGTACAAATCGGATACATAGAACATGTCTTATAATATGTCATACATACAAGTACAATAATAATTTTAGGTATTACCGATACAAATGGATTAAAGACAAGTTCTTTTGCATAATGTCATAAAACTCCGGAAAATTCGAATATTGCATATTTTCTGTATAAAAACGTCCATAATTTTAGTTGTAGTAAATGAGCACTAATTTTAAGTAAGATCAAAGACGATAATTTTTATGGACAGATATTTCATGGTACATGTATTCTGATCAGAGTTCACTTTTCCTTTTTTGATGATATGACACCTTGTTCTCATCATATGTTTATTAAAGATGGAGCGGGTAGGAACAATCTCGAGACGTGTAAAGAATATTAAACGCTTCGCAAAGCGTCTTAGAGCAGGCCTTTCCACCAACAGCTCATTGGTGGAAACCACTTAGCTCTTTGTTTGTCTAGTATATCGCCTGTTTGCATCCTGGCGGCCATGTTGACTCAAAAAGCTACAATGATCAATATATAAAAAGTCACTACAAGTCACATTACAGTCAAAACTACATCAAAGACAATCAAAATAGTCACCAGTTCACCAAGATTGAAATTACAGTTAAAGTGGGGCTCTAACGAGCTTTTACAAAACAAGTTAAATAGAGGAAATAGAGACCTACCCCAAATTTGTTATTTTTCCGTGTTCCCGCGATCGATGAGATCTTGATAGTTGGTCACGAGATTCCAATTGCAGGACATCTTGGCATCATAGATTCTCTCGCTAGAGTCGTGGCGCATATTTAATTGCCTAAGCTACCCCAATATTTAAGGGATCAGGTTGGCTCAGTGGTTTCTTTCCCTACAATTCGCCTCTGTGGACCCCTGTTCGAATCCCGGATCGATGCCTTGCATGTGTTTTCCTCCCACTTCCAAAACTAAACATTTCTTCTCGTTTCCTAATCGCGCTGTTTGATGTGTAATGAAATAAATAATCATGAGGTGGATTTGTACAAGATGTGCAATACGTGTCAGACGGTGGGTAAGGCACCGATGATACTGATTCCTGTATTTGACGAGCCATTTACGAGAGTCCATTGAATTGAGTTGGTCCTCTACCGCGGACGAAGTCCGGGCATCAGTTTTAGTTGACAATCACGGATTTGACCATCACGGATTTGTAAATAAACTTCTTTACCGAAAGAAGTGCAGTCCTATTGGGGATCTAATATCGGGTGTGTTTCAGGAAGTCCTGCGTAAAATGTTGAAATCATTTGCATACCACCCGCAGTCGCAAGGAGTTCTGGAGAGGTACAAACAAACCCTTAAGAATATGATAACAGCCTTTGGGTTTGCCACAAGTTTGGACAAAGGATTTCTCATTACTTTGTTTCCCGCTATAGGAACTCATCAAATGAGTCAACTGGTTTTCTCCGTTTGAGTTGCTGTCCAAGGCTTGTTCTGTGGCAAAGGAACATCTCAAGTTGTCTCAATGCCTCAGCCTAACGAGCCACTTAAAGCGAAATTTAGTGGGCCCTACGTAAAAAATAAACTCAATGATGTTAAGAGACCTTTCCCATGAAATGTTTAAATTGCACATCAAGAGCACACTACACTACTGGTAGGCAAAACATGGAAATATCGCGCCTTTTTGTACGGGACTGATGGTGGCGTGACGCAACTCTACGGTGTTTGCTCACCAATAGTGTCTGTACACATGCGTGAATGTAATTAGCATATTTCATGACAAAGGCTAATTACGTAGTTCCCCAGATCGAAAAAAAGGTTTGTTATGTTAGTATGCTTAAGAAGTATTTTGAGTGTGATAATTCTGGCCATGCAGTGGGGATAGCTGCCCTTGGGTCAAAACCCGACGAGGACAATCCCTGTAACAAAGAACTTGAAACAACATTACAGAAGTGTATTTAGGACATAGAAGACAAAAAACCGTGATTTACTATTTCGACTGGATAATTTACTTTTTCGCGAAATAGTAAATCGCTCGGGCGAATTAGTGAATCTCCCAGGCGAATTAGTAAATCTCTTGTGCGAATTGGTAAATCTCCCGGGCGAATTAGTAAATCTCCCAGGCGAATGAATAAATCTCTCGTTCAAAATAGTAAATCGCACGGACGAAATAGTAAATCTCCCGGGCAAATTAGTAAATCTCCCAGGCGAATAAGTAAATCTCCTGGGCGAATTAGTATATCGCCCAGGCAAATAAGTAAATCGCCCGGGCGAAATTGTAAATAGCCTAGGAAAAATAGTAAATCGTCCAGGCGATGTCCTATACTATGTCCTAATTACGCTTCCGTACAAAAACGTCTGAATTTGAGTTTTTAGCTATTCGGCTTTCAAATTCTCAAACTTTCGCTAACCTCGGCCATTTGCACGACAAAGACCTACGGAAAGATTATCAAGCACACTCCAACAGTACCAGCAAGTTTGATCTGACAAACCAGGCCGTACGTCGGTAGCAATTCATAATCTTGATGTAGGAAATTAAATGTATATAAAACAAGTATCCTAATTTACTAAGGTTCGGGAAGATATTAAGCTCATGATAGGGCATGGCGTTATAGAACACAGCAAGAGTTCTTGGAGTTCTCCCATTGACGGTACTCTTACATTTTGCATAGATTATCGATAAGTCAATGCAGTAAGACTGATTCATATCATTCATATCCCTTGGTTTGAAGACTGTATTTGATCGAGCGGGAAATGCCGCACTTGTCAGTAGAATAGTCTTGTTAAAAGGGTAGTGGAAAGTACCCGTGACTCACTGAGCCAACTTAATTTCGGCGTCTGTTACACCGAGCGGATGGTCTCTACCAATATAAAACGATGCCCTTTGGGATCAAAAACAAAATGTCGGTGTGGAAGGAGATTCTGTCCGGCAGGAGATTCTGTCCGAGCATACAGCGAATCGTGTACTAACTCCTTCTGATAGCGCCCTCTTTTGAATAAAATCCTCCAGTCCACGTTAATTTACCGTATGGTGGACACATTACCCGGAGGACAGAATACCCTATGACACCGGCTACGTTTCAGAGAATGATGCGTCAAATCATTACTGGGCTAGTAAATTATGTTGTCCATATTTTCGCTGACATGTTGGTATACAGAGATAGCTGGAAAGACACCTGAAACACTTGGGTGCTTTGTTTGATAAGCTTTCTAAGCAAACCTGGTGGTAAATTTAAAAAATAAATGTGTTTGCAAAAGCAACAGTGACCTATTGGTCGGTCAGTGTAAGATGCTACCAGAGTAGCAAAGATTCAGGCCATATGACGAGTTTCCCGTGCCCCATGGAAGAGAGAACTGATGAGATCTCTGGGTATGAGTAGATTTTACAGAAATTTTGTTCAAAACTTCAGTGCTATTGCGACTCCATGAACTGAACCTTTACAGAAAAATTGATATTTTTTTTTGTTGATTTTTTTTGAGTCGTGCCAAAACGCATTTGAGAAATTGAAAGTTTCAAAGAGCCAGTGATGTTGGTGTCTGAGCGGTTTTCTTCAAGATGATGAGTCAGGTATTGAGCGACCGATCACTTATCTCTGAAAGAAACTGAATAAAACTAGACATTCAGTTTTTGTGACACCACAAAAACTAGGTGTTCGGGAATAACGAATTGCTTCTAAACATCGATGAGTTAATACACACAACAATGTAAAAAAAGCCGTTACAATTAGTGTTGTAGCACCATTGATTTCAAACTTGTTACCAGAGGACGCTGTTTAATGTAATGACGTCATCAGTTTTAAACTTGAAAACGCAAAGTCCTTTACCTACTCACACACTGAAACCACTGTCCAAAGCTCGTTTTATACTGACCAAAGAACTAAAAAATAATGGCTTTATAACAATTCTTTCCTTCAACTTCCGGTTTGAACCGCAATACAAGGTCAAATTGGGGTCATTTCTTTGAGACATTTAAATTGTTTCCAAAAGACCTTTGCGATGATGTGTAGATTGTAAAAATCCATTGTGCACTTCAGGAGTTCTGATTTAATTAATAAACTTTGATTTATTGTAACTCAACATCTGATGACGTCATCATGACGTCATCGTTTTATTTCGCGCCTTCATATTGAGGTCCAAGTATATGCACAGTTTCAAGGTTCAGTTTAATTTCAATTTTGAGTTATTTATTTGAAGAAAGTTTTGGAGGAATTAACATTTAAAGCAACATAATGGTCTCTATGAGACACCGTATAACACATGGTTTTGATTTTGTTTGATATATTGAAAGTGAAATCAAATAAAACCTTTAAATATGAATATGAAAATAATTAAAAAGAGCTTTATCATATGTATTTCATGGGGACTTCCGGTTTGGGCAGGAAGCGAGGTCAACTCAGGTCGCTAAGATTGATAAAGAACCGCATGCATTTATTGTAACTCGACTCCTGGAGGAAAAACAAGTTTCCTTTTTGGTTTTAACTGCCAGGAAAAACAATGTTTTCGTGCTTTCCAAAGTGTTCCTTTTCCACGCAGTGCAATTGGCTGCCGCCAGGTTGTGTGTTCAAAATAGTATTCATATTGCCTTTTATCAAAACATTAACCCTTGCTGCCCCCCGTTTTGTTCGGCATCTAAGCGGTGTCAATAAAACAAAGTGTGTATCGCTAGTGAACGTTGGTGGCGCTATATCAAATTAACGGTCTTATTTTGTAACATCATGAACACTGGTGTACTGTACAGTCAATCTGACATTTGACAGATTCAAATTCCGAGCTCATTATCTGTATTAAAAAGTTCCAAAGTTTTATAAAAACTACCCCACTTTGATAAACATCATAAACACAAGTGTGCACGGCTAAAGAAATACACGGACATTTTGAAAGGCGATGACTTTACTTTTAAACTTTACTTTTAAACAGTTTTACTTAGCGTATCCTGACAACAACTCTCGCGGGGGTAAAGTGCCTCTGGCCCCGCTGTTGCACACTTGTGACTCTCGTATGTAAGCACGTACGTGATCGGTGTATACAGAACGAAAGACGATCATTTTGTCAATTGCATTTTCTCCACCATTATACTTCAAACAACTCACGTGAGCATGTGATCGTCTCAGTAAAGTCTCCTCTTCCTCTCCCTGTAACAATTAAGCCACCAGAATGACATCAAGGGAAACATTTCCACACTGAACTTGGCATGACTTACATGTTTTTCTTTGCGTCGCCATTATTACACACACACACACACACACAAACACGCAGAACTTAACAACACACCGCAAAGTTCGATGAACTGTGACAAGACCTGACTTGTTGCGTGTTTTGTATATACACAGCATGCAGTAAGAGTGCACACGCAAGGGGTGCAATACAGTAAGGTAACTGTACAGACTCTATCGGCCAATTTTGTTCAAATTTCACAATTAGGCTTTTATAGTCGTTATTTATTACTAAAAAATTCAACATGTAGTTTGCTCAAAAAAAACTTGAAATAAAAAAAAAATATTTTTAAACTCGTCGTCGTAACAAACTGTAACATTTGATGACGTCATCAATGTAATACTTTTAAAGGCCATAAACTACATTTTATTTCGTACACTGAAACCATGTCCAAATTCTGTTTCATATTGACTCCACAGCTTAAATTGTGACTTTTTAAGCATTTTTTGCTTCAACTTCCGGTTTGAACCGGAAAACAAGTTCAAATTGGGGTTATCTCTGTAAGACATTTAATTATTTTTAAAGACCTTTCCGATGATGTATAGATTGTAAAAATCCATTGTGTACTTCAGGAGTTATGATTTTTTGAAATAATAAACTTTGATTTACTGTAACTCAACACCTGATGACGTCACCATGACGTCACAAAAACGGTTTCGTCTCCTTGCCATATACTACCTATGTATGAATTTTCAAGGTTATATGACCTTCGGAAGTGTGCATTTGAAAGTGGGCAATCGCCAGGGAGAAGAAAAAGGAGAAGTATTAAAACTAGACATTGAGAGTTTGTGAACAAACTCACGGTGTTCGGCTGGAACGTAATAAAGTAATTGCGTCATTGAAAACAAGGTCAATATTGTATGCTGTGCTGATGGGCAAAATTTTTATTTGTACCTTGTGTTGATCTTTAGGCATGAAGGTCAGTCATATGAAACTCCAACTTCCGGTTTTGACATGAACTATGGTTCAAATGGGGTCACACTCTGCGATAGTTGTACAGTATTTCAAGGGCTTGCATATGGAGCAAATATCTCGTGTGTAACTTTTATGATCCCCAAATGATTTTTTTAAACATTAAACGTTGATTTAATATGACTTCATCAATGATGTCATAATCCGAAAATAATCAAGTTTCATCTACACAGTAATGTCTAAGGCAACAGTAAGTTTCAAGTCTGTATCACGTTCAGTTGATGAATTATGAATTCACTATCTGTGAAATTTCAACATCTGTTTCAACCGGAAGTAAGGGTCAAATGGGGTCACATCTTCAACACAATTTTAGAATTGTTAACGAGCTTTCAGATGAAGTAATGATTATTAATGAATTCTGTTTTGTTATTGAAAAATAATCTTTTTGAAAAAAAAATCAACTTCCTGTTTCGACCGGAAGTCAAGGTCAAATGGGGTCACACTTTCTGTAAAACATGTAGACTGGTTAAAGTGTTTTCAGATGAAGTAATGGTTATTACTATAGCCTGTTTTTTATTCAAATATGATTTTTTGGAAAAATGACATTTTAACTTCCGGTTTCGGCCGGAAGTCAAGGTCAAATGGGGTCACACTTTCTGTAAAACATGTAGACTGGTTAAAGTGTTTTCAGATGAAGTAATGGTTATTACTATAGCCTGTTTTTTATTAAAATATGATTTTTTGGAAAAATGACATTTTAACTTCCGGTTTCGACCGGAAGTCAAGGTCAAATGGGGTCACACACTGTAAGGTTTGTCATATTAAACATCAACTTCCGGTTTGACAGGAACTAAAGGTCAAATGGGGTCACACTTTGTGCATAACATCTAGAATTGCCAGAGAGCTCAAAATTGATGTAATGATTATTAATGTACCACGTTTCATTAATAAGATACACAATTTTGTATGTACAAACTTATACTTCCGGTTTCGACCGGAAATAAAGGTCAAATGAGGTCACACATTGTAAACATTTGTAGAATCGTCGAAGGGCCTTAAAATTAAGTTATTATATTAATACACAAAAAACATTATTCAGATACGATTTTTTATAAAACAAACTACTACTTCCGGTTTCGACCGGAAGTAAAGGTCAAATGGGGTCACACCCTGTGTAAGATTTGTTTAATACTTCATGACCTTTCATATGGTGTAAAGATCATGTATGTAGCATATCTGATTCTGGAGATATGAGTATTTTAATATAAAACTTTAATTTGATATATTGACGTCATCGATGACGTCATCATTCCAAATTTTGTTCGTTGTCATGTACACGCTTTGGTCTAAGTACATAGTAAGTTTTCAAGTCCGTACATGCTCTATTTTTTGAGATAGCAAAATAATTTTTTTTTCGACCTCGTGTACCATTTTTGTTGTGACGTAGCTATGACGTTATACATCATATTTTTAGAATGCTCTTGAGTTAAAGAAAATATTATGCATTGAACATTTTTTTCATATTTTCATTCACTTAGGCTCTAGAGCCCAAAATAACATGATTTGTTACTTTAACTTCCGGTTTCGACCGGAAGTAAAGGTCAAATGGGGTCACGTTGTGCACCGCATTTGTAGATCTTTATAAGAGGTTTCATGTAAAAAAAATCTTGAACGTAGCTCATTTGGTTTTGAAGATATGATTTTTCAAATTATTTAAGGTTTATTTAACGTTTATTTAACGTAATGACGTCATCAATGACGTCACCATTCCAAAAAAGTTGCGGTGCCGTCTACTCACCGAGGTTGATGTTCATGAGAAGTTTCAAGTTCATAGAAGTTTCAGTTTTTCTCAAAATTGCTGGAGAAGGTTCAGGCAGAAGAAGAAGACGGAGAAACTAGACATAGAATTTTTGTTTATTACATTAATACGGTGTTCGGTTGAACGTTACATGATGACGTAGTTCAACAACATTGAATATAAAAAGATGAATTTGTAAACAATGTTTGGTTTTTATAGTTAAACTTGTACCACACTTTGTAACAACTCCCGTTTCTTGACAAATGTTTATGTTTTTGTTACATTGGCATCAGGTTTTTGGTTTTATGTCATCAATGACGTCATCAGTCCAAAAAAGTGGTGGTTTTGGTGCGAGACGTTTTCACTCAACTATTGCGATTTTCCGCTCTGCACATAGCGCTCAATGTTTCTAAAATCTTTATTCCCAATAGCGCCCTCTTTCGTTGGACCAAAGAGAGCGCCGTTGGGTATTCCCCCAAAAATTCGCGCCATATGAGTTTTACAAATTTTAAACTTTGATTCATTGTGATTTAATGCCCGATGACGTCATTATGACGTAGTTAGGTCTGTGGTGTCTTGATACCAAGGTTCACATTTCTGTTGAGTTTCAACGTTCAAATCAATCTCAATCTTGAGTTATTACGTAGATAAGCTTGAAAGTTGTTTTTTGATGAAAAAACACGGAGGCGAACTTTGATCCAGGGTAACGACCCGGAAGTTAAGGTCGTACGATTTTGGCGTTAACTTTTCAAATGTTGTCCAAGTCTTTATCTATTTGATGCCTAAGTATGAACATCATAGCTTGTATATTCGTTGAGATACAGCAACAAGCAAATGGTAATTTTTCAACATTAAAAACCTTGTCATGACGTCATCAATGACGTCATCATTCCAAAAAAGTGGCGGTTTCATCTACTCAATATTGCCTATGTACACAGTAAGATTTAAGTTTGTACAAGCTTTACTTTTGTTTAAAATTGCTGGAGAAGGTTCGCAGGGAAAGAAGAACACGAGGAACTAGAAATTTAGAGTTTGTGAACAAACTCACGGTGTTCGGCTTAATTACGTAATTTTAAGGTCATTATTGTGTGCAGGTTTTTTGTCTTTTTGTGCTATGCTGACGGGCGAAATATTTATTTGTACTTTTTTATCTTTATGCATGAAGGTTTGTCATATTAAACTTCAACTTCCGGTTTGACAGGATTTAAAGGTCAAATGGGGTCACACTTTGTGCATAACATCTAGAATTGCCAGAGAGCTCAAAATTGATGTAATGATTATTAATGTACCACGTTTCATTAATAAGATACACAATTTTGTATGTACAAACTTATACTTCCGGTTTCG
This sequence comes from Marthasterias glacialis, assembly GCA_911728455.2. Classification (NCBI taxonomy): domain Eukaryota; kingdom Metazoa; phylum Echinodermata; class Asteroidea; order Forcipulatida; family Asteriidae; genus Marthasterias; species Marthasterias glacialis. Next base: position 7,904,084 of record OU452240.1, read on the forward strand.
ACCAGAAATGAAGGTCAAATGAGGTCACAACAACAAAAAATTAACAATAACAATAGGTTTTCGGCTAAAAGCCGAACACCTAAAAAATAAAAAAAATAAAAAAATAAAACAAAACAGAACAATTAACAATAGTTGTTCGGCTGTTGGCCGAACACCTAAAAAAAACACAAAAAAAACAAAACAAAAAACAGAACAATAACAATAGTTGTTCGGCTGTTGTTATCTAAAAAAAAAAAAAAAAAAAAAAAAAAAAAACTTAACAATAACAATAGGTTTTCGGCTAAAAGCCGAACACCTAAAAAAAAAAACGAACAAAAACAAGAGGTCTTCGGACCAGAGTCCGAACACCTAAAAAACTGAATGTCACAAGTAGACTCTTATTTATGTTATCTAGTGCACGGCTGAATTTAAGACTGACAAAACGTGGTGCCAAATCTGGCCGAGCGCACCTTGAACGGAGACTAAAAATATCGCATGGTTATGTACAATGGGCGCATCAATGTCACATAGCCGCGTGCACACCTAAGAGTATAAACATGTACATGTACCATGTAAGGATTTGACTTTCATCTTTCTAGTCCAGTGTGATACGCTTGAATGTACACATCATCATCATCATCATGACGGGACTTAGAGCCACACAACCCATACGATCTGATGCAGCCTGCCACAGCTACTGAGCCCGTGATTGATGGTCCACTTCCAGCTGGCGCACCCAGGTGTTGTGTGGTCGGCCTCTGGGTCTCCTCCAGGCAGGGTGGGGCCCCCCTCGGATGTCAACGCTCAGTTAAGAGCGACATGAGCAGGCGTGTCTTCCGTACACGCGTATGTACAAGATCATTGCACTTTAATGTCTTGTTTTGACAGGAAGTAAAGGTCAAACTGTTATCTCGATGTAAATTATTGGAGCAAGCTCAAATGTCTACAAGCGAATGAACAAATTTTGAGTGCTAAGTAGTTCTTGAGATTTGAAAGAGATAACAATTTTTGAATTTTTCAACTTCCGATTTGAACCAAATTGAGGTCATAGCAGTGAGGCGTTTATTATGTTTTCAAGACGTTTCCGATGGTGTATAGAGTGTAACAATCCATTGTGTAGTTCATGAGTTGTAATTTTTTTTAAATAAACTTTGATTTAATGTTATTCGGCAGCGGATGACGTTATGATGAAGTAATTGGTCAAATTTCGTCTTCAAGTTGAGAATCAATCATATACCAAGGTTAAATTCAAGTTCAGTCTTTAGTTATTTTTTTGAAGAAGGAAGAGGAGGAGGAGGAGGAGGAGGAAGAGTTACATTAAGAAATATTGGGAATTAAATATAATGTTTTTATGTAGCACAACAACCGTGCAAAAAACGTTACGGGTGTTCATTGATATAAAGAACAAAATGAATGGCATTACGGTTATATGGAGATTACCATACATTATTAAGTGAAGGTAAAATCTTACTTTGTCAAAGATAAAATAAAGATAATATTGATTGTTTCTTAATGTATTGATTGAGACTCTGTGATTGACAATTAAAGTATTTAAGTATAATTTATATACCAAGTATAAGAAAACCCCTACAAGCTCTGCAAGTCGTGGTCCCCTCAAAAAGTGCAATCATTTTTCCATGTTGTCCCAGCACTTTGGCAGCGGAACTAAAATTAGGCCTGGAAATAGCTGGGGGGGGGGGTTAAGGATATGTCTAGAATAACATATTAAAAGTCTCCGGAAATCCCTCTGGAGTTGCTATCATAACTTTGCAAGCAAGCAAGATGACATAATGTATGTTTTGAAGCACAAGGAATTTTATAAAAATAGTTATCATTTTAACCAACGCCCCCCCCCAAACATACTGAATTTGAATCTATATAATTATAGTCACAGCTCATTTTAATTTTTATTTACTTGTTGTCATAACGTTTAATCTGTTACTCTAGTCTCCAGATGCACAATTGTTCGATAAGTAGTTGAATTTGGGAATGGTTTAAGTAAAGGCAGATGGCAGCTGATAAGTTATTTTTACATAGTGAATTGATTATATCACATCGTAATCGTTGCTTTCCAGACAATAAAAAAGACCCTTTACTGTACCTTTGAACGGACATTCACAGTTTTGTTCTAGAATACTCTCCCCCAAAAATGTCTCGATTTTACATCATGAGAACTTCTTTCACAAAAGTTCCAACATTACTGAATCATTAGATACTAATTTGTATGAACATTTTTATGAACATCCCTAAATAAATAAAATGATTTTAAATGTAAAAATAGCGTTTTTAATTTGTTCCTACAATGACCGCTGCTGACCAATAGGTGGCCACTAGTCAAAATCTGTTCTCTTGAGCCAATGAAGCATTGTACCAAGTTATTCTGCAATCGGCTAAAGAATGTGGGAGAAGCATCTCGTAAATTTTCATTAAACGACCACTACTGACCACTGGATGACCATTGTTTCGAGCATCCTTAAATAGATATTAGATAGATAACGTTTTGAATGTACAAACTTTTTCTCACAAAATGACTACTGCTGATTGATTGGTGACCAGTGACCAACGTCTATGTACACATCCCAAATGTACCTCGAGCCAATGAAGCATTGGACCAAGTTGGGCTGCAATCAGCAAAAGTATGTGGGAGAAGAACCACTTTGTAAGTATTCATATGACTGATAAGTGACCACTGACTAAAGTCTCTGTACTCCAAAAGTGTAGCTCCAGCCAACGAACCATTTGACCATGGTAGTCTGCAGTCAGCAAAAGATTGTGGGAGAAGCATTTTGCAAATAGTAAAGAAATGACCACTACTGACAACCAGATGACCATTGGCTAAATTCTATGACCATCCCTAGATAGGGCAGTTGTAAAGGTTTTACTGATCTTTTCGTTTAAATCTGCCAAATGTATTTTTTTTATTTGATCACCTGACCGTTTGACCAAAGAAAGCAACGAGGGCATAATGTAACGGTGAAGATGTTACCACAAATATGGCTGAATTCGACAGGACAGCATTTTTACTTATTTAAGTGATTTAAGTGAAATGACCCCTATGTGTCTTGTAGGTGACCTTTGACCGAATACATAGTACAAGCTTTGGTCAGCTGTCCTTTAAGTCCAAATTTGATTACAAAAGGCTAAAAAAGGCGTTTGGAAGTTATAGTAATTTTTTAAAACAGATTACCTGACATCAGCAATCAACTGTAGGAACCTCTATGTGACATTTGACCAAATTATGTGTACACTCCTATATGAAGCATAGCCGAGGGACGATACTGACAACACGGCTTCGATTGATCAACAACTATGGGAAAAAAAGTGCAACGAGCACCTTAATTTTACGCCAGAAATGTGTATTTTGTACGGAGCCACAATAAACTTCAAAGCGTCAATCAGTCTCTGTGTGGGCTTTGCTAACCGTCTTCATGAATTACTGGTTCTTTCTGGAATTTATTTTTAAAAGGTGATGTTATTGTAAGAAGTCGCTAGAAATCTTTGGTTCAGAAAAAAAGTTGCAAGAATATCAAAGTCCACGATTGTGGTTGTTTACTAGAGAATATGACGAACTATATCAAACGAGCTGAGAAATATTTCGGACAGGACTTAATGCTTTGGACTGAAACGTCTGTACAGCTGACTCAAGACTTTCAAGACTTCAGCTGTATACGTCAGTCCCTTTGATTGTCGCGACTCATCTGTGTAACACTCGTATGGACAGAATGCAGTTTTCAGAGCTGAATTTTATTCCAGTATAGACGTTTTCTTAACGTGACACACAACTATATAGTTACCTTTTTTTAACTAATCAAAAATAAGTTGAAATTTTGTTGGAAAAGACAAACAAATAACCAAAATTGTTACAAACATGTGACCCAAGGTCAAACAAACGGTTGTTTATAACTGAGCCCTGATAACTATTATCTTTTACAATATGAGTCATTCAATTTCGACACGTGAGCATTCATTTGACAAAATAAAATCATTCAATTTAAAAGGGTCACTTAGTTCATTCAATTTCGTCAAAGACAGCAGAAACGGGCTGGTTGACTATTCATTTTCGTCAACTGGCAAACATTTTAGAAATGTTTGCATTTAAATTCGTTTCTTCGGTATGCCCTTTCTGGTTCGTATTTGCCTATATATAAAGTTAGGATATTATGAGGGGAATTCATTTCTACACTGTTGCCGAGTTATACCTTTCACTAAATATACGATTTTGAAGCAAAAAATAATGCCTGCTCGTGGTCATACGAGGATTGAGCACTGTAGATAGAGGAAGGCTGATTGAAGTATTCGAGAGTTAATTTGCAAGATCTAAACATTAACGAATAAAGAAGATGACAAAAAGTGAATTTAAGACCAAAGCAAACATTTACATTGCAAGCAAATGCAAGCAAAATATTGTTTATTGTATTGTTTATTTTTTTTTTAATGCCATAAAACTTTATATAACTGTTCTTAGACACATTTTAAAGTTTAATCATGGGGTACTCTCTTCATGAGTTTTTGATTAAAATTTACTCTATTCGATTGAAACTAGGGACAAAATGCAAAATGTTTTACCCTGACCTCAATCGAAAAAAGTTATTTTCAATCTAATTAGAGTGATTTTCAATCTATTTTTTTTAGTGTGTAACAAAGTAGAAGGAAAACATATGCAATTAAGACCAAATATAAGAATTAAATTAAAAACTCATAAACGATTATTCACACAACTGCCGTAAAAAGAACATTATCGCTAACTTTAAACGCAAGCATGAGCCGTATCAAACTCATGTTGAATTTGAACGCTCAAAACGTTGAAATCCGTTACCCATAAACGAAAAAGAAACGAACATTAGGTGTAAAATCGCAGAGCGCTTCGATGACTCTGAACTTGATTGCACCAATTGGGAAAAGGTAGTAGATATTCAACATAAGAATGGCAATCTTCTAATCTTGAATGCCTATAAACGAAATAGAATGAAAAGAAAGGGATCCTGAGTGCACGAAAACGAAACTGAATGCAATAATACCCAAAAAGAAACCCTAGTTTGACTGAATTAGAGAAATCGCGTGAATTTGAAAGCGCAATAATGAAATTGAATGATATTTTGCTGAATTTGGCTGGGAAAACTTATACTAAATATTTTGTTGATACTTGCTCACCTAGTCCTTTCATTTAAAAAAAATGGCCGAGGGCAAATTGAAGGATTTACGCGGACCCACTCTGAAATTCTATTGCAGGTGTTTTACACGGGTTTCTCTTAGGTGATTGGTATTCAAATATCTCGTTATCCTAGTCTGCCCTCAGCCATCCTGACGTTTCTGCCATGCAACTACCATTTCAAAACAAGTATAGGCAGTGCATTACAGTGGTCGAATGCGTCATGATAATTTTCTCTGTCTTTCAACGCCAGTGGATATCAAATTGATTAGTTTTTCCATTGTTTCTCTTAAACACGTGCTCAGCAGCTCACCATGTCAACTTTCGCTGTTCTAGTTTTATTATTTTGTCGATGTTTCTCGTCCACGTTCGTACATGTTTGTTTCGATTGCTGCAATCGAAATAAGCAATAAGGATGGTTCAAGAGGCTTTCAAACGTTGTTTACTCTTTTACGCACTATTCGAGTCGGAAACATTGCTAAAGAAGACTGAAACTGGTAGTATAAACTTTTGTGTGTGTGATATATTAGTTTAAGGTCAAAGAACAAATGAGCTCATCATAATAACCTCACTCTATCACTTATTTATTATTAATATATTGCGTTGACAAAATCTTGATACTCACCTTCGTAAGCAGTTTAACTGTTTTCACACAAGACCCAATACTTTTTATCGCATTGCCACAGCATGCGTCTGATTATTCAACTTGTTTTGCAGCCCTACTGCTCTTCGCAGTACACCATTTAATGTCAGTGATGAATTTACAGCAGTGTTTCAATGTAATGGACGCCACTTGGATGTCTTTGGTACAGTCAAGTTGCTCTGTGTGCAGAAACGGTAAACCCATTGTTCCGTTGGAGAACTAGTATAAATCTTGAAAGTCGGCAACGCGCCAATAAACAAATAGCGCCTTACTGTCACTGACAGGATGTTTGCAGTACTGACCTGAGACTGTTATGAACAAGCTATGATAAACTCATGGGCTGCTGAAATAAAACCACATAGTTGAATCAACAACATGGCTCTGTATGACATCTGTCTGAGCTGAGGAGAACATCAACTCAACGTTTGCACGGCTTAATAATACGGTAAGACACAGTAAAATAACTGACATAAGGTGCTACAAGATCGATAGCTACCAAAATAAAACTTTTAGTGGGGTTGCTTAGATTCAAATTATGGCACGATCGTGACAGATTGGTTCAAATCACCGAACTTGGTAGAAATATTATTTTGGCCCTGGAGAAGACATTTAGAATTGGTGGCACCCCAACACAATCTTGGAGAGTCCATAATTTGCATAAATCTAAAATATACACATTTGGCATAATAAGCAAATTGGGTACCAATTTAAATGTATGCACATTACATACTATTTCAAAATTATGGCATTTGTTTTATTTGAGTGCTGTATTCAGCCCTATATAAATTATTTTCAGAGTTTTAATTTCTGGTTTTCTAATTTTAAAGTCGATGTAGGTGATAACTATATTGATACTTAAGACTAATTATCACTCATTAAGACTGATTGAAGCAGAATTTCAGTAATTGTATGAGTCAATCGAACATTCAATGTGCTGCGAAGATTTGTTTGCAGTTTTATTAGCACAGTGCGCGTTCATTTTTCACTTAATTTCTTTCTTTGATTTATTTTTATTTTATTGTCACACTGGCGTATTCGCTTCGATATTTTAGTTATTCTGCTTTAATTGCTGTATGTATCATTCACTGCGTTTTTTTCGATTCTTTTTTTTTCGTCTCCTTTTTCCCTAGTTTTTTATTTTTATTTTTTTTCTTTCCTTATGGAGGGAATACTGAAAGCATACGTGTATTTTAGCGGCACGAAAGCAAGTCTCGATACGAATTTAACGACTTAACGAATTTTACAGATGCTTTTTAGAGGACAAGCAACGACAAAGTTGTAAAGTTGTAAAGTTTGTACAGTTTGTATTTACAAACACGATGTGTTCGGGTATTCCTGATAATGTCATGAAACATTGTAATGAAACACCCTTTCATCGTCGGTAGGGGCTCATAAGTAGCCCTTAGGTTGTACACAATTTTAGGCCAATCCGACTTCCTTATAGAAAATAACACAAAAAGTACTTTATTTGTAAATAATGTGTGATTTTGATGATTTGGGGCTACAAACGTTTAAACGCTTGCTGTTTAACAATGTAAAGCAGTAGAGCATTTTAAATTGCAGGGGTTGCAGGTTGCATCGTCTCCTAAACCTGGATGTCCAATTTGAGAAAAAAAACCATTGTATTTAAGACTAGAGGTAGAGGCAAGTCTTTACTTTAGGGTAACCTCATACTTGCGTCATAGTAACAATTATCTTTGAGTAGCCATAGAGTCCTTAATGCAGGTCTTTAAACAATGAAACTCTGATGAAAGAAAGCCATTATCGTGGTCTTTTGAGAGCATCAGAAATAAACATTTTCAGAAGTCAAAATGGTCGCCGCCCAGGGCCCGGGGAGCCATGATTGGAAAATCTCACTTTTTTGTTTGTCTGACAACTTACAAAATTAGCATGTAGGAAATATTATATTGTTAAAAGAATTGGTATAATTTGCACCCCAGTTACAGGCTGAAAACACAATATCCAAGGTGGCCGCCAAGTTTTGCGGCCGTTTTTAATTCCCAACAGCATTTCAGACTATCATGTGATTCATCACTATCAATTTTTCTGGCAAAACAAATAACAAAATATGAAAATTATGTAAAAAGAAAAAAAGAAAAAAAATGTTTTAAACATTTTTGCCAACATGATCCTAGATACATTTTGGGAAAAAGTCAAAAATGTAGCGATGATCAGACCAAGCGTTAACAAGTTTAAGACAACAATTTGGTTGGGGCATTATGCCCCCCCCCCCCCCCCCTCACTCCCGCGGTCCCGATAGGGTTAATTAGGCTAAGGTTTTTAATCACGTTAAAATTAACAAGTTTGCCAAGTTTCAAAACATTTTGACAACAAATAAAGAAATAATGGGGGAAACACAATTTTTGAAAAAAATGGGCAAATAAAACTGTCAAAAACAACTTCTAGTGACGAGATGAGTTTTGGAAAACTTTGATATCATCATGTAGAATTTATTGAAACGAACTTTTGTGGCACGTTTCGTCAAAATTGAAGAATTGTTTCATCTTTGTTGACCTCAAGCAAAGAAAAGCAAGAAAATCTGACAATATTTTTTATTTTCTATTATTGTAAATGGATGTCTGATCCATATTTTTTCCCAAGTTTGGTGACTGTCAGCCCTGCACTAATTAAGTTATGGTTTACCGCGTAGATGACTCTTTTTCTCAGTAGAGCTGATACATGATGTTTCCAATGTCTAGATATCAGCAGTCAATAATTGCACATCAAGTATTTTTATTTCAATAAGTAGAGGATAATAGGCTCTTTCTTTTGATATATATTTGACAATAAACGATTAAGTTTAAGGGCACAAATGCGGATGTATTTATACGCCAAAATTTACTTAAAAAACACTCCGGAAGTACCCCTTTTTGCAAAACAAATTGTCAGTTCCCCGTACTCAGTCATTGTGGGTGTTACAGATTGAGCTGCTTCACTAGGTGGTCTTGCTCCAGCTGGGGATCAAATAGCCAATATTTCAACATAATTCGCTGAACCCCCTCCCCCTTGTCGAATTTTCAAGATATTGCATGGTCTTCTCGTAAACTAACTCTCAATAATTAAAGATGATATGATTCCTAATTAGGGCTTCATTTGAACAATGTTGCTACTTTAGTTTCGAATGTCAAATTCTTATATTTTCTAAGACCTTTTGTTTGACGTATAAATCCCAAAAGTGTCTTGTTTAGTTCAGGAGCAATTTTTCCGGTGATTGCTAATGAGTTTTGACGTTGCAGAACAAGCATCTATACGGCGGTCAAACGTCGCAGCAGTAAATGATGGCGAAGTAAATGATGACACCGTCATGTGACGCGTGTCCCACCAGTCGAATGACGACTGTGTGTGTGTGGTCTATAATAAAAGTTAAATAAATTGAAATATATAAATATGAATATAAATATCATTAGGTAACACTTTAATTAAAAAATTGGACTTCCGGTTTGGACAAAAAAACGAGGTCAAATCAGGTCAATAGCAATAAAGAACTTTTATAATTATATCAAACTATCAGATGCAAATAATCATATCTTGACAGCAGCGAGTCTCAAGAATAAAGTTTTTTTTAAATAAACCTCGATTTTGCTTCACTCATGTTACACGTAAAGAAATTGATTGAATTCAATCTAAACATACCTTTGGAAATGAACACAAAGACTTGAATTACCACCAGTAAGTTTGGCGCAAAGGCAATGACGCTCGCCATTGCTGTTTGTATATACTGTGCATGAAATACATTGTACATCGAATACCGTTGCATGCTTGTGAATGCGTTGAATAAATTCCGACCTTTTGACCTGCAACGTCTGGTGTTATCTTCATAAATTCCGACCTTTTGACCTGCAACGTCTGGTGTTATCTTCATAAATTCCGACCTTTTGACCGGCAACCTCTGGTGTTATCTTCATATGTGTGTAAAAGTCTGCCCACCACTACATGTGGATTCTTAGCCAAGTGTATCATAGTACACCCACCATTCGCGTCAGTGATCTCAATTGTACATATTCAATGTGTCGCCTTCTTTTGTTTAGTGATTTCTGAAAACTATTGTCTTGTCTGCCTTCCAGGACCATTTCCCGCTGCATTTCGAGTAATGCAGACATTCCATCATCATGAAAATGGTCCTGGATGGCAGACTTTTACACACGTATGAAGATAACACCAGACGTTGCAGGTCAAAAGGTTATTTACTGCCGCGACGTTTAACCGTCGTAAAGATGCTTGTTTTGCAACGTCAAAACTCATTAGCAATCACCGGAAAAAAATACTCCAGAACTAAACAAGACACCTTTGGGATTTATACGTCAAACAAAAGGTCTTAGAAATATAAGAATTTGACATTCGAAACGAAAGTAGCAACATTGTTTAAATAAAGCCCTAATTTGGAATCAAATCATCTTTATTTATTGAGTGTTAGTTTACGAGAAGACCATGCAAAATCTTGAAAATTTGACAAGACGGAGGGGATGGGGTTCAGCGAATTAATTGAACTAGAGGTCAGTGTTTGTTGGTGCAAACACAGAGGTGTTTGGGCGTTTGTTTTATGGTGAGGTCATTGGCTTTTATGTTGAAGCCCGGTTTCAAATTTAAATATCTGATGTTTTTGTGTCATGTGTGCCTTGGTAACTGACGTGTGGAACCCAATGTCAGTACATCTATATGTTTAAACCTGCTGCTAGAGGGCGCTGTGAGATTTGATAACGTCACCAACAGTTTCTTAAAAAGGTCAGATGTCAAAAAATATTTCAAACACAAAACATATGTTCAAATTTAGTTTGAAGATTTTTGTATAATGCCACTTCCGGTTTGAACCAGATATACAGATCAAAGTGAGGTCATGTTAAGTAAGCTTTGTGTTTTTTCCAAGCCTATCATATAAAGAGAAAAATACGAGAAAATGTTATTGAAATGTTCAACTTCCGGTTTAAACCGGAAGACAAGGTCAAATCTCGGTCATAACAGTACAACGTTGTGAAATATTTTAAGCCCTGTCATACGGTGTATAGATTGTGAAAATGTCCTACGTAGTTTCAAAGATATGGTTTTTGAAATATTACACTTTGAATGCCGACATTTGACTTAACGCGGTAAACACGGGCGGCTGTATTAAAAGACTAACAAAGCGTGGAGAGCGCACCTTGAAAAGAGACTAAGAACGTCGCATGGTTATTGGACATGTCAATGGGGCATCGATGTCACACCACCACGCGCACACAAGGACGTGTACAAGTATAATGGCATTGGAATTTCTATAGCAATGTCGGACACTCTTGAACGCACATGGACTAAAGATTTGCATTAACGTCCCGTTTTAACCAAAAGAAAAGGTCAAAATGGTGTCACCTAAGTGCAAAAGTTTGAGAAGCCTCAATTCACTACAATCTGATGTAAGAATTGTGATCATGTGATAAGTACTTCTTAAATTATGTTTTTTTTTAATTGTCAAATTCCAGTTAAATTATGAAGAAAAACATACGTTAAAATGAGCTTTATAATAAAATTATAAAGTTTAATTTGAACATCCGGTTTGGACAGGAACGTCTAATCACTTTTAAATGAGAAGCTACTTCCGGTTTGACCGGAAGTAGAGTTAAGAGAGGTTACGAAACTTGTAACAAAGAAGGGCCTTCCCTAACCTTGGTATTTGGTGAAAGAATCATGATCCTAGCTCTTACCATGTATAAATGAAGAGCTACTTCCGGTTGATCTTAAGTAAATGTCACAGAGGTCACCCAATGTGCAACAGAGAAGGACCCTCCCTAACCTTGGTATGTGGGGAGGGAATCATGTTCCTAGCTCTCACCAGTTTTAAATAAAGAGCTACTTCCGGTTTGACCGGAAGTAGATGTCTCACAGGTCACTTAATGTTTCACAAATGAAGACCTTCCCTAACATTGATATTTCTCGAAACAATCGTGTTCCTAACTCTAACCACTTTTTACATGGGGAGCTACTTCCGGTTTGACCGGAAGTAGATTCCACTTAGGTCACTTAACGTGTCATAAAGAAAGACCCTCCCCTACCTAGACATTTGTCGAATGAATTTAGTTCATATCTCAAACAGTTGATTTTTTTTTGTTTTTTAAGTTTTAAATAATCCCTGTATTAAAGACTAACAAAGCGTGGAGTGTGCACCTTGAAAGGAGACTAAGAACAACGTGTGGTTAATGTACATAGCAATGGGGCATCGATGGCACACAGCCAGGCACACACAAGCACGTGTACAAGTATAATGGCGTTTGATTTTCTCCAGCAATGTCGGACACGCTTGAACGCACCTGGACAATCGATTTGCGTTCAGTTTGAGTGATTATATAATAACTTCTTAAATTATGAATTTTTGAATATTTGAACGTCCGGTTTGAACCGGAAGTTAAGATCAAAATGGTGTCACCTCAATCCAAAAGTTTGAAAAGGCTCAATTCACTACAATCTGATGTAAGATTTGTGATCATGTAACAAATACTTCTTAAAATATGAATTTTTGAAATTTTCAATTTCCGGTTTGACCCGGAAGACAAGGTCAAATTAGGGTCATGTCTGTCAGGCGTTTTCGCAGTTTAGAATGACCTTTCCGATGATGTATAGATTGTAAAAATCCTTTGTGAACTTCAGGAGTTATGTTTTTTGAAATAAACAACTTTGATTTAATGTAATTCGAAACCCGATGACGTCATCATGACGTCACTCAAGCGGTTTTCTGTCCTAGTGACATTCTAACTGTGTGTGAAGTTTGAAGTTTGTGTGATTTTAAGAAGTGTGCATTTGTTAGCGGACAACGGTTGGGGAGAAGAAGAAGAGGTATTAACTAGACATGTATCGTTTGTAGATATAAACACTAGGTGTTCGCGTATGAACGGAATTATGAACTTGTAAGATTGTTAACTACCTTCAAAAAAGGACCGGAGGTATAGGTCACAAAGGTCACTTAATAACCTTGATCTTTCGCGAAAGAATCATGTTCCTACCTAAAACCACTTTAAATGAAGAGAGACTTCCAGTTTGACCGGAAGTAAAGGTCACAGACGACACGCAATGTGCAACAGAGAAGAACCTTCCCTAACCTTGGTATGCGGTGAGGGAATCATGTTCCTAGCTCACACCACTTTTCAATGAGGAGCCACCTCCGGTTTGACCGGAAGTAGATGTCACAGACTCGAGTGTTCTGAACTAACTGGTTCAATCTCGGTAACATTGGTAGTGAAAAAATAAAAATTGCTCTGATCGGTCTCAGATTGATTTTGTAACAACAAAGTAGGACATTCTTAAGCTACAAGTTCAACCTCGGTAACATTTTGAGATGAACACTTTTCAAACTACTCACAATGCTCTGAGAGCGATTTGGTCCTAACAAACTCGGGTGTTCTGATGCTACACTTTCAATCTCGGCAACATTGGTGGTGAAAAAATTTAAAACTGCTCTGATCGATCTCAGATTGTTTTAGTAACAACAAACAATGGACATTCTGAAGCTCAAAGTTCGACCTCGGTTGTATTTGAGATAAACAATTTTCAAACTACTCAGAATGCTCTGAGAGCGATTTGGTCCTAACAAACTCAGGGTGTTCTGATGCTACTGGTTCAATTCTCGGCGACTTTGGAGGTGAAAAAAATCAAAACTACTGAGATCGGTCTGAGATTGATTTTGTAACAACAAACAAAAGCATTCTGAAGTTAAAAGTTCAGCCTCAGCTTCATTTGAAATGGACAATTTTCTCAAACTACTCAGAATGGCTCTGACAACGATTTTGTACCAACAAACAAGGGCATTCTGAAGCTATAAGTTCAACCTCGGCTTCATTTGAAATGGACATTTTTCTCAAACTCCTCAGAATGCTCTGAGAACGATTTTGTACTACCAAACTCGGGTGTTCTGAACCTACTGGTTCAATCCCGGCAACATTGGTGGTGAAAAAATTAAAACTGCTCTGATCGATCTGAGATTGCTTTTGTAACAACAATCTACGGCATTCCGAAGCTAATAGTTCAACCTCGGTTACATTTGATATAATCAATTTTCAAACTTCTCAGAATGCTCTGAGAGCGATTTGGTCCTAACAAACTCAGGGTGTTCTGATGCTACTGGTTCAATTCTCGGCGACTTTGGAGGTGAAAAAAATCAAAACTACCGAGATCGGTCTGAGATTGATTTTGTACCAGCAAACGAGGACATTCTGAAGCTACAAGTTCAAACTCGGTTATATTTGAGATGGACAATTTTCAAACTTCTCACAATGCTCTGAGAGCGATTTGGTCCTAACAAACTCGGGTGTTCTGATGCTACACTTTCAATCTCGGCAACATTGGAAGTGAAAAAATTAAAACTACTCTGAACGATCTGAGATTGTTTTTGTAACAACAAACAAGGACATTCAGAAGCTAAAAGTTCAACCTCGGTTATATTTGAGATGAACAATTTTCAAACTTCTCAGAATGCTCTGAAAGCGATTTGGTCCTAACAAACTCGGGTGTTCTGATGCTACTGGTTCAATTCTCGGCGACTTTGGAGGTGAAAATAATCAAAACTACTCAGATCGGTCTGAGATTGATTTTGTACCAACAAACAAAAAGCATTCTGAAGCTAAAAGTTCAGCCTCAGCTTCATTTGAAATGGACAATTTTATCAAACTACTCAGAATGCTCTGACAACGATTTTGTTCTAACAAACTCGGGTGTTCTGATGCTACAGTTTCAATCTCGGCAACATTGGTGGTGAAAAAATTAAAACTGCTCTGATCGATCTCAGATTGTTTTAGTAACAACAAACAATGGACATTCTGAAGCTAAAAGTTCGACCTCGGTTATATTTAAGATAAACAATTTTCAAACTTCTCAGAATGCTCTGAGAGCGATTTGGTCCTAACAAACTCAGGGTGTTCTGATGCTACTGGTTCAATTCTCGGCGACTTTGGAGGTGAAAAAAATCAAAACTACCGAGATCGGTCTGAGATTGATTTTGTACCAACAAACAAGGACAATGTGACGTTATATAACTTCAAACTCGGCTTCATTTGAAATGGACAATTTTCAAACTACGTCTGTGCAACAGAGAAGGACTTTCCCTAACCTTGGTTGGTGAAAGCATCCTGTTCCTACCTCTGCAATACAGTGAGGTAACTGTACTGCTTGATCGCGTTAAAAACTCTTTTTTTTCTCTCCAGCTTACGCTTTCATAGTCGTTATCTGTTACTAAAATATTAAACATGAAGTTTGCAGCGAAAAGTGGTATCCAAGCTGGAATGGCTGGTTCAGTTAATTGCACTGGTGTACTGTACAGTCAATCTGACATTTGACAGATTCATATTCCGTGATCATTATCTGTATTAAAAAGATCCAAAGTTTTATAAAAACTACCCCACTTTGATACACATCATGAATACGTGATAATAAGAAAATTTGGCTGATGCCGGACTCGAACCCGCGACCTCTCGAATACCGTACGAGCGCTCTACCAACTGAGCTAACCAGCCCTTATAGTTGATGGGCGGTCCTATGTGCAATACCAAATCTACTTTGCTCGGGGGGACCAGTCAGAAGCCGAACCGTGCTGCCGATAAGCCAGGGATCACTACCCCGGTTAAGATGCAAACAACCTGGTAAACGGCAGTAGCGGGGATACACAACGAATGGATACAGCTTTTTACGTGGATTTACACAGAGAAAGTACATGAGAAACTGACTGGGAGAATATTATAAATAAATAGCGTGAGCAAAGAAAATTTGGCTGATGCCGGACTCGAACCCGCGACCTCTCGAATACCGTACGAATACCGTATATATATAAAACTAGTAGGGTTGATGGCCTTAGCTTTCGATCCAAACCGGACCTTCGTCAGAGGCAAAAACAAGCACAAACATAAAAACAGATCCATTTAGCTGTTGCTAAAATGAATCATGTTCCTACCTAAAACCAATTTAAATGAAGAGAGACTTCCAGTTTGACCGGAAGTAAAGGTCACAGACGACACGCAATGTGCAACAGAGAAGAACCTTCCCTAACCTTGGTATGCGGTGAGGGAATCATGTTCCTAGCTCACACCACTTTTCAATGAGGAGCCACCTCCGGTTTGACCGGAAGTAGATGTCACAGACGTCACACAATGTGCAACAGAGAAGGACTTTCCCTAACCTTGGTTGGTGAAAGCATCCTGTTCCTACCTCTGCAATACAGTGAGGTAACTGTACTGCTTGATCGCGTTAAAAACTCTTTTTTTTTCTCTCCAGCTTACGCTTTCATAGTCGTTATCTGTTACTAAAATATTAAACATGAAGTTTGCAGCGAAAAGTGGTATCCAAGCTGGAATGGCTGGTTCAGTTAATTGCACTGGTGTACTGTACAGTCAATCTGACATTTGACAGATTCATATTCCGTGATCATTATCTGTATTAAAAAGATCCAAAGTTTTATAAAAACTACCCCACTTTGATACACATCATGAATACGTGTATGCACGGCTAAAAAAAAACCTGGTAGGGTTGATGGCCTTAGCTTTCGATCCAAACCGGACCTCCGTCAGAGGCAAAACAAGCACAAACATAAAAACAGATCCATTTATAGAAAAACCTTGGGATTAAAATAGATGGAGAGTATCCAAAATAGGCAGGAAAAAGACAACCAATCAAAGTTAATTAAATACAGACAAAGAGATTGTTGATGACCAATCAAAATACAGCAGTGTGGACAATGGGATGTCCAGTGGTCGGTTAGTACAAAAAAGGAGATTAGTGAACAAAGGAGGAAAGCTGCATGGTGGGAAATGCGGCTGACATGAAAGGACAGGATTATTTACTCACATGAGGGAGGTGATTAAGGGTAATCTCCCTAAATAAAGCAGTAGAAGTGTAAACATTGAATAATAGAGAGGGGGCTATAATGAGAATACTATATTGATAATGTAAAAGCATGGAAATAAAGTAGTTATTTGCCAAGAGGAATTATTTAACACCTGTGTTTATGTTTAATCCGAATGGTTGGATTGTTCGGAGTTTGTGAATCCAGTGGGATTCTCTGAGTTTACGATGTGAATCGTCGCCGTTGCAGGCCTCAATGACAGTTAGTTCCACATCTTTAACACTATGATTAGGACTATTAAAGTGGATAGATACCGGGTACAGTTTTTTGGTCTTTATGGAGGAGACATGGTTCGCAAAGCGAAGACTAAGTTTGGTCTTTGTCTCTCCCACATACTGTACTCCACATCTCTTACATGATATGACATAAATGACATTTGGGGTTTGGCATTGGGAGTCGGTCTTGATTTTGTAGGTAAAGCCAGTGCTGTGGCTTTTAACCTGTACAGTGGGTTTGATATAAATACAAGTCTTGCACTTAGAGCGGGTGCAGTGGTGACAACCCTGTATGTCTTGTGGGGAGGGAGTTTGGCCTGTACCTGGGGGGAGTTTTGCTCTAACTAGAATGTCACCTAGGCTCTTAGGGCGACGAAAGGCGACCATGGGGCGCTCAGAAATTGCTGAGCGCAACCTGTTGGAGGAGTGGAGAATTGGCATGTTGTCATTGATTATAGATGACAACTTGGGTAACCTAGGTTGGAAAGTAGTGACCAGAGCAACTCTATTGGTCGGGGTTCTCTTGGTGCCCGTGTTGGTCAACAGAGTATGGCGGGGTATGCCAAAAGCTCTGTTGATGGCAAGTTGAACCCTTCGTTTGCTATGACCCCTAGAAACAAGGTGGTGCCTTAGGTCAGATGAACGCCTTTTGTATAGAGTATCTGTGGAGCAGATACGTCTTATACGTAAGGCTTGACTGTAGGCAATTGCCTCCTTGCAATGGCTAGGGTGGCAGCTATTAGAGAGAAGATATTGATGGGTGTCAGTGGGTTTGCTATATACATCTGTCACAATACCATTAGGGGATTTAGTTATAGTCACATCTAGAAAATTCACGCAGGTAACAGAGAAATCGGCAGTGAATTTAATGGTGGGGTGGAATGAGTTTATATGATCAATGAATTCTTCCAAGCTATCTTGGCTACCACACCAGATAGCGAAAATGTCATCAATAAATCTCCACCACACGAGTGGGTGGTTGGGAGCAGAAGACAATAGTTTGTCTTCTAAGTCAGACATGAACAAGTTAGCATATGAAGGCGCCATTTTAGTACCCATGGCAGTACCTTGTGTCTGTAAGAAGTGCCTTTCTGTGAAAGAAAAGTTATTCTTAGTTAGGATGTGGCTGATGAGTTCTGTAAGGTGTCTCACAGAGGGGCGGGTTTGTTTGTTGGCTCGGAGTACAGAACCACATGCCTTAATTCCTTCTTTATGAGGTATGTTAGTATACAGTGACGATACATCTAGAGTCACCAGAAAAGCAGAGTCAGGTATTTTGTGTTTGATACCCTCCAATTTACAAAGAAAGTCAGTGGTGTCTCTGATGTATGAGGGAATGCGAGGTACGAGTGGGTTTAGAAAGCTATCAACAAATTCAGAGATACGTTCTGTGGGGCTGCCATTGCCAGATACAATGGGACGGCCTGGGTTGTTAGGCTTGTGTATCTTCGGTAAAAGATAGAAGCGTGCTGTACGGGGATCCTGTGGGAGAAGGTAGTTAAGTGTATCCTTGTCGATACCCTTAGCATTGTGAATGCTTACGAGGGTGTCACTGATTTGTTTGGAGAATGAATGAGTGGGGTCAGTGTCACATTCAACATAGTGATCAGTGTTACTGAGCTGTCTGAGGCCCTCAGCTATATAGTCATCTGTGTTCATGACTACAACTGCGGACCCTTTGTCAGCACGTTTAATCACTGTGTTAGGTGACTGCCGAAGTTGAGTTAAGGCCTTGCGTTCCTCTTGGGGGAGGTTATTAGGTACTCTGGTATTGGCAACCTTAAGCACCTCAGTGTTAACTGAGTTGATGTAGGTGTCCAAAGCTACATCTCGGTTCTTTGGGGGTACCCAATTGCTCTTTTCTTTGAAGCGATTGCGAGCAGGCTGAGTGGCCTCAGATGCCTCATCATCTGTTGAGGGGTCTACATGAAAATATTCACGTAAACGTAGCCTGCGATTAAATTGGGCAATGTCTTGTTGTAAAGACAGCTGGTTGGGTTCTCTGGGTGTGGGGCAAAACTTAAGGCCCCTTGAGAGCAGTTTTACCTGTGGGTCAGTTAAGACAGTGTCAGACAGGTTAACAACTGTAGTAGGCTGTGTGGTTACTGATGGCCCTTTAGTAGGAGGGTCACTAAACCCCTGTTTGTGGAAACGCCTTAGAATGTATTTCTTGTGGTTAGCTTGTACATTACGGCGCTTCTTGTTTTGTTTGTCCAATAAGCTGGTCCTTAAGTGGTTGATGTTAGACAACAGAATGGTTTGGAAATATTCATACTCAAGATTGGAACATGAATCTTTCAGTTGAGATTCAATCTGAGTAATCTCAAGCAATTGGTCATCAATGCATTGTTGGCATTGTACTTCCAACAACATGAGTAAATGGAAAGACGTGTCTGTTAGTGTCTTATTCCATTTCTTCTGAAATGCGGGGTTAAGGTCCCCAAAGGAAGGGGCACATTTGATTTGAAGGCCTTTTGGGAGGATACGGGATAGACGGTAAAAACGGTAGTTATCAAGATGTGACAAGTAACGCACATTCTTTTCTTTCAGTTTGCGTAACTGACGGAAAAGACATTTAGCATTAACGGGGAATTCCATGTGAACAATGAAATATAAACAGCCGAAAAGTTGGGTACAATGGAAACGGATATGGAGACAATGGGTAGAAAATACCTGAAAAGCAAAATGGTAAACTGAAAAATCTGTGGAGAAAACGGGTTATTAAGACCTGTGGGAGAGAAAGTAAAAGACCTGGAAAATAGAACAGTTAACTTACAAATGACCGTAGATATATAAAACTAGTAGGGTTGATGGCCTTAGCTTTCGATCCAAACCGGACCTTCGTCAGAGGCAAAAACCTGTACCCAGTATCTATCCACTTCAATAGCCCTAATCATAGTGTTCAAGATGTGGAACTAACTGTCATTGAGGCCTGCAACGGAGACGATTCACATCGTAAACTCAGAGAATCCCACTGGATTCACCAACTCCGAACAATCCAACCATTCGGATTAAACATAAACACAGGTGTTAAATAATTCCTCTCGGCAAATAACTATTATATTTCCATGCTTTTACATTATCATTACAGTCTTCTCATTATAGCCCCCTCTCTATTATTCAATGTTTACACTTCTACTGCTTTATTTTTTGTTTATATTTCATTGTTCACATGGAATTCCCCGTTAATGCTAAATGTCTTTTCCGTCAGTTACGCAAACTGAAAGAAAAGAATGTGCGTTACTTGTCACATCTTGATAACTACCGTTTTTACCGTCTATCCCGTATCCTCCCAAAAGGCCTTCAAATCAAATGTGCCCCTTCCTTTGGGGACCTTAACCCCGCATTTCAGAAGAAATGGAATAAGACACTAACAGACACGTCTTTCCATTTACTCATGTTGTTGGAAGTACAATGCCAACAATGCATTGATGACCAATTGCTTGAGATTACTTAGATTGAATCTCAACTGAAAGATTCATGTTCCAATCTTGAGTATGAATATTTCCAAACCATTCTGTTGTCTAACATCAACCACTTAAGGACCAGCTTATTGGACAAACAAAACAAGAAGCGCCGTAATGTACAAGCTAACCACAAGAAATACATTCTAAGGCGTTTCCACAAACAGGGGTTTAGTGACCCTCCTACTAAAGGGCCATCAGTAACCACACAGCCTACTACAGTTGTTAACCTGTCTGACACTGTCTTAACTGACCCACAGGTAAAACTGCTCTCAAGGGGCCTTAAGTTTTGCCCCACACCCAGAGAACCCAACCAGCTGTCTTTACAACAAGACATTGCCCAATTTAAT
The DNA here is from genome assembly GCA_911728455.2 of Marthasterias glacialis. Classification (NCBI taxonomy): domain Eukaryota; kingdom Metazoa; phylum Echinodermata; class Asteroidea; order Forcipulatida; family Asteriidae; genus Marthasterias; species Marthasterias glacialis. The sequence goes on from OU452240.1 coordinate 7,924,733, forward strand.
CGCAGGCTACGTTTACGTGAATATTTTCATGTAGACCCCTCAACAGATGATGAGGCATCTGAGGCCACTCAGCCTGCTCGCAATCGCTTCAAAGAAAAGAGCAATTGGGTACCCCCAAAGAACCGAGATGTAGCTTTGGACACCTACATCAACTCAGTTAACACTGAGGTGCTTAAGGTTGCCAATACCAGAGTACCTAATAACCTCCCCCAAGAGGAACGCAAGGCCTTAACTCAACTTCGGCAGTCACCTAACACAGTGATTAAACGTGCTGACAAAGGGTCCGCAGTTGTAGTCATGAACACAGATGACTATATAGCTGAGGGCCTCAGACAGCTCAGTAACACTGATCACTATGTTGAATGTGACACTGACCCCACTCATTCATTCTCCAAACAAATCAGTGACACCCTCGTAAGCATTCACAATGCTAAGGGTATCGACAAGGATACACTTAACTACCTTCTCCCACAGGATCCCCGTACAGCACGCTTCTATCTTTTACCGAAGATACACAAGCCTAACAACCCAGGCCGTCCCATTGTATCTGGCAATGGCAGCCCCACAGAACGTATCTCTGAATTTGTTGATAGCTTTCTAAACCCACTCGTACCTCGCATTCCCTCATACATCAGAGACACCACTGACTTTCTTTGTAAATTGGAGGGTATCAAACACAAAATACCTGACTCTGCTTTTCTGGTGACTCTAGATGTATCGTCACTGTATACTAACATACCTCATAAAGAAGGAATTAAGGCATGTGGTTCTGTACTCCGAGCCAACAAACAAACCCGCCCCTCTGTGAGACACCTTACAGAACTCATCAGCCACATCCTAACTAAGAATAACTTTTCTTTCACAGAAAGGCACTTCTTACAGACACAAGGTACTGCCATGGGTACTAAAATGGCGCCTTCATATGCTAACTTGTTCATGTCTGACTTAGAAGACAAACTATTGTCTTCTGCTCCCAACCACCCACTCGTGTGGTGGAGATTTATTGATGACATTTTCGCTATCTGGTGTGGTAGCCAAGATAGCTTGGAAGAATTCATTGATCATATAAACTCATTCCACCCCACCATTAAATTCACTGCCGATTTCTCTGTTACCTGCGTGAATTTTCTAGATGTGACTATAACTAAATCCCCTAATGGTATTGTGACAGATGTATATAGCAAACCCACTGACACCCATCAATATCTTCTCTCTAATAGCTGCCACCCTAGCCATTGCAAGGAGGCAATTGCCTACAGTCAAGCCTTACGTATAAGACGTATCTGCTCCACAGATACTCTATACAAAAGGCGTTCATCTGACCTAAGGCACCACCTTGTTTCTAGGGGTCATAGCAAACGAAGGGTTCAACTTGCCATCAACAGAGCTTTTGGCATACCCCGCCATACTCTGTTGACCAACACGGGCACCAAGAGAACCCCGACCAATAGAGTTGCTCTGGTCACTACTTTCCAACCTAGGTTACCCAAGTTGTCATCTATAATCAATGACAACATGCCAATTCTCCACTCCTCCAACAGGTTGCGCTCAGCAATTTCTGAGCGCCCCATGGTCGCCTTTCGTCGCCCTAAGAGCCTAGGTGACATTCTAGTTAGAGCAAAACTCCCCCCAGGTACAGGCCAAACTCCCTCCCCACAAGACATACAGGGTTGTCACCACTGCACCCGCTCTAAGTGCAAGACTTGTATTTATATCAAACCCACTGTACAGGTTAAAAGCCACAGCACTGGCTTTACCTACAAAATCAAGACCGACTCCCAATGCCAAACCCCAAATGTCATTTATGTCATATCATGTAAGAGATGTGGAGTACAGTATGTGGGAGAGACAAAGACCAAACTTAGTCTTCGCTTTGCGAACCATGTCTCCTCCATAAAGACCAAAAAACTGTACCCAGTATCTATCCACTTTAATAGCCCTAATCATAGTGTTAAAGATGTGGAACTAACTGTCATTGAGGCCTGCAACGGCGACGATTCACATCGTAAACTCAGAGAATCCCACTGGATTCACAAACTCCGAACAATCCAACCATTCGGATTAAACATAAACACAGGTGTTAAATAATTCCTCTTGGCAAATAACTACTTTATTTCCATGCTTTTACATTATCAATATAGTATTCTCATTATAGCCCCCTCTCTATTATTCAATGTTTACACTTCTACTGCTTTATTTAGGGAGATTACCCTTAATCACCTCCCTCATGTGAGTAAATAATCCTGTCCTTTCATGTCAGCCGCATTTCCCACCATGCAGCTTTCCTCCTTTGTTCACTAATCTCCTTTTTTGTACTAACCGACCACTGGACATCCCATTGTCCACACTGCTGTATTTTGATTGGTCATCAACAATCTCTTTGTCTGTATTTAATTAACTTTGATTGGTTGTCTTTTTCCTGCCTATTTTGGATACTCTCCATCTATTTTAATCCCAAGGTTTTTCTATAAATGGATCTGTTTTTATGTTTGTGCTTGTTTTGCCTCTGACGGAGGTCCGGTTTGGATCGAAAGCTAAGGCCATCAACCCTACCAGGTTTTTTTTTAGCCGTGCATACACGTATTCATGATGTGTATCAAAGTGGGGTAGTTTTTATAAAACTTTGGATCTTTTTAATACAGATAATGATCACGGAATATGAATCTGTCAAATGTCAGATTGACTGTACAGTACACCAGTGCAATTAACTGAACCAGCCATTCCAGCTTGGATACCACTTTTCGCTGCAAACTTCATGTTTAATATTTTAGTAACAGATAACGACTATGAAAGCGTAAGCTGGAGAGAAAAAAAAGAGTTTTTAACGCGATCAAGCAGTACAGTTACCTCACTGTATTGCAGAGGTAGGAACAGGATGCTTTCACCAACCAAGGTTAGGGAAAGTCCTTCTCTGTTGCACATTGTGTGACGTCTGTGACATCTACTTCCGGTCAAACCGGAGGTGGCTCCTCATTGAAAAGTGGTGTGAGCTAGGAACATGATTCCCTCACCGCATACCAAGGTTAGGGAAGGTTCTTCTCTGTTGCACATTGCGTGTCGTCTGTGACCTTTACTTCCGGTCAAACTGGAAGTCTCTCTTCATTTAAATTGGTTTTAGGTAGGAACATGATTCATTTTAGCAACAGCTAAATGGATCTGTTTTTATGTTTGTGCTTGTTTTTGCCTCTGACGAAGGTCCGGTTTGGATCGAAAGCTAAGGCCATCAACCCTACTAGTTTTATATATATACGGTATTCGTACGGTATTCGAGAGGTCGCGGGTTCGAGTCCGGCATCAGCCAAATTTTCTTTGCTCACGCTATTTATTTATAATATTCTCCCAGTCAGTTTCTCATGTACTTTCTCTGTGTAAATCCACGTAAAAAGCTGTATCCATTCGTTGTGTATCCCCGCTACTGCCGTTTACCAGGTTGTTTGCATCTTAACCGGGGTAGTGATCCCTGGCTTATCGGCAGCACGGTTCGGCTTCTGACTGGTCCCCCCGAGCAAAGTAGATTTGGTATTGCACATAGGACCGCCCACCAACTATAAGGGCTGGTTAGCTCAGTTGGTAGAGCGCTCGTACGGTATTCGAGAGGTCGCGGGTTCGAGTCCGGCATCAGCCAAATTTTCTTTGCTCACGCTATTTATTTATAATATTCTCCCAGTCAGTTTCTCATGTACTTTCTCTGTGTAAATCCACGTAAAAAGCTGTATCCATTCGTTGTGTATCCCTGCTACTGCCGTTTACCAGGTTGTTTGCATCTTAACCGGGGTAGTGATCCCTGGCTTATCGGCAGCACGGTTCGGCTTCTGACTGGTCCCCCCGAGCAAAGTAGATTTGGTATTGCACATAGGACCGCCCATCAACTATAAGGGCTGGTTAGCTCAGTTGGTAGAGCGCTCGTACGGTATTCGAGAGGTCGCGGGTTCGAGTCCGGCATCAGCCAAATTTTCTTATTATCACGTATTCATGATGTGTATCAAAGTGGGGTAGTTTTTATAAAACTTTGGATCTTTTTAATACAGATAATGATCACGGAATATGAATCTGTCAAATGTCAGATTGACTGTACAGTACACCAGTGCAATTAACTGAACCAGCCATTCCAGCTTGGATACCACTTTTCGCTGCAAACTTCATGTTTAATATTTTAGTAACAGATAACGACTATGAAAGCGTAAGCTGGAGAGAAAAAAAAGAGTTTTTAACGCGATCAAGCAGTACAGTTACCTCACTGTATTGCAGAGGTAGGAACAGGATGCTTTCACCAACCAAGGTTAGGGAAAGTCCTTCTCTGTTGCACAGACGTAGTTTGAAAATTGTCCATTTCAAATGAAGCCGAGTTTGAAGTTATATAACGTCACATTGTCCTTGTTTGTTGGTACAAAATCAATCTCAGACCGATCTCGGTAGTTTTGATTTTTTTCACCTCCAAAGTCGCCGAGAATTGAACCAGTAGCATCAGAACACCCTGAGTTTGTTAGGACCAAATCGCTCTCAGAGCATTCTGAGAAGTTTGAAAATTGTTTATCTTAAATATAACCGAGGTCGAACTTTTAGCTTCAGAATGTCCATTGTTTGTTGTTACTAAAACAATCTGAGATCGATCAGAGCAGTTTTAATTTTTTCACCACCAATGTTGCCGAGATTGAAACTGTAGCATCAGAACACCCGAGTTTGTTAGAACAAAATCGTTGTCAGAGCATTCTGAGTAGTTTGATAAAATTGTCCATTTCAAATGAAGCTGAGGCTGAACTTTTAGCTTCAGAATGCTTTTTGTTTGTTGGTACAAAATCAATCTCAGACCGATCTGAGTAGTTTTGATTATTTTCACCTCCAAAGTCGCCGAGAATTGAACCAGTAGCATCAGAACACCCGAGTTTGTTAGGACCAAATCGCTTTCAGAGCATTCTGAGAAGTTTGAAAATTGTTCATCTCAAATATAACCGAGGTTGAACTTTTAGCTTCTGAATGTCCTTGTTTGTTGTTACAAAAACAATCTCAGATCGTTCAGAGTAGTTTTAATTTTTTCACTTCCAATGTTGCCGAGATTGAAAGTGTAGCATCAGAACACCCGAGTTTGTTAGGACCAAATCGCTCTCAGAGCATTGTGAGAAGTTTGAAAATTGTCCATCTCAAATATAACCGAGTTTGAACTTGTAGCTTCAGAATGTCCTCGTTTGCTGGTACAAAATCAATCTCAGACCGATCTCGGTAGTTTTGATTTTTTTCACCTCCAAAGTCGCCGAGAATTGAACCAGTAGCATCAGAACACCCTGAGTTTGTTAGGACCAAATCGCTCTCAGAGCATTCTGAGAAGTTTGAAAATTGATTATATCAAATGTAACCGAGGTTGAACTATTAGCTTCGGAATGCCGTAGATTGTTGTTACAAAAGCAATCTCAGATCGATCAGAGCAGTTTTAATTTTTTCACCACCAATGTTGCCGGGATTGAACCAGTAGGTTCAGAACACCCGAGTTTGGTAGTACAAAATCGTTCTCAGAGCATTCTGAGGAGTTTTAGAAAAATTTCCATTTCAAATGAAGCCGAGGTTGAACTTATAGCTTCAGAATGCCCTTGTTTGTTGGTACAAAATCGTTGTCAGAGCCATTCTGAGTAGTTTGAGAAAATTGTCCATTTCAAATGAAGCTGAGGCTGAACTTTTAACTTCAGAATGCTTTTGTTTGTTGTTACAAAATCAATCTTAGACCGATCTCAGTAGTTTTGATTTTTTTCACCTCCAAAGTCGCCGAGAATTGAACCAGTAGCATCAGAACACCCTGAGTTTGTTAGGACCAAATCGCTCTCAGAGCATTCTGAGTAGTTTGAAAATTGTTTATCTCAAATACAACCGAGGTCGAACTTTGAGCTTCAGAATGTCCATTGTTTGTTGTTACTAAAACAATCTGAGATCGATCAGAGCAGTTTTAAATTTTTTCACCACCAATGTTGCCGAGATTGAAAGTGTAGCATCAGAACACCCGAGTTTGTTAGGACCAAATCGCTCTCAGAGCATTGTGAGTAGTTTGAAAAGTGTTCATCTCAAAATGTTACCGAGGTTGAACTTGTAGCTTAAGAATGTCCTACTTTGTTGTTACAAAATCAATCTGAGACCGATCAGAGCAATTTTTATTTTTTCACTACCAATGTTACCGAGATTGAACCAGTTAGTTCAGAACACTCGAGTCTGTGACATCTACTTCCGGTCAAACCGGAGGTGGCTCCTCATTGAAAAGTGGTGTGAGCTAGGAACATGATTCCCTCACCGCATACCAAGGTTAGGGAAGGTTCTTCTCTGTTGCACATTGCGTGTCGTCTGTGACCTTTACTTCCGGTCAAACTGGAAGTCTCTCTTCATTTAAAGTGGTTTTAGGTAGGAACATGATTCTTTCGCGAAAGATCAAGGTTATTAAGTGACCTTTGTGACCTATACCTCCGGTCCTTTTTTGAAGGTAGTTAACAATCTTACAAGTTCATAATTCCGTTCATACGCGAACACCTAGTGTTTATATCTACAAACGATACATGTCTAGTTAATACCTCTTCTTCTTCTCCCCAACCGTTGTCCGCTAACAAATGCACACTTCTTAAAATCACACAAACTTCAAACTTCACACAAAGAAAATTTGGCTGATGCCGGACTCGAACCCGCGACCTCTCGAATACCGTACGAGCGCTCTACCAACTGAGCTAACCAACCCTTATTGTTGGTGGGCGGTCCTATGTGCAATACCAAATCCACTTTGCTCGGGGGGACCAGTCAGAAGCCGAACCGTGCTGCCGATAAGCCAGGGATCACTACCCCGGTTAAGATGCAAACAACCTGGTAAACGGCAGTAGCGGGGATACACAACGAATGGATACAGCTTTTTACGTGGATTTACACAGAGAAAGTACATGAGAAACTGACTGGGAGAATATTATAAATAAATAGGGTGAGCAAAGAAAATTTGGCTGATGCCGGACTCGAACCTGCGACGGTATACCGTACGAGCGCTCTACCAACTGAGCTAACCAGCCCTTCTTGTTGGTGGGCGGTCCTATGTGCAATACCAAATCCACTTTGCTCGGGGGGACCAGTCAGAAGCCGAACCGTGCTGCCGATAAGCCAGGGATCACTACCCCGGTTAAGATGCAAACAACCTGGTAAACGGCAGTAGCGGGGATACACAACGAATGGATACAGCTTTTTACATGGATTTACACAGAGAAAGTACATGAGAAACTGACTGGGAGAATATTATAAATAAATAGGGTGAGCAAAGAAAATTTGGCTGATGCCGGACTCGAACCCGCGACCTATATTAAACGTTGACTTATTGAAATGACGTCATCATCCAGACAAAACAATGCAGTTTACTGCACAGTAAAGTTTAAGGTACTAGTAAGTTTCAAGACTGTACCTCGTTTTAGTTAATGACCTATGATTTTTTTTATGTAAACTTCAACTTCCGGTTTCGACCGGAAGTCAAGGTAAAGTGTTTTCAGATGGAGAAATGGTTATTACTATAGCCTGTTTTTATTGAAATTAGATTTTTTGGGAAAAATGACATTTTAACTTCCGGTTTCGACGGGAATTCAAGGTCAAATGGGGTCACACACTGTGTAAGATTTGTAGAGTAATCGAAAAGCTTTCATATGGTGCAACGATCTTGTAACACGGTTCTTCAGATATGGATTTTTAAATTATTATACGTTGATTTAATATAATGCCGCAATTAATGACGTCATCTTTTAGGGCCAGAAGACAATGTCAAACTGGTAATATGTCTCGAAAAAGTTTGAGCAGGCTAAACGATCTTCAAACTGACATTTTAATTTTGACAATATGATAAGCAGTTCTTGAATTATGATTTTTTGAAATTTTGAACTTCCGGTTTCGACGCGAAGTAAAGGTCAATGAGGTCAAGTTGTGCATGACATTTGTAGAACCTTACAAGAGGTTTCATGTAAAGGAAAAATCTTAAACGTAGCGTTTTGGTTCTGAAGATATGCATTTTCAAATTATTTACCGTTTATTTAACGTAATGACGTCATCAATGACGTCATCATTCCAAAAAAAAATGCGGTTTCATCTATTCATTGAGGTTCATGTTCACGATAAGTTTCAAGTTCATACAAGCTTCTTTTTTTCAAAAATGGGAAAGAAGGTTCAAAAGGAAGTAGAAGACAAGGGAAAAAAACAATAGCATTAGGTTTTCGGCTGGTAGCCGAACACCTACAGAAAATTTAAAAAGAATAAAAATCGAACAAAAACAAGAGGTCTTCGGCTGTAAGCCGAACACCTAAATAAAAAATTAAAAAATAAATAAAAACTCGAACAAAAACAAGAGGTCTTCAGCTGTAAGCCGAACACCTAAAAATAACTCGAACAAAAACAAAAGAGGTTTTCGGCTGTTAGCAGAACACCTGAAAAAAACTCGAACAAAAACAAGAGGTTTTCGGCTGCTAGCTGAACACCTAAAAAAAAATATATCGAACAAAAACATGAAGTATTCAGCTTTTAGCTGAACACCTAAAAAAAATTCAAAAACTCGAACAAAAACAAGAAGTTTTCGGCTGTTAGTCGAACACCTTAAAAAAACAAGAGGTGTTCCGGGTTTCACCCGAACATCTAAACAAAAAGCAAGAGTAAAAAAAACAGTAACAGGAGGTTTTTGGCAGTTAGCCGAACACCTGAAAAAAAACCAGAACGATATACTCTTAATTAGTTTAACTGTTTTTATGTACAAAAGAAGATTTAATTACAAAAAATAAACAAATTGTAGACACGGAGGAACAGGTACTGAGGCGGAAGTGGGGGGGGGGGCGGGGAGCTCACTACACGGTTTCCTTTTCCTGTTTATTTGCAAATCTGGCACATTCGCACGCAAACACTCCCCAAAACCCCAGATGTGTTTTAAGTTAAAGCAACATTACAGGAACTTAACTTAAGCTAGGTCATTGTATGAGGTCCCCAGGTTTTTGGCTGGGAGCCGAACACCTGGGGGAAAAAAAATCGAACAAAAATAAGAGGTTTTCGGCTGATAGCCGAACACCCAAATAATAATTAACAGTTTTTATATAGCGCATTTCACGATTACGTACGTCTCAATGCGCTTTACATTAGTGCACTGGTCATTAGGCCAATAACATTCCGTAATCTTTCTCAGCTCACTTGGGACTATACAGTCCCGAGCTGCCGTGGCGCTCCGAAGGCTTTTTCAAACACAATATCAACCTCTACCCTCGCAGGTACCCGTTTATACCCCTGGGTGAAGAGAAGCAATTATAGTAAAGCATCTTGCTCAATAACACAAGTGTCATGACCGGGATTCGAAGCCCACACCCCGATGGCTTGACCACCAGAACTTGAGTCCTGTGCAGTACACTGCTCGGCCATGACACGCTACAAACAGTAAGCTGTCAAACTGAACCTAAACAATAATGTTTTTGTCCTTAACCAATCCTGTATAGTGCCTTTAAACTACCTAGCTGAAGTAATTGAAGCATTACCATTAATAAAACATCCAATACTAATTCTTTTCTCTATACAGAGAAGAAGCCTCATCACTATGAACTAATGAACCTCATCACATGATACAGATCTTTACCAAGACGCCCATCAACCCTAAAAACCTCGTCTACGTGCCTGAAACAAATAATTCGCAAGAAGTTGGGCATTCGTCCATGCATTGCAAAATCTCCACACAGGAACAGAAGTTCAAGGTAGGGCAACAATGTTTGTATTTTAAATAAACAAATTGAGAATGTATAAATTTGCAGCTTCAACAAGTAAAAAAATGTCTGTTCCCGAGTGCGTGCAGTGGTTAAGGTCGATCTATGGCATCGTTACTCATTTTTTTTCCGTATATTCAACTAACTCTTGTGAGATAACTTCAACAATAATCGCGCAATTAAAACAAATTTTCTAAATAGTTTTCGACACAAAATATGCACATCACTGCTATACTCTGAAAACAGCATCGTTGCTTCACATGTTGTTGTTGTTGTTTTTTTTTTTTTTTTTTTTTTTTTAGGGAAACATGAAAACAAAGACTGTTCTTGGATAGAGAGTCTTTATTCGTCTCTGAATTCTTATATTATTACATTGATCAAACAATTACGATAGTTCAGAATGTGAATATCAATCTCAGGAAAAAAATTCAAGAAGTTTGCGATGCATAATTTGGTTTGAAACCCCTTCGACAACCATAGTGCAATGAAAGAAAATACATTTCCTCAAGAGAGAAATCAAGTTCCCTTGAAAAGTAGATGTGGTTTGCTGAGTCCCCGGGACCTCATACCAAGATCCAGCTAAAGTTAAGTTCATGTAATGTTGGTATAATTTACACCAAAGCTGTTCGATTTACAAATAAAAAAGAAAAGGGAAACCGTGTAGATTTTCATTGGCAACTGGTGTCAAGAAATAAAAATTGGTCAGTATTTCCGTCTAGAGAGAGAGGGGGAGGGAGTCAATATGTAAAAAAATGGCTAAACATATCTAACTTTAAAGGAGTGAAGAAACATTCGTTTTGTCCGCCACGCCACTCTTACAAAGTGCATTATGGCGGACAACTCTTTTTGTAGTGAAATACTGGTTATTTTCTTCTTGAATCACAGTGAAGTTTGCTCAAATTTCACTCAAAAATGGTCGTGCGCAGTGAGTTTCACTCGAAAAAAAAGTTAAACTGACACCACTCAGCTGAGAAAGAGAGTGAAATGTTCACTCTGATAGAGATGTACATTAATAAGAGATATCATGTGCTAGAAGCGCAAGACCTAAATTTACTGTCAATAATATCAGTTGTAGTAAAGTATGCATATGCATCTTTCAAATCTGGCACATTCGCACGCAATCACTCCCCCAAACCCCAGATGTGTTTTAAGTTATAGCAACATTACAGGAACTTAGCTTAAGCTAGGTCAATGTATGAGGTCCCCAGGGGCTTAGCAAACCACATCCATCTCCCACTTGATTTTCTTTTCAGGAAATTCTTTCAACGAACGTTGAGCTGTATTTATCGTGGTATAAAGATAAATTATACGTCGAAAACATATTATTGTTTTTGTTTGACTTACGTTAACACTTTAAACAATACTTACCAATGCATAGGTAAGTATCATATCAGTATGTATAAATTGTTAGAATTCGGAGAAAACAAAAGACCTGACGAATCCGGCTTTTGTGGTTGTAAACTTATTCACTTATGCATATTATAACTCATTACTTCGCAATACTTGTTGTCGAATCAAGCTCTTTCAAAAAAGAAGACTCGTTGATTTAATTTATTTGGGTGGTAAAGTACTTGGTTGAAGGTTGAAAATACATTTTTGAGCAACTAATTAATTTATAAAAATAAAATAAGAAGTACTGCACGTTTATTTGAATTGAAGTAATTGTTAAATATTAATTGGGGTTCGTGAAGCTCGAAAAAATGAAACTTCAACTTGAGCACCCCGGCCGACTGAAATTTGCTTCCTTGACGGGACGCTTATCTGGTCTCAGTGCTCGCATCCAACACTACGCTGACTCTGGGGATCTCCGTGGCCTGTAATCCGGTATTAAAGAAGGCATTGGCCCTACCCCAAAGAAGAGTGCTCCTCTGCTGTCGGCTAATGGTGAAATCCTAACTGACCCTTCAGCTCAGCTTAATCGTTGGGCAGAGCACTACGATATATACGCTAGTGACACTGAAGTGACACTTAAACTCTATGCCGCAACTTCCCATCCTGCACGAGCTTGACAGTGATGTCATCTTGGTCGCAGTGAATCGTGCCTTCGGCGGTCTGAAAAACAACAAGTCCCCTAGTGCAGATGGCATCCATTCCAAGGTCATGAAGTGTGGCGGTGTTGCTCTCACAACTGAGCTCTTCAACGTCTTTCATCTCTGCTGGCATTCACGCAGCCTTCCACAAGACCTAAAAGGATGCAAATAGAATCATCTTCTACAAAAACAAAGGCAACCGACAAGATTGTAACAATTACAGAGGTATCTCTCTGCTAAGTATAGCTGGAAAGGTTTTTGCTCGTGGGCTACTTCCAAGGTCGCGGGTCATTGCCAACAGAATTCTTCCCGAGAGTCAGTGTTGATTCCGCTCATCTCGTTCCACTGTGGACTTGGTGTTCTCTCTCAGACAGCTGCAGGAAAAATGTGTTGAGCAACAGCGCCCGCTTTCTCCATCCTGAAGCGCCTTAGGTGTCCAGACACACTATTGTCTATCCTCATGGGATTCCATAGTGACATGCAAGCCACGGCACAATTCAACGGCTCCAAATCTGCGAAGTTCCCGGTTCAGTGTTGTGTTAAGCAGGTTTGAGTGCTCGCTCCAACCCTGTTTGGGATCTTCTTCTCTGCTCTCTTCCATCGTGCTTTTCCTGACCCCTCTGGTATTCTGCTCCACACTCGCAGCTCGGGAAAGCTCTTCAACCTTTCTCGTTTCCGTGCCAGGTCCAAAGTCAGACGCGACCTGATTCGCGAGCTCTTGTACGCAGATTATGCTGCTATTGTCGCCCACAGTGAAACAGAGCTACAATCCCTGTGCAGCTCCTTTGTCAATGCTTGCTCAGAGTTCGGCTTGAAGATCAGCCTCGGCAAGACTGTCACTCTCTCGCAGGGTTCCCTAGCTCCTCCCACTATCTCCATCAATGGGACAACTCTGAGTGTGGTTGATAAGTTTGCATACCTTGGCTCTACCATCTCCAACACCAATTCCCTGGATGCTGAACTGAACTCTCGCATTGGCAAGGCTGCAACCACATTTGTCCGACTTCGCCAACGTGTCTGGATAAATAGAGACCTCTCCATCACATTAAAGATACGCGTATACGTTGCCTGTGTGCTGAGCGTCCTGCTGTACTGCGAACACTTAATGTCAAGGCTGTTGTTTTTCTTTTCCGTTTGTCTTTTTCTCGCTGGCAAAGAAACCCGCGAGTGCAATGAAGAGTTAACCGTAAAAACAAAATAAACAAACATACTGGTCTGTGTTTTAAAACGTTTTTTTTTGTTTTTTTGTTTTTTGTTTTTTTTCCTTTTTTTTCTTCATATAAACGTCTAGACCCTGTTATTTATTTGCTCTAAATATTGCTGTCAATCCCCTCCCTCCCTTCTCCCATCTCTCTGTCTCTGTCTCTGTCTCTCTCTCTCTCTCTCTCTCTCTCTCTCTCTCTCTCTCTCTCTCTCTCTCTCTCTCTCTCTCTCTCTCTCTCTCTCTCTCTCTCTCTCTCTCTCTCTCTCTCTCTCTCTCTCTCTCTCTCTCTCTCTCTCTCTCTCTCTCTCTCTCTCAGATCGAGGACATTTGTATTCATCTGTAGCAGGCCAAGCGAGCTCTGGCCTAGCTACCAGCAAGATGTCCTACAGCTCAAGGCTGAATTTCAATTTGCTTAGGATCTGGCTGGTGTTCTTTGTATTGGGTGCACAATGCCCTGAAGCAGTGGAATCCAGTTTCATCCAGTTCAAACCAAACACGGAGTATGTGTACAGTTTCCACTCGTCAACAGAATTAAAGCAAGTTCGAACCCTTCAAGCCAAAGCAAAGGTAAAAAAAAAAAAAAAAAAAAGTATATTAGCTTGGAATTCAAACGATGAGTCATGTTAATATTTTTTTCAACAAACTTTTAAGAACATAAATTATAATTCAGTATGGGATTATATTTATACAGGAATTACTTTTTCAATTGTTTGGTAATTGGTAATGTGGTGTGCTCCTGAAACAAAAAGTGACGTGTTTACGCTTTGAATAGGTCCCGTTGTTAGTGAAACGACCGTTCACATACATGTTCACGCCCACACACACGTGTGTTTTCAATTGCAATCGGGGAAACCCCTTTTGTTCTTTGTTTGAACACCAACTTTTTGCAACACCTCCTGTATGTTTTGTACACGTTTGGCAACTGGGGACACTTGGCAAACTGGGGACTTTATTGTTACATTTTGCCCCCAGTTTGAATGCCAAGACAAAGTTTTACGCCCAAATGTGTATTCACATGCACCTGCAATTGTTTTGTTTTGTTTAATTTTTATTTTTTTATTTATTTTTTTTTTTTTGCGGCACCTCACATATGTTTTGTACACGTTTCGCTACTGGGACTCTATTGCTCCCTAATTGTTGTAGCTCCCCTGTTTTAATGTGTACACAAACTCACAAACTCACAAACATACAAAACTGCGTGTGGATCGGTGAGACGAAACATAGACGATAAATTTTTTTAAAGTGCTATCACAACAGCTTTAAACTTTCCCGATGAGATAGTGGCCGGAAACACCTGCAAAAAAAATTTTTTAATCTCGTTCCTGTCATTTAAATAAAAACCAACATATCTTTGAAAACTATTATGACAAGGAAGCTTGGGAGACATTCTACACAATGCCAGCTGTGGGAAAGATCCGTGATTAATTTCTCTTATCACTTACTTGACAATGAATGGGACTTTCCCGGGAAATGGTTCAACATGTGTTTACAGCTTTAGAGCTTCCTGGCTGCGCTTCCATATGGGGCGTAGATTGAGTCACGCCATGCGAGTATCCAGGCTGTTGCACAGGGGCATACAACCATGTCATTTTTATTGACGTTGTTTAATGTTGTTTTGTGAAAAGTAATGTAAGTCTTAGTGGTTTTGTTTAATGTGCTTCCCTTTTATAGTCCGTTTCAACCCGACCCTATGTTGAACTCTCGGTAGCAAAACGCCCCTTCAAAAGATATGTATATCACCTTGTTTCCAGGGGCCATAGCAAACGAAGGGTCCAACTTGCCATCAACAAACCCTTTGCATACCTCGCCATACTCTGTTGGCCGATACGGATACCAAGAAAACCCCGACCAACAGAGTTGCTCTAAAGACTACTTTCTACCCCAAACCACAAAAAGAAACAGTTTATCCATCCACTTCAATAGCCCAAATCACAGTATCAAAGACGTTAACCCTATCGGGACCGGGAGGAGGGGGCACAATGTGCCCCCCCCCCCACACCATTTTTTTTCCCCGTAACGTTTTAACGCTTGGTCCAATCACCGCGAAATTTTCTGACTTTTCCTAAAATATATCTAGGATCATATTGGAAAAAAAATAATTGATACCGGGGGTTAGCTGTTGCCATGGCAACCATTTGTTTGACTTTGGTTCACACGATTTTACTGTTTTTTAGTGATTTTTAAAACTTTTGGACATAATTTCCACTTATTTTATGTTTTTTTTGAGAAGTGATAGTTGTGCTTCACGTGATAGTCTGAAATGGTTTTGGGAATTCAAAATGGCCGCCATTTTTGGCGGCCATCTTGGATTTTGTGTTTTCAGCCTGTAATTAGGGGGTTAAATTATATCGTTTTTTAACAATGGAACATTTTCAACCTGCTAATTTCTTACTTTTCATACCCAAAAGATTTTCAGATTTGTCAGTCAAGCCTTATTATTTCTCCCTGGGCCCTTGGCGGTGGCCATTTTGATTATTAAGTGAAAAAAAACGCAAAAAAAACATTTTTTCCCGAAAATGGGATAATTTAATGATTGATTATGCACCCTAAAGATAACTCCAGTGACTAAATTAGGTTCAAATTATATTTATCTTGTTAAAATGTACAAGTTTGCCAGGTTTCAAAACATTTGGACAAAAAATACAGAAGTTATGGCAAAAATACGATTTTTGACCAAAAATTTGCAAAAAACAGTCAAAAACGCCTTCTAGTGACGATTTTTTAAAATTTTGTGACGTCATCATGTACAACTCGGTGAAATGAACTTTTGTGGCAAGTTTCATCACAATCGGTCGAACACTTTGGAAAATACAGAGGGGGGGGGGGGCACTTTGTGCCCCTCCCCGGTCCCCGTACAACCAAAAAAAAGCCCGGTCCTGATAGGGTTAAACTAACTTTGATTGAAGCCTGCAACGGTGACGACCCACACTGGAAACTCGGAGAATCAAACTGAATTCACCAACTTCGAACACTCCAACCATTCGGACTTAACATAAACACAGCTGCCCCTGTCAAATTTTAATAATTGTCCATTCCCTATTGTTTCTATAAACACGATTTTATCTTCCCATTTGTTTTATATTTCTTCCCTCATAACTACCTTTACTATGTGCGTATTCCAGTTCTGCTTATTCAGGGATTGCTATGCAGTAACCTGTTTATTACCCTTTTTACTCCCTTTTTCAAACTTCTGCTTTAATACTCTCACAATGTACCGATTACAGATCTGAAATTTAATTTATACAGCATTGCTTTTGCATCTCATAAATTTCTACATTAGAGAGCTGACCCTTTACTTACTTAACATCTTTATCTGAGTAATTGATCCTGTCCTTTTGTCCACACTGCTTTCGTGTGATTGGTCATCAACAATCCCCTTGTCTTTTATGTATTCACTTGGATCGGCTATCATTGCCCCGCCTGTTTCTTTATTCATTCCCATCATTTCATACTTTCCTTTTTTTTAACGGATCTGTTTGAATGTTGCTGCTTTTGATTTTTTTTTCTTTTTCGAATACTAGATCGGTCTTGTTTTGGTAAAAAGTCCAAAACACGAGAATGGTCTCCAGCAGATGTATCTCCGGTTCTATTCTGCAGCTATTTCTGACAAGGACAAACGAGGTAAAATTTATGCATAAATATATAAAATAATCTTTAAAAGAAAATTAAATGTTATTTTTTCCAGCAATCCTTTTCTCAATAATTTTGATACAAGTTGACTTGACCAAGATTTGAGTCTACACTGTCGGTTTTTTTTTTTTTTTTTTTTTTTTTTTTCTTGTTTTTTTGTCTCTCTTCAATTCCTTTTAGACTGTTTTACAACGATGATCAAGATACAAAACAGACTAAAAACTGCGAAAAATCACCAGAAACCCATGCAGTGCCATAAGAGTCATGTGCGGTCGAAATTCATTTAATACAATTTCTTAAAACATCATAGTAGTATAAGAAGATAAGCAGTTGGATCTTTTATCACAATTTTCAGTTCTTTTGAGCGAGGAGCACAATTACGACCAATGGTAAGTATATCACCTTGTGAATATTTTACGCTATATTCGGATGTCTGTGTGGAGGTATGTATGTCTGTCCAGCTATTTTCTCGGATGGTGGGTCTCAGGCCTTCCAAACTTGGGGGCTGGTGTACCAGGTCCGACCCGGAGAAAGCTTGCAGTTGTTTGGTCATCCGAGATCAACTTGGTGAAAAGAATCCGGAACACGGGGGAGTTTGACAAAAATTTTACCGAGTTCATCCGAGTTCAAACACCCGCCCAATGACACAGCACACCACATTCAATTACAGCTTTGACTATGTAAACATCTATTATCCTTCTGACCCACTCCAAATATAGATCATATAGGGGTCAAAGGTCATTATTTCTTTTTTAGCTTGCTTAGAGTTCGCATAAACTTGGTGAAAATAATCCCGAATATGGGGCAAGCTTGAAAAAATTTAGACCGACGTCATCCGAAGTCAAACAGGTCATGCAGGGGTCAAAGTCATTTTTTTATTATTGGTTGGATTGGGCCTAAATTTTTTGAAAAAATTCTGAACGTGAGGGGAGTTTGACAACCATTATACCGAGGTCGTCCAAGGTCAAGTATAGGTCCTTTAGGGGTCAATTGTCATAATTGTAAAAGTCAATTTAGTGTAGTAATCCTGAACATAAGGTGATCTCGACAAAAATAAGATCGAGGTCATCCAAGGTCAAAAGTAGCACATATAGGGGTAATATTTTGTGTTGAGGTCAAACATAGGTCAATTTCAAGTGTCCAGGTTAAATGTCATGGGGTTAAAGGTCACTTTTTGTAATGCTGCATTGATTGGGCACAGGCTTGGGGAAATAATCCTGAACATGAGGGGGAGCATGAAAGAAAAATAACACTGACGTCTTCGACGTCAACAATCTATTAAAACTGTCATTAATAGATCTTAGAAGTAACCCATAACACATGAACCTGCATACACCAACCCTTCAATTACGATTTATCCCTTTCTACCAACAGCAAAAGATGTGTTGTCTAGTATAACACAACTGAGTAAGCAAAAAGGACCAATAGTAGATTTTTTTGAATAAAGGTCCGGTTCAAGAAAAGCGTATTTGGCAATGTAATCCTTCTGTATATACCCGGTCAACTGTTACAATCGTAATTGACATTGAAATTGACCTTAACTCGAACTTTCCCTTAGTATTTTTTTGTTTCATTTCCATATTTTTGTGAACAAACACATACATACCAGAACGTTGCCGTTTTAAATGGTCGTTTTATTTGGTTTATCGTTTGATGTTGTGTGTTTTAATCAAGTTAATTCATAACAAATTTTGCGTGGTAGGTTTTCATTTTTTCTTGACGCAAGTGGAGGTATTGGTCAGGTGTACTACCCACGTGATGAGAACGAGCACGTGATAGCAATCAAGAAGGGTATTGTGAGCCTATTGGCTGCAAATCTGCAACACCCTTCTGGAGGTCAGGTAAGCATCTTGTGTCCAGTTTAATAAAGCAAAGCTGCTTTCTGCAGAAGTATGTGCTTATGGCTACCTGCAAGCAATTGGTTAACCCTATCAGGACCGGGGGGCGCAAAATGCCCCCTACCAAGGATCATATTGGTAAATAAATATTCATACCGCGGTTAGATCTTGCTATGCAACCATTTGTTTGACCTTTGGGCACACGATTTTACTGTTTTTTTTAGTGATTTTTTGTTAATTTGTTGAACATAATTTCCACTTATTTGTGATTTCTTTGCCAGAAAAGTGATAGTGATGAGTCACGTGATAGTTTGAAATGGTTTTGGGAACTCAAAATGGCCGCCAATTTTGGCGGCCATCTTGGATTTTGTGCTTTCAGCCTGTAATTAGGGAGTCAAATAATATCAAGTATTTTAACTATGGAATATTTTCAATATGTTTTTTTTTTTTTTACTTTTCAGACCCAAAAAATAAACAGATTTGTCAACTAAGACATATTATTTCTCCCTGGACCCTTGGCGGCGGCCATTTTTATTTTTAAGTGAAAAAAACAGAAAAGAAAAAACATTTTTTCTCCAAAATAGATCAAATTAATGGATTATAACGTTAAAATGTACAAGTTTGCCAAGTTTCAAAATATTTGGACAAAAAGTTCAGACGTTGTGGGGGAAAAAATATTTGTGACAAAAAATGGGCAAATAAACACTCAAAAATGCCCTGTAGTGACGATTTTTTATTTTATTTTTTATGTAATCATGTAGAACTTGTGAAATGAACATTTGTAGCAAGTTTCATCAAAATCAGTCGAACACTTTGGAAAATACGGAGGGGGCACTATGTCCTCCGGTCCCCGTAAATCCACAAACTGGTTAGATAGATTTAAGTTATGAGGGCCGTGAGCAGAATTCAGCTGTAACCATGAGTGTCATATGCGCCCTGATGTCCTACTTTGATCATCAACTACAGGGCGTGTCGTGACCGGATTAAAGCTCTGGTGCTTTTGATCAGCAGATTGTGGGTTCGAGTCCCAGTCTGACACTTGTGTCCTTAAGCAAGACACTTGACCATTATTGCTGCGTACTTCGAATGGGACGTAAGCCGTAGGTCCCGTGTGTTGTGTAATGCACGTCGAAGCACCCAGTGCACATATCGAACAGAGAAGGGGTTTACCCCGGAGTTCCTGGTTTGATAGGTTGCTAATTGTGCCACAGCACATTGTAAACAGTTACTTCAAAAGTAACTCTTTGAGCTTTGAGACGCCCGGCCATCATGTGTGATAATGTTATTATTGAAACCGAGAAACAATGGCGTAGCCAGGATTTTTTAATGGGGGTCCCAGGGTCTATATTTTTCAATGAATATACACGTATCTCATTTTGTTTTCATTGGGGGAGGCACCTTGGGGCACAGCGATTTTATGGGGGTACGTGCCCCGGGCCCCCGTGGCTATGCTAAGTCATGTGATCTAACCGAGACACACTCAGAACTCACGAAAAAAAAATATATATTGTAAAGCGTATTCCTCACGAAAGTTTCACAACATTTTGTCAAGTACTATAAACTTTCGATCGACGATGTGGAAAAAATCCAGATTTTGAGCCACGACACCGAGTAGTTTCTTTTACAAATAGAAGAGCAGATAAAAGCAAAATAGTTAGTGGAATCGTTTGGTGGTGGTGTTGGCCTAGCGGTATTTGTTTAATATGACACAAACAATAGTACTGAAAAGAAAATTACGTTTACAACATTGTAGATAAGAGAAAATGGTTGGAACTACGAGTGCAACGAAACAGGGCACGAAGGACACCATGAGTCTTCCTATACTGCGAAGATGTCACCAAGCAATGACGGTATCATCATCTTCACTAAGACAAGACGAACTCATCCGATCCCATACGGAAAATCCAAACATCAAAAGGTATACAATTTTATACCTACCTATACTCTGTCAGAATGAAAAACATGCCTACTGTCAGTATCTGTGTTTCGCCGGCAAACTTGACGAATGAATTAAGTGGATGAATCGGATGGGCAGAAGAGGTTATTAATTATTCAAATGAATTAAACTTTATATATTTCATTCACCAAAGTTATTTTTTTGTTTCACACAAATATATCGTCAATCACGAAACCGTCAGTAGTTGGTTTTTAATAATACCCGTTTAATAATACCAGATGGCGTCGTCTGCTTGCAAAATGTCATATTATTCTCTGACGTGGTTTTGCTATTCCATTCAAATATGATGATTGGAGCCTGAATGAATATTCCAGGGGTCTGCTTGTACATGTATTGTTCCCTGTCGTGCTCAAGCATGGCCGTGGAAAAAGTTCATTTCGCGGCCGTGTTGGGTACAACCATGTACAAATTCACAAGCTGACGCGTAGTCTGCGGAATGATTTCCAGAGTGTTTTGTACACGCAGCCTTAGAAATAGGTATCGGGTGACGTCACTTGAAGCCTCTTTATTACGAATGTAGTTGATGATAAGAGCGTGATAGAGTGCGCCCTCTTCTGTTTAAGTATAATATTTCAAGAATTTTAACATAGAAAATATCCGGGACTTTCACCTTTCCATTTTGCATTCGATTACATGGGTGGTACGCTTTTATTTGCGTATTTGCGTATTCAAAACTTTCTGTATTCTTCTTGAAAGTCCTTAGGAGACATCTGGCATGCCCAGAGAGCGAATGGTATCCACTCAAAACATTGTGTGTATTGCTACTTGGTGTTACACTACGCGTACTATACTGAAGGTCCCTTTGGTTCAGTTAGCGTAACACCAACGAGCAAAAACATGCAAAAATCGCAAATAATCTGGGCCAGAAGTACACAACCGAGTATGCAGGTCTGAATTGCCGCCTCGATATGATGCAGAGTACTCTGGGAGCATGTTCTGGCTCGACGGGGTCAACAAACTTTTTTTTAAGTGCGCTAAGCTAAAAAGCACGCTTTCGCTGCAAATAAAAGTGTACTACCCACTAGATGCAGGGTTGCTTAGGACTTTTCAGACGTGTATAAGTGATACTTCCTGTGATGGTTTGCGTTTAAATACATTGTATTACAGTTACTTCTATAAGGTCGTCTTATTTTCCCTGGATTAAAACAGACCAGTCTGGTCACCACGGATCTTCCCCAATCTCGCGTTAAACGGGAATCAAAATTAGGGATCGAACATATTGACGACAAGATAAATGGTTCGTCGGAATCCTCCCGTCGGTCATGTCGGTCTATTACAAAAGTTGTGTGAATCGAGGGCTACGATTATCGCAACTATGACTTCAAAATGGGCACACCTTGGGGAGGATCATGGGTTATGTTGCAACTACAACCATTTCGAGGATCGAGGGTTAATATTATCGCAACTGCCGACCCCCACTTATTATTGTTAAAATTACAAGGTTTTTTTTAGATAGGATTCGAGAAATATCCTTACTGTCAATGTCAATGTCTTCAAAAAAGGAGGAAGAAAACAAACGAGCCCTCGAAATCAAGAAGCTGCATCAGTGAAGTAGTGGACTAGCAATGAGATCAATGCTTAGTCTTAACGTGTATAGCCGCATTATAGCGATATACATTTTCATAGTTATATGACACAATACTCTGGTTGGAGAAAGATTATCTCCATTTGCCCTTCTCACCGGTCCAGTTAAAATGAAAATGAGGTTATGATTTTCACATCAAAATCTCTGTTGCTTCCTAAAGGCGAGCCCACCAAATTGGGCTGTGATTACGCTCTTTTAACCTGGGTTTTAATATCATACATGTATGACAAGACTGATGTCAAGAGAGAGCCACAACAGCCCAATTTGGTAGGCTAATTGTTAGTGGGCAATGGTAACAACAAATACTTGAAAGTTCGACATCAACATAGTTCAGATCAGTTAAATATGGGCCTATAAACAACACATGTGTTTAATTTTTGAAAAACAAACTGAACAGTAGCTCTCTCATTTAGAATTATAAAAACATTGTCATTTAGAAGCAAGGGTACACCTTTGACACAAAGTTTTGAGATGTCTACTTGTATACGGACAAAACCAGAATGTACACAAACTTCATCACTAAAATGGGAGTGCAGGAAAACATCTCTCAACGCCAGTTATTTTGCTACTTTGGGGGATTACTTGCTGTTGATATTGGTAACAAGCAACAACGGAGTTCAGAGCCATTATAGACCTAAGCCTAATTTGTAGGTTTGCGACCGTAATGTTCTATAGTAGGGAATGACATGATAAGATTGAGGGAGAGAGGGGGAGGGCTGGGGAGAGAAATAGGGGAAAGAGAGGTGTGTGGAGGGTTTGGTGAGGGTCGGAGTAGGCGAAATATTAACTTGATTACCTCTTCTTTCACAACTTAGGAAATTCATTACCACCCCAGTATGCAGCTACCAACTCTGGTAAAAATTATGGATAGTTTTGAAGCACCCAAAGACTCGCCACCAGAGTAAGTAAATTCCCTATCACTGTATGACTAAGTTGTCAAGTTTTAGTGAAATGCAAACGGAATCAATTGATCAGATTTGTGTCATGGTGAGCAATGACTAAAAAAATACTTGTTTCTTGTATTTATTACCCGCCCCATATAGGTAAAGACTGTTTGCAAAGAGAAGTATATATCTACAGTAACTGCTTAAGTTAAGCAGATACTGTATCTTGTCCAAAGACCCATAATGTTATAGAAAAAGGCTTAGCCAATGAAAGAACTCCAAAAGAAAGTTATTACGGAATTAATTAGGATAGGTATCTGTGACGAAACTTTAATTTACACATGTACCACAATGATTCAAATCTTCACAGATTTCAAGATCAGTTTCAGGAGAAAGAAGAAAAAGGCAACATTGGTAAAAATTAGTTTTTATAAAGTTACATTTTTTTATCTGATTTTTGTATTGCCAATACAAATTTGATTCTTTTAGTGTGTTATGTGCAAGTTTGTTTTACCTTAACCCTATCAGGACCGGGGGGCACAATGTGCCCCCCCCCCTACCAATTTTTTCCCCGTAACTTTTTAACGCTTAGTCCGATCACCACGAAATTTTCTGACTTTTCCTAAAATATATCTAGGATCATTTTTGGCAAAAAATAATTAATACCAGGGGTTAGCTGTTTCCAAGGCAGCCATTTGTTTGACCTTGGGTCACACAATTTTACTGGTTTTTAGTGATTTTTAAAACTTTTTGGACATAATTTCCACATACTTTAGATTTTTTTGCCAGAAAAATGATAGTGGTGAGTCACGTGATAGTCTGAAACAGTTTTGGGAATTCAAAATGGCCGCCATTTTTGGCGGCCATCTTGGATTTTGTGTTTTCAGCCTGTAATTAGGGGGGTCAAATTATATCAAGTTTTTTAACAATGGAACATTTTCAACCTGCTAATTTCTTACTTTTCAGACCCCAAAAATGTTCAGATTTGTCAATCAAGCCTCATTATTTTTCCCTGGGCCCTTGGCGGCGGCCATTTTGATTGTAAAGTGAAAAAAACGCAAAAACCATTTTTCCCCCGAAAATGGGATAAATTAATAAACTATTATGCCCCCTAAAGATAACTCCAGTGACTAAATTAGGTTCAAACTATATTTATCTTGTTAAAATGTACAAGTTTGCCAAGTTTCAAAACATTCGGACAAAAATACAGAAGTTATGGCAAAAACACGATTTTTGACTGAAAATGGGCAAAAAACAGTCAAAAACGCCCTCTAGTGACGATTTTTTGAAATTTTGTGACGACATTATGTAGAACTTGGTGAAATGAACATTTGTGGCATGTTTCATCAAAATCGGTCGAACACTTTGGAAAATACGGAGGGGGGCACTATGTGCCCCTCCCCGGTTCCCGTACAACCCAAAAAAGCCCGGTCCTGATATGGTTAACATTTACGAGAAGCTCTATAAAACAAAATGTGTTACTTTTAAGAAGAGAAATATTAAGCTTGCTGAACAACACACAGATAAAATATATTTTGCACAATCATAAATTGATTCGTTGTCCGTTACAGGGGAACTGCCCAACAGTTAACTGATATAGATTTGTTACATAGTTTCATTACTGTTAAAAATCACTTATGATGTTCCTCAAAAAGTAACACTGGTTCATTTTGAGTAGAATATCCGGAAATGCAAAGCTTTTCAGAAGGGCAGCTGACATTTGTACGTGAAGCGTATTGTATCTCCCCAACCATGCCTACTGATGAAGACCTTGTGGCAGACTCAATTTACATAAAGAAAGTAAGTCCATTTCCTTAGAATTGTCTCGTTTGGATGTAAAATTATGCACAACTTTGAACAATAGATTTATATTTTAAGGAAAATCTTTTAAACTTACTTAAAAGTAAGTTCATCAGAGTCTCAAGTCTCTGTTTTCATGTTTATTTGGGGAAAAAATATCATCAAGCTAGCTGTGTAATGTAAGCGTTGATAGATTAAACCTGTTTCTCACCAGCCTTATGAGAATTATCAAGATTTTCACCAGCAGAAAAAGAGGTTGAATTGTTTTCCCAGTAGTAATTGTCTGCAAGTCAAGTTTTTGTCATAGCATTTTTGAGCCTTTGGAAAGTGAACTAATTCAGGACTGATTATTTAAAGTCAGAATTTTTTCTAAAAAGCGACCTCTTTTTTATTTATTTTTTAACGTGCCTAATAGTGTGATTTTCTTTAAAGACTTCTATGCGAACATTTTATTTCAAATGAAAGTTTTTTATAAGTTTTAATTGCTGCTTAAAAAAAGGTTGTGGTGTTTGAATTTTAATAAACCATTGATTTTATAATAATAATCTTAAAAATGGTTATAGGACAGTGCGAGTAGGTAAAATCACAAACAGACAGACTGAGTAGTCAATAAACGTACACACTTAGATAGACAAACACTGCACTCACTATCAGTCTACCACAAAACTACAGATTTTAGTTTAAATTACACACAATTGTACCTAGATCATTTAAATTATCCAAAGAATATTAGTCTTTTTTCATCCTTAAACTTGCATGTATTTGTCAAAATTAGAGATTCGTTTAAAAGAATATTGATTTGTTTGATATTGGTAGTTTTCGGCCTTTTGTCAGGTATAAATAATTGGCTGTCCTGTAAAGATTTTGTTTAAAATTGTTCGGAAGCATTCATTTTTGTTAAACTATTATTCACAATGCTATATACTACTCAACATTTTATTTGATTTGATGTATGTTATTTTAGGTACCAAACAGTCTGCGATTCAACTACACTATGACATCTATAAAGGAAGCTGTATCTGGAAACTTGACGTGTATGAGGACTGCCCCAAGAACAGGTAAATTATGACTTTATCTGCATTAAGCAAAAAAACATGTACAATTCAAATCTCAAACGAAGGATGCAATTTAAAAGCAGTTGGCTTTTTATATGTATTAGTATTGTTATTTAATTCAATTACATACTGACAAGTTTGTAACATTATGAAAGAAGTTTTTTTATGGAGTTCTGGAACTGTAACAATGAAAAATAAATAAAGATGCCATTAAGTAAAGTTTTTATGGCTGTTAAATTCTTAACAATCTTTAAAAAAAAAATCAGGAAGTTTTGTTGAAATGCATTTAATGTTTTAAATGATATGGTATAGGATCACATGAAAGGAGTCACTGTTACCAGGATCTGGTGCATTCATTGCAGTATATACCTGATGGACAGAGACTAGCTGAGATAGTAACGCCACTTTATCAACTTCCACTCTCCAGGTATTTACACCAACAATTCAACATTTAAGTAATTAAGTAATTAAACACAAAAGGAACTCTCCAGTCAACCATTCATCCTCAAGTTCCATAAGACTTGGGGATGAATGAGCGAACACTTTTGTAATTCAAACTTTGCTGATTATTTGGTATATAAGGAAGTGATGTTGAAAAAAAAACATTATAAAGCTAATTAAGTTGTCTATAATATTTCTGTGTTTTTTTTTATAATCTGTGATATCAATTAATAAGGCGTTTATTTTGACTTTTCCTCCAGACATGACCGTGACAAGGAAGATAGACTAAATATGCTTGATGCAGTATCTGTGCTGAACACTGACGCCTCACAGTCTTTGCTTACTGATCTTATCCTTTTATCTCCGAAACCAAACAAGGACCTTGTAGAGAGACTCATTATTGCCTCCACTGGATTCACTCAAGTTATCTCTCAGGTTAATAGTTGAGAAGTTATCAAGAATCCATCATTATGTGTGAAAACAGGTTTACTTTGATCTACCAACACTCAAAATGGTTTGTGTTTAAAAGTACTGGCCTAAACCAATTTTGCACAAACATTTTGCACCTGATTTTGTTGGGTCGTTGAAATAAAAGTTATTGTGTTTACCTATGTTTTTGTGTTTTTGAATTTCAGATAGAATGGAAAATTTGTTAATTGACAGATGATGAGCAGAGTTATTCTCTGAACAATTTTCACAGTTGGACATCTATACTTGTATAATCACATAAAAATTTATAGTTTCGTACGAAAGTGCGGTACGGTACATGATGATTGTTACATTTGTTTATTCGATCGAGGTTTTCTTTCTCGGAATCCGTGAAAAGTTTTACAGAGTATGTAAAAGAGACATTCGAGTGGCTGAATAAAGCCAGCTACGGTAAGGACAGTTCGGGAAGTTTCGGAAATTCTACATGAAACATACAGTACATGTATTTGTGTACGATGTGGCAGTACTGGTTGCACGACTGAATGTTTGGGCCAGACGACTGCGATCACGCACTATTCAACACAAGAATTTCACAGTTTTGAAGCTGAAATCTTCCAAAGAAAAGGCTTTCCAAAACTGTGTGATTCCATTGTCTATTTGAAATATAGCAAGGCAATGTAAAATGCTCACCTTTGCAACGTTAAATAACAAGCATATTCTACATCATTGTCGGACGCCGGTAGTGCATACAAACTCAAACTAAACCTCTTTTCTAACAAAATACTTGTAGTTTATGAAACAGTAAAATGATTAAAATCAATATCACAACATACAACTTTTATAAAAAGGGCTTATAGTAACTGCGTGTATTAC
This sequence comes from Marthasterias glacialis, assembly GCA_911728455.2. Classification (NCBI taxonomy): domain Eukaryota; kingdom Metazoa; phylum Echinodermata; class Asteroidea; order Forcipulatida; family Asteriidae; genus Marthasterias; species Marthasterias glacialis. The sequence goes on from OU452240.1 coordinate 7,952,181, forward strand.
CAAAAGCCGACTATTTGGTGTGACTCTGTCGGTCACAGCATGTATGCATGTAGTTTGCCATCAGCTGAGATAACTTGATGACATATAAACATTAGTCACGCAATCGGTCTTTTATGTATATTTATTTTTACAGCACTATTTAGCCACCTTGGAGGGTATTGTGTTCAATAACTGGAGGTTTCCTGGTGAGTAGTAATCTTTTACTGAATCTTCTTTTGTCATTTCAAAAAACATGTTCATAATTATTTATGGAGCAAAGGTTGGATAAGGGCGGCCTTAAAAGTTGCCCGAGATGTGTTCCAATAATAAAAAATATCTAAAATACATGCCTTCAAAACTTTATTTTATTCATGAAGTGCTGTTGTAATTTAACATTATATGGCTCAAAATCACTTCGGTAAAACTTTAACTTTATCCAGGTCATCCAACTTTTAGGTTTTAATTATGTAATGGTTTGATATTACAAAATCAGGGCTGCGGATACTACATCATCATTTAAAATTGCTCTCAAAACTCATTTGTTGAAAGTTCATTTTTGACCTGTTTTGTGTATCATGAGCGAGTGCCATGAGCTTCTTTTTTTCTGCGGATACCGGCGCTATACAAGACTCCATTTACATTATTAGCTGTTTTTGTTAGAACATTAGAACTGGTTTTGTTTTTGTAAATATTTTTAGTTGTTCAGTGCTGAACACCACTTGACTTTGTTGAGTTGTTAGGTGTTCGGCTAGCAGCCGAAAACCTATTGTTATTGTTAAGTTTTTTTTTTTTTTTAGGTGTTCGGCTACCGGCCGAAAACCTATTGTTATTAGGTGTTCGGCAAGCAGCCGAAAACCTATTGTTGTTGTTCTTTTTTTTTTTTTTTTTTTTTTTTTTTTTTTCAGGTGTTCGGCTAGCGGCCGAAAACCTATTGTTATTGTTCTGTTTTTAGGTGTTCGGCTAGCGGCCGAAAACCTAGTGTAATTGTTCTGTTTTTTGTATTTTTTTTAGGTGTTCGGCCATCAGCCGAACAACTATTGTTTTTGTTAAGTTTTTTTTGTTTTTTTTTTGTTTTGGTGTTCGGCTACCAGCCGAACACCTATTGTTATTGTTCTGGTCTTTTTAGGTGTTCGGCCAACAGCCGAAAACCTCTTGTTATTGTTCGATTTTTTTTTTATTTTTTTTTTTACTTTTACTTCTTCTTCTTCTTCTTCTTCCCGGGAACTTATATCCAAAAGATAAATCAAGATTGAAATTGAATTGAACCTTGAAACTTGGCACATACTTGAACCTTAACTTGAAGACGGCACTTGAACAATGACGTCGTCATGACGTCATCTTCATCTGGTGTCGAATTACGTTAAATCAAAGTTTAATAATTAAAAAAATCATAACTCCTGAAGTACACAATGGATTTTTACAATATATACCTCATCGGAAAGGTCTTGGAAAAATAATTAAATGTCTCAAAGAGATGACCCGAACTTGACCTTGTCTTCCGGTTCAAACCGGAAGTTGAAGCAAAAAATGCTTAAAAAGTCAGAATTTAAGCTGTGGAGTCAATATGAAACAGAATTTGGACATGGTTTCAGTGTACGAAGTAAAATGTAGTTTATGACCTTTGAAAATATTACATTGATGACGTCATCAAATGTTCAGTTTGTTACGACGACGAGTTTAAAAATATTTTTTTTTTTTTTTCAATTTTTTTTTGAGCAAACTACGTGTTGAATTTTTAAGTAATAAACAACGACTATAAAAGCCTTATTGTGAAATTTAAACAAAATTGGCCGTTGCATAACGAAGTTATATTAAGGTGAAAAGTGCCGTTTTTAGCGCGATCGCCGATAGAGTCTGTACAGTTACCTTACTGTATTGCACCTCGTGCGTGTGCACTCTAGGCTTTTACTGCATGCTGTGTATATACATACACACAACAAGTCAGGTCTTGTCACAGTTCATCGAACTTTGCGGTGTGTTGTTAAGTTCTGTGTGTGTGTGTTTGAGTGTGTGTTTGTGTGTGTGTGTGTGTGTGTGTGTGTGTGTGTGTGTGTGTGTGTGTGTGTGTGTGTGTGTGTGTGTGTGTGTGTGTGTGTAATAATGGCGACGCAAAGAAAAACATGTAAGTCATGCCAAGTTCAGTGTGGAAATGTTTCCCTTTATGTCATTCTGGTGGCTTAATTGTGACAGGGAGAGGAAGAGGAGACTTTACTGAGACGATCACATGCTCACGTGAGTTGTTTGAAGTATAATGGTGGAGAAAATGCAATTGACAAAATGATCGTCTTTCGTTCTATAAATATACCGATCACGTACGTGCTTACATACGAGAGTCACAAGTGTGCAACAGCGAGGCCAGAGGCACTTTACCCCCGCGAGAATTGTTGTCGGGATACGCTGAGTAAAACTGTTTAAAGAGCTTTTATATGGTGCAAAGATCTTGTATGTATCATTTACGGTTCTTCAGATATGAATTTTTGAAATATTAAACGTTGATTTATTGTAATGACGTCATCGATGACGTCATCATCCAGAAAAAAACAGTGCAGTTTACTGCACAGAAAAGTTGGAGGTAATAGTAAGTTTCAAGACTGTACCTCGTTTAGTTAATGACCTATGAATTTTTTTATATGTAAACTTCAACTTCCAGTTTCGACCGGAAGTCAAGGTCAAATGGGGTCACACTTTCTGTAAGACATGTAGACTGGTTAAAGTGTTTTCAGATGAAGTAATGGTTATTACTATAGCCTGTTTTTATTGAAATATGATTTTTTGGAAAAATGACATTTTAACTTCCGGTTTCGACCGGATGTCAAGGTCAAATGGGGTCACACACTGCGTAAGATTTGTAGAGTAATCAAAAAGCTGTCATATTGTGCAAAGATCTCGTATGTAACATACGGTTCTTCAGATATGATTTTTTAAATATAAAACATTAATTTAATATAATGACGCAATCAATGACGTCATCTTTTAGGACCAGAAGACAATGTCAAACTGGTATTATGTCTGTGCAAAAGTTTGAGCAAGCTAAACGATCTTCAAACTGACCTTTAAATTTTGACAATATAATAAGCAGTTCTTGAATTATGAATTTTTGAAATTTTGAACTTCCGGTTTCGACCGGAAGTAAAGGTCAAATGAGGTCAAGTTATGCATAACATTTGTAGAACTTTACAATAAGTTTCATGTAGTGGAAGAATCTTGAACGTAGCGCTTCTGGTTCTAAAGATATGAATTTTCAAATTATTTAACGTTTATTTAACGTAATGACGTCATCAATGACGTCATTATTCCAATTATTCATTATTCCGATTTCGTGTACTCATCAAGGTTGATGTTCATGAGAAGTTTCAAGTTCATACAAGTTTCAGTTTTTCTCAAAATTTGTGGAGAAGGTTCAGGCATAAGAAGAAGACGAGGAAAAAACTAGAAATGAGTTTTTGTGGCATCACAAAAACTAGGTGTTCGGAGTGTGATGTATTAAAAATGATTTTATGTGTTAAAAGTTAAATGAATTAAAAGTTGATCCAACTGATATATAAGAAAATATGAAGAAAAACATACGTTAAATTGAGCTTTATAATACAATATTTAATTTGAACATCCGGTTTGGACAGGAATTTCTAATCACTTTTAAATGAGGAGGTACTTCCAGTTTGACCGGAAGTAGAGTTCAGAGAGGTCACGCAATGTGTAACAAAGAAGGACCTTCCCTAACTTTGGTATTTGGTGAAAGAATCATGTTCCTAGCTCTTACCATGTATTAATGAGGAGCTACTTCCGGTTTGATCTTAAGTAGAGGTCACAGAGGTCACCCAATGTGCAACAGAGAAGGACCCTCCCTAACCTTGGTATGTGGTGAAAGAATCATGTTCCTAGCTCTCACCATTTTTAAATAAAGAGCTACTTCCGGTTTGACCGGAAGTAGATGTCACAAAGGTCAATTAATGTTTCACAAATGAAGTCTTTCCCTAACCTTGATATTTCTCGAAACAATCATGTTCCTAACTCTAACCACTTTTACATGAAGAGCTACTTCCGGTTTGACCGAAAGTAGAGGTCATAGAGGTCACACGATTTGCAACAGAGAATGACCTTTCCTAACCTTGCTATTTGGTGAAGGAATCATGTTCCTAGTTCTTAGCAATTTTAAATAAAAAGCTACTTCCGGTTTGACCAGAAGTAGATGTCACAGAGGTCACTTATTGTGTCATAAAGAAAGACCCTCCCTTACTTTGACATTTGTCAAAAAAATAAAGTTCATCTCTCAAACGGTTGATTTTTTGTTAATTTTTAAAGTTTTAAATAAGCCCTGCATTAAAGACTAACAAAGCTCGTTTTATAATGACCAAAGAACTTAAAAATACTAGCTTTATAACAATTGTTTCCTTCAACTTCCGGTATGACCCGCAATACAAGGTCAAATTGGGGTCATTTCTTTGAGACATTTAAATTGTTTCCAAAAGACCTTTGCGATGATTTGTAGATTGTAAAAATCCATTCTGCACTTCAGGAGTTTTGATTTAATTAATAAACTTTGGTTTATTGTAACTCAACATCTGATGAAGTCATGATGACGTCATCGTTTTATTTCGCGCCTTCATATTGAGGTTCAAGTATATGCACAGTTTCAAGGCTCAGTTTAATTTCAATTTTGAGTTATTTATTTGAAGAAAATTTAGGAGGAATTAACATTTAAAGCAACATAATGGTCTCTATGAGACACCGTATAACACATGGTTTTGATTTTGTTTGATATATTGAAAGTGAAATCAAATAAAACCTTTAAATATGAATATGAAAATAATTAAAAAGAGTTTTATCATATGTATTTCATGGGGACTTCCGGTTTGGGCAGGAAGCGAGGTCAACTCAGGTCACTAAGAATTATAAAGAAACGCATACATTTATTGTAACTCGACTCCTGGAGGAAAAACAAGTTACCTTTTTGGTTTTAACTGCCAGGAAAAACAATGTTTTCGTGCTTTCCAAATTTTTCTTTTTCCACGCAGTGCAATCGGCTGCCGCCAGGTTATGTGTTCAAAATAGTATTCATATTGCCTTTTATCAAAACATTAACCCTTGCTGCCCTCCGTTTTGTTCGGCATCTATGCGGTGTCAATAAAATAAAGTGTGTATCGCTAGTAAACGTTGGTGGCGCTATATCAAATTAACGGTCTTATTTTGTAACATCACGAACACTGGTGTACTGTACAGTCAATCTGACAATTGACAGATTCAAATTCCGAGCTTTTTATCTGTATTAAAAAGTTCCAAAGTTTTATAAAAACTACCCCCATTTGATAAACATAAACACAAGTGTGCACGGCTAAAGAAATACACGGACATTTTGAAAGGCGATGACTTTACTTTTAAACTTTACTTTTAATTACTCTGCACATCTTACACAGTTTGTGATCCCATTAGACCTTGACTTCCGGTCGAAACAGGAAGTTGGAATTTTTTTTTCAAAAAGAATATTTTTCAAAACAGAATTCATAATAATCATTACTTCATCTGAACGCTCGTTAGCCATTCTAAAATTTGTGTTGAAGATGTGACCCCATTTGACCCTTACTTCCGGTTGAAACGGATGTTGAAATTTCACAGATAGTAAATTCATAATTCATCGACTAAACGTGATACAGACTTGAAACTTACTGTTGCCTTAGACATTACTGTGTAGATGGAACTGGAATTTTTCGGATTATGGCATCATCGATGACGTCATTATATTAAATCAACGTTTAATGTAAAAAAAAAAATCATATTTGGGAATCATAAAAGTTACAAAGGAGATTTTTGCACCATATGCAAGCCCTTGAAATAATGTACAACTATCGCAGAGTGTGACCCCATTTGACCCATAGTTCCTGTCAAAACCGGAAGTTGAAGTTTCATATGACTGACCTTCATGCCTACAGATCAACACAAGGTACAAATACAAATTTTGCCCATCAGCACAGCACACAATATTGACCATGTTTTCAATGACGCAATCACTTTATTACGTTCCAGCCGAACAACGTGAGTTTGTTCACAAACTCTCAATTTCTAGGTTTTTTTTTAGGTGTTCGGCCAGCATCCGAAAACCTATTGTTATTGGCCTGTTTTTTAGGTGTTCGGCCAGCAGCCGAAAACCTATTGTTATTGTTCTGGGTTTTTTTGTAGGTGTTCGGCCAGCAGCCGAAAACCTATTGTTATTGTTCTGTTTTTTTTTAGGTGTTCGGCTACCGGCCGAAAACCTATTGTTATTGTTCTGTTTTTATTTTATTTTTAGGTGTTCGGCCAACAGCCGAACAACTATTGTTAGGTGTTCGGCCATCAGCCGAAAACCTCTTGTTATTGTTCGAGTTTTTTTTTGTTTTTTTTACTTTTACTTCTTCTTCTTCTTCTTCTTCTTCCCGGGAACTTATTTCCAAAAGATAACTCAAGATTGAAAATGAATTGAACCTTGAAACTTAGCACATACTTGAACCTCAACTTGAAGACAGCACTTGAACAACGACGTCATCATGACGTCATCTGGTGTCGAATTACGTTAAATCAAAGTTTAATAATCAAAAAAAATTTAACTCCTGAAGTATACAATGGATTTTCACAATCTACACATCATCGGAAAGGTCTTTGAAAAATAATTAAATGTCTCACAGAGATGACCCCAATTTGACGTTGTCTTCCGGTTCAAACTGGAAGTTGAAGCCAAAAATGCCTAAAAAGTCAGAAATTAAGGTGTGGAGTCAATATGAAACAGAATTTGGACATGGTTTCAGTGTACGAAGTAAAATGTAGTTTATGACCTTTGAAAATATTACATTGATGAAGTCATCCAATGTTACAGTTTGTTACGACGACGAGTTTAAAAATAAGAATTGTTTTATTTCAAATTTGTTTTGAGCAAACTACATGTTGAATTTTTTAGTAATAGATAACGACTATAAAAGCCTTATTGTGAAATTTGAACAAAATTGGCCGTTGCATAACGAAGTTATATTAAGGTGAAAAGTGCCGTTTTTAGCGTGATCGCCGATAAAGTCTGTACAGTTACCTCACTGTATTGCACCCCATGCGTGTGCACTGATGGCTTTTACTGCTTGCTGTGTATATACATACACGCAACAAGTCAGGTCTTGTCACAGTTCATCGAACTTTGCAGTGTGTTAAGTTCTATGTATGTGTAATAATGGCGACGCAAAGAAAAACTGTTGTCTTAAGTCATGCCAAGTTCAGTATGGAAATGTTTCCCTTTATGTCATTCTGGCGGCTTAATTGTGACAGGGAGAGGAAGAGGAGACTTTACTGAGACGATCACATGCTCACGTGAGTTGTTTGATGTATAATGGCAGAGAAAATGCAATTGACAAAATGATCGTCTTTCGTTCTATATATACCGATCACGTACGTGGTTACGTACGAGAGCCACAAGTGTGCAACAGCGGGGCCAGAGGCACTTTACCCCCGTGAGAGTTGTTGTCGGGATACGCTGAGTAAAACTGTTTAAAAGTAAAGTTTAAAAGTAAAATTATCGCTTTTCAAAATGTCCGAGTATTTCTTTAGCCGTGCACACACGTGTTTATGATGTTTATCAAAGTGGGGTAGTTTTTATCAAACTTTGGAATTTTTTAATACAGATAATGAGCTCGGATTTTGAATCTGTCAAATGTCAGATCGACTGTACAGTACATCAGTGTTCAGTAAATGTGAGTGTTACAATCTGAGACCGTTAATTTCACAAAGCGCCTTCAACGTTCACTAGCTATACACACTTCTTTATTTTATTGACACCGCATAGATGCCGAATAAAACGGAGGACAGCAAGGGTTAATGTTTTGATAAAAGGCAATATGAATACTATTTTGAACACATAACCTGGCGGCAGCCGATTGCACTGCGTGGAAAAAGAAAAATTTGGAAAGCACGAAAACATTGTTTTTCCTGGCAGTTAAATTCAAAAAGGTAACTTGTTTTTCCTCCAGGAGTCGAGTTACAATAAATGTATGCGGTTCTCTATATTTTGTAGTGACCTGAGTTGACCTCGCTTCCTGCCCAAACCGGAAGTCCCCATGAAATACATATGATAAAGCTCTATTTAATTATTTTCATATTCATATTTAAAGGTTTTATTTGATTTCACTTTTAATATATCATCAAAAAAAATCAAAACCATGTCCTATGCGGTGTCTCATAGAGACCATTATGTTACTTTAAATGTTTCATTTCTCCAAATATATAACTCAAAATTGAAATTAAACTGAACCTTGAAACTGTGCATATACATGAACCTCAATATGAAAACGGGAAATAAAACGATAACGTCATGACGACGTCATCATATGTTGAGTTACAATAAATCAAAGTTTATTAATTAAATCAGAACTCCTGAAGTGCACAATGGATTTTTACAATCTACACATCATCGCAAAGGTCTTTCGGAAACAATTTAAATGTCTCAAAGAAATGACCCCAATTTGACCTTGTATTGCGGTTCAAACCGGATGTTGAAGGAAACAATTGTTATACAGCCATTATTTTTTAGTTCTTTGGTCAGTATAAAACGAGCTTTGGAGATGGTTTCAGTGTGTGAGTAGGTAAAGGACTCTGCGTTTTCAAGTTTAAAACTGATGACATCATTACATTAAACAGCGCCCTCTGGTAACAAGTTTGAAAACAATGGTGCTACAACACTAATTGTAACCGTTTGTTGTACATTGTTGTGTGTATTAACTCATCGATGTTTAGAAGCAATTCATTACTCGTTCCCGAACACCTAGTTTTTGTGATATAACAAAAACTGAATGTCTAGTTACTGTTAAGTTTTTTTTTCTTTTCTGCGCATTCTTCCTTCTGAATTATGTCCGCAAATTGTCTCAGAAAGTAAAGCTTGTATGAACTTGAAACTTACCATGTACAAAGATACTAGTGAGTGGATAGTACCAAAACTTTTTTGGAATGATGACGTCATTAGGTTAAATAAACGTTAAATAATTCAAAAATTAAATAACTCAAGAACGGCAAATGCTACATTCAAAATCTTTGGTGCATATGAAAGGTCTTGTAATGTTTGACAAATTGTATGCACACCGTGACCTCATTTGACCTTTACTTCCGGTAGAAACTGGAAGTTAAAGTAACAAACCATGTTATTTTGGGGCTCTACAGCCTAAGTGATTAAAAATATCAACAAACTTTTTAATAAATAATATTTTCTTTAGCTCAATAGCATTCTAGAAATGTAATTTATGACGTCATAGCTACGTCACAACAAAATTGATACACGAGGTCGAAAAAAAAATATTTTGCTATCTCAAAAAATAAAGCATGTACGGACTTGAAACTTACTATATACCTAGACCACAGTGTTTATATGATAAAGCAATTTTTTTGGAATGATGACGTCATCGATGACGTCATTACATCAAATTGAAGTTTTATACTAAAATAATCATATCTTAAGAATAATACATGCTACATACATGATCTTTACACCATATGAAAGGTCATGAAGTACTAAACAAATCTTACACAGGGTGTAACCCCATTTGACCTTCACTTCCGGTCGAAACCGGAAGTAGTAGTTTTGTTATTAAAAATCGTTTCTGAATTACGTCAATGTGTGTATTAATATAATAACTTATTTTTAAAGCCCTTCGACGATTCTACCAATGTATACAAAGTGTGAACTCATTTGACCTTCACTTCCGGTCGAAACCGGAAGTATAATTTTGTACAACAAAAATATGTATCTTATTAATGACACATGGTACATTAATAATCCTTACATCAATTTAAAGCTCTCTGACAATTCTAGATACCATACACAAGGTGTGACCCCATTTGACCTTTAGTTCCTGTCAAACCGGAAGTTAAAGATTCATATGACAAACCTTCATGCATTAAGATCAAAAAAGTACAAATAAATATTTCGCCCGTCAGCATAGCACAAATAGACGAAAAACTTGCACACAATATTGACCATAAAAGTTTCAATTACGTAATTGAGCCGAAACACCGTGAGTTTGTTCACAAACTCTAAATTTCTAGTTTTCTGTGCTTTTTTATCCTCGAACCTTGTCTGCAAATTTTCTCAAAAAGTTAAGCTTGTATGAACTTGAAACTTTACATATACACAGATATTAGTGAGTAGATGAAACTGGAATGGAATTTTTTTGAATAATGACGTCATTGATGACGTCAAGACGTTAAATAAACGTTAAATAATTCAAAAAATTCATAACTCAAGAACGGCAAATGCTACTTTCAAAATCTTTAGTGCATATGAAAGGTCTGGTAATGTTTGACAAATTATAAGCAAACCGTGACCTCAATTGACCTTTACTTCCGGTAGAAACCGGAAGCTAAAGTAACAAATCATGTTATTTGGGGCTCTAGCGCCTAAGTGATTAAAAATATGAACAAACTTTTAATGAATAATATTTTTTCAGCTCAAGAGCATTCTAGAAATGTAATTTATGACGTCATAGCTACGTCACAAAATCAGATATGCTACATACATGATCTTTACACCATATGAAAGATCATAAAGTATTAAATAAATATTACACAGGGTATGACCCCATTTGACCTTTACTTCCGGTCGAAACCGGAATTAGTAGTTTTTTACATAAAAAATCATATCTGAATAACGTAATTTTGTGTATTTATATAATAACTTAATTTTAAGGCGCTTCGACGATTCTACAAATGTTTTTAAAGTTTGATCTCATTTGACCTTCACTTCCGGTCGAAACCGGAAGTATAAGTTTGTACATACAAAAGTATGTATCTTATTAATGAAACGTGGTATGTTAATCATTACATCAATTTAAAGCTCTCTGGCAATTCTAGATACAATGCACAAAGTGTGACCCCATTTGACCTTTAGTTCCTGTCAAACCGGAAGTTGAAGTTTCATACGAAAAACCTTCATGCATAAAGATAAAAAAGTACAAACATTATATTTCGCCCATCAGCATAGCACAAATAGACAAAAAACTTGCACACAATATTGACCTTAAAATTTTCAATTACGTAATTAAGCCAAACACCGTGAGTTTGTTCACAAACACTAAATTTCTAGTTAAGTGTTCGGCCATCAGCCGAACAACTATTGTTTTTGTTAAGTTTTTTTTTTTTTTTTTTTTTTGGTGTTCAAAATCAAAACCGTGTGTTATACGGTGTCTCATAGAGACCATTATGTTACTTTAAATGTTTCATTCCTCCAAAATATATATTCTTCTCCAAATATATAACTCAAAATTGAAATTAAACTGAACCTTGAAACTGTGCATATACTTGAACCTCAATATGAAGACGGGAAATAAAACGATGACGTCATGATGACGTCATCAGATGTTGAGTTACAATAAATCAAAGTTTATTAATTAAAACAGAACTCCTGAAGTGCACAATGGATTTTATAACAATTGTTTCCTTAAAGATCCGGTTTGAACCGCAATACAAGGTCAAATTGGAGTAATTTCTTTGCGACATTTAAATAGTGTCCAAAGACCTTTGCAATGATGTGTAGATTGTAATCTACACATCATTGCAAAGGTCTTTGGACACTATTTAAATGTCGCAAAGAAATGACTCCAATTTGACCTTGTATTGCGGTTAAACCGGATCTTGAAGGAAACAATTGTTATACAGCCATTATTTTTTAGTTCTTTGATCAGTATAAAACGAGCTTTGGACATGGTTTCAGTGTGTGAGTAGGTAAAGGACTCTGCGTTTTCAAGTTTAAAACTGATGACGTCATTACATTAAACAGCGCCCTCTGGTAACAAGTTTGAAAACAATGGTGCTACAACACTAATTGTATCCGTTTTTGTACATTGTTGTGTGTATTAACTCATCGATGTTTAGAAACAATTCATTACTCGTTCCCGAGCACCTAGTTTTTGTGATTATAACAAAAACTGAAAGTCTACTTTTTACTTTTACTACTTCTTCTCCTTCTTCTTCTTCTTCCCGGGAACTTGATTCCAAAAGATAACTCAAGATTGAAATTGAGTTGAACCTTGAAACTTGGCACATACTTGAACCTCAACTTGGAGACGGCACTTGAACAATGACGTCATCATGACGACATCTGGTGTCGAATTACGTTAAATCAAAGTTTAATATTTCAAAACATCATAACTCCTGAATTCCACAATGGATTTTTACAATCTATACAGCATTGGAAAGGTCTTTGAAAAATAATTTAATGTTTAACAGAGATGACCCCAATTTGACCTTGTCTTCCGGTTCAAACCGGAAGTTAAACATTTATTAAAATTTCAAAAATTTATATTTTAAGAAGTACTCCTCACATGATCACTAATATTTCATCAGGTTGTAGACAATTGAGCCTTCTCAAAGTCTTGCATTGAGGTGACACCATTTTGACCTTTACTTCTGGTTCAAACCGGACGATAACGCAAATCAATTGTCCATGTGCGTTCAAGCGTGTCCGACATTTCTGTAGAAAATCCAATGCCATTATACATGTACACGTCCTTGTGTGTGCGTGGCCGGCTTTGTGACATCGATGCCCCATTGCTATGTACATGAACCACGCGTTGTTCTTAGTCTCTTTTCAAGGTGCGCACTGCTCGCTTTGTTAGTCTTTAATATAGGGCTCATTTAAACCTTTGAAAATTTACAAAAAATCAAGCGTTTAAGATATGAACTTAATTCTTTCAACAAATGTCAAGGTAAGGGAGGCTTTTTCTTTGTGACACATTGCGTGACCTTTGTGACATCTACTTCCAGTCAAACCGAAAGTAGCTCTTCATTTAGAAATGGTAAGAGCAGGAACATGATTTTTTCACCAAATACCAGGGTTAGGGAAGGTCCTTCTTTGTTTCACATTGCGTGACCTCGGTGACCTCTACTTGAGGTCAAACCGGAAGTAACTCCTCATTTATAAATGGTAACAGCTAGGAACATGATTCTTTCACCAAATACCATGGTTAGGGCAGGTCCTTCTTTGTTACACATTGCGTGACCTCTGTGACCTCTACTTCCGGTCAAACGGAAGTAGCTCCACATTTAAAAGTGGTAAGAGGTAGGAAAATGATTCTTTCACGACATAACAAGATAAGAGAAGGTCTTTCTTTGTTGGCACATTGCGTGACCTTTGTGATCTCTACTTCCGGTCAAACTGGAAATAGCTCCTCATTTTAAAAGAGGTTAGAGGTAGAAACTTGATTCTTTCACAAAATACTGAGGTTTGGGAAGGTCTTTCTCTGTTGAATGTTGCGTGACCTCTGATGTCTACTTCAAGTCAAACCGGTAGTAGCTCCTCATTTAAAAAATAATGGTAAGAGCTAGGAACATGATTCTTTCACCAAATACCAAGGTGTCGGAAGGTCCTTCTCTGCTGCAAAATAAATATACTTTAAAGCACAATTTCACGTTTTTATGTTCATATATTTAGATATTTAAGTGGATTGAATTTTATAAACATCAAATAACAACTTCAACTACCATAATCCAAACACCTTGTTTTTGTGATGTCACGAGAACTTATGTCTAGTTTTGTTCTTTTCTTTTTTTCTGGGTTTTCTTAGTCGTCGAAACTTGTCTGCCAACTTTCTCAAAAAAGTAAAGCTTGTATGAACTTGAAATTTAACATGTACAAAGATCTTAGTAAGCAGATGATACCGTAAAGTTTTTGGAATGGTGACGTCATTGATGACGTCATTAGGTTAAATAAACGTTAAATAATTCAAAAGATTCATATCTCAAGAACGACAAAAGCTACATTCGAAATTTTTGGTGCATATGAAAGGTCTTGTAATGTTGGACAAATTGTATGCACACCGTGACCCCATTTGACCTTTGAAGTTAAAATCATGTTATTTCGGGCTCTAGAGCCTAAGTGAATGAAGATATGAAGAAACTGTCAATGAATAATATTTTCCTTAGCTCACGAGCATTGTAGATATGTGATATTTGACGTCATAGCTACGACACAATGAAATTGATACACGAGGTCGAAAAAAAAATTATTTTGCTATCTCAAAAAAAATAAAGCATGTACGGACTTGAAACTTACTGTACACCTAGACCACAGTATGTACATGATAAAACAAACTTTTTGGAATGATGACGTCATCGATGACGTCATTACAATAAACTGAAGTTTTTTACTAAATAAATCATATCTTAAGAATAATACATGCTAAATACATGATCTTTACACCATATGAAAGGTCTAGAACTACTAAACAAATCTTACACAGAGTGTGACCGCATTTGACCTTTACTTCCGGACGAAATCGGACGTAGTATTTTTTTATATAAAAATTCATATCTGAATAACGTAAATTTGTTTAATTAGTATAATAAACTGGTTTTAAGGCCCTTCGACGATTCTACAAAATTTTACAATGTGTGACCCCATTTGACCTTCACTTCCAGTCAGAACCGAAAGTATAGTTTTGTACTTACAAAGATATGTATCTTATTAAAGAAAACGTGGCACATAATAATCATTACACAATCTCTCTGGCAATTCTAGATATCATGTAAAAAGTTTGACCCCATTTGACCTTTAGTTCCTGTCAAAACCGGAAGTTGAAGTTTCATATGACAAACCTTCATGCATAAAGATCAACAAAAGTGCAAATAAATATGTTGCTCGCTAGCGCACCACAAGAGACAACATTTTGCACACAATATTGACCTTGACATTTTAAATTACCCAATCACTTTATTACGTTCAAGTTCGGCTTGAACGCTTGAACCTTGAGTTTGTTCACAAACACTAAATTTCTATTTATTATTATTTCTTTCCGCCAAAACCCCGTTGACTTAACACATAACTTTTCTTATAACAAGAACTCATTTTTAGAAGAACAAAAACCAGTCAAATGTTATACCATGTGTAAGCTTTAACCTTGACTTAGTTTCCAAAATTAAAAACTAGATTAAAAAAAATAACTAATAACCACGTTTCAGCGACGTAAATATTTAATTAAGCATTCTTTAAATCAGCTTATCTCAACAATCCTACAAAAGATCTGAGTTTTGTTTGCAGTTACAGACTTGGTTGATTTTGTAGATGTTTAATTTGTACTATTTGTGTCTGTCACGTCATCATGACGTCATTTATGGCGCATTTTGTGTCTGTACAAAAGACATGGCTAAAAAAGTGTAATTATTTGGTAGGTCATAAACCACAATTTTTCTTTATAATAAATTGAATTTTATAACTATATTACAAAGATCGTTTAGAAAACATGAATGTTTTTACCAAGAGTTATCCCAGACCATAAATATTAATCAAAGCACGACGTAATTCCACTATAATTAACCGTTAATTGTTCAATCTGAGCACCATTGGTACAACGTTGTCGGGCACTGCGCCGCATTTCGCAGCTCAGAATTGCATACAAATTTGTACACAAGTACGCACTCACCTGTTTTCCCAACGTTTATACAATGGGATTTGCCGGTGTTGCGAACCTCTTCAGGTTTCCGCGGGAAAAACTGCAAACATGAATGCGGCGGGGTAGTGCTATTTTAGCATTTTAAACTTGATGTTGTGCCCTCAGATTTTTAGTTTGGCTTTTATTAACTAAAGCACCCTCTATCGGTAAATGTTTATCTACATGAAAGGTGCAGAATCTGTGCATTTTTAGGGTTTTCGTTCAAAGGCATCACATAAGAATAAAAGTTATACCACCTTGTAAATAACGAAAAATCATAGTATAACAAACATGTTTTCGTCATCGTGACGTCATCAGGTATCATGTTACATAAATTCAAGGAGTTTAAAGTTATTTTGAAGCTTAGAGCACGTGTGGCATTTTATTGCCATATATGACCTCAATTTGACCATTACTTCATGTCCAAACAGGAAGTTCAAAACTTTAAAAAGTCATATCTCCTCAACTAAATTCCATCAAGTCGAAATCTTTATGTTGTTTTGTAGCTTACATCATATGTGACATTTGATTTACAGGCGTGACCCCACTTTGACCTCTACTTTCGGTCCGAATGTGCAAATTCTCAAAGACTCATAACCTTTGTATCATTTATATAGCTTACATCATATGTGACATTTGATCTACAGACGTGACCCCACTTTGACCTCTACTTTCGGTCCGAACATGAAGCTCTATATTTCAAAAAAGCAAATCTCATGTGCCAAATGTCGTAGAGTTATAATCTTTGTACCATTTGTAGCTTACATCACAAGTGACATTTAGTTATTAGGCATGACTCACTTTGACCTTGCGTTTGGATATTGTTTTGGGGTACTCAACGTCCAATATCTCTAAAGCAAAATGCGGTCATCAAACCCAATGTGATGCTTTAAATTTACTTAAAACATTATGGAATTTGCATGACACAATTATATTAAAGAAAATGATAACCGGAACAGCTTTGCTTGTCCACAAACACTTTTGCTCTAGTTAACTATTACAATTGCTACTATTATGATCACTATCATATCACTATATCACTATAACTTTCACTTTCACTAACACTATCACTATAACTATCACTATCACTATCACTATCACTATCACTATTACACTATAACTATCGCTATTACTATCACTATCACTATCACTATCACTCTCCCCTCCCCCTTCTCTCCCTCATTCTCATTCTCATTCTCATTCTCATTCTCATTCTCATTCTCATTCTCATCCTCATTCTCATTCTCATTCTCATGCTTTTACAGTGCCTTCTGAATGGTGCCAAGTGCTCCAACCAACCACCAAAGGGACTACTTTCACTTTCACCTGCCAAATCTTACGAAGTTCCCTTGGCCAAGTCCTGATACTTCTGGATCTTTTCTATCTCCTTAGAAGCTACCCTTATATCACCCGGCACAGCTATGTCGATGACATGGCACATCTTCTTCCCCTTGTTTAAGACTGCAACATCCGGACGTCTATGTTCTATAACATGATCAGTCTGAATGTTGAAGTCCCGGAGGATCTTACATCCGGACGTCTATGTTCTATAACATGATCAGTCTGAATGTTGAAGTCCCGGAGGATCTTGACCTCGTCGGTCTCTACAACTTTCTCTGGAACATGGTCGTACCACTTGGTATGCACCTGGACACCCTAGTGCATCACCCTAGCCAACTTGTCATGTCTGACTTTGTACTCCGTCTGGGCCATCTTACTACATTCGCTGACAATGTGAAATACAGTCTCTTCTGCCTTGTTGCACATTCTACACATAGGAGAGACGCTTGCTTTCTCTATTCTCGCCTTCATTACATTTGTCCTTAGAGACTGGTCTTGCGCAGCAGTAACCAAGCCCTCGGTTTCCTTCTTTAGTTCTCCGCTCTTTAACCAATTCCAGGATTTGCAACTCGCCACTGCTTCTGTACATCTCAGGAACCGGACTTGGTGTGGCTTGTTCCTCCATTCTTGGTGTCTTTCCTCTTTCCTTTCCCTCTTATACTCCTTCGGCCCAGCTTCGTGTGCCTTCATGTACTTATGTGCTCCTGACATGACGATGCAGGCTCCTTCGCTCGATGTTGACGCTGTTTGCCACGCTCAGTAACCCCCTTCCGCCCTCTGACCTCGGAAGATAGAGTCTACTGACATTAGCCCGCGGATGTAGCATGCAATGCATGGTCATCAGCTTTCTTGTCCTGTCAGTGACATCTAGATCTTCTTTAGTCCACTCCATAAAACCCCAACTGTACCTGGCCCATGTGTTAATCGCCTTGATCATGTTTCCTCCGCTCAGTTTGGACTTCAAACATTTCTTCACCCGCCTGATGTACTATTATAATTACTATTATTATTTCAGATCCCATGCAAGACACAGAAATACAGAGGGTTGCTGTGATGGTACTTGGCGCTTTAGCAAGTAACCTGTGGAACATTGGACAAAAAGCCCAGGCAGAGTCTATTGTTGTGAAGATTGAAAATAAACTTGGTGTTCATGGTACTGTGCCAGTGTTATACCATCTTAAATAGAAAAAATACAAAAATAGATAGTTGTTTTTATCAACCTTTAATCCTCATTTCCATGTGCTAAAATGACCTAGCGGTGGGGATTGTTATTTTGGGGGATGGAAATGGGAGCCTGGGAATCCATCCCTATATTTTATACATGTAATTAAAAATATATACATCTGAATATCCTTTTAACAAATACATTTTGAACACATGGTTGAATGGTTGAACTGACCTCTTCTTTGCACATTAGATCCTTGGACCTACAATAAGATTGCAGAAACTTTGTCAAAAGATGAACTTGATGACTTCCATCATGACACAGTGGCATGCATTGAAGCTCTTGGTAATGCTGCCTTTGATCGTTCCTTCTCACACATCCAGAGTTATACTAACTCTAGCACTACTCATCCACTACTGAAGAGAGCAGGGTTACATTCAATGAGAGACTATCACAATGATAAGGTAATGGAACTATTAAACATTTCCTGATACTTGAGAAAGGTATGATAACTAGTATTGCAAAAAAATAAAAATAAAAAGTAAAACCATTAAACAAGGGTACAAAATAGTCAAAGAAATGACTGATTCTTAAAGTGCTTACATCTGCAAGAACCAGTGGCCTCTTTGTTATGTTACACTTGCGCCAGTGTAGTCTGGTTCCCAGACCAAATAATCTCCGACTATTCTCTGTTGATTTTAGGATCCGGTATCACCCAATGTCACATGACCAAAATGTAGAATTCCAAATATATGTTAAATGTTTTGAGCTCTTTGTTGTCAACATTCGGGTAGTGTCGTTAATTGACGGACATTTCCGGACGTGTAGTATTATACCTTGCTTTTGTTGATACACAAACTACGCTGGTTTGCGCGGACAGCCAGTGTTTGCAAAATTATTCAATCTGGACAGACGTTTGCGGTGTCTAGATTTCTACTTTGACTATGTAGTTTATTCTTCACTTATTAGTCAATTTGATTATAAAGAAACTGACGATAAGTGATCAATAGAGGGCGCTACCAGATTAAGACATGCATAACTGTATCACCGTATCATTTAACAAATAAAAATAAAAATATTATAAAACATCAACAGATTGGCAAGATCCTTTTAACGTTTAGTTGTGTCTCTTAATAGGCAGCAGATATCCTTCTTAGATCAGCCCTTGATGAGGATGAGCATGAACATGTGAGATACGAAGCATCACTCCTTTATAAATCACATCCAAACAGCATCTACAAGAATGTCTCCAAGCTTGCCAATAAAACATAGTAAGAAAAAGAATGATCCCAAGACAAATTTGAAAGTTAAATGTGCATTCCGGCCCCATACTTCTAAAAATGACCTTATTTACTACTTACAAATTAAATCGGTGTACTTTTGAGAACCTTTTCGTAAAGTCAGCCTAGTGCCTGTAATTAACAAGAAACCGTCGAATAAAACAAAAGAGGTCAGGTGTTAACGTTGCGCTTATCAGTCTGTGCACCGTCCAAATCAGTGACTTCAACTAGCAGGCTGAAGCTCTTGACAACATTGAACCGGGGGAAGCGGGTGCTGGTAACACTGTCCAAACAATTTTGTCCGTGATTGTCTGAATTTTTTCTGTGGTATTAGGCAATGCGTGGGCTGCTTGTGACAATGCGTGGGCTGCTTGTGACTCCAACAAGGTGGAATGGGGAACGACAAACACACGCATGGTTATTGATTGTCCGTGCTGGAATGTTTCTTTTTTTGTGTTTTGAAACAGCTTGTAAAAACAGAAAGACACATGTTATTGCAGGGAAGACTTGCATAATATCAATGGATACACTTGACACTATTGTTGTTGTTGGTGTAATTAGGTGTTCGGCCAACAGCCGAACAACTATTGTTACTGTAAAGTTTTTTTTTTCTGCGCATTCTTCCTTCTGAACCTTGTCCGCAAATTTTCTCAAAAAGTAAAGCTCGTATGAACTTGAAACTTACCATGTACAAAGATATTAGTGAGTGGATGACACCGAAACTTTTTTGGAATGATGACGTCATTGATGACGTCATTAGGTTAAATAAACGTGAAATAATTCCAAAATTTAATAACTCAAGAACGGCAAGTGCTACATTCAAATTCTTGGGTGCATATGAAAGGTCTTTTAATGTGGGACAAATTGTATGCACACCGTGACCTCATTTGACCTTTACTTCCGGTCAAAACCGGAAGTTAAAGTTAAAATTCATGTTATTTCGGGCTCTAGAGCCTAAGTGAAGGAAGATATGAACAAACTTTCAATGCATAATATTTTCATTAGCTCACGAGCATTTTAGAAATGTGATATTATGACGTCATAGCTACGTCACAACGAAATTGATACACGAGGTCGAAAATTATTCTGCTATCTCAAAAAATAAAGCATGTACGGACTTGAAACTTACTACATACCTAATCCACAGTGTGTATATGACAAAGCAAAATTTTGGGAATGATGACGTCATCAATGACGTCATTACATTAAATTGAAGTTTATACTAAAATAATCATATCTTAAGAATAATACATGCTACATACATGATCTTTACACCATATGAAAGGTCTTGAAGTACTAAACAAATCTTACACAGGGTGTGACTCCATTTGACCTTCACTTCCGGTCGAAACCGGAAGTAGTAGTTTTGTTTTAAAAAATCGTTTCTCAATTACGTAAATGTGTGTATTAATATAAAAACTTATTTTTAAAGCCCTTCGACGATTCTACCAATGTTTACAAAGTGTGAACTCATTTTGACCTTCACTTCCGGTCGAAACCGGAAGTATAAGTTTGTACAACAAAAATATGTATCTTATTAATGACACATGGTTCCTTAATAATCGTTACATCAATTTAAAGCTCTCTGACAATTCTAGATACCATGCAAAAGGTGTGACCCCATTTGACCTTTAGTTCCTGTCAAACCGGAAGTTGAAGTTTCATATGACAAACCTTCATGCATAAAGATCAAAAAAGTACAAATAAATATTTCGCCCGTCAGCATAGCACAAATAGACAAAAAACTTGCACACAATGTTGACCTTAAAATTTTCAATTACGTAATTGAGCCGAACACCGTGAGTTTGTTCACAAACTCTAAATTTCTAGTTCTACTGGATATTTGTAATGCCGGCAAGGTGGTCTTTGGTAACGTTACATAATGTGCCAATAAATATTTAGTCAGTTTCATACTGTCAATTTAAAATATCGTGCAGGCCCGTTATAACATTCACAAGGGAAAAGAGGGGTTAGTGCCAAATGTGTCCCAAGGACATTGTTCGTCCTGTGGGAACGCTTGTCTCTGATTGCCACGCGCGTTGTCAGTGTGCTATTCCTGACAACGGCTTACCATGATTTCTAACTAATACAGGATTTCCAGAAAATTGTTCTTCCTAAAAGTAACATTTATACATTTTTCTAATATATAATATTAAAGCCGTAACTCTGCTTTAGGGCGCGTCATCTTCGAATCGGGAGAGCACCATCTTGCCTTTTTGGTGTGGTGACTTCCTGGATTTATTTAGCAAGATAACTCTGTCCGGCGGGGTCCCAGATCCACCAAAATTCCGTCAAACGGACACCCTAACGGTTGGGCGCTGACTTCTAATCCGAAAGAAAGCTCCCGAACGACCCTTCACCCCCAACAATGCACTCATAAACTCTGACTAGCAGTTGCCGGGGTATCGAGCCATTTGTTTTGGTTGTTGTTTCACCCCAATTTACGTTGTCCCCTGTCATTTTCTCATTTTCTTAGTGAGGTGTTTCTTATTTTACTTCGTTGCAAAATATTGTCTGTCTATCTTACGGGTAAAAGGGTGGTCAAAACAAAATTGTAGAAAGATTACTACATTTTACATCCCCAAAATGTCATTGAATGCGCCAACATATGATCGTTTGTTTGGCATTCTGGGACTAGGAATGAATGTCCCAGCTGGAACTTGGTAGGCCTAACTACCAAAGCCTGGCACCCTTGGATCCACACAATGCACTCAACAACCCTGCCTGGCAACAGCGTTGGCTGTTTGAGACAGACCTTTTGATTGGTCGGACTCGACCGGGTCAAGCTTGGCTGTTGACCTCTGACAAGCTAACTACCACGTTGCCAAATAACAATGCACTCAACATATCTGCACATTGGCTCCGTGAACCTCAGAGTGCTGATTCAAGGTGGGGGTAAGGGTAACGCCGCCAACGTTGAAATATTCCGCTAATATTCAACGCATTTTATAAAACATTATAATCTATCATCTATCTATATATTAATATGAGTAACGTGTCTGTTACGCAAAAACTCTCAGGTGCAAGCATAGATGTAGCTGGAAATTGTCGTGGGTCGTTCTTTTGGACCCACATTCAGGCTAAAGGCTTTATTTTTTTCTTCCGAAACCATTCAATAGTGATTTTTGGGATAATAAATTCATTGACAGAGGACTTGTCAGACAAAAGAAGCTCGCCCAACAATGTTTCAACAACCATAACAATGTTCACTCACATGTCATGAATGTGTACGCATGGGTAGGCACACATACTGTTATTGGGACATTTATACAATGGAACAAAGGTCCCCACAACGTTTTTATTTGTCAAACCCTGTCCCCTTAAGGTAATTCAATAGAAAAGGGAACTAGAAATTTAGAGTTTGTGGACAAACTCACGGTGTTCGGCTTGAACGTGATAAAGTGATTGCGTAATTGAAAATTTAAAAGTCAATATTGTGTGCAAGTTTTTTGTCTCTTGTGCTATTTATTTGTTGATCTTTATGCAAAAAGGTTTATCATATGAAACTTCAACTTCCGGTTTTGACATAAACTAAAGGTCAAATGGGGTCACACTTTGTATATGATATCTAGAATTGCCCGAGAGCTTTAAATTGATGTAATGATTATTAATGTACAACGTTTCATTGATAAGATACATATTTTTGTATGTACAAACAACTTATACTTAAGTGAAGGTCAAATGGGGTCACACATGTACAAAATTCGTATAATCGCAGAACGGTTAGGTCTTAAAATCAGGTTATTATGATAATGTACAAATTTACGATATTCAGATATGAATTTTTATATAAAAAACTACTACTTCCGGTTTCGACCGGAAGTAAAGTTCAAATGGTGTCACATTCTTTGTAAGATATTTTTAATACTTCAAGACCTTTCATATGGTGTAAAGGTCATATATGTAGCATGTATAATTCTTAAGATATGATTATTTTAGTATAAAACTTCAATTTAATGTAATGACGTCATCGATGACGTCATCACTCCAAACAATTTGCTTTGTCATGTACACACTGTAGTCTAGGTATATAGTAAGTTTCAAGTCCGTACATGCTTTATTTTTTGAGATAGTAAAATATTTTTTTTCGACCTCGTGTATCAATTTCGTTGTGACGTAGCTATGACGTCATAAATTACATTTCTAGAATGCTATTGAGCTAAAGAAAATATTATTTATTAAAAAGTTTGTTGATATTTTTAATCACTTAGGCTGTAGAGCCCCAAAATAACATGGTTTGTTACTTTAACTTCCAGTTTCTACCGGAAGTAAAGGTCAAATGAGGTCACGGTGTGCATACAATTTGTCAAACATTACAAGACCTTTCATATGCACCAAAGATTTTGAATGTAGCATTTGCCGTTCTTGAGTTATGAATTTTTTGAATTATTTAACGTTTATTTAACGTCATGACGTCATCAATGACGTCATCATTCCAAAAAATTTCGGTATCATCCATTCACTAATATCTTTGTACATAGTAAGTTTCAAGTTCATACAAGCTTTACTTTTTTAGAAAATTTGTGGACAAGTTTCGACGACTAAGAAAGCCCAGAAAAAAAAACAGAACAATAACAATAGGTTTTCGGCTGCTGGCCGAACACCTAAAAAAAACAGAACAATAACAATAGGTTTTCGGCTGCTGGCCGAACACCTAAAAACAGAACAATAACAATAGGTTTTCGGCCGCTAGCCGAACACCTAATAACAATAGGTTTTCGGCCGCTAGCCGAACACCTAAAAAACTAGAAATTCAGAGTTTGTGAACAAACTCACGGTGTTCGGCTCAATTACGTAATTGAAAATTTTAAGGTCAATATTGTGTGCAAGTTTTTTGTCTATTTGTGCTATGCTGACGGGCGAAATATTTATTTGTACTTTTTTGATCTTTATGCATGAAGGTTTGTCACATGAATCTTTAACTTTCCGTTTGACAGGAACTTAAGGTCAAATGGGGTCACACCTCTTGCATGGTATCTAGAATTGTCAGAGAGCTTTAAATTGATGTAAGGATTATTAATGTACAATGTGTCATTAATAAGATACATATTTTTGTTGTACAAACTTATACTTCCAGTTTCGACCGGAAGTGAAGGTCACATGAGCTCACACTTTGTAAACATTGGTAGAATCGTCGAGGGGCTTTAAAAATAAGTTATTATATTAATACACACATTTACGTAATTCAGATACGATTTTTCATAACAAAACTACTACTTCCGGTTTCGACCGGAAATGAAGGTCAAATAGGGTCACATTCTGTGTAAGATTTGTTTAGTACTTCAAAAGCTTTCATATGGTGTAAAGATCATGTATGTAGCATGTATTTTTCTTAAGATATGATTATTTTAGTATAAAACTTCAATTTATTGTACTGACGTCATCATTCCAAAAATTTTGCTTTGTCATATACACACTGTGGTCTAGGTATACAGTAAGTTTCAAGACCGTACATGCTTTATTTTTTGAGATAGCAAAATAATTTTTTTTTGACCTCGTGTATCAATTTCGTTGTGACGTAGCTATGACGTCATATATTACATTTCTTGAATGCTGTTGAGCTAAAGAAAATATTATTCATTAAAAGTTTGTTGATATTTTTAATCACTTAGGCTCTAGAGCCCCAAATATTATGATTTATTACTTTAACTTCCGGTTTCTACCGGAAGTAAAGGTCAAATGAGGTCACAGTGAGCATACAATTTGTCTAACATTACAAGACCTTTCATATGCATCAAAAATTTTGAATGAAGCATTTGCCGTTCTTGAGTTATGAATTTTTTGAATTATTTAACGTTTATTTAACGTCATGACGTCATCATTCCAAAAAATTCAGTTTCATCTACTCACTAATATCGTTGTACATGGTAAGTTTCAAGTTCATACAAGCTTTACTTTTTGAGAAATTTTGCGGACAAGTTTCGACGACTAAGAAAGCCCAGAAAAAACTAGAAATTTAGAGTTTGTGGACAAACTCACGGTGTTCGGCTTAATTACGTAATTTTAAGGTCAATATTGTGTGCAGGTTTTTTGTCTATTTGTGCTATGCTGACGGGCGAAATATTTTTATATACTTTTTTATCTTTATGCATGAAGGTTTGTCATATGAAACTCCAACTTCCGGTTTGACAGGAACTAAAGGTCAAATGGGGTCACACCTTGTGCATGGTATCTAGAATTGTCAGAGAGCTTTAAATTGATGTAAGGATTATTAATGTACCATGTTTCATTAATAAGATACATATTTTTGTTGTACAAACTTATACTTCCGGTTTCGACCGGAAGTGAAGGTCAAATGAGGTCACACTTTGTAAACATTTGTAGAATCGTCGAGGGGCTTTAAAATTAAGTTATTATATTAATACACAAATTTAAGTAATTCAGAAACAATTTTTCATAACAAAACTACTATTTTCGGTTTCGACCGGAAGTGAAAATCAAATGAGGTCACATTCTGTGTAAGATTTGTTAAGTACTTCAAGACCTTTCATATGGTGTAAAGATCATGTATGTAGCATGTATTTTTCTTAAGATATGATTATTTTAGTATAAACTTCAATTTAATGTAATGACGTCATCGATGACGTCATTATTCCAAAAATTTTGCTTTGTCATATACACACTGTGGTCTAGGTATATGGTAAGTTTGAAGTCCGTACATGCTTAATTTTTTGAGATAGCAAAATAATTTTTTTTCGACCTCGTGTATCAATTTCGTTGTGACGTAGCTATGACGTCATATATCACATATCTAGAATGCTCTTGAGCTGAAAAAATATTATTCATTAAAAGTTTGTTGATATTTTTACTCACTTAGGCTCTAGAGCCCGAAATAACATGATTATTATACATAAATATTATTCATTAAAAGTTTGTTGATATTTTTACTCACTTAGGCTCTAGAGCCCGAAATAACATGATTTGTTACTTTAACTTCCGGTTTCTACCGGAAGTAAAGGTCAACTGAAGTCACGGTGTGTATACAATTTGTCCAACATTACAAGACCTTTCATATGCACCAAAGATTTTGAATGTAACATTTGCCGTTCTTGAGTTATGAATTTTTTGAATTATTTAAGGTTTATTTAGCATAATGACGTCATCAATGACGTAATCATTCCAAAAAAGTTGCGGGTTCATCTACTTACTAAGATCATTGTACATGGTAAGTTTCAAATTCATAGGAGCTTTACTTTTTGAGAAACTTTGCAGACAAGGTTCAGGGGGAAGAATACCCAGAAAAAAAACTAGAAATTGAGAGTTTGTGAACAAACTCACGGTGTTCGGCTTAATTACGTAATTGAACATTTTAAGGTTAATATTGTGTGCAAGTTTTTTGTCTATTTGTGCTATGCTGACGGGCGAAATATTTATTTGTACTTTTTTATCGTTATGCATGAAGGTTTGTCATATGAAACTTCAACTTCCGGTTTGACAGGAACTAAAGGTCAAATGGGGTCACACCTCGTGCATGGTATCTAGAATTGTCAGAGAGCTTGAAATTGATGTCACGATTATTAATGTACCATGTTTTTATTACTAAATACATATGTTTGTTGTACAAACTTATACTTCCGGTTTCGACCGGAAGTGAAGGTCAAATGAGGTCACACGTTGTAAATATTTGTAGAATCGTCGAGGGGCTTTAAAATTAAGTTATAAAATTAATACACAAATTTACGTAATTCAGAAACGATTTTTCATAACAAAACTACTACTTCCGGTTTCGACCGGAAGTGAAGGTCAAATGGGGTCACACCCTGTGTAAGATTTGTTTAGTACTTCAAGACCTTTCATATGGTGTAAAGATCATGTATGTAGCATGTATTATTCTTAAGATATGATTATTTTAGTATAAAACTTCAATTTAATGTAATGACGTCATCGATGACGTCATCATTCCCAAAATTTTGCTTTGTCATATACACACTGTGGTCTAAGTATATAGTAAGTATCAAGTCCGTACATGCTTTAGTTTTTGAGATAGCAAAATAATTTTTTTTGACCTCGTGTATCAATTTCGTTGTGACGTAGTTATGACGTCATACATTACATTGTTAGAATGCTCGTGAGCTTACAAAAATATTATGCATTAAAAGTTTGTTCATATTTTCATTCACTTAGGCTCTAGAGCCCCAAATAACATGAATTTTAACTTTAACTTCCGGTTTTGACCGGAAGTAAAGGTGAAATGGGGTCACGGTGTGCATACAATTTGTCCCACATCACAAGACCTTTCATATGCACTAAAAATTTTGAATGTAGCATTTGCCGTTCTTGAGTTATTCAATTTTTGAATTATTTCACGTTTATTTAACCTAATGACGTCATCAATGACGTCATCATTCCAAAAAGGTTTCGGTATCATCCACTCACTAATATCTTTGTACATGGTAAGTTTCAAGTTCATACAAGCTTTACTTTTTGAGAAATTTTGCGGACAAGTTTCGACGACTAAGAAAGCCCAGAAAAAACTAGAAATTTAGAGTTTGTGGACAAACTCACGGTGTTCGGCTTAATTACGTAATTTTAAGGTCAATATTGTGTGCAGGTTTTTTGTCTATTTGTGCTATGCTGACGGGCGAAATATTTTTATATACTTTTTTATCTTTATGCATGAAGGTTTGTCATATGAAACTCCAACTTCCGGTTTGACAGGAACTAAAGGTCAAATGGGGTCACACCTTGTGCATGGTATCTAGAATTGTCAGAGAGCTTTAAATTGATGTAAGGATTATTAATGTACCATGTTTCATTAATAAGATACATATTTTTGTTGTACAAACTTATACTTCCGGTTTCGACCGGAAGTGAAGGTCAAATGAGGTCACACTTTGTAAACATTTGTAGAATCGTCGAGGGGCTTTAAAATTAAGTTATTATATTAATACACAAATTTAAGTAATTCAGAAACAATTTTTCATAACAAAACTACTACTTTCGGTTTCGACCGGAAGTGAAAATCAAATGAGGTCACATTCTGTGTAAGATTTGTTAAGTACTTCAAGACCTTTCATATGGTGTAAAGATCATGTATGTAGCATGTATTTTTCTTAAGATATGATTATTTTAGTATAAACTTCAATTTAATGTAATGACGTCATCGATGACGTCATTATTCCAAAAATTTTGCTTTGTCATATACACACTGTGGTCTAGGTATATGGTAAGTTTGAAGTCCGTACATGCTTAATTTTTTGAGATAGCAAAATAATTTTTTTTCGACCTCGTGTATCAATTTCGTTGTGACGTAGCTATGACGTCATATATCACATATCTAGAATGCTCTTGAGCTGAAAAAATATTATTCATTAAAAGTTTGTTGATATTTTTACTCACTTAGGCTCTAGAGCCCGAAATAACATGATTATTATACATAAATATTATTCATTAAAAGTTTGTTGATATTTTTACTCACTTAGGCTCTAGAGCCCGAAATAACATGATTTGTTACTTTAACTTCCGGTTTCTACCGGAAGTAAAGGTCAACTGAAGTCACGGTGTGTATACAATTTGTCCAACATTACAAGACCTTTCATATGCACCAAAGATTTTGAATGTAACATTTGCCGTTCTTGAGTTATGAATTTTTTGAATTATTTAAGGTTTATTTAGCATAATGACGTCATCAATGACGTAATCATTCCAAAAAAGTTGCGGGTTCATCTACTTACTAAGATCATTGTACATGGTAAGTTTCAAATTCATAGGAGCTTTACTTTTTGAGAAACTTTGCAGACAAGGTTCAGGGGGAAGAATACCCAGAAAAACTAGAAATTGAGAGTTTGTGAACAAACTCACGGTGTTCGGCTGGAACGTAAAAAAGTGACTGCGTCATTGAAAACAAGGTCACTTTTGTGTGCTGTGCTGATGGGCAAAATTTGTATTTGTACCTTGTGTTGATCTTTAGGCATGAAGGTCAGTCATATGAAACTTCAACTTCCGGTTTTGACAGGAACTATAGGTCAAATAGGGTCACACTCTGCGATAGTTGTACATTATTTCAAGGGCTTGCATATGGTGCAAATATCTCGAGTGTAACTTTTTTGATCCCCAAATATGATTTTTTTAAACATTAAACGTTGATTTAATATGACTTCATTAATGATGTCATCATCCGGAAAAAAAATCCAGTTTCATCTACACAGTAATGTCTAAGGCAACAGTAAGTTTCAAGTCTGTATCACGTTCAGTTGATGAAATATGAATTTACTATCTGTGAAATTTCAACATCCGTTTCAACCGGAAGTAGGGGTCAAATGGGGTCACAACTTCAACACAATTTTTAGAATGGTTAACGCGCTTTCAGATGAAGTAATGATTATTAATGAATTCTGTTTTGTTATTGAAAAATAATCTTTTTGAAAAAAAAATTCAACTTCCTGTTTCGACCGGAAGTCAAGGTCAAATGGGGTCACAAACTGTGTAAGAAGTGCAGAGTAATTGAAGAGCTTTTATATGGTGCAAGCAACTTGTACGTATCATTTACGGTTCTTAAGATATGAATTTTTGAAATATTAAACGTTGATTTATTGTAGTGACGTCATCAATGACGTCATCATCCAGAAAAGACAATGCAGTTTACTGCACGTTAAAGTTGAAGGTAATAGTAAGTTTCAAGACTGTACCTCGTTTAGTTAAAGACCTATGAATTGTTTTATACTTAAACTTCAACTTCCGGTTTCGACCGGAAGTCAAGGTCAAATGGGGTCACACTTTCTGTAAAACATGTAGACTGGTTAAAGTGTTTTCAGATGAAGTAATGGTTATTACTCTAGCCTGTTTTTTATTGAAATATGATTTTTTGGAAAAAAGACATTTTAATTTCCGGTTTCGACCGGAAGTCAAGGTCAAATGGGGTCACACACTGTGTAAGATTTGTAGAGTAATCAAAAAGCTTTCATATGGTGCAAAGATCTCGTATGTAACATATACGGTTCTTCAGATATGGATTTTTTAAATATTAAACGTTGATTTATTATAATGACGCAATCAATGACGTCATCTTTTACGGCCAGAAGACAATGTCAAAGTGGTATTATGTCTGTGCAAATGTTTGAGCAGGCTAAACGATCTTCAAACTGACATTTAAATTTTGACAATATGATAAGCAGTTCTTGAATTATGAATTTTTGAAATTTTGAACTTCCGGTTTCGACCGGAAGTAAAGGTCAAATGAGGTCAAGTTGTGCATGACATTTGTAGAACTTTACAAGAGGTTTCATGTAGTGGAAGAATCTTGAAGGTGGCGTTTCTGGTTCTGAAGATATGAATTTTCAAATTATTTAACGTTTATTTAGCGTAATGACGTCATCAATGACGTCATCATTCCAGAAAAGTTGCGGTTTCGTCTGCTCATCAAGGTCGATGTTCATGAAAAGTTTCAAGTTCATACAAGCTTCACTTTTGCTCAAATCTTGCGGAGAAGGTTCATTGAGAAAGAAGAAGACGCAGAAAAAAAAAAAAAAAAAACAGAACAATTACAATAGGTTTTCGGCTCAAAGCCGAACACCTAAAAAAACATAACAATAACAATAGTTGTTCGGCTGATGGCCGAACACCTAATTAGAGTTTGTGGACAAACTCACGGTGTTCGGCTTAATTACGTAATTGAAAATTTTAAGGTCAATATTGTGTGCACGTTTCTTGTCTATTTGTGCTATGCTGACGGGCGAAATATTTATTTGTACTTTTTTTATATTTATGCATGAAGGTTTGTCATAATTATGAAACTCCAACTTCCGGTTTGACAGGAACTAAAGGTCAAATGGGGTCACACCTTGTGCATGGTATCTAGAATTGTCAGAGAGCTTTAAATTGATGTAACGATTATTAATGTACCACGTTTCATTAATAAGGTACATATTTTTGTAGTACAAACTTATACTTCCGGTTTCGACCGGAAGTGAAGGTCAAATGAGGTCACACTTTGTAAATATTTGTAGAATCGTCGAGGGGCTTTAAAATTAAGTTATACAATTAATATACAAATTTACGTAATTCAGAAACGATTTTTCATAACAAAACTACTACTTCCGGTTTCGACCGGAAGTGAAGGTCAAATGGGGTCACACTCT
Organism: Marthasterias glacialis; assembly: GCA_911728455.2. Lineage (NCBI taxonomy): Eukaryota > Metazoa > Echinodermata > Asteroidea > Forcipulatida > Asteriidae > Marthasterias > Marthasterias glacialis. Next base: position 7,983,445 of record OU452240.1, read on the forward strand.
GTGTAAGATTTGTTTAGTACTTCAAGACCTTTCATATGGTGTAAAGATCATGTATGTAGCATGTATTATTCTTAAGATATGATTATTTGAGTATAAAACTTCAATTTAATTTAATGACGTCATCGATGACGTCATCATTTCCAAAATTTTGCTTTGTCATATACACACTGAGGTCTAGGTATATAGTAAGTATCAAGTCCGTACATGCTTTAGTTTTTGAGATAGCAAAATAATTTTTTTTTCGACCTCGTGTATCAATTTCGTTGTGACGTAGCTATGACGTCATACATTACATTTTTAGAATGCTCGTGAGCTAACAAAAATATTATGCATTGAAAGTTAGTTGATATTTTTAATCACTTAGGCTCTAGAGCCCCAAATAACATGAATTTTAACTTTAACTTCCGGTTTTGACCGGAAGTAAAGGTCAAATGGGGTCACGGTGTGCATACAATTTGTTTCACATCACAAGACCTTTCATATGCACCAAAGATTTTGAATGTAGCATTTGCCGTTCTTGAGTTATTGAATTTTTGAATTATTTAACGTTTATTTAACCTAATGACGTCATCAATGACGTCATCATTCCAAAAAAGTTTCGGTATCATCCATTCACTAATATCTTTGTACATGGTAAGTTTCAAGTTCATACAAGCTTTACTTTTTGAGAAAATTTGCGGACAAGTTTCGACGACTAAGAAAGCCCAGAAAAAAATTAGAGTTTGTGGACAAACTCACGGTGTTCGGCTTAATTACGTAATTGAAAATTTTAAGGTCAATATTGTGTGCACGTTTCTTGTCTATTTGTGCTATGCTGACGGGCGAAATATTTATTTGTACTTTTTTTATCTTTATGCATGAAGGTTTGTCATAATTATGAAACTCCAACTTCCGGTTTGACAGGAACTAAAGGTCAAATGGGGTCACACCTTGTGCATGGTATCTAGAATTGTCAGAGAGCTTTAAATTGATGTAACGATTATTAATGTACCACGTTTCATTAATAAGGTACATATTTTTGTAGTACAAACTTATACTTCTGGTTTCGACCGGAAGTGAAGGTCAAATGAGGTCACACTTTGTAAATATTTGTAGAATCGTCGAGGGGCTTTAAAATTAAGTTATACAATTAATATACAAATTTACGTAATTCAGAAACGATTTTTCATAACAAAACTACTACTTCCGGTTTCGACCGGAAGTGAAGGTCAAGAGGGGTCACACTCTGTGTAAGATTTGTTTAGTACTTCAAGACCTTTCATATGGTGTAAAGATCATGTATGTAGCATGTATTATTCTTAAGATATGATTATTTTAGTATAAAACTTCAATTTAATTTAATGACGTCATCGATGACGTCATCATTTCCAAAATTTTGCTTTGTCATATACACACTGAGGTCTAGGTATATAGTAAGTATCAAGTCCGTACATGCTTTAGTTTTTGAGATAGCAAAATAATTTTTTTTTCGACCTCGTGTATCAATTTCGTTGTGACGTAGCTATGACGTCATACATTACATTTTTAGAATGCTCGTGAGCTAACAAAAATATTATGCATTGAAAGTTAGTTGATATTTTTAATCACTAAGGCTCTAGAGCCCCAAATAACATGAATTTTAACTTTAACTTCCGGTTTTGACCGGAAGTAAAGGTCAAATGGGGTCACGGTGTGCATACAATTTGTTTCACATCACAAGACCTTTCATATGCACCAAAGATTTTGAATGTAGCATTTGCCGTTCTTCAGTTATTGAATTTTTGAATTATTTAACGTTTATTTAACCTAATGACGTCATCAATGACGTCATCATTCCAAAAAAGTTTCGGTATCATCCATTCACTAATATCTTTGTACATGGTAAGTTTCAAGTTCATACAAGCTTTACTTTTTGAGAAAATTTGCGGACAAGTTTCGACGACTAAGAAAGCCCAGAAAAAAAAAAACAGAACAATAACAATAGGTTTTCGGCTGCTGGCCGAACACCTAAAAACTAGAAATTGAGAGTTTGTGAACAAACTCACGGTGTTCGGCTTAATTACGTAATTGAACATTTTAAGGTTAATATTGTGTGCAAGTTTTTTGTCTATTTGTGCTATGCTGACGGGCGAAATATTTATTTGTACTTTTTTATCGTTATGCATGAAGGTTTGTCATATGAAACTTCAACTTCCGGTTTGACAGGAACTAAAGGTCAAATGGGGTCACACCTCGTGCATGGTATCTAGAATTGTCAGAGAGCTTGAAATTGATGTCACGATTATTAATGTACCATGTTTTTATTACTAAATACATATGTTTGTTGTACAAACTTATACTTCCGGTTTCGACCGGAAGTGAAGGTCAAATGAGGTCACACGTTGTAAATATTTGTAGAATCGTCGAGGGGCTTTAAAATTAAGTTATAAAATTAATACACAAATTTACGTAATTCAGAAACGATTTTTCATAACAAAACTACTACTTCCGGTTTCGACCGGAAGTGAAGGTCAAATGGGGTCACACCCTGTGTAAGATTTGTTTAGTACTTCAAGACCTTTCATATGGTGTAAAGATCATGTATGTAGCATGTATTATTCTTAAGATATGATTATTTTAGTATAAAACTTCAATTTAATGTAATGACGTCATCGATGACGTCATCATTCCCAAAATTTTGCTTTGTCATATACACACTGTGGTCTAAGTATATAGTAAGTATCAAGTCCGTACATGCTTTAGTTTTTGAGATAGCAAAATAATTTTTTTTCGACCTCGTGTATCAATTTCGTTGTGACGTAGTTATGACGTCATACATTACATTGTTAGAATGCTCGTGAGCTTACAAAAATATTATGCATTAAAAGTTTGTTCATATTTTCATTCACTTAGGCTCTAGAGCCCCAAATAACATGAATTTTAACTTTAACTTCCGGTTTTGACCGGAAGTAAAGGTGAAATGGGGTCACGGTGTGCATACAATTTGTCCCACATTACAAGACCTTTCATATGCACTAAAAATTTTGAATGTAGCATTTGCCGTTCTTGAGTTATTCAATTTTTGAATTATTTCACGTTTATTTAACCTAATGACGTCATCAATGACGTCATCATTCCAAAAAGGTTTCGGTATCATCCACTCACTAATATCTTTGTACATGGTAAGTTTCAAGTTCATACAAGCTTTACTTTTTGAGAAAATTTGTGGACAAGTTTCGACGACTAAGAAAGCCCAGAAAAAAAACTAGAGTTTGTGAACAAACTCACGGTGTTCGGCTTCATTACGTAACTGAAAATTTTAATTTCAATATTGTGTGCAAGTTTTTTGTCTATTGGTGCTATGCTGACGGGCGAAACATTTATTTGTACTTTTTTATCTTTATGCATGAAGGTTTGTCATATAAAACTTCAACTTCCGGTTTGACAGGAACTAAAGGTCAAATAGGGTCACACCTTGTGCATGTTATTTAGAATTGTCAGAGAGCTTTAAATTGATGTAACGATTATTAATGTACCATGTGTCATTAATAAGATACATATTTTTGTATATTCAAACTTATACTTCCGGTTTCGACCGGAAGTGAAGGTCCAATGAGGTCAAACTTTGTAAACATTTTTAGAATCGTCGAAGGGCTTGAAAATTAAGTTATTATATTCAAACACAAATTCACGTTATTCAGAAACGATTTATTATATAAAAAACTACTACTTCCAGTTTCGACCGGAAGTGAAAGTCAAATGGGGTCACACTCTGTGTAAGATTTGTTAAGTACTTAAACTACTACTTCCAGTTTCCACCGGAAGTGAAAGTCAAATGGGGTCACACTCTGTGTAAAATTTGTTAAGTACTTCAAGACCTTTCATATGGTGTAAAGATCATGTATGTAGCATGTATTATTCTTAAGATATGATTATTTTAGTATAAAACTTCAATTTAATGTAATGACGTCATCGATGACATCATCATTCCAAAAAATTTGCTTTGTCATATACACACTGTGGTCTAGGTGTACAGTAAGTTTCAAGACCGTACATGCTTTATTTTTTGAGATAGCATAATAGAAAAAAATTTCGACCTCGTGTATCAATTTCGTTGTGACTTAGCTATGACGTCATATATTACATTTCTAGAATGCTCTTGAGCTGAAAAAATATTATTCATTTAAAGTTTGTTGATATTTTTAATCACTTAGGCTCTAGAGCCCCACATAACATGATTTGTTACTTTAACTTCCGGTTTCTACCGGAAGTAAAGGTCAAATCAGGTCACGGTGTGCATACAATTTGTCCAACATTACAAGACCTTACATATGCACCAAAGATTTTAAATGTAGCATTTGCCGTTCTTGAGTTATGAATTTTTTGAATTATTTATTACATGGATGAAGGCTGCAGTATCTTTTTACATTGGAATTTTCATGTAAACAGCCACGAAGTGAAAAAATAACTGATAGTATACAACACTTTTAATTACATTTCAAAATAGTATTCATTTTGCCCTTTATTGAAACATTAAGCCTTGCTGCCCTCCATTTTGTTCGGCATCTACGTGGTGTCAATAAAATAAAGAAGTGTGCGTCCATACAGGTTTGAGGGCGCTATTTCAAATTAACGGTCTTAGTTTGTAAAAGCACTGTGTATGCGCCTCGCAGGTTCATTTCTTGGAAGCATGCCAAGTTACTGTGCACGCATTACTGTTGTTGACACTTAGTCTACTACCAAGCAGCGCTGTGTATATAACACAACACGCAGTAAAATCCTAGAGTGCACACGCACGGGGGGGGGTAACTGTACAGACTCTATCGGCGATCGCGCTAAAAACGGCACTTTTCACCTTAATATAACTTCGTTATGCAACGGCCAATTTTGTTAAAATTTCACAATTAGGCTTTTATAGTCGTTATCTATTACTAAAAAATTCAACATGTAGTTTGCTCAAAAAAAAATTGAAATAATTTTTTTTTCATTTTTAAACTCGTCGTCGTAACAAACTGTAAACTACATTTTATTTCGTACATTGAAACCAAGTCCAAATTCTGTTTTATATTGACTCCACAGCTTAAATTGTGACTTTTTAAGCATTTTTTGTTTCAACTTCCGGTTTGAACCGGAAGACAAGGTCAAATTGGGGTCATCTCTGTGAGACATTTAATTATTTTTTAAAGACCTTTCCGATGATGTATAGATTGTAAAAATCCATTGTCTACTTCAGGAGTTATGACTTTTTGAATTATTTAGCGTTTATTTAACGCCATGACGTCATTAATGACGTCATCATTCCAAAAAATTAGCGGTTTCATCTACTCACTAATATCTTTGTACATGGTAAGTTTCAAGTTCATACAAGCTTAACTTTTTGAGAAAATTTGCGGACAAGTTTCGACGACTAAGAAAGCCCAGAAAAAAACAAAAAACAGAACAATAACAATAGGTTTTCGGCCGCTAGCCGAACACCTAACTAGAAATTTAGAGTTTGTGGACAAACTCACGGTGTTCGGCTCAATTACGTAATTAAAAATTTTAACTTCAATATTGTGTGCAAGTTTTTTGTCTATTTGTGCTATGCTTACGGGCGAAATATTTATTTGTACTTTTTTGATCTTTATGCATAAAGGTTTGTCATATGAAACTTCAACTTCCGGTTTGAAAGAACTAACGGTCAAATGGGGTCACACCTTGTGCATGGTATCTAGAATTGTCAGAGAGCTTTAAATTGATGTAACGATTATTAATGTACCATGTGTCATTAATAAGATACATATTTTTGTTGTACAAACTTATACTTCCGGTTTCGATCGGAAGTGAAGGTCAAATGAGTTCACACTTTGTAAACAATGGTAGAATAAGTTATTATATTAATACACAAATTTACGTGATTCGGAAATGATTTTTCATAACAAAACTACTACTTCCGGTTTCGACCGGAAGTGAAGTTCAAATGGGGTCACACCTTGTGTAAGATTTGTTTATTACTTTCAGACCTTTCATATGGTGTAAAGATCATGTATGTATCATATATTATTCTTAAGATATGATTATTTTAGTATAAAACTTCAGTTTAAAGTAATGACGTCATCGATGACGTCCTCATTCCAAAAATTCGGCTTTGTCATATATACACTGTGGTCTAGGTATATAGTAAGTTTCAAGTCCGTACATGCTTTATTTTTTGAGATAGCAAAATAAAAAAATTTTCGACCTCGTGTATCAATTTCGTTGTGACGTAGCTATGACGTCATGTATCACATTTCTAGATTGCTTTTGAGCTAGAAAAATATTATGCATTGAAAGTTAGTTGATATTTTTGATCACTTAGGCTCTAGAGCCCCAAATAACATGATTTGTTACTTTAACTTCCGGTTTTGACCGGAAGTAAGGTCAAATGAGGTCACGGTGTGCATACAATTTGTCCAACATTACAAGACCTTTCATATGCATCAAAGATTTTGAATGTAGCATTTGCCTTTCTTGAGTTATGATTTTTTGAATTATTTCTCGTTTATTTAACGTCATGACGTCATCAATGTCGTCATTGTTCCAAAAAATTCGCGGTTTCATCTACCAACTAATATCTGTGTACATGGTAAGTTTCAAGTTCATACAAGCTTAACTTTTTGAGAAAATTTGCGGACAAGTTTCGACGACTAAGAAAGCCCAGAAAAAACTAGAAATTTAGAGTTTGTGAACAAACTCACGGTGTTCGGCTCAATTACGTAATTGAAAACTTTAAGGTCAATATTGTGTGCAAGTTTTTTGTCTATTTGTGCTATGCTGACGGACGAAATATTTATTTGTACTTTTTTGATCTTTATGCAGGAAGGTTTGTCATATGAAACTCCAACTTCCGGTTTGACAGGAACTAAAGATCAAATGGGGTCACACCTTGTGCATGGTATCTAGAATTGTCAGAGAGCTTTAAATTGATGTAACGATTATCAATGTACAATGTTTCATTAAAAAGATACATATTTTTGTTGTACAAACTTATACTTCCGGTTTCGACCGGAAGTGAAGGTCAAATGAGGTCACATTTTGTAAACATTTGTAGAATCGTCGAGGGGCTTTAAAATTAAGTTATTATATTAATACACAAATTTACGTAATTCAGAAACGATTTTTCATAACAAAATTACTACGTCCGGTTTCGACCGGAAGTGAAGGTCAAATGGGGTCACATTCTGTGTAAGATTTGTTACGTACTTCAAGACCTTTCATATGGTGTAAAGATCATGTATGTAGCATGTATTATTCTTAAGATATGATTATTTTAGTATAAAACTTCAGTTTAATGTTATGACGTCATCGATGACGTCATCATTCCAAAAATTTTGTTTTTGTCTTATATACACTGTGGTCTAGGTATATAGTAAGTTTCAAGTCCGTACATGCTTTTTTTTTTGAGATAGCAAAATAATTTTTTTTTCGACCTCGTGTATCAATTTCGTTGTGACGTAGCTATTACGTCATATATCACATTTCTAGAATGCTCTTGATCTAACAAAAATATTATGCATTGACAGTTTGTTCATATCTTTAATCACTTGGGCTCTAGAGCCCCAAATAACATGATTTGTTACTTTAACTTCCGGTTTTGACCGGAAATAAAGGTCAAATGGGGTCACGGTGTGCATACAATTTGTCCCACATTACAAGACCTTTCATATGCACTAAAGATTTTGAATGTAGCATTTGCCGTTCTTGAGTTATTAAATTTTTGAATTATCTAACGTTTATTTAACGTCATGACGTCATCAATGACGTCATCGTTCCAAAAATTCGCGGTTTCATCTACTCACTAATATCTGTGTACATGGTAAGTTTCAAGTTCATACAAGCTTAACTTTTTGAGAAACTTTGCGGACAAGTTTCGACGACTAAGAAAGCCCAGAAAAAAAACAGAACAACTAGAAATTTAGAGTTTGTGAACAAACTCACGGTGTTCGGCTCAATGTTACGTAATTGAAAATTTTAAGGTCAATATTGTGTGCAAGTTTTCTGTCTATTTGTGCTATGCTGACGGGCGAAATATTTATTTGTACTTTTTTTGATCTTTATGCATGAAGGTTTGTCATATGAAACTCCAACTTCCGGTTTGACAGGAACTAAAGGTCAAATGGGGTCACACTTTGTGCATGGTATCTAGAATTGTCAGAGAGCTTTAAATTGATGTAACGATTATTAATGTACCATTTTTCATTAATAAGGTACATATTTTTTTGTACAAACTTATACTTCCGGTTTCGACCGGAAGTGAAGGTCAAATGAGGTCACACTTTGTAAACATTTGTAGAATCGTCGAGGGGCTTTAAAATTAAGTTATTATATTAATACACAAATTTACGTAATTCAGAAACGATTTTTCATAACAAAACTACTACTTCCGGTTTCGACCGGAAATGAAGGTCAAATGGGGTCACATCCTGTGTAAGATTTGTTTAGTACTTCAAGACCTTTCATATTGTGTAAGAATCATGTGTGTAGCATGTATTATTCTTAAGATATGATTATTTTAGTATAAAACTTTAATTTAATGTAATGACGTCATCGATGACGTCATCATTCCAAATTTTTTTCCTTGTCATGTACACACTGTGGTCTAGGTATATAGTAAGTTTCAAGTCCGTACATGCTTTATTTTTTGAGATAGCAAAATAAAAAAAATTCGACCTCGTGTATCAATTTCGTTGTGACGTAGCTATGACGTCATATATTACATTTCTAAATTGCTCTTGAGCTAAACAAAATATTATTTATTGAAAGTTTTAGATATTTTTAATCACTTAGGCTCTAGAGCCCCCAAAAATTATGATTTATTACTTTAACTTCCGGTTTCTACCGGAAGTAAAGGTCAAATGAAGTCACAGTGTGCATACAATTTGTCCAACATTACAAGACCTTCCATATGCACCAAAAATTTTGAATGTAGGATTTGCTGTTCTTGAGTTATGAATTTTTTGAATTATTTAACGTTTATTGAACGTCATGACGTCATCAATGACGTCATCATTCCAAAAAATTCACGGTTTCATGTACTCACTAATATCTGTGTACATGGTAAGTTTCAAGTTCATATAAGCTTAACTTTTTGAGAAAATTTGCGGACAAGTTTCGACGACTAAGAAAGCCCAGAAAAAAAACTAGACATAGGTTTTTGTGACATCACAAAAACAAGGTGTTCGGATTATAGTACTTAAAGTTGTTATTTGATGTAGCAACTAAAGTATCTAAATATATGAACATGAAAACATGAAATTGTTTTTTAAAAGATAATATTTATTTGTAACAGAGAAGGACCTTCCCTCACCTTGGTATTTGGTGAAAGAATCCTGTTCTAAGCTCTTACCAATTTTAATTGACGAGCTACTTCAGGTTTGACCGGAAGTAGACATCACAGGCCACGCAATATGCAACAGAGAAGGACCATCCCAAACCTTGTTATTTTGTGAAAGAATCATGTTCCTAGCTCTTACTAATTTTAAATGAGGAGCTACTTCCAGTTTGACCGGAAGTAGAGGTTACAGAGGTCACTTTATGTTTCTCAAAGAAAGACCTTACCTAACCTTGATATTTCTCGAAACAATCATGTTCCTAACTCTAACCACTCTTACACGAGGAGCTACTTCCGGTTTGACCGGAAGTAGAGGTCACCCAATGTGCAACAGAGAATGAACTTTCCGAACCTTGGTATTTGGTAAAAGAATCATGTTCCTAGCTCTTAGTATTTTTAAATAAAGAGCTACTGCCGGTTTGACCGGAAGTAGGTGTCACAGAGGTCACTTAATGTGTCAAAAAGAAAGACACTCCCTTACCTGGACATTTGTCGAAAGAATTAAGTTCATATCTCAAACGGTTGATTTATTGTTGATTTATAAAGTTTTAAATAAGCCCTGTATTAAAGACTTACAAAGCGTGGAGTGTGCACCTTGAAAAAAGACTAAGAACAACGCGTGGTTAATGTGCATAGCAATGGGGCATCGATGTTACACAGCCACGCACACACAAGGACGTGTACATGTAAAATGGCATTGGATTTTCTACAGCAATGTGGGACACGCTTGAACGCACATGGATTTGCGTTAAACGTCCGGTTTGAACCGGAAGTAAAGGTCAAAATGGTGTCACCCCAATGCACAAGTTTGAGAAGGCTCAATTCTCTACAATCGGATGTAAAATTTGTGATAAGTACTTTTTAAAATATGAATTTTTGAAAATTTCCAACATTTTCAACTTCCGGTTTGAACCGGAAGACAAGGTCAAATGGGGGTTATGTCTGTAGGGCAATTACGCAGTTTTGGATGACCTTTCCGATGATGTATTGTAAAAATCCATTTCGTACTTCAGGAGTTATGTTTCGTCTCCTTGTCATATGCTACTATGTATGAAGTTTCAAGGTTATATGACCTTCGGAAGTGTGCATTTGAAAGTGGACAATCGCAAGGGAGAAGAAGTATAAAAAAAAATAAAAAACGAACAAAAACAAGAGGTCTTCGGACCTGAGTCCGAACACCTAAAAAAACGATCAAAATCAAGAGTTGTTCCGGGCTGAGAGCCCGAACACCTAAAAAGCCGTTACAATTAGTGTTGTAGCACCATTGTTTTCAAACTTGTTACCAGAGGGCGCTGTTTAATGTAATGACGTCATCAGTTTTAAACTTGAAAACGCAGAGTCCTTTACCTACTCACACACTGAAACCACTGTCCAAAGCTCGTTTTATACTGACCAAAGAACTAAAAAATAATGGCTTTATAAAAATTGTTTCCTTCAACTTCCGGTTTGAACCGCAATACAAGGTCAAATTGGGGTCATTTCTTTGAGACATTTAAATAGTTTCCAAAAGATCTTTGCGATGATGTGTAGATTGTAAAAATCCATTGTGCACTTCAGGAGTTCTGATTTAATTAATAAACTTTGATTTATTGTAACTCAACATCTGATGACGTCATCATGACGTCATCGTTTTATTTCGCGTCTTCATATTGAGGTTCAAGTATATGCACAGTTTCAAGGTTCAGTTTAATTTCAATTTTGAGTTATTTATTTGGAGAAAATTTTGGAGGAATGAAACATTTAAAGCAACATAATGGTCTCTATGAGACACCGTATAACGCATGGTTTTGATTTTGTTTGATATATTAAAAGTGAAATCAAATAAAACCTTTAAATATGAATATGAACATAATTAAAAAGAGATTCATCATATGTATTTCATGGGGACTTCCGGTTTGGGCAGGAAGTGAGGTCAACTCAGGTCACTAAGAATTATAAAGAAACGCATACATTTATTGTAACTCGACTCCTGGAGGAAAAACAAGTTACCTTTTTGATTTTAACTGCCAGGAAAAACAATGTTTTCGTGCTTTCCAAAGTGTTCCTTTTCCACGCAGTGCAATTGGCTGCCGCCAGGTTGACTGTTCAAAATAGTATTCGTATTGCCTTTTATCAAAACATTAACCCTTGCTGCTCTCCGTTTTGTTCGGCATCTATGCGGTGTCAATAAAATAAAGAAGTGTGTATGGCTAGTGAACGTTGATGGCGCTATATCAAATTAACGGTCTCATTTTGTAACATCACCTTTACTGAACACTGGTGTACTGTACAGTCAATCCATGGAGGAAGGAAATTTCCATGGTCAATCTGACATTTGACAGATTCAAATTCCGAGCTCATTTTCTGTATTAAAAAGTTCCAAAGTTTTATAAAAAAACTACCCCACTTTGATAAACATCATAAACACAAGTGTGCACGGCTAAAGAAATACACGGACATTTTGAAAAGCGATGACTTTTCTTTTAAACTTTACTTTTAAACAGTTTTACTCAGCGTATCCCGACAACAACTCTCGCGGGGGTAAAGTGCCTCTGGCCCCGCTGTTGGACACTTGTGACTCTCGTACGTAAGCACGTGCGTGATCGGTATATATAGAACGAAAGACGATCACTTTGTCAACTGCATTTTCTCCACCATTATACATCAAACAACTCACGTGAGCATGTGATCGTCTCAGTAAAGTCTCCTCTTCCTCTCCCTGTCAGAATTAAGCCACCAGAATGACATAAAGGGAAACATTTCCACACTGAACTTGGCATGACTTAACAAGTTTTTCTTTGCGTCGGCATTATTACACACACACACACAAGTGTGTATTTACCTCCAATCGGGGACCTCCTATTGTCCCTCTTTTGTTTCTACTTTAACTTTTTAGCAACAGCTCCCATTGGTTTTGAACACGATTTCCAACTGGGGACCTTTTCCAATTGGGGACCCTATTGTCCTCTTTTGTTATAAGTCCCTGGTTTGAAAGCCTAAACAAACTCACACACACAGAACTTAACACACCGCAAAGTTCGATGAACTGTGACAAGACCATAGCCCAATTTCATCGAGCCGCTTAACAGCCAATTTTGTGCTTAACGGGCGTGTTAAACAGATTTTCTATTGCATAGCCTCTATTAAGCACGATTTCTTGCTTAACGCGGTAAGCAACCAACAAGCAGCCTTAAACCCTCGTTTTTGTGCTTAAGCAAGTCATGTTGTGTCAAAATGGCCGCTATAATAATGGAGGAGAGTCACAATATTGTCATGATAATCAATATAATTATCCTGTTAATAGACTAGTTTTATCGAAAGGCATGGCTGGAAAATTGCCCTGAATTACAGTAAAGACATGAATTTAACAACAGTCATATTTCATACGGTGTGAACGTTTTGCCAAAGCAAATCAAACTTGGGAAAATAACGGCGTTAACTTTGCAGTACTGTAGAATAGAATTTAGAAAGGGAACGGACATCATGACTGACACATTTTTTTGCTATGACTCACCTTGATCTTTAAGATAAATAAGAAATATGACGAAAGAAATGTCCTTTGTGATCCATTCAGTATCACGGAGTCGTTAATGTAAGTTAACTTTGTACTAGTCCAGTCCCAGTAGTCTTAAAAATGTGCACAGCAACGGTTATGAAACATCATCGGCAGCTAGTTATTTTGTGTGTAAGGTACGCGTATAATGCACGTAAAAATGTGTACAAACACATTGTGAAAACTTAGTTTTACCAAACATCGATCAAACATTGTAACAATGTAATACAAAGTTTCATTTTGGCTGTATATCTCTTTATTATATGAACCAAAGGGGGCGCTTTCTGACGTGACCCAATTCCATCAGAAAATTTTAGTATTTCCATCGATAATTTCCTTTTTTGTTGATTTTTTAGCCACCGCTACTCCGTTGACTTCGTCCGCCATTTTGTAAATTTTTTGATCGGAAGTATTTTTTGCTTAAGCAGACGGTACTTTTTTGTTGCGTGCGCAGTTTGTTTACGTGCTTAAGTTAGCAAACGCTGGTGAAATACGTTTACGCTTCAGCACATTTTTTTGCTATAGTAAGCAGAAAAATTTGCTTGCCGTTAAGCAGCTCTATGAAATTGGGCCCTGACTTGTTGCGTGTATGTATATACACAGCGTGCAGTAAAAGCCTAGAGTGCACACGCACGGGGTGCAATACAGTAAGGTAACTGTACAGACTCTATCGGCGATCGCGCTAAAAACGGCACTTTTCACCTTAATATAACTTCGTTATGCAACGGCCAATTTTGTTCAAATTTCACAATTAGTCTTTTATAGTCGTTATTTATTACTAAAAAATTCAACATGTAGTTTGCTCAAAAAAAACTTGAAATAATGTTTTATTTATTTTTAAACTCGTCGTCGTAACAAACTGTAACGTTTGATGACGTCATCATTGTAATCTTTTCAAAGGCCATAAACTACATTTTATTTCGTACACTGAAACCATGTCCAAATTCTGTTTCATATTGACTCCACAGCTTAAATTGTGACTTTTTAAGCATTTTTTGCTTCAACTTCCGGTTTGAACCGGAAGACAAGGTCAAATTGGGGTCATCTCTGTAAGACATTTAATTATTTTTTAAAGACCTTTCCGATGATGTATAGATTGTAAAAATCTATTGTGTACTTCAGGAGTTATGATTTTTTGAAATAATAAACTTTGATTTAATGTAATTCGACACCTGATGACGTCACCATGACGTCACAAAAACGGTTTCGTCTCCTTGCCATATACTACCTATGTATGAATTTTCAAGGTTATATGACCTTAGGAAGTGTGCATTTGAAAGTGGACAATCGCCAGGGAGAAGAAGAAGAAGTATTAAAAAAAAAACGAACAAAAACAAGAGGTCTTCGGACCAGAGTCCGAACACCTAAAAAAAACAGAACAATAACAATAGGTTTTCGGCCGGTAGCCGAACACCTAATAACAATAGGTTTTCGGCTGCTGGCCGAACACCTAAAAAAACAGAACAATAACAATAGGTTTTCGGCTGCTGGCCGAACACCTAAAAAAACTAGAAATTTAGAGTTTGTGAACAAACTCACGGTTTTCGGCACAATTACGCAATTGAAAATTTTAAGGTCAATATTGTGTGCAAGTTTTTTGTCTATTTGTGCTATGCTGACGGGAGAAATATTTATTTGTACTTTTTTGATCTTTATGCATAAAGGTTTGTCATATGAATCTTTAACTTCCGGTTTGACAGGAACTAAAGGTCAAATGGGGTCACACCTTGTGCATGGTATCTAGAATTGTCAGAGAGCTTTAAATTGATGTAAGGATTATTAATGTACCATGTGTCATTAATAAGATACATATTTTTGTTGTACAAACTTATACTTCCGGTTTCGACCAGAAGTGAAGGTCAAATGAGTTCACACTTTGTAAACATTGGTAGAATCGTCAAAGGGCTTTAAAAATAAGTTATTATATTAATACACATATTTACGTAATTCAGAAACGATTTTTCATAACAAAACTACTACTTCCGGTTTCGACCGGAAGTGAAGGTCAAATGGGGTAACAGTAACAATAGTTGTTCGGCTGTTTGCCGAACACCTAAACTTTTTAGCAACAGCTCCCATTGGTTTTGAACACGATTTCCAACTGGGGACCTTTTCTAACCGGGGACCCTATTGTCCTCTTTTGTTATAAGTCCCCGGTTTGAATGCCTTAACAAACTCAAACACACACACAATAATTCTCATTTTTGCTTCATTGTGGAGACCTCTATTGTTCTTTCCTTTGTCCCTGTACTTAATATTTTCTCATAGACTTTGTACACAAATTTCCTTGTGGAGCATCACTCTCTTTAGAATTCCCCAGTGGAGACCAATTGTTCTTGCGCTTCCCTTTTGTTCTAGGACTCCACAAGGGAGCAAATTCGAGCACACACACACGCACACACACTTTGTACTGTATAAGCGCTGCACATCGTGTGCTGGAGTTTCAGGCACAGCAAGCCATTCCAACAAGCTGGCGCGCCTTAATCAACAGCTGAGAATGCAAGCCAGGAATTACCAATTTTCAACAACAAATTACAGCTGCAAATTTTGCGAGTTCCCGAACCAGTGGCGTAACTAAGGTTTGCACATGCTCCCTGCCCCCCCCCCCCCTCCACCCCCATCCATTTAAAATCTGGACTTTTGGAATAAAAAAATTACCAGAATAAAATGTTACATTTTACAAGCTTTATAATATTTTTTGTTTCCTCATCATTTATTTTGTTTCCTCATCACGTAAGAAGAGCGCTAAAAAGGGGCTTATTTAGGAAAAATACAAACGGAAACTAGAGCTCAATTGTATTCGTGAACGAATACCCAGCCAGCTGTTTTGCTATTTTCATTCCAATTTTGTTTAAATTTAAACAAATTTCTCGTCTTACTGTTAAATGAGTTTAAACTTTAATCTTTGTGAAGCAAAACTACTTTCAAGCCTGTGTTTTTGAACTTCCGGTTCTTTATTTACCGAAAATAAGGCCGATTGTGGTCCATCGGTACGAGTCTTCTCATGTCTTATGCGTAGCTGATAGTTTTCAACACCACCTCTGGTCACGTGATCACATCTTATTTGCATTGTGTGCACCACAGCAGTACAATAAATGCGGTGCGTTTGAAAGCGTCTTTGTAGGAAAGTTAAATGGTCAAAACTTGAAAAATTCGTTAAAAAAGTCATGTGATGACATCATCATGACGTCATTTCAGATTTATTTGTTACATGTCTGTCTAAACACATCAACATTCAACTTTATCAAACTTAGTGTTCGGTAGATACACGACGTCAAAAGTGCACGTTTAATGTAATACAACGTGACACGTGGTGACGCTATCAACCTGAAACTCCACACATGTTGTCTGGATAAGGGTATTCATGTATACTAATTTTGAAGCGATTACCACAATCTTCGCCACAGACATCAAGTAAAAGTGCATTTTTAACTGTTTTTCAGCTGGCGGTAGAGGGCGCTATTGTTTATTATGACGTCATTGGTACTATTATTTTAAAGAAGACCCTTGCTGGACACAACATCGTTAAAAGCAACTTCGTTAAATGTAAAGTACCTAGGGTCACACGATTTTACTGGGTTTTTTCGTTTGTTGTTTTTTTTTTACTTTTTGAACATAATTTCCACTTATTTTTGATTTCTTTGCCAGAAAAGTGATAGTGGTGAGTCACGTGATAGTTTGAAATGGTTTTGGGAATTAAAAATGGCCGCCATAAATGGCAGCCATCTTGGATTTTAGCCTATAATTAGGGGGTCAAATACAGTGACCGAGCCTCGTTCCTTTACCCGGACCCTCATAATATAAATGTTGTCGAAACTGGCCTTATTGTGTGGTTATTGTAGGGGATGTTTATAATCTTTTTTTGGACAATCTTTCTAATTATGATGCAGCAAAACTTGTTCATTACCAAACGAGGCCGCAATGCACCTTTAAGGTTTCAATACACCTTTTCACGGAAGTGTTATTGTTTTATTTAATAAATATTTACTGATTTCAATTGAAAATTACTATTTAGATAGAATGTTTGAAACCAATTTAGTGACCGATGCTTGAAGGAACATAAAAGATTAACTTCAAATTTATTTGCGTCTTTAACCTAGTAACACGGATTCAAATTCATCAGAAGTAGTTTCTACTGAAAGTGTAAGCTCCCCTTCCAGACATCGCATACGGCGTGGTTTCTGGGAGGGAATTACTATACCGTTGGCCATCCCAGAAATAGTGTGGAAGAAGCTAATTGGAAGCCCATCAACTGGATCTGTGTTTGGTTTTAATATCAAAAATGAGCTCAAGATTAAGATAGGTAAGATTAATTTTACGGGAATTGTAAATTTCATTATAGATTATTTTATTGCAAGCTTGACTTGGTGGCTTATGGTGGCTTTAAAGGGACATCGCAAATATATATTGACGCCAATATTGGCGTCAATATTCACGTTCTGTACCCCATGTCGCAAATATATTTATATCAGTTGTAAACATTAGCGTCAATAGTAGCGTCAATATTTGCGGCTTGGGGCTAAGTCGAGAATATCGGCGTCAATATTGGTGTCAGTAATTGCGACTTGAGGTACGAATCGTGAATATTGACGCCAATATTGGCGTCAATATATATTTGCGATTTCCCTTTAAAGCCACCACAACTTAGATATGTTTGAAACACGAACATTGCTTTGTATTCAGTAATGCACTCTGAATTATCTCCAGACACTCATTGTATCAATAATCTCATACGCTATATTTTTAGTATTATAAAACCCAAAAAATATAATTATAGCAAAGAAAATTTCACACTCGACTGTGAATGTGAAGTTACTTGCAGAAAAAATGCAATAACCCTATCTAATCAGGACCGGGCTTTCAGGAGACGCTCCTCCGTATTTTGCAAACTGATTTTCATGAAACTTGCCAAAAAAGTTTCACTGTATCCAAACTATTCCAAAAGGGGTTTTTGACTTTTCGGGGTCAGAAATTATGTTTTCGGCTTAATTTCTATACTATTTGTCCAATTGTTTTTAAAATGGCACAATTGTTCCTTGTTACTTATCATATGGAGTCACTGTTAGGGAAGCTAGAAGCCTTTAATTTATCCCACTTATGGGGAAATAAGTGTTTTTCGCTTTTTTCTTCCTTTTTTCCACTTAAAATAAAATAATGGCCGGCTTATATAATATAATATGATTCGCAAATATGTATTATTTTTTGGCCTGATGAGTAAGAAATTAGCATGTTAAAAATATTCTTGTATTATAAAACATGAGATTATTTGACTACCTAATTACAGGCTGAAAACACAAAATTCAAAAAGGCTGATGGCAGCCATTTTGAAATCCAAAAAGTCTTTCACATTATCACGTGACCCATCACTATCACTTTTCTGGCAAAAAAAATGGAATTTTTCCAAAATCCAAAACAAACATTAAAATCGTGTGACCAAAGGTAAAACAAATTGTTGTCCGTGACAGCAATTCCAAGGTATCAATTATGTTTGCCAAAATGGTCCTAAATATATTTTAGGAAAAAAATCCAACAATTTTGCAGTCATCTTACTTAGCGTTAAGAAAACGGTAAACTATTTGGTTGTGTGCCCCCGGTCCTGAAAGGGTTAACCCTTTGAGAACCGGGGGAACAATGTGCCCCCTACCAATTTTTTTCCCCGTAACTTTTTAACGCCTAGTCCAATCACTGCGACGATTTCTGACTTTTCCCGAAATATCTGTAGGATCATATTGGCTAAAAAAAATTGAGACTGGGGTTTAACTATTGCCATGGCAACCATTTGTTTGACCTTGGGTTAGCTGTTGCCATGGCAACCTCTTGTTTGACCTCAGGTCAAATGATTTTACTGTTTTTGTGATTCTTTTACCTTTTTGAACATAAGTTCCATTTATTTTTGATTTCTTTGCCAGAAAAGTGATAGTGATGAGTCACGTGATAGTCAAAATCGGAATTCAAAATGGCCGCCATTTTTGGCGGCAATCTTGGATTTTGTGTTTTTAGCCTGTAATTAGGGTGTCAGATTATATCAACATTTTTTAACAATAGAACATTTTCAAGATGCTAATTTCTATTTTTTTTTTTTCAGACCCAAAAAATGTTAAGATCTTCAACCAAGCCTTATTAAATCTCCCTGGGCCCTTGGCGGCGGCCATTTTTATTTTTAAGTAAAAAAATGCAAAAAAGAATGTTTGTCCAAAAAATGGGATAACTTTATGGATTATTACGCACCCATTGGAGACCCCAGTAACTAAATTAGGTTCAAATTATATTGATCTTGTAAAATATGCAAGTTTGCAACACATTCAAGTCTCAACACATTCGGACGAAAAATACAGAAGTTATGGGGAAACCACGATTTTTGACCAAAAATTTGCAAAAAAGTCAAAAACGCTTGTGACGATTTTTGATTTTTTTTTACGTCACCATGTAAAACTCAATAGAACTCAATAATTATAATGAACATTATATAATGGCAAGTTTCATCAAAAAACGAAGTGTTAAACTGAAAGTGGGTGCTCTGGATTACACAATGGCGTGTTTAAGCAACCTCCGTTTGCTGGCTCTGAGAATATATGCGTGTAAACACTGCCTTCGCGCCAACTGGTAAACTTCATGAGTTCACCTTTAGTAATATCATGTTATAAAATCTCATCTGGCAACTTTCATGTTGAAATATTTATTTCTGGTGACACAAACTCAAACCCTGGTACTAAAACATGGTTTTCATACAACCGCTATGAGCTGTCGATCTTCGCAATGCTCCACTTACTAATACAAAAACATTATCTGATTCAGTATTGAGTCAAGTGAACTGCCTTAGAATACTTGCCAATCCACTCCAAACACACCACCCCACATACAGAGGTAAGAAAGCCAAAACAGACAGCAGGGTTATCCGAATTCGTATGTTGCCATCATCTTGGTTTCATCCCAATTATGATCTTTGTTATCTAGATATTTAATTTTTAATTGATGACATCAAAACAAAAATACCTTAATTTTTGGATGTAAAATATCCCGCCTTCAATACATGTAAGGTTTAAGCCTGATCAGTACATTATCCCCTGTATAGGCCAATAGGTTAATAGTAAATATGTACCTTAATGTGACGTACCTCAAATTTTGGATGTTACACATCCCATTTTGAAAACATGCAAGGTTTCAGCTTGACAGCACATTTCTTTATGTATTTATAAATCTTGTAAATCTGCACATTTAAGATGACGTCATTATTGCAAGACGTTAACTTTTGGCTGCAACACATCCCGGAACGAAAACATTCAAAGTTTCAGCAAGATCGAACATTGTTTTCCTGCAGATATAGGTCTTTGAAAATTCATCTATAAAGTGATGTGACTTGACGCGCGAAGACGTCATCAATCGATAAAGCTGTGTATACCCGCTGTGTATGTACTGAGTTGTGTGATGAAGCAAAGACGACGTACGCGTCGTGTGTGGCAGTACAATAAAGGTGGCGCCATGTAGTTTAGTGTAAGCGTACTTTTTAAGGGAAGTGAACTGGTCAACATTTTAAAAAATCGTAAAAAGTCAGGTGAGGACGTCAACTTGACGTCGTTCTAGATTTATTTGTAGCACATCTCTGTCTAAACACATACCAAGATTCAACTCGATCAACTATTATAGGTTTTCCTGGCCAATTTAACAAAATTTTCAATCAATTTAACGCCAGGTTCATTCAATTTAGATCGAAGTTGAATTATCACGCAGATAGTAATTCAAAAATTAAAAAGAATCATTCAATTTCATTATCCGAGCATTCTACCATCTCTTAGCTTCACTCGTTTTCATAAGAGGTGCATTCAAGTTAAAAATGTTGCAATGTTCATTCAATTTCGCCTGAAGCAGTTGCAAGGGTTAGTCGTGCATTCATTTTCATCAATGGGCAAACTGTTTTCGATAATTTTCAAGCATTTTCTTACATGTATCTGCATGTCTTGTGAGCGTGTGATGGAGGTGGCGCAGGAAAACGTTGGAGAAATTACCCAAGAAAAATGTGTCCGCTGGTACAACTATTTCCAAACATATTTGCCCCGATGTCTAGCACGTGAAGAAATCGAAGAGTGAATTCAGCAAAAACGTATCCCCAAAACACTGCCCCAAGATGGAACAGTTAACAAAAAGAAAGAATAAACATATCCGCAGCAAGAGCATATCTTATAGAATTATGAAGAAATTGAGTTTAATCTGACATTTCAGTAGCCTTTGAGAAAGATCTGAATGTCAGACCCTTGTATCTTTTTTGTTGAAAGTTTTAAACAAACGTAATGATTAAATGAACAAAACAAATCATTAATCCTGTTAAGTTTTTATGCTTTGTGATCCAGCTTAATTACTTTGTTACGTTCAAGTTTTCAACCAGTATATAATGAAAAAGGACCTGAGATGAAATTACAGACTATTTAAGTTTGAATTATCACTTCATGAAAATGACTGCCCATAAACGAATAAGAAAGGTAAAACACCGTCGCACATCTTGTGCGCTCCACCGGTCGCTAATTTGAATGCTATAAAAGTGAAAAGACTCGAAAAACGTCATGCAAAAATGCAAACATTTGAGATTTGAATGCACCAAAACGAAATAGAATGATCCTTAACGAAAACGAATGATACAAACAAGGTCCTGATTGCCCACAAAATTAAATTGAATGCTCCAAAAAAGAAAAAGAAACCCTACTTTGCCCTGGTGCGTAAAAATCGAGTGAAATTGAATGCTTGAAAATGAAAATGAACGAAAACTTTTGGAAATTGACCGGGAAAACCTATATTATTACTGTTGTGGTTTGGTAGATACACGCGTTCAAAAATTGTACCTTTAATGTAATACCACGTGACACGTGATAACATCATCAACTTGGAACTTCTCTAGTTTTTTGTCTGGGTGAAGGTCATTATGTAAACCACTTTTGAAGCGATTACCATAATCTTCGCCACAGACATCAAGTAAAAGTGCGTTTCGGCTGTTTTTAACCTGCCGCTAGAGGGCGTTCTTCCATTTTATGATGACACCGGTAATAGTATTAAAACTAGACCATTGTCAAACACTAACATCATTAAAAGCAACTCAAAAAAATTTACCTCGTTTTAATTACAAGAGCACTTCCGGTTTCAACCTGCAAAAAGCAACATAAGGTCTTATGTGGTTGATTTGTTATCGATTTTCAAGTGTTTAGTTATTAAAATTTGGGTAAATTATTGTAATTTGACTAGTGATGACGTCATCATGACGTCACTTATTGATGCACACCTCTAGTAAAAGGTCCTAGCCTGTAGCAAGTTCGCATAATTCACTAGTTTTAGAATTAGTCTTTTTGCCATCTAGAAAAGTCTATGAACTAGTGGAACCTAAAGAAAAATAATAGTGACGAAAAGAAAATCAGAACGATTTCAAAGGCTTTTGCCGCTTTAAGCCAACTAGTTCGATAAAGCAAAAACTGTTCAACTTGTCATTTATTGAGAGGGCAGCGTACCGCCTTTGGATTATGACCCGCTGCGTGTGTACTGAGTTGTGTGACGAAGCGTAGACGACTGAAGCATACTGATTGGCAGTACAATAATCGCGGCGCGATGTGGTTTTGTGTAAGCATGTTTTTAAGAGAAGTCAATTGGTCACACTTTTAGAAATTCGTACAAAATCATATGATGACGTCATCGGTAACTGTTTAAGTTTTCAGAAACTTTGTGACGTGACTTTGAATTTTTTTTTCATGATGTTCATTGTGTAAACCAATTTTGAAACATTACCAAAATTTCGCCACTGACATCTTCAACAAGTACAGTTCGAACTGTTTTTAAAAGGGGAACTCTTGTATTTTTTTATCCCGTAAACGGTTTCATTTTTCCAAAGCAATTTTGTAAAGTTTATAACTTTTGAAATACAAGACACTGCCGGTTTCGACCGAAAGTAGAGGTAAAATGATTTCACGCAGGTGAAAAAACGAAGACTCGTAAAACCGCTATTCAATACCACAGAAGTATCGTAAGGTCTCTCATGGTTGATTTTATACGCATTTCCAATACCTAAAAGTTACATCTATGAATGAGACGTAGTGAGTCTTGAAGTCATGACGCCGTTTCGGTTGCTAATGATATGTGACCATTGCAGCCTGTTTCGAGAAAAACAAAAATTGATTAAATCACGATTCGTTAGCAATTCAATCAAAATATTTAAAAATCCGTAAAAAATCATGCGATGACGTCATCATGCTGTCACTTTGTATCTCACACAAACTTAGCCATGTCAAACAACGTACTATGTTTCAACTTAATCAAAAGTTTACTTCAGTTATATAACACTCCAAACTACACCTTTAACGTCACATCACGTGACACCTGATGATGTCATCATTCTAAAAATTTGCGTTTGTGTTGTCTGCATTAACATCACGTATACCAATTTCGAAACGATTATCAAAAACTTTGCCACGGACATCAAGTAAAAGTTTTTGAACTGTTTTTATTTGCTGCTAGAGGGCGCTTTTGTATAATATGACGTCATCGGTACTATTTTTTTAAATAGTCTCATGCCAGACACTGACATCGTTAGAAGCAACTTCGTTAAATGTATCACTTCTGAACTACAAGGCACTTCCGGTTTCAACTGGAAGTAGAGGTCACGTGATGTCACGCTCACTGAATAAATAAAGAACTATACTACCTTAAAGAAAAACCTACGGTCTCTTGTGGTTGGTTTTGTATGCATTTTCAAAGATTTAATATTATATCTTTTAGGTGACATCATGTGAAATGCAATGACGTCATTTTGGGGATATTTTTCACTTTTATCGTTGCCTGTATACTCTGAACTAGTGTCCCAGTAAAACAAATGTTCTCAAATGCAATGAAAAAATCACAAGCACAAAATTCTAAGGTTTAAGTATTCTTATTTACAAATTCTCTCTCAGTTAATTATTGGTATTTACAACCTTATTCTTAATAAATATAAATTGTGGCTTAACCTTGCAGGTTTTGTTTTTCAAAAACTGAGCAACGTATATGCAGAACCCTGGCAGTAAAAAAAACTGCCACCGTACATTACGTGATTTCGGGCATCATACTGCTACAAAAATAAATCCCAAGCATAACCATTCCCAATTTCTTTCAGAGGGTCCAGAGCTGTCTGTAATGTCATGTAATCCATTGATAAAAGCTCCAGTGACTAATGCAGGGACCCTATTTGCCTGTATGCTAAGGAAAGTGTGTACAAGGCCATGGGAAATCCCCTGAGAATCATTGACTGGGCTTGGTTGTTATGGCTCCACAGGCTGAGCCAGTCGAGCTAGGCCAATCAAATTCTCCAATATGTTTCTTAAGTGTATTATTAAGGAAGTTAAAAAAAATTAAAACCTTAATTCACGGAGTGATTAAAAAAAGTGTGAAAAGTGGCAGTCAGGGACTGTCTGTGTTACTCGCTACAGTTATAGAATTATTATTTACATTGTTTGCTTAAATTTTTACAAGATGATCTCGTATGCACGTGGGGTTTTACTTAGCCAGGAAGTCAGGTGAGGACAGTCATTGGAAACAGTGTCCCTTGTCACTATCCTGCAGAGCCTCGGACATCAGTGGTTGGTGCCGTAGTCTCTGGCCTTCTTTAATCTTTATCAGATCAGTCCAGATTCGTCTCAAGTATTTAGCCCCCAAATTGTAACCATCTATAACAGAATAAGTAAAAGGTAATCCCAATGCTGTGCATACATAATTGCTTGAACATTTACAATAACTAAATTTTGATTCCATTTAAACTTCTCAAGCTAAATGATTTTCTCCAGTCACGTCTATGATTCAAGCTTTAATACATCAATCTATCAATAAGAAAATAGTAGCACAATTTATGTGTATTTACAAGCCACATTAAAAATCATTAACAATTCGTTCTTACTTCAAAGTTCTGCCACAAATAAGATCGAGTTTAAAGATCTAAAGATTTAATTTAGTAAGGTTCTAAACATTGTATTTTCACTAGTAATGACGTCATGGTAATATGTACAACTTTAGTATGAGTTCTTAGTATCTGCTAACTTTCATTAGAAAACTAGCTATAGAACAATGCCTTTTCCGCTGCAAAGCGGAAAAGCCAAACAAATCATCACAAAAGCGGAAAAGCCAAAAAGTCAGCACAAAAGCAATGCCTTTTTCAGGGAAAGGCAGAAAAGCCAATTATTTATGTTACTAAACAGCACAAATGCCTTTTCCGATTTCAACTGTTTAGAAAAGAAACTAGTTCGATAAAGCATAAACTGTTCAACTTGTCAATGGAGAGGACAGCGTGTCGACTTTTGACTTTGGACCCGCTATGTATGTACTGAGTTGTGTGATGAAGCGTAGACGACATACGCGTAGTGTTGGGTAGTACTTATAAATGCGGCGCAATGTGGTTTTGAGTAAGCGTGTTTTTAAGGGAAGTTAACTGGTCAAACTTTTAAAAATTCATAAGAAATCAATCGATGACGACATCATGACGTCGTTCCAATTCTTTTTAACACGGCTCTGTCTAAAACACGTACCAAGATACACGCCTTCAAAAAGTGCACCTTTATTGTACTACCACGTGACACGTGATGACGTCCCAACCTGACACTTCATCAGTCTATTGTCTGGGTAAAGTCATTATGTTTACAAATTTTGAAGCGATTACCATAATCTTCGCCACAGATATCAAGGAAAAGTGCATTTTTAGCTGTTTTTAACCTGCCGCTAGAGGGTGCTCTTGCATTTGATAACGTCACCGGTAATATCTTTTTAAACAAGACCATTGCCAGACACTACTGACATGATATGATACGAGTGAGTGACTGTACCTCCTATTCGCGTAGTACATTGTGTAAGCGTGTTTTTAAGGGAAGTAAACTGGTCAAAACTTTAAAAATTCGTACACAAATTATGTGATGACGTCATCATGACGCAATTTCAGAGTTATTGAAACACTTCTCTGTCTCAACACAGATCTAGATTCAAATTTATCAGTCTTATGGTTTGGCAGATACACGACGTCAAAATGTGCACCTTTAGCGTAATACCACGTGACACATGTGGAATACTAAAGATGTGTTCGCTATCTAATTTATGGCAAGTTTCATAACTATGTATAAAACACATGGAGCAGTTTTTTAAATCTGATCAAAGCCTAACACCGTCATGCGACCGACGACATTGCGTTTTGTGTACATGGGTACAATAGAAATAGACTTGTTACGGTCACAGACTTAAACTAGTCTATTAAAGTCGAACATTTATATACTAACCGGATTTTGGACCAACGTAATTATTATATAGAAGATTTTTGGGGGGCAGACAAATTTGGCACTACGGATATTAAAGTTATTAAACTCGAAATGCGCTTCCGGGTAAACGTATTTGTATATAAATTTTGTTCAGGGTATTACTATATTCGGAAGATTGAGAGTTCCGGGTACTGTGATTCGATCAAGTCCTAATCCCGTGTGCGACTGATGCTATTTGCGTTTTCATTACTTTTCTTACTTTTTCTGAACTTGTCAATATTGGGGATCCTTTTAATATTCGGTTCCTTTTCTCGAATATGATCGAGAAATAGTTCACAGCAAAATTGGTTCTAGTATGAACTTCAGAAACAGTAAGCTTTTAGACCGAAACTTAATGTTATGATCCTTAACAATCACGTACAGTGTCTTTAAATGTACAGTGGCTGTTTTATTCATCCATTCATTCGTTCATTCATAATGGTTTACTATTTTCATGCATCGCAGCCAAAAGCTGAATTGTACGTGATTTACACATAAAACAGCTACAAGATTTTACAAAAATTAAAAACAACCGCTCAAACTGTGGAAATATAATGTACGAGGAACAAACAGTAAAAATGGCACAACAATGTCAGGAAAAATACAAAATGGGGACATGAGATTAAACAAACATAAAAGACATTATTAAAGAATGAACAATTGAAGGGAAAGCAAAACCTGAGACAAAACAGCCCCGCCCCCCCCCCAAAAAAAAAAAAAAAAAGATATTTGATAGTTCGTTAGAAAACAAACTCTAGGTGATCGTTAAATGATTAGTCATAAATTAATAAAGATACCATTTAAAAAGTTCAGTTTGGTTTTAAAACTCCAGTTAAGGTCTCTGTAGGGGTTGTGACTCACACTATTTCATTCAAACGAGATAATAACAGAAAGTTCATCTGTTTTGGTTGCACGCCTGACAGGATAGCTCTTTTGAGTATTTTGTTATTTTAAAATCTGATTTTAGGCGGATGGCAAGGTCAAATTGGGTTCTTGTTGATATATTTTTGGTTTGTTGTTCCAAGAACTTCCCTGTCGTCGTGTTTAGGAAGTGATGAATGTGTCAAAAAATCTATCTGATATGAATTTGTTTTTTGTGTATATATTGTTAACTAATCGATTTTTTTACTCAAAATCTTTACATTTTTCACCATATTTTAGGGCCTAATACGTAATGGTTTCGTAAATACACTAATAAGAACAACCGACGAATCATATAAATTACTTTTTTTTGTTTTTACGAAGTGACAAATCAAAATTCAACACTTTATCCCGTTGAACTACACAGCGCGAAACGTGTCAACGTGGGCGTTGGTTAGTTGTGGGTGTTTACGAAGTGCCGGAATTGTTAATAATAACAATAATACTAATAAACTGACATATAACGCTCTTACAAGACATCAGAGCGATGTACACTACAACAAGAGACAGCCGTGTTATTGACCAAACAAAGGAATACATAATGAAGGAAAACAAGAAGAGGAATTAATGGAATAAGAAGGTCTTGAGAGTAAGGGTCTGTAAATACTAAAGATTTGTTTGAAAATGTTGGCCACGGCAACAAAATTGGATTTCCTTCATACTCTGATATTTTATTGACCTTTGCCCCAAACTAACAAATGTGGAAATCAAACGAAAATTATCTGCATTGCCATGGTAACAGCCAAATTAAGATTGTAGGCCTTTAAAGCCGTTTTTCTCAATTTTTGAATAGAAAAGTTTGCCTATTTTCAAGGCCGTATTACCATTAAACAAAATATAGAAAATTATTTTCCCTAGAAGTTATTGGTAGATGGGTCTTTTGAGGCTGCATTCAATGTATAAAAATAATCAACAGGGATGTGGATGGGTTACAGCATTATTTTGAATTAGGGGTGTTTTTAGACTTTTTCAAACTATCAAAATATATCACTTTTTGACAGCTCATAACCCATATGGTTGTGCTCCAATTTTAACGTTGTCTACACATTATAGATATGAGACATTGGTCTAGTGAAGAAAACAAAAAGGTTTGGCCGGGGGGAAATACTTATTTGTTCACAGTGTTGCCAGACATTTTCGGGTTTTTTTTCAAAATTCAATGCAAGGCTAACCTGAAATTTAAGGGGTAAGGAAAGGAAATTAAAACTTTGTGATCAGTATTTATTGTTAAGAATATTAACGAGTCACTGCATAACACACAGTGACATTGACATCCAAAATAGCGCAACCAATATTATTGTGATGATGGCGTCAGATAAATTGGGTCAATAGTCATACCCCCTAAATACAGGCTGAAAACACATAAAAGCATTCATTTTATTCTGATATTTTTTTTTATCTTGGGGCATCCGGGGGGGAGCACAGACATCAATTTACGCCACTGTAAAGAATTCAAAATGACCGCCATATAAGGTGGCCAATATATTTTCTTGTGGTTTTATCAAATTAGAAATTGGCATTCACTGATCATCAATTTGGAAAGTAAAAAAAAATGAGCTACAGCGGGATTTATTTTAACTAGTTATTTTATTTTATTGTATATATTTATTTTCGTAGGGAGCATATAGGCCTACATATGTTAAAGAATAAATTTGAAAGAGCTGAAAATGTCTTATTTCGAAGCTGCAACACAAGTAGTGTCTGGAATATAGCTAAACATTACTGACATGGGCACACCTTTCTCATTTGTGGCAAAAGTTGATTGATCATGCTTATTTGGCTTTAATTATCAGATTCTCTAAACATCTTTCAGAGATTTGTGGTAGTTTACTTGAAAAATTTCAAGTAAAGATATAACACTGTAGAGCATACCCCCTGTTGCTTGGCAGTTATCTATTGATATTACCTGCAGCCAAATAAAATTTAATACCATATTGCCTAAGAGCTCTTTTAAATGTGCATTTTTCACACATTTAGAAAAGTTCAATATTTCTATATCCCCCTGTTATTCCAAAACCTACCATTACGAGCAAATAAAAAAATACAATTAAAAAACTTTAAAACGACTGTTACCAAGTGATTGCCATGGTGACAACAACAATGCCAAGATTCAGTAGTCTGACCATAAAGTTAGTATAAAGTTAGCAAGTCTCAATGTGATCATCTACATGCTTAAAAAGGTACAGGAAAATATTGAGGGGGCAGTGCAAACATTGATTTTACCCTGCCCCCACCCACCTTCTTTGGGTCACGCCCCCATTCTGGCAACCCTCCAGTGGTTTTTTGTAACTGACCATTACAGCTGATCTAATTTTATATGAAATTGATATTCTTAACAATAAATATTGATCACAAAGTTTTAAAATTTCATTTTAACATCATTAAACTTCAGGTTAGCCTTGCATTTAATTTCGAAAAAAAATGAAAATGTCTGGCAACACTGCGAACAATGAAGTACTTTCCCCCAGCCAATTTGTTTATTTGTTACAAGACCAATGTCTCATCTGAATAATATGTGGTTGACGTTGAAATTGGAGCACCACCATATGGGTTATGTGCTGTCAAAAATTGGTATATTTTGATAGTTTGAAAAAGTCAAAAAACACCCCTATTTCAACTGAATGGTATAACCCATCCCAACACTTGGTGATTATTTTCATACATTCAGTGCAGCCTCAAAGAACCCATCTACCAATAACTTCTAAGGAAAATAGTTGTCTATATGTTGTTTAATGGAAACGCAGCATTCAATATAGGCAAATTTCACTTTTCCAAAACTGAAAAAAGGGCGAAACCACCCGGATATGGTAATTTGCCGTTGCCATGGCAACGGATTATTATCATTTATTTTTTTTTAATTGTTCCATATTTTTTAGTTTGGGGCAAAGGTTCATCACATATGAAAGTATGAAGAAAATCTATTTTTGGCTGTGGCCACCCTATCAGTTTGATATTTACAGTCCCTTACTCTTAAGCCGCATCTTGAAAACATGGCTTGGAGGTGATGCTCTGACATGAGAAGGAAGACTGTTCCAGATGACCGGTCCAGGGTGTGAAAATGCCCTGTCACCAGCAGATGTGTGTATGTGCGGGGGATGTGAAGTAAGGTCAGGTCTTTGGATGAACGGAGCTTATATGAACTGACAAAGGAATACTGAAGAAGAGATTACAATATATAAATAAAATGGGGCGTGGAGTCATTCAGGTCAACAGGTAACCAATGCAGTTCCTTGAGAAGGGGAAGGGGATCGCCGTACTTCCTGGCACAGATTATTATTCGTTCAGCATGGTTCTGAAGGTGTTGCAATATGTAGATATCAGTGGAATTATTGTTAACCAGTAATGAGTTGGCCTAATCGATTGGACAGCATGGTGACAAGCTTCCCTGGTGATTTACTTTCTTATGCGTGAAATTTTGCGTAAGTAAAATTAATAGAGCTGCAAGTAAATGTAATAAGGTGAGACATAGACAAAGGGGAGTCAAAGTGAACACCCAGATTCTGAGCTGTTTAAGAGTGATCAATTGAAGAGTTGTCTATTTAATGCTGAAACTGGAAGATGATGCCACATTCATGGTGATATTGCCAGAAACAGTTTCGTGTTGTCGTCGTTGAGTTTAAAAGTTTGTTCATCGATATCCAAGTTTTCAGGTCGGAGATGCATTTCTCAAGAACGTGCAAGGTCTTGTTCAGCTCGCCAGGAATCTCGGGGTCGAAATTTACATATAGATTGAGTGTTATCAGCATATGTGATACTGGAAGCCCTGTGCTGCTTGATGATGGTGCCAACTGGTTCTGTGTACATGGTGAACAGCTTCGGACCAAGGACTGATCCTTGTGGAACATCGAAATGGATTGGATGAGCAACAAAGTAATGACTGACAATTTTAACAGGATTGGAACGGCTACCCATAATTGGAGCCAGCTAAGAGCTATTTCACGAATTCCAAAATCGTGGTCCAGTGTCAAAAACAGCAGCGGCACTTAGATCTAACATCACCAAAATAACGGCCTTTTGATTGTCAAAAGATCTTTGAAAATCATTTTTGACACGAAGTAAGGCTGTCTCGGTGCTCTTGTGAGATTTGTATGCTGATTGGAGAGGGTCGTTGAGATTATTTTCTGGCCAATGATTGAGAGAAGCGAGCTCCAACAGTGCTTTCAATAAGTTTGGACATAACATCAATGTTGGAAGCCAGTTTGCATTTTGTTTTAGGATATTTGAGTCAAGATTAGGCTTTTTTAGGATAGGAGTGACAATGGCATCACGTAACCAGGATGGAAAAACACCACTTGATAGTTAACAATCTGAGTAATAATGGGTATGAACACATTAATGTTGGATTTCAAAAACCAAGTAGTCAAAGGATCTAACGCACACGATTTTGTTGCTGAACGATTAATGATTTTGACCAGAACCTCGATCTCATCTGTCTCTTTGGAAAACCTCAGCTTCGATTCTACTTCGCTACTGGATGCAATGGATGGCAGTGATAAAGATGCCGGACTATCGGGCTGTCCTGATGCAGGCTATTTTTTATCAAAGAAATCAGAAAAGTTATTACAAAGAGCAACTTTATCATCACTGGATGGGAGATTCTTTATGTTAGTATTAAGCAGTGAGTTTAGTGAACATACTCTAAGCGTTAGCACATTCAAACTTATCAGTAAAAACAAATACGTCTGGCTTCTTGAATGGGCTCAGACACAGTTTGTTGCTGGTAAATCAAACAGTGAAATTCAAGTCTGGTTTTACGCCATTTACGTTCATCTTTCCACCTGAACCGTCTGGCAGAGTGAATGACATTATTTCAATGCACGGTCTTTGAGTACGGGTACAAACAATAATTAAGCAATGGTTATTTAACACACCCTGAGTTACAGTACAGAAATTGTCAAGGTATTCATAAACCTCATCTGTAAACGGCAATTGACACATTTTGAAAGTAATATCTTGACCGAAAAATTCTTTATCAATGGAACGAAAGTTCCTGGATGTGATGGTAACTGTCTTAGAAGGAGGCTTATCAGCATTTACTACTTAATTTAAGCATGAACTACTTAATCTAAGAAACCAAAACGTAACAGCATCCCTCATGTAACTATGAGACACATAAAAGACTCGGGAATCTACAAGTTTTCCCGTGGACGACGGGATGGTAAACACACACGTTAACACCATCAGCAGACCAGAACAATGAATAGGTCAACTCTTTTGACCAATACAGTCCGGCCGCCATTGAAACCCGAATCTTATCAACTGCCATATGTGTTTCTTTGCAATGCACAATAACTGGGCAACAAAATCGATGAATTTTGAACAACCTTATATCAGTATGACGTGGGCAGAGCAGCAATCTCAAAAACGTGGTTTTTGCACGATAGATCTACCGAACTCCATGAGATTGATGGTTATGATTTGATATGAAAGAACCGTCACAACCGTTCAGGAGGAGGTGTAGCTTTGTATTCAAAGCATTTTCTCAAAGCCCAGAAAGCTGACATTGTTGTTCCAGAAAATCTTGAAGTCATCTGGGCTAAAAGTCGGCCAGAGCGCCTTCCAAGAGACATTTAAACTAATTTCTTCGCAACTGCGTACTCTCCACCAAATGACCCCCATGGTAGTGCTCTGATTGATCAGCTTCTGTTCGCTCACGATAGTATTCGAACTAAACATCCTGATGCTGGCTGGTGCTTTTTGGTTGTTTCAATCGACTCGACTTATCACAAATATGCAATGGTAACAACCTGAACCAAGTAGTCAATCTCCCGACACGTCAAGGTGCTATGTTGGACAAAGTAGTCACTAATGTCACTCCGGTAATTCGTTCACCATTAGGATGCAGTGACCACTCTGCAGTTTTATGGAAAACAACAGCTCCCCATCACCAATAGCCTTTCCACAAGGCCTTCGTGGCTTAGACATATGTGTAGCCACGAAGCCACTGCAGCGAAGACCAAGTCAGCGCGCACGAGTGGCGAAGCCAGGAGGGCCTCTTCCAACTTGTCAGGGATTTATTATGTTTTTCTTTATTTCTCGATTTTTGCTACCCTAACAGGGTAGAAAAATTCCCAGCCAATCAGAAGCGATGGGGTCAGCACGCATTAACCTCATCCGCATTGTGATTGGTTAACGTGTCAGCACTGTTCTGTTTGAAACTTCATGAGTATCCCAGCATCGAAAATCGCAAAATCAAGTTGGAAAAGGCCCTCTTGGCTTCGTCACTCGATCGTGTGCGCTGACTTGTATTGGTTCTCGCGGCTACATAGCTGTCTAAGCCACGAAGGCCTTGACGAAAGGCTACATCACCAACTGAACATCATTACTAAACGAGCAGTTCGACCACTTAAAGACTCTATTCGTGATTTTGGTTAGTGGGTTATTGGAGAAGACTGGAACGGTGTGTACTCAGCAGCTTCTGTGCAGGATAAGTGT
The DNA here is from genome assembly GCA_911728455.2 of Marthasterias glacialis. Lineage (NCBI taxonomy): Eukaryota > Metazoa > Echinodermata > Asteroidea > Forcipulatida > Asteriidae > Marthasterias > Marthasterias glacialis. The sequence continues at coordinate 8,016,920 of OU452240.1, forward strand.
GACTTATTCTACCAGTCTCTTAGTGCTGCAATAGACCTTCACTTCCCTGCCAAAACCACGAGACTTCATGTGAAGGACAAACCTTGGATGACATCAACAATTAAATCCCTCATCAGGAAACGACAAAAAGCTTTTCACACTGGGCTAGAGGACCGACAAAAAAGTCTTCGCAATCACATCAACACTATGTAGTAACCAACGGATAATGTATCACCAACCGATAATGTATCACAAATTGACCGATAGTGTATTACCAAGCGATAATGTATCCCAAAATTGACCGATAGTGTAATAAACTTTCTAACCAATAATGTATCACCACAGAACGGATAATCTATCAACCGATAATGCATCAACAAATCAACCAATAATATATCAGTGCCTATACGTTCTCTGTAAAACCGCGAATGACTTGGCTATGGTGGCTTTAAAGGGACATCGCAAATATATATTGACGCCAATATTGGCGTCAATATTCACGATGTGTACCTCAAGTCACAAATATTGACACCAATATTCACGACTTTGCCCCAAGTCGTAAATATTGACGCCAACGTTGACGCCAATATTCACGACATGGCCCCATGTCGCAAATATTTACGCCAATATTGTCGCCAATATTCACGACAAGGGCCCCATGTCGCAAATATTTACGCCAATACTGACGCCAATATTCACGACATCTAGTAAAAATGAATCTTTGGGTTGCCTGTACGACATCTCCGATAGAGGGCGATGATTTGAGCATAACATAATTCAAAAGGTGGATAAAAATCAGCCCTTTTCACCTTCACCTTCCCTTTCCTTCACTCCTTATCGGTTCTTCTTTCCTTTTGTTACCCTTTCTTCTCTTTTCTGCACTAAATTTCCTTTCTCTTCAACCACTTTCCTTCTGTTTCAATCTTTTTACCTTCCGATTGTTTTTCTTTCCCTTCCCGATTTTCATCATCCGGGGCAGTCTGCCCCCACGCCGCCACCCCGTCCCCCATTGGCTACGCCACTGACTCTACCCCGGATCATACGATTCAGGTTGAAGTGAATTCCCACAGTGTGTGGAAACATGCGCTCAGATTAATGGGGGATTATACATTGTATCTCTTCTGACAGCTCAGGTTACACATAGGCCTACACATTTTGCGGTGGTGGTAGTGTCGCTGTGCTTTTGCCATTACACAAGTGGTACACTTCGTCACCGACGCCACAAACTAACACCTTGTGTACAAAACCATATTTTTTTCAGTTTTCAGTTTTTTACGTTTTATAGAACATTCGTCATGCCCTACAATTTCATGAAGTTTCAAAGCTTCAAGAGCTTCACTTTTTTAATTATAACAATTATGTATGGCAACAATTGCCCGGAATTGACAATCTTTGTTTTCACGAACTAGCACACAAGTAACATATGCAGCACCTGTCTGGCACCCAGACCTCAATGTTAGGCAGTCTGTTTCGTTGGAGAGAATCCAAAAACGTGTACTCAAAATTATTTTGGGTAATAATGTAACGACCCGGGAAGGAGGCCGGTCCTCTAATTAAAAAGGACGATCAGTTGGACTTAGATAGGCAATTAATACACAGGATGGCGATACTCTATACGTTGAACTCAATTAATTTAATCTTTATCAGCTCTGGGCCCATCAGGAAAACACAAGGTGTAACTAGCAGTCAACTAAATACCAAGATGAACACGAAGAAGAACCAAAAAGATCAAGAACCTGTAAGAACCCCCATTACTGGAAAAGTATACATACAAGCAATAACAAGTACATGTACATTGGTATATGAAGACATCATAAACATCACACACACGTGAGCGACTACACCAGCTATTTTCACAACACAAATGAATCATTTTCTCCAATACGATATAAATACAAAGCTCAGAAATACTCACTGGGGGTTCTCTGACAAATGCTCTCTTCCATCCAGGGCATAAAATCACTTCCCTGAGCCATGCTCAGGCACAAAATGGAGAAAAATAGAGACAAAGTATAACATGTATGTGTTTCTCATACAGCCTCCTGCAAAAGATAAAGATACGAGGTGCCGCACAACCTCTTCCAAAATTACTACGTCAATCAATATACCTAATACCAATCCAGGCAATGCAAAGATAATTTGGAAATAATCACTTCATTGGCTTCTTGTACGATAAATGTAATGTGATAACCAATATGAAGTGTAGATTACTAATACCATTCATCAATAGTTGTAATAAACTTGAATAACAATTAAAGAACTACTAAACTAAAGACCTATTTTCAATGGATGGATACGTTGCGATCCGTCCTTTAGCAACAAGAATAAAGGTCCATAATAAAGTTGTAGGGTTAGTTTTAAAAGAAAGATTGAGGGCGCACTTGCGTTCCCCTACAATAATTACTTCAGCTATGAAGATGCTTTTAAACAGTGCAATATTTTAACCCTCCAGTGTCGTAGGGACAAATTATGCCACACATTCGCCAGTTCACTCTACAACTCCAATCCAACCAATTCCGCCAATGGCTTCCAGCAACCAGGTGGATCAACACAACCGTCTCATGATTTCAAATAATCTCACAACTCACAAATGGGTCACAAAATGGTATCTTAACAGTCCACTTCCTGTTTATGTTCAATTGCTGAATGGCGAAGATAATTTTAATATTTAGCTGTTCCGACCATCAGTCGGAACAGCTATGTGGTGGTGGTGGTGGCGGTGGCGGTGGCGGTGGCGGTGGCGGTGGCGGTGGCGGTGGCGGTGGCGGTGGCGGTGGCGGTGGCGGTGGCGGTGGCGGTGGCGGTGGCGGTGGCGGTGGCGGTGGCGGTGGCGGTGGCGGTGGCGGTGGCGGTGGCGGTGGCGGTGGCGGTGGCGGTGGCGGTGGCGGTGGCGGTGGCGGTGGCGGTGGCGGTGGCGGTGGCGGTGGCGGTGGCGGTGGCGGTGGCGGTGGCGGTGGCGGTGGCGGTGGCGGTGGCGGTGGCGGTGGCGGTGGCGGTGGCGGTGGCGGTGGTAGTAGTAGTATTCTTTATTTCCCCCAAAACCCTATTGACTTAACACATGACTTTTCTGCGCATAAAATGCCGTTCTTTGAATTATCATTATAAGATAAATTCTATATCATGTTAAAGCTTGTGTCTTGACTTAGCTAAACGATAGCATAAAATTATAATTATTAATTAATTAACCATAAGACAGCAGTGTGAATAATTAATTAAGCATTCTTGTCTCCAGCTTATCTCAGGAAGCCTACAACCGATCTTAATTTTCTTTTCAGTTATAGACTTCAGTTTGTGTCTGTCACGTCATCATGACGTCATTTATGGCACGTTTTGTGTCTGTGTTCAAAAGGCACGGCTCAAAAAGTGTAACTATTTGGTAGGTCAAAAACCACAATTTTTCTAAATATATTGAATTTTAGATTGCTATATTACAAAGATCGTTTAGAAAACATGAATGCTTTCACCAAGAGTCGTCCCAGACCATTTAAATTCATCAAAGCACAACGTAATTTCAATTTAATTAACCGTTAATTGTTCAATCTGAGCACCATTGGTACAATGCTGTGTGGATTGCGCCGCTTTTCGCCGCTCAGAGTTGATTGCAAAGTTGTACACAAGTGCGCACTCGCCTGTTTTTCACACGTTAAACCAATGAGGATTTTCAGTGTTGCAAACCTATACAGGTTTTTGTTGGGAAAACCGCAACTATGAATGCGGCGAGGTAGCGCTACTTTTTAGCGTTTAAAACTTCATATTGTGTTCTCAGATTTTAATTTGGCTTTCATTAACTAATTATTAAGACTTCTCATAGGCTATAGCGCCCTCTATCGGTAGATTTTCTCTACATGAAACTTGCAGAATCTTTGCATTTTTAGGGTTTTCGTTCAAAGGCATCCCATAGGAATAAATTTTATACTACCTTGTAAATAACAAAAAGTCATGGTAAGGCAAACACGTTTTCGTCATCGTGACGTCATCAGGTATCAAGTTACATTAATTCAAAGTTTAATTAAAAAAAACATATCTCCCGAAGCACATATCGTAGAGTTATAATCTTTGTGGCTTTTAAAGCTTAGGGCACGGGTGACATTTTAGTTAATCATATGACCCCAATTTGACCTCTCCTTCCGGTTCAAACAGGACGTTCAAAACTTTCAAATGTCATATCTCCTGAATGAATTTCCATAAAGTTGTAATCTTTGTGTTGTTTTGCAGCTTACTTCGTATTTGACATTTGATTTACAGACGTGACCCCCATTTGACCTCTACTTCCGGTCCATACAAAAAGTTACAAATTTCAAAAAATCACATCTTATGTGCAAAATTTCTTAGAGTCATGATCTTTGTTCCCTTTGTAACACACATCACATGTGACATTTGTTTATTAGCATGACCCACTTTGATATTTACTTCTGGTCCAAACAGGAAGTTCAAAATTTCTAAAAATCACATCTCCTGAACCAATTCTTGTAGAGTCATAATATTTGTACCATTTGTAGCTCACATAAAGTGTGTCATTTGGAGAAAACGCAAGACCCTACTTTAACCTTTACTTCCGGTCGAATTAAGCTTTAAATTGAAAAAATCTATCTCCTGAGCCAATTGTCTAAAAGTCATAAATTTTCTACCGTGTAGGACCATTTTCAAGGTCTGAAGTGTTTAAACAAACGGAAAACAACTTCAGAACAGCTACGTGTTTGTCCACAAACACATAATGTCTAGTTATTACTATTATTCTTTATTTCCCAAAAACCCTAATGACTTAACACATGACTTTGCTGCACACAAAATGCCGTTCTTTGAATTACAATCATCAGATAAATTCTAGATCATGTTTAAGCTTGTGTCTTGACTTAGCTAAACGATATCATAAAATTATAGTTATTAATTAATTAACCATATTACAGCGGTGTGAATAACTAATTAAGCATTCTTGTCACCAGCTTATCTAAGGAAGCCTTCAACCAATCTTAATTTTCTTATCAGTTATAGACTTGTTGGATATCGTAGATGTGCAATTTGCATTTTTTGTGTCTGTCACGTCATCATGACGTCATTTATAGCACGTTTTAAATATGTGTAGAAAAAGGCACGGCTCAAAAAGTATAACTATTTGGTAGGTCAAAAACCACAATTTTTCTAAGTATATTGAATTTTAGATTGCTATATTACAAAGATCGTTTAGAAAACATGATGGCTTTTAACCTGAGTTGTCCCAGACCATAAACATTCATCAAAGCACAACGTAATTCCACTTTAATTAACCGTTAATTGTTCAATCTGAGCACCATTGGTACAACGCTGTGTGGATTGCGCCGCTTTTCGCCCCTCAGAGTTGATTGCAAAGCTGTACACAAGTGCGCACTTGCCCGTTTTTCCCATGTTAAACAATGAGGATTTTTAGTGTTGCGAACCTATACAGGTTTTTGTTGGGAAAACCGCAAACATGAATGTGGCGGGGTAGCGCTAATTTTTTAGTGTTTAAAACTTCATATTGTGTTCTCAGATGTCAATTTCGCTTTCATTAACTCATTATTAAGACTTCTAATATGCTATAGCGCCCTCTATTGGTAGATGTTTTTCTACATGAAACTTGCAGAATCTTTGCATTTTTAGGGTTTTCGTTCTAGGGCATTGCATAGGAATAAATGTTATATCACCTTGTAAATAACAAAAAATCATAGTAAGGCAAACATGTTTTGGTCATCGTGACGTCATCAGGTATCAAGTTACATTAATTCAAAGTTTAATAATGAAAAAATCATATCTCCCGAAGCACACACCGTAGAGTCTTTGTGTCATTTTAAAGCTTAGAGCACGGGTGACATTTTAGTTAATCATATGACCCCAATTTGACCTTTCCTTCCGGTTCAAACAGAAAGTTCAACACTTTCAAACTTCATATCTCCTGAACCAATTTTCATAAAGTCGTAATCTTTGTGTTGTTATGTAGCCTACATCGTATTTGACATTTGATTTACAGGCGTGACCCCCATGTGACCTTTACCTCCGGTCTAATTAGGAAGTTCCAAATTTCAAAAAATCACATCTTATGTGCAAAATTTCTTAGAGTCATGATCTTTGTTCCCTTTGTAACTTACATCACATGTGACATTTGTTTATTAGCATGACCCCTTTTTGACCTTTACTTCCGGTCCAAACAGAAGGTTCAAAATTTCTAAAAATCACATCTCCTGAACCAATTCTTGTAGAGTCATAATCTTTGTACCATTTGTAGCTCACATAAACTGTGACCTTTGGATAAAACGCTAACCCCACTTTGACCTTTACTTCCATTCGATATAAGCTTTTTAAATAAAAAATATATCTCCGGAGCCAATTGTCTTAAAGTCAAAAATGTACCATGTAGGACCATTTTCAAGGTCCGGAGGGTTAAATCAAACGACAAACAACTTTGGAACAGCTACGTGTTTATCTACAAACACATCATGTCTAGTTTTTTTAAATTATTATTCTTTATTTCCCCAAAAACCCTCTTGACTTAACACATGAATTTTCTGCGCACGAAATGCCATTCTTTGAATTATCATCATCATCAGATAAATCTTATACCATGTTAAAGCTTCTGTCTTGACTTAGCTAAACGATATCATAAAATTAAAATTATTAAATAATTAACCATAAGGCAACAGTGTAAATAATTAATTAAGCATTCTTGTCACCAGCTTATCTGAGGAAGCCTTCAACCGATCTTAATTTTCTTTTCAGTTGTAGACTTGTTGGATATTGTAGATATGCAATTTGGATTGTTTGTGTCTGTCATGTCACCATGACGTCATTTATGGCACGTTTTGTGTCTGTGTACAAAAAGGCATGGTTTAAAAAGTGTAACTATTTGGTAGGTCAAAAACCACATTTTTTCTAAATAAGTTGAATTTTATTTTAGATTGCTATATTACAAAGATCGTTTAGAAAACATGAATGTTTTTACTAGATGTTATCCCAGACCGTAAAATTTAATCAAAATTTAATTAACCGTTAATTGTTCAATCTGAGCACCATTGGTACAACATTGTGTGGATTGCGCCGCTTTTCGCCGCAGAGAGTTGATTGCAAAGTTGTACACAGGTACGTACTCGCCTGTTTTTCACACGTTAATCTAATGAGGATTTCCGATGTTCCGAACCTATACAGGTTTTTGTTGGGAAAAATGCAAACATGAATGCGGCAGGGCAGCGGTATTTCTTAGCTTTTAAAACTTTAAATTGTGTTCTCAGATGTTAATTTGGCTTTCATTAACTAATTATTTTGACTTCTCATTTGCTATAGCATTTTTAGGGTTTTCGTTCAAAGGCATCGCATAGAAAAAAAAGTTCTACTACCTTGTAAATAACAAAAAATCATAGTAAGGCAAACATGTTTTCGTCATCGTGAAGTCATCAGGTATTGAGTTACATTAATTCAAAGTTTAATAATGAAAAAATCGTATCTCCCGAAGCACACACCGTAGAGTCATAATCTTTGTGGCATTTTGAAGCTTAGAGCACGGGTAGCATTTCATGTAAACATATGACCCCAATTTGACCTTTCCTTCCGGTCCAAACAGGAAGTTCAAAACTTTAAAAAGTCTCATCTCTTGAACTAGAATACATAAATTCGTAATCTTTTTGTTATTTTGTAGCTTACATCATATCTGACATTTTGTTTAAAGGCATGACCCCATCTTTAACCTTTACTTTATTAAGAAGAAATTTAAAAAAATCATATGTCCTGAGCCAATTGTCAAAGTCATAATCGTTGTATCGTGTAGGACCATTTTCAAGGTCTGGAGTGTATAATCAAAAGAAAAAGAACTTCAGAACAGCTACGTGTTTGTCCACAAACACATAATGGCTAGTTTTTGGGGTTTTTTACTTCTTTTTTCCTCGAAGGTTTTCTTTCTTCTTACATTCACTTTTTTTAGTTAATTTGATATATGTTTTTGTATTTTTTGTTGTTTTTAATGTTTCATGTTATGCTGTTGTCTCTTTTGATCACTTAATTAAACTTTTATGTTGCAATGTGATTTTTAATTAACCTTTAATGAATGAATAACCGCCTCTCTTCCCACGTGGTTTTGAACGGTATCAGATGATAACCAATGGAGGTGATTTCACTCCAAACTTCAGGAGGTAGTCGATGGAGCGATTTAGTCTCGTAGATGCAACACTTTATTCCAAGGAGCTGGTCAGATATATAGATTAGCATGGGTTTAGTGGTGTGGTTATTATAGGACTGATGGTTTGGCTATATAGCTACTGGTTGGATAATTAAATCTCTGCTGTATCCAGCTTAATATTGTCATCACAATGCTGGCCGATAAACATTAAATCAAGTAAGCTGGAGAAATTCAATCACAAACAGGATACTGTCTTTGTTCTTTAACTGTAACGGGTACAAATATTTATTTTTGCATCCTCACTTGATGGTAAGATCTTGTTTGAACACAGTGCTGTATATACTCGGTCTGATTCTGTTTCTGTTTCGGCTTGTGTTTTGTTTAGGCTGTAAATATAACAGAGAAACTATAATCAAGACACAGTAATACTGATACATCTGCAGTCAAGTATTGTAAGGAAACCCCAATAATATGTTATATAAAGACTGACATACTCAAAGTTGAAGCTGGCACCCTACAAACTACAGGCATGGGACCCACCCAATGACACGTGTACATTACATGGAAATACCCCAATAAAGACATAAACCAACATGTGAATAATCCCCAAAACTTGAAGTCATTTAACCCTTTAAAAAACCTGCTTTTATCTGCCTTAAGGGCTTATAACAACTGGAGCCACTATAAATCAACTCACCCAGTTCAGGAGATGAATGGATCATAATTTACCGGAACAATAACTTTTCGGTGCCTCAACATATAACATGGCACAGTTAGCTCAACGGGAGAGCCACCGGTAGTATTGCCAAGTTAAGCACCATTGACTGCGGTTAGTAAATGGATGGGAGACCACTCCAAGTACTGTTATGGTTGGTGGCTTGTCTGGGACATGATAGGGCTTTGTAACATCCAGCTCACGTCTTTCGGATGGGACGTAAAACTGTAGGTCCTGTGCGTTGTGTAATGCACATAAAACACCCAGAACACTTATCGTAAAAACATGCAAAAACCTTTAAAAGTTGGGAACAAATCTGACAGTTTAGACTCTCAGCTCCCCTCGATTCAGTGTTAAATTTCTATTCATTTTTACGGGCTAATTTTTTGAACGGAATGTCGATCTTATTTCTGCCTCTGATAATCATTGGGAATCACACGTTACAATATGGAAACCAGACAAAATGATTAGGCTGTTCGTTTCCCACACCAATTAGAAACAGAAAACAAAATGTTGATTTAAAAAAAATTCAGCAACTTCTTTATTACCTTATAAATTAAAAACACGTTTGGAAAATAAACATAGATAACTGTTCTGCAATAAATATGGATTTTCCCTTAGCATATTTTGACTAATATATAAAAACTGTAGCGCACGTTGCGCCGCGCGGCCATGCCATCATGAGTACTCGAATTCTCGCAAGTCACGCATGCATGACTTGTTCGCAATTGAAATAAACTTACAAAAAATCACCACTTTCGGTCTCAAAAAACTTATCAAAGTTCTTGAGTGATTCAAGAGTCCGCCGAAGATGCTGCTGAAGCTGGCAGCGTATTGACAACAACACTGCTGTTGAAAGTGCATCCTGCGAAGAGGGCTGTGCGGACATGTTGGATGTGTTCAGATGCACTGCACCGCCATTACCTGGATCGCGATGCGCTACACCGGCGGTACGAACCGTGTGTGGGTACGGCATGGGTTTCCGTCACGTCCGACGTCGGCACCGGTGCTATCGCTGCTATTGTAGGTCAAAACACATCTGGTCTATAGTCTGACATTGTCGCTGGCGATGTTTTTATTTTGAATATGTGTTTGTACGTGTGTGAATGCAGGAAAATGTGATTACAATTATTGTATTCTTTACTATGTAAACAGTGACCAAAAATAGCACACGACATTTACACAAGTTTTTAGGCTATTTCATGATGATGGATTTCAATGTTTTGTTTAAAATCAGTCTTAAACAGAAAGTTGTTTAAAACTGGTCTTAAACATATTACTATTTATAACACACCTCTCCCTGGTTCTTTATCCTGATTGGCTGAGACACGGTCACGTGGTGTGAACTAATATAGCCTAGTGCATGAAATCTGCACCACCGTGAACTTGACGCGCGTGAACGCACCGCACGCGCTTCATTGGGGAAACTAGTTCGCAAAGCGGAAAAGAGTCAAAATCCCAAAAACTATTGACTGGTAAACAGCGCCCTCAAGAGGTTTACAATTCTCATAACAGTTTACAGTTGTAAAACCGTGCGTCCTGAAAATCCTTTTTTTTTTACCTGACATTTTGGACTGAGGTGTGTATATAAAAACACATGGGCTGGCATTATTCGGGCAATAGTGCACGTATATGCACCCCTCGGGCCTTCAGCCTCGGAAATAGGACCCTCTCATGGTCACTCACAGGCCCGAGGGGTGCATAGACGTGCACTAATTACCCCATTGCCAGTCCATATGTATATAATATTACCCAAATTTCCCAAAGCTTCAAAGCCCACCCACTTTCGGAGAAACATTCAGCTTCTTTGATTAAAAAAACCAATTGAAAGACCAGGTTATGACGTCAGAAACCGAAAAGCTGGAAACACGTGTACTTATTCTGATTCAGGTTTAAACACTTTTTACCGCGTTTATATCGCCCGTATAAACATGGCCACGTGATGCCCTCCTGGCCAATCAGAATGGATAAACTGTCTCAGGTATTTATGAATAAGCAGTAATATTATTATATACAATGATGACCTTTTGGCCTTTGAGAATACAAATTTCTTTACTGACCCGTTTGCTGACAACTTTAACATACAAATTAAGAACGATAAATTAGTGCCTCTTATTGAAAATAAAGAATAAACACTTTTCATTATATTATGGCAAAGAACTCAATTTGAAATAGATTTCTGAGTGAAAACGGCCGTTAAATTGTTCAAATCTAAAATGACCATTTATAAAGTGCAACTGTCAAGTAACACTACGCTTATTATACTATGTTTGTAATACTTTAACTACAAGTTCATCACATGTACATGTAATTAACAAAAAATCCATGTTTATTGCAAAACCCTTACTTAAGAGAATTCAACTTCATTTAAAATCCAACGTTATTTAAAAATCCCAACTGAAAGCATCTACATCAATAAAGATAATAGTTTGAACAAATAGGTCAACTTCGAACGTGATTGTATAAAAATGCGTTTGTGGCTGCGGGGCTATATCGTGGCTTCGTAAAAGCGCCGATGAGATGACATGTGAATTCATACGTACTATATTGTTCTTTTAATGTTTACTAACAAAGCTGAATTATTCATTTAGGTAAATTTTCAGTCTTGTACCTGTTTTGATGAATTCTTCAACATATTTGTCGCTTTGCAAACACCCCAAAAGCAGACATGCCCGCACAGCGATGTGTACAAACCACTGCTTATTTATTTTTGTCAAGTGACGTATCCAGGGAAAGGCAGAAGAAAACAGCCGCCTTCCTTATGTGGAACATCTTGGCACCCTGCTTTCCCCCTGTCGTCCTCTGGACACCGTGAAATTTGCTATAATCAGGCATTTTTAACTCAAATGTTTCGCACGTTCCTGCGCTGTGTAGTTCAACGGGATAAAAGGTTGATTTTTGATTTGTCACTTTGTAAAAACAAAATAATAAAAAATATAATATGATTCGTCGGGTTGCACAACGTTGAACTGACATGATCCCAATTTGACTTTGTCTTCCGGTCGAAACCGGAAATGGAATGGAACAGATATATCCGGGTCTTCTTTTTTTGGTGTGCAGACATTATGAACTGGAATTTGGACATGGTCTATATGTATGACATAATGTTTGATCCTTAGGCCTTTTAATCAAAAGATAAAGACGTCATCATCCTCAACAGCATCTTTTTTGATATTGTACTTTTTTGCTGAAAAAAGGGTGTATTATTGTTTTTAAATTTAATCTCTAGAACCCTGGCTATTATAATTTGAATCTTTGCAATCAATTTGTGAAAGTTTGATGTAAGATTTTTTTCATATATGTACGTGACCTGATTTGAACTCGCTTCCTGCTCTATTTAATGGTTTTAATTATTTTATTTCACTTAACTTTCAAACATCAAACAACTATTTCGATTTCCCGAGCACCTCTTTGATGTCACACAAACTTACGTTTTACTTTTTTTTTCTTTAACCCTGCGATTTTCCGCTTACAAAGACACCTCTTCAAAGGTCAGGTAATCTTCAAACTTTACATATAGTTAGATCTAAACTGGTAAAAGCAACCGCTGTAGTGACGTCATAACGACGTTACCAGGTGTTGAATAACATTCAATCAAAGTTTAAAAAACAACTGCGTGATAAATTTTTACAATCTATACATCACCGGAAAGGTCTTCAAAATTTGACCCAAGTTTGATCTTGTTTCCCGTTTCAAAGCGGAATTTCAGCATCTTGTGAAAAAAAATTGTTGTACTGAAAACCCAATGCAAGTTCAAAATAGTTTAAAGCTTAGCACGTACTTAAGTCTAAATGTCTGGATAAAATATGGCATGACGTCATGATCATGTCCTCGGTTTTCAATAAATGCTTAAAATTATTATTAAAATAAATCAAATCTTTAGAGCTACAGCTGTTATGATTTGAATCTTTGTATCATATGTGAAAATTTAATGTATGAAGTTCTTATTTTTGTAAGTAAACTGATTTGACCTCGATTCCTACCCAAACCGGAAATTCAAATAAAATATATATAATAAAGCTCCACTCTTAAAGCAAAGAAGGCACTGTTCCGGAAGTATGTACCTTGTTTATTTTGCAATAATTAACACAAATTAAGTCCAATCCCGCTGAAATGTTTCGCAATCCTTCTCAGACATGTGAACTTCGATGTGCAAAGCTCCCTTTCAAAAGTTCGTTCACCCAGCGGTGATGCAGTGCAGAGAAATCAGGGCCGCCAGCTGCAAAAACTCAATACCCTTGGGGCTTAGCATGGCCTTGGAGTTAGGCAGGCATAGCGGCTTTGGAACCAAAGCGGGCCGCTAAAATCAACCATTCTGGAGCTGGATCTGGACAGCTCATGGGTAGAACATTTGTTTTGAACCAATGAGGACACTGATATAGGTCTAGGGTATTTCCTGGTGATAATTAGACAAGTACTTCAACAACAGTGTCATAGTAAAACGTTAAAAATTAAGGAGTGTCCTGACGCCCAGGTTTTAATGTCAACTAACTTTCAAATACCGTCATGCCGAACACCTAATTTTTGTTTCAAAAAAACTTGCGTCTACTTGAACTAATAATTTTGTATTTGTGGTTAAGGTCGTGTTTTTACTAGTAAAAGGTAAATTAGGTGATGTTGGAGCAGTATACACTGCTTTTTTTCCTGAAGACAAGCAGAGTGCACTGTTCGAAACGTCGAAATCACACCGGCTCTTTACAGAGCCACCACTCCTCCCAAAAGTGGTTTAACATGGAGTGGGTTTTTACACCCACAAATTTTATTGGTTTTCTAGTTATAGTTTCCTGTAAGGTGAAAAAATGTTAGTCTCAGTTTGTCATGTTTTTAATAATAATAAAAATCCTTTTGAACCACCATTACAAACTGAACACACTCTATAAATAACAATAACATTTATTTGCACTGCACCTCAGCAAAACTGGATTTCTATTTCATACCTGCAGCTCCACTCGATAGTTATGTTAGTGTAGACGTTCATGATGAGGCTTATGCTACAGTCCTGGTTGGACTGGTGGGAGAAAAACTGGATATTGCAAGGGCTCGCTTCTGTTTCAAGGGGCAGGCTGCATACAACTTAAACATTTTCAAGGTAAGAGTTGAAGACTTAAACTTATTTATTAATCCAACGTCTTAAATGATATGCATATAGTATTACCCCTCTGGATTTGTAGTTGTTGGTTAATAATCTTACTAGTCAAATACTTCACAGTTTTATACTTAATTTTGAAAAAAACTTGGAGTGGATTTTTACACTTTTATAAGACGTATTGCCACTGGTTTATAATGCCATATAATAGGCTCCCATTGGCTGTCGTCCTGGCTGGGGTGGTAGCGGGGATAAGCTCAAACTTTCCATTAAATGCGTCCTATCCCTATCAGGAAGTACGGGGACCGGGGGCACATAGTGCCCCCTTCGGATTTTTCGAAGTTTACGGCCAATTTCCATGCCATTTGCCACATGTTCCGTTCAAATGATGAAGTCAAAGAATTTCAAAAATATTCACTAGATACTGACTATCAGCTCCTGATATTGGTCCAGCTCCTGGCCTTCACATGTGGCTCAGCTTCTGAGCCCGGCAGAACTGTTTCTACCAAAAGAAGGGGCAAAAGGCGGTCCACCCGTGCTTTAAACATCTGCCTGAAGCAATTGCTTTATAAGGCAGATGGGGCTTGAAACCTTGAATACTTGCTCATCTAAGGGAAGGATTTTTTTTTATTCTAAACCTCCCTGCCTTGTGGGTACACCATTCATGAGAAATGCTTAGGAGTCGGAGTCCCAAAGGCAGCCTGACAGTGTCGAGAATTTCCTTTTGGCAACTCCTGCGATGCTGCTGGTGCCAAACTCTATCGGCCTGCGCCGTTCCTGTGGGTCCACCAGTAGCATGGAGAGGGTGGACTTGCTTCACAATGCGCAGGCTTACCCTGGAGATGGCACTCCGGCTTCACTTTACAGTGTCGACACAACACGAGAAGCAGCAGTCTACCGGTTATAAAACTCGATTGTTGTAGTACAAGGCATCAATAGCTGCTGCCAACGGTGAGATAGCATTGATCAAAGCTGTCTGCGCTTGCCCTCAGCCCTGATTATTTACGCATTGAGTCCGAAAAACGTTTCGTGTAAACACCTGCAATCGAGTACCTAAATGTTGCTCCTTCGGCAACCGCTCCCATTGGTTTATACATGACTTTACAACCGGGGACCTTCACCCAACTGGGGACCATAATTATTGTCCCTTTTGTTATAGGTAGCTGGTTTGAATGTGTATACATTCTCACACATCCACACACCGAGTCAATCACACACGACAATGAATAGTCACACACACATTTTGTACTGTATAAGCACTGCACGTCTTGTGCTGTAGTTTGGGGCGCAGCATACTCGAAGGGGCATAGACATAAAACATATGGCAAAATGTGATTACCGGGTGGTGTGCCTCGATCAAGGCTATCATGACCTCATCTAATGTCACCTTATATCTCGTCTGTAGAAAGATATTCCTTTTCCAAAACTAAACTGAACAGTCTTTTCTTCACATCGAGATAGATGTTACACCCTTGGGACTGTGACGACCTATAATAAACGACATTAAGTCACCATAATGTACATTTTTAGGTGTTCGGGCACTCAGCCCGGAACACCTATTGATTTTGTTCGGTTTTTTTTTTGGGTGTTCGGACACAAGTCCGAAGACCCTCTGTTTTTGTTCGGTTTTTTTTTTTTTTACTTCTCCTTCTTCTTCTTCTTCTTCTTCTTCTTCTTCTTCTTCTTCTTCTTATGCCTGAAGATTGTCCGCTAACAAAAACACACTTCCTAAGCTTGTATGAACTTGAAACTTCACACATAGTTAGATACTCATTAGGACACGAAACCGTTTGAGTGACGTCATGATGACGTCATCGGGTGTCGAATTACATTAAATCAAAGTTTATTATTTCAAAAATTCATAACTCCTAAAGTACACAATGGATTTTTACAATCTATATATCATCGGAAAGGTCTTTAAAAAATAATTAAATGTCTCACAGAGATGACCCCAATTTGACCTTGTCTTCCGGTTCAAACCGGAAGTTGAAGCAAAAAATGCTTAAGAAGTCACAATTTAAGCTGTGGAGTCAATATGAAACAGAATTTGGACATGGTTTCAGTGTACGAAATAAAATGTAGTTTATGACCTTTGAAAATATAACATTGATGACGTCATCAAATGTTACAGTTTGTTACGACGACGAGTTTAAAAATAAGAATTTTTTTTATTTCAATTGTTTTTTGAGCAAACTACATGTTGAATTTTTTAGTAATAGATAACGACTATAAAAGCCTAATTGTGAAATTTGAACAAAATTGGCTATTGCATTACCAAGTTAAATTAAGGTGAAAAGTGCCGTTTTTAGCGCGATCGCCGATAGAGTCTGTACAGTTACCTTACTGTATTGCACCTCGTGCGTCTGCACTATAGGCTTTTACAGCATGCTGTGTATTACATACACGCAACAAGTCAGGTCTTGTCACAGTTCATCGAACTTTGCGGTGTGTTGTTAAGTTCTGTGTGTGTGTGTAATAATGGCGACGCAAAGAAAAACTGTTAAGTGACGCCAAGTTCAGTGTGGAAATGTTTCCCTTTATGTCATTCTGGTGGCTTAATTGTGACAGGGAGAGGAAGAGGAGACTTTACTGAGACGATCACATGCTCACGTGAGTTGTTTGATGTATAATTATGGAGAAAATGCAATTGACAAAATGATCGTCTTTCGTTCTATAATATACCGACCACGTACGTGCTTACGTACGATAGTCACAAGTGTGCAACAGCGGGGCCAGAGGCTCTTTACCCCCGCGAGAGTTGTTGTCGGGATACGCTGAGTAAAACTGTTCAAAAATGAAAATTAAAAAGTAAAGTCATCGCTTCTCAAAATGTCCGTGTATTTCTTTAGCCGTGCACACTTGTGTTTGTGATGTTTATCAAAGTGGGGTAGTTTTTATAAAACTTTGGAACTTTTTAATACAGATAATGAGCTCGGAATTTGAATCTGTCAAATGTCAGATTGACTGTACAGAATGGGACTGTTAATTTGATATAGCGCCATCAGCGTTCACTAGCAATACACACTTTTGTTTATTGACACCGCATAGATGCCGAACAAAACAGAGGGCAGCAAGGGTTAATGTTTTGATAAAAGGCAATATGAATAGTATTTTGAACACACAACCTGGCGGCAACCAATTGCACTGCGTGGAAAAGGAACACTTTGTAAAGCACGAAAACATTGTTTTTCCTGGCAGTTAAAATAAAAAAGGTAACTTGTTTTTCCTCCAGGAGTCGACTTACAATAAATGTATGCGGTTCTTTATAGTTCTTAGTGACCTGAGTTGACTTCGCTTCCTGCCCAAACCGGAAGTCCCCAAGAAATACATATGATAAAGCTCTTTTTAATTATTTTCATATTCATTTTTATTAAATCAAAGTTTATTATTTCAAAAAATCATAACTCCTGAAGTACACAATGAATTTTTACAGTCTATACATCATCTGAAAGGTCATTCAAAACTGCGTAATCGCTCTACAGACATGACCCCAATTTGACTTTGTCTTCCGGTTCAAACCGGAAGTTCAAATATTCAAAAATTCATAATTTAAGAAGTTTTTATTATATAATCACAAATCTTACATCAGATTGTAGGTTAGGGAATGTCCTTCTATGTTGCACATTGCGTGACCTGTGTGACCTCTACTTCCGGAAAAACCGGAAGTAGCTCGTCATTCAAAAGTTGTCAGAGGTAGGAACGTAATTCTTTCACCAAGTACAAAGGTTAGGGAGGATCCTTCTCTATTGCACATTGCGTGACCTTTGTGACCTATACTTCCGGTCAAACCGGAAGTAGCTCTTTATTTAAAAATGGTAAGAGCTAGGAACATGATTCTTTCACCAAATACCAAGGTTAGGGAGGATCCTTCTCTGTTGCACATTGCGTGACCTTTGTGACCTCTACTTCCGGTCAAACCAGAAGTACCTTTTTTTTTAAAAATGGTAAGAGCTAGGAACATGATTATTTCACCAAATACCAAGGTTAGGGAGGATCCTTCTCTGGTACATTGCGTGACCGTTCTGACCTCTTCTTCCAGTCAAACCAGAAGTAGCTCTTTATTTAAAAATGGTTAGAGCTAGGAACATGATTATTTCACGTAATACCAAGGTAAGGGATGACCCTTCTCTGTTGCACTTTGCGTGACCTCTATGACCTCTACTTCCAGTGAAGCCTAAAGTAGCTCCTCATTAGAAGAAATGCTAAGTGCTTGGAACATGATTTTTTCACCATTACCAAGGATATGGAAGACATACTTCCCTTGCACATTGTTTGACCCCTTTGACCTTTACTTCCGGTCGAACCGGAAGTAGCCCCTCATTTAAAAGTAAATAGTAGTAGGAACATGATTGTTCCTAGAAATATCAAACTAAGGGAAGGCCTTTCTTTGTGAAACATTAAATGACCTTTGTGACCTCTATTCCGGTCAAACCGGAAGTAGTTCTTCATTTAAAAATGCTAAGAGCTAGGAACATGATTCTTTCACCAATTACCAAGGTTAAGGAAGGCCCTTCTCTGTTGTACATTGCTTGACCTCTTTGAACTCTAATTCCGGTCAAACCGGAAGTAGCTCCTCATTTAAAAATGGTTAGATGTAGGAACAAGATTCTCTCACCCAAAACTAACGTTAGGGGAGGTCCTTCATTGTTCTCCTCATTTAAAGGTAAATAAATGTAGGAACATGACTGATGTTCTTCAAGTCCTAATCAGATATTATTTCATAAAGCAATATTTCATGTTTCTATTTTCAATTTTTTTTAGTTGTGTTAACTTTATTTACATCAAATAACAACTCTATCCGAACAAAAATTCATGTCTAGTTTTTTTTTTTAATACTTCTTCTTCTTCTTCTAACCGAACGTTGTCCGCTAACAAATGCACACTACTTATAGTCACACAAACTTCAAACTTCACACACAGTTAGAACTTCACTAGGACAGGAAACCGTTTGAGTGACGTCATGATGACGTCATCGGGTGTCGAATTACATTAAATCAAAGTTTATTATTTCAAAAAATCATAACTCCTGAAGTACACAATGGATTTTTACAATCTATACATCATCGGAAAGGTCATTCAAAACTGCGTAAACGCTCCACAGACATGACCCCAATTTGACCTTGTCTTCTGGTTCAAACCGGAAGTTGAAAATTTTTGAAAATTTCAAAAAATCATATTTTAAGAAGTACTTATCACATGATCACAAATCTTGCATCAGATTGTAGAGAATTGAGTCTTCTCAAACTTTTGCATTGGAGTGACACCATTTTGACCTTTACTTCCGGTTCAAACCGGACGTTTAACGCAAATCGATTGTCCGTGTGCGTTCAAGCGTGTCCAACATTGCTGTACAAAATCCAATGCCATTATACATGTACACGTGTGTGTGTGCCTGGCTGTGTGACATCGATGCCCCATTGCTATGCACATTAACCACACGTTGTTCTTAGTCTCTTCTCAAGGTGCATACTCCACGCTTTGTTAGTCTTTAATACAGGGCTTATTTAAACATTTAAAAATCAACAAAAAATCAACCGTTTGAGGTATGAACATAATTCTGTCGACAAATGTCAAGGTAAGGGAGGGTCTTTCTTTATGACACAAAAAGTGACCTCTGTGACATCTACTTCCGGTCAAACCGGAAGTAGCTTTTTATATAAAATTGCTAAGAGCTAGGAACATGATTCTTTCACCAAATACCAAGGTTAGGAAAGGTCATTCTCTGTTGCACATTGGGTGACCTCTATGACCTCTATTTCCGTTCAAACCGGAAGTAGCTCCTCATGTAAAAGTGGTTAGAGTTAGGAACAAGATTATTTCGATAAATATCAAGGTTAGGGAAGGGTTTTCATTTGTGAAACGTTAAGTGACCTTTGTGACATCTACTTCCGGTCAAACCGGAAGTAGCTCTTTATTTAAAAATGGTGAGAGCTAGGAACATGATTCTTTCACCACATACCAAGGTTAGGGAGGGTCCTTCTCTGTTGCACATTGGGTGACCTCTGTGACCTCTACTTAAGATCAAACCGGAAGTAGCTCCTCATTTATGCATGGTAAGAGCTAGGAACATGATTCTTTCACCAAATACCAAGGTTAGGGAAGGTCCTTCTTTGTCACACATTGCGTGACTTTTCTGAACTCTACTTCCGGTCAAACCGGAAGTACCTCCTCATTTAAAAGTGTTTAGAAATTCCTGTCCAAACCGGATGTTCAAATTAAATATTGTATTATAAACCTCAATTTAACGTATGTTTTTCTTCATATTTTCTTAAATATAAGTTGGATTAACTTTTAATTTCATTTAACTTTTAATACATAAAATATTTTTTATACATCACACTCCGAACACTTAGTTTTTGTGATGCCACAAAAACTCATTTCTAGTTATTTTTTGTTTCTTTTGCCAGATATCTTCAGAGTTTGTTTTACTAAAAACACATTTTTAGTTATTATTTGGTGGTTTTGGCCATCCGCTGAAACCATTTTTTTTTTATTATTGTTGTGAATGCAGCTATTGGGTTTAGCACATAGCAGCATTCAATGAATATTACCAGAGACGTCTTCGTCAAGATGTTGAGTCGCCCCGCTGAAGCCTGGGCGTTGAAAGAACTCAAGAGAGGGGCACAGCACACAGGATGGTTTCAGGAATACGACTGGCGTGGCCAGGGCTTGCATCGTGCTTGTGCGCGCCCCGGTCACGCCTGACTGGTTTATTGTCACCCATTCATATTACGTAATTGCACATTACTACATTCCTTCCCGTTTTGTTATTTTTTCCCGTTTCTTTCTTCTTATTTTTAACATGAGAGTTTAATTTTTCTGACCAGAATAAATATTGTTCCGGGTCGTTTACTGCATAATTATATTACGCCTATCTTGACGCATGCCACATACAAATTACATACTTTTCTTCTGCTGTTTTTTGTTTGTTTTTTTTTTGTTTTTTTTATATACATATACACATGTATAGGTTTTAATTAATCTAGACAAAACCACATACATGTAGTACAACACAATTATGAGCGTTACCCTAAGGACAACGTCCGTGAAATGTCTCCCATCGGAAGGGCGCCAAACAAAACATGCGAACATTTCTGGCACTTTCAAAAATCTGACCGACTGATGTCTTGATGAGTTTTTAATAACATGTACATTAATTACTGTTAAAGACAGAGATAACTAGTGTAATTAACTAATGTGTAATGGAACTGTCGTGCGAAAATGTACAAATATTTTAGACGTATAATGTCTTGTGGCCGAAAACTGAATGACCCATAAAAATACATCATTCAGGAATTTTAACATCAACAAATGTTTTTCTCTGAACTTATTTTGCGCTGTCTCCAGCGTCTTTTCAAGTTCAGTCCAGTAGTATTCTATTTCAAAAAGTTGTGCGGCGATGTCTGGAGTTGAACCTCTCAAGGAAAATAACTGTTTTGTCAAGAACAAATTATTTGTGGTAGATTCACAATTTGCTGCAGAAAGTCTCCTTTCTAAAATATTCTGTTACAGTATTATAATTTGAGCAATGAAGATGGTTGAATCACAAAATGATACAAAAAATGGGTAGTTGGTTTTCTTCAATATACATCAACTGAGATGTTGGCATTATATGTCAGAATTATTTTGGTTTTTTAGTTTCAACCTGAAACCAAAAAAATGCCAAAACAACATTTAAGTAAATTTTGTAATTTAAATTTTTAGTTTCACCCTGAAACCCAAAAATGCCAAAACAACATTTGAATAGCTAGCTGACAACAGTTTACAACTAGCTGACAATACCTCACAAAACTATATTTTTTATTCTTTAGTTTCAACCTGAAACTTAAAAATATCAAAACAACATTTGGATAACTACCGTATTATCTAAATTTTTTAGTTTCAACCTGAAACTTAAAAATATCAAAACAACATTTGGGTAACTACCGTATTATCTTAATTTTTTAGTTTCAACCTGAAACTTAAAAATGCCAAAACAATATTTGAATAATATTTAAACAACTAGCTGACAACAGTTTGCCCAACAATGACACGCTTGGAATTTCTTTGAGTTTTAGGGAATGTCTCAACGTCTGAAGAAGTGTGTAGAGGCTTTAACCAAAACTTACACCGTAAAGCTGTAATGTGTTTGTGTAACATTGCCTCAACACCTCTTCCACACGTTTTCCACGGATTCGCGCAACTTCTTCAGCGACAATGTGTGCCATTGTTGGGTTGCTGAACTTAACGCTGCGAGGTGACCACCGCGGCAGGAAGTATGGTGCGTCTGTCTCAAGTAGCAGACGGTCGAGGGGAATTCTCTTCGCTACTTCTACCAGTTCCGGCACGTTCCAGGTGATCAGTGGTGTTAACCCGATGTACAGGTTGGGGAAAATTCTGCACCAATTTCTGCCGTTCTTCCAACTTTTTGTAAAGCAGTGAAGGTGAATTTTCCACTGCTGAGGGAGAATTTCTTTGACGATCTGCAGGCAGTCGTCCTCGGCATCTCAGCAATGGAGTATCACAGGTTTGTTGAGTTCAACGGCTAGCTTTAGGAGTCGTCGAAAAACGACCTGTTGGACGGACTTAAATCTTTCATGCCCCCCCCCCGAGTAATCTAACCCCACCTCGCCCAGGGCACAGGCTTTCGGGTGTTGCAGCAAACGCCGGATCACCCGATCTGTGTCCCAGGAGAAGTGACGGGCATGTTTTGGGTGAAACCCCACAGCAGCAAAGACATACTTGTCTACCAGCTCTCTCCAACGCTTCTCGTCCGTCAGGGTTTCCTCATCGCAGAAATTGGCGATGCATCCCCGGAAGTTAGTGGTGTCAATCTCTTCCTCCGCCAGGAATTCGGCGAGGGTGCCCCTTCTTTGTGCTGCGCTCAGGAGCCGGTCAATATGACAATGGGCGTCAACGTAATAAGATGCGGACTCCGGTGCCTGTGAAAGAATGGGGGACTCCTGAGGAAGGGATGATTCTCGGGGAAGGGATGACTCCTGGGGGAGGACAACTCCGGTAATTGTGGAGGGACCAGTGACAGTAGTCGTTGCAGGGTTCTCCAATGAAAAACTGAAGATACCCGCGATGGAGAAGTAAGGCACCTGTTGTGGAGCTTAGGGAGCCCGATAAAGTTGTCATAGGCGTCCCAGACGTCAGTTTCTTCGGGGCTTAACTCGGAGTTTTCGTCGCCAAGGTGCCGAGAGCAGATAAACTGAAGGAGATCTTCCGAGGAGACGACGTGCAAGGCATTACATATGTAATGGATAAACCCGTCGACCAATCTCACCAATTGTGGAAGGTGTTTGCTCGTCGAGAATGGACCATGTAGACGGCAATGACTCGCTATCTCCCACCTTCGACAGACCCAACAAGACAATAATGGAAACAAAAACCACCATGGGCCATTGCAGAGGTGTTGTCTCACAACATGGCGTTTCATTTTGTTGGTCTTAAAACCACACCCTGGGTGGCAGCAGGTTGATTTAAAGGCTCCAGTTGTTTTGTGAAGTATTTCACTGCTGGAGAACAAAGCTGAAGTTCGTTTTGTGGAGGGGAGATGTTATTTTCTCTCCATCTTAATAATGGGCCCAAGTCATGGTCCTGCTGCTGTATCTCTCTCAATCGCTTGTTGCTGTATTTGTTATGGAACGCAATGGATTTGTCAACCGACTGGGGAGGTATATCTCCATTGTTTTCTGAGAAATTGTCAGCAGCGGGAACATCCTGATCTGCCACCAGCAAACGCCGGGGTAGACTGACCAAACTGTTATCGCTGCATGTTGGCATATTTTCATTCCTAACGAAAGCGGGTCCATGAACTTGTTTGTTAAGCTTGTACTCTATAGGAGTTGCTAAGTTAACAGGATTTGTAATTTGACGCACCGACAGTGGGACGACGTCGTCAACATCTTCGTTGAAACGTTCCCACTGGCCGTGGATCCGTGAACAAAAGTGACATCCACCACAAGGGAGATCTTTAATGTTACAACCCGCATAGTAGCAGTTACAAAATGGAGCATCACAAGGTACTCGCGAAAGAGAATCAGCGTTGGTATGTTTTATTCCTTTTCTATGAAGTATGACCATGTCGTACTGACTTAATTCTTCAATCCATCTTGCAAGCATACCTGAAATTAGTTTGAAACGCATAAGCCAGGCGAGACTGTTGTGATCTGTTCATACGTAAAACTTTCGCCCCAAAAGATAGTGGCGAAATTGCCTAGTAAATCTAACTACTGCTAAAAGTTCTTTACGCGTCGTGCAATACTTCCTCTGTGATGGGGAAAGTATGAAACTACCATAACTGATAACTCGTTCACAAGTATCTTGAACTTGAAGAAGCTCTGCCCCAATGGCGAAGTCAGAGGCATCTTTATCTAAGATAAATGGCTCATCACTATTATTCTTAGGAAACGCTAAAATTGGGCTTGTCGTCAAAGCGTTGATCAAGTGGCGAAATGACTGTTCGTGTTCATCCCGCCAATCGAACTTTGTGTTTTTCTTTGTGAGCTCGTATAGGGGTCTAGCTAATTTTGCAAAATCCTTTATGTGGTTTCTGTGATAATTGGCGAGACCCATAAATCTTTCCACATCTTTTCTTGAGGCTGGCGTAGGCCAGTTTCTGACTACTTCTATGCTATTTGGGTTAGGTGTAATACCTATTTTACTAACTAATTTCCCAAGGAAAACTACATGTTCTTGAAATAGAAGACATTTTGCTGCCTTTAGTTTCAGGTTATGTTGGCGGAATCTTTCAAGTACTTTGCCTAGTGTAACCATAGTGTCGTCAAAATTCTTTCCTAAGATGATTACATCATCTAAGTAGGTCAGGACTTCCTTCCAAGTCAGTCCTCTTAGTATCAAATTCATTGCCCGTTGAAAAGTGGCTGGAGCATTACATAACCCAAAAGGCATACGACAGTATTGAAACAATCCATACTTTGTTGTGAAAGCTGTTTTGTTTTTGTCGCTTTCATCAAGTTCTATTTGATAATAGCCACTGGTCATATCAAGGGTGCTAAAGAACTGGGTTCCCTCCAAAACATCTAAACATTCGTCAATGTTTGGTAGGGGAAAAGCGTCTTTAACAGTGACGTTGTTAAGAGCTCTATAGTCAATACAATAGCGGACTTTTCCATCTTTTTTCCTAACGAGCACTGGGGGTGAGGCCCATCCTGAAGTTGAAGGTTCTATAACACCCATTTTTAATAATGAATCCAGATGATTTTTTTCCTCATTTTCAAAACCTAATGGGGTCCTTCGCATTTTTTGTTTGATTGGGGTAGCTGTGCCAGTACTGATTTGATGTTGTACATCCGAACATTTTCCTAAATCTAGATCATCCCTTGAGAACACATCAGAATATTCTGTGAGTAATTTTGCCACTTCTGGTTCTGGTGTAAGATGTACGCATGATTTCTCCCATAATTTATGAACGTGTTCCGGTACGTCATCAATTCCTATTCCTCTCACACAAAATGTTGTTTCATTAGGGCTCTCTAGCAAACGCCGGGCCGCCCTTTCTTCTCGCAAAGAATTATAGGATTCCGTTTCTGGGATAACTTCGTCTACCTCCTCAGCCCTACCTACAATGTGTCCCTTATTTAAGTGTATGTATCTATCAGTAACGTTACTTATACCTATAGTCACTTCACTTTTAAATTGTTCTAATGGGGCTTTACTTTCTGGCTTGACTAACATATATGGAATAAGCAGTCCTTTGTGATCTCTCTCTGGTGCATGAATTAGGAAAGTCTTAGTTAAAGAGGATTCGAGTTTTACTGTGGTTTGCAATACTGTATTTGGTGGTACTGTAACCCTTCTTTCTAGCACTACTCGCTGTACAGTGTAACATTCGTCTTGATTTCTCCTCATTTTTGCTAGGATTTTGTCACCTTTTAACACCACTGTATCATTTGTTAAATCGATCTGACCATTTTGGGCCTTCAGAAAATCTAAACCTATGATGAAGGTTTCTACTATTGGGGCAACTAGTAAAGTCCACGAGTAATTACATTTCCCTATAGCTATTGGTACACCTATCATCTTTTTAGCGACCATGTTACTTGACTTCTCTGCCCCTCTAGGGACTACCCTTTCATTTGATAACAAGGATGGATTTAACTTTTTGGCTAAGTCTTCACTGATTACAGAAACTTGAGCAGCCGTATCAATTACAGCTTGGGTATGGACACCTTGTACCCGGACAGGTATTACAAGACTTATGCCCGTAAAGTTTGTTGAAAATTTAATTTCCCTTAGTCCCTGTGTGTTATCGCTGTTAACAGATTTTTGTTCATACTGGAGGGAATTGTCAGTGGTGTTATTGTGACCAAGACTTTCCACAGCGAACGCCGTGGGTTGACTTAGTCGGTTAGTGTTAGGCCCTCTATGTTCAGGATCAACCGGTCGTTGGCCCGCACAGCCGGTTTCTACTTGTTTAAAGTATTGCGGGACGGCGAGGGAGTTCTAGATTGCTTAGTGTTGGGACAATCTCTTACAAAGTGTCCATAGCCATTGCAATTGTAGCAACGAAGTCTAGATGGTGAGGTAGGTGGGGAAGGGGTTGGACTACGATTTGTGGACTGTTTTGCATAGTCATTTTCCTGATTATATCCCCGATTTGGTGATAAACTTCTACGAGGGTTAATTGCGGCAGAGTGAGGTTCAGGTGAGGTGTTTTTCATAACTGACATGTTTCTATTAAATGCACTTAAGTTAGATAGAGCTTTCTGCATATTGTCATTAAATTCTGACCAGTCTATGTGAATATCTAGCTTATCTTTACCAGTCTTATTCACCTGTATCTGCTGTACACTGTCATGAGCTTGCAAAGGTAAATCACGAAATGATACATTTCTTATCCTAGGCTTGCTAGTTCTAGATAAGAGCCTATGATTGTGTGCAGCGGATAAGGTATATTGAATTGCTTGATTCAGCGTCTGTGGATCGCGCAATAGCACAAGCTCTGCTGCATTATCGTCAGTGCAGCCCTTTAAGAAAGTCTCGCGCGCAATAACTTCAAACACTTCGGTATGCGCATTTGGGTAGGCGCGTGTCGCGACCTGCCTTACGCGCTGCCCAAATTCTTCAAGAGTTTCAAGCTCTCGTTGTCTTAAGGAGCCCAGCTCTGCTCTATGAATCATTGGGTCTTTCATTTTACCAAACATAATTAGTAGCTGAGCTTTTACGAGCGCGTAATTATTTCTTACGTCTGGCTCTTGCCAAGCATAACAGTCAAGTGCTTTGCCAGTTAATGCGCCAACTAAATGAAGCAATCTATTTTGGTCGTCCCATTTGCAGCATTGCGCAATGATTTCGAACTTCGCGGCAAAAGCATGAAAGTCAGTACTGCCATCGTATGGAGTGATCTTTGGGGTCATCTGGCTTCGGGGGCGGCTTGTACCAGCAGACGCCGGATTCGAGTCCGCCCCTAGAGCTATTGCTTGCTGACTAGCAGTACTGCTGTCATTGTCAGTGGTTGCCATTGTTACTGGCTTATCTGGCTTTACTTTTGATTGCGCTTTCTTGGCTGAATTCAATAGAAACTCCGGGAGCGGTGGGGCTTTTTCTTTTATGACTTTAAGCTCAGCATCGATTACCGTATTGTAATGGGCTGGGGAGTCGGAATTTGGGGTTTTGTATCCTGTGACGCAAGTTGTGAAGCGGGAATTTTGATTTGTGCCGTAGCACCATGAGGCTTTGTGTCACCTTGTATAAGATTGGCCAGATGAATTTCGGACTGCTGTGACTGAATTTTGAGTTCGTTAATGGCTCCTGTTATTGCTACAGTGTTTTCTTGCATTACCTTCCCCAATTCACCAATTTGTTTAATCAGAAGGAACATCGGGTCCACAGTTTCCGTTTGTTTTTTGGGTGGTACATTAACAGAACCGTTACCTGGGAGGTCTGATGGAAGAGTTGCGGTGTACTCGATTAAAATCAAACCCTTTTCATGTAGCTCATTCAGTTTTGTTTGGAGTGCTGGAAATTCATGAAAATCGTCAATTATCACAGCCCCCCTTCTTAGATCTCATTGAAACAATAATTTCGGCAAATTTTGCCCCAATACCTGGCAAGGTAGTTAATTGTTTTACAGATGCTTTGTTTATGTTCGTGGCCATGGTGGGACACTTAAAGTAATATGAATAATAATACTTTACAAATTGTGTCGAAATCTGCTATAATTGAAACTGGTTTACACCGTATCACTCGCTTGTTACTGCCAGCGCTACTGTCGGGAGTGATGCTCGACAGTTTGACCTGACTAGCAGTAAAATGTTTTGATAGTAAAAGACACACCTTTTCAATGAAACGCAGAGCCCTTTTATTTTAAAAACGCATGTCGTAACTCACATAGGTTTATAGCAGACTTCAGTAAGATTTATACAATATAAAACAAATAGGGTTACCACCAAAGCTAACAAGAAGCATAAAGACCTAGCGACAAGTGTATCGATGAAAATGCAAATTCAACAAACGCCGGACTTGATGAAAATGGTAGAAGTTGAGAATTAAACGTCTACCAAATGTTGCTGCAAAAAGACGGGGAGCACCCACATTGGAATTTCCACCGTGGTATGCCACGCCCTTCACAAAACAACATGAATTTTCCTCGTCAAATTTAGATAAGGAATATTTTAACAAATTTATATTCAATTCTTCCACAAATGCACGCAATAATTAGTTAATCTTCGTCGCCAATGTTGTGAATGCAGCTATGGGGTTTAGCACATAGCAGCATTCAACGAATATTACCAGAGACGTCTTCGTCAAGATGGTGAGTCGCACCGCTGAAGCCTGGGCGTTGAAAGAACTCAAGAGAGGGGCACAGCACACAGGATGGTTTCAGGAATACGACTGGCGTGGCCAGGGCTTGCATCGTGCTTGTGCGCGCCCCGGTCACGCCTGACTGGTTTATTGTCACCCATTCATGTTACGTAATTGCACATTACTACATTATTATTACTATTTTATTATTCTTTCTGGCAAAACATAATTGCTTTAACACGTGAACGTTGTGAGCGTTCGATCTCAGAGACTGCGGTCTTAAAATTCACAAACATTACATCAAATCAAAGCTTATGATCTAACTTAGCTCATAAGCAACATGACGTCAACATTGCGTCCCTGTTATTTATTCTATAGACGTTTTTATATTCATGGCGAGCCAATTTAAGTACAAATAGTACAGTGGCACAAAAATTAAAGGTGCACACCGGCTTCGTTGGGCTATTTGGGCTACAAAATAGGCTAACACATGACTTCAAAGGTCTTTCAGGAATGGAAAAGAACGGTTCCTAAAAGAAACCATCAAATTTTGCCGTTTTTGAGCATTTTTCAAAAAACCATTTATCCGAACCCAAAAAGTGGTTCGGATAAATCACGTGATCTTCGGAGTTAGTTTTACTTCCAGCCGTATAAAATTGTCACGTAACTTGACAGTTGCAACGGTTGGAAAAGCGTATAAGCTGACCTTCGACCGTATTTTGTTTTTTTCACATTTTTCGTTAAAGGTACACACCGGCTTACTGTTTACCTAATTTTGTGATATGGAATGACAGACAATATTTTTTAAATGGTTGTTCTTAAAACAAAATCATCAAAATATCACGTAATTAACGAAAAATGTGAAAAAAACAAAACACGGTCAAAGGTCAGCTTATACGCTTTCCCGGCCGTTGCAACTGTCAAGTTTACGTGACAATGTTGCGCAATGTTGTAAGTAGACTGGTGCTCTGTTTATGTATGAATTATTACAATGACGAGGCATGAGGATTCAGACTTCGTATCTATCCGGCACAAATTCACGTGTAAATAAAAAAACAGACAAAAACAGACAGTGTATTCTGTGTACGACGAACTGGACGAACTTACTTGCAATGGAGAACGTTTCTTCCACATCCAAGGATCGGTACAAAAAAAATCGCAAGGAAAAACAAGAAGGCGGTCCAACGAAAAGTAAAAAGTAATAAACAAAAAACACGATAAATACCAAGGGAAAGCCAGCATGTGCCAAGCGAGCCTCCCGCCTTCGCTGCAAACGGATTACCTTTCTCCTGGCAGCTTTAACGATGGCATTCTCCCGTTTTTCGGGCGATGACTTCACTGGCCGGCCGCAGCCACTGCCACCGGTTCGTTGTTGTTGGGGCGATTGGGGGGATGGACATTATGCAGTTATCATAGAAGTAGATAGATCAGCTGTGTGGGATAAACCATGGAGGTAGAAATTAGTCTAATTTCTACCTACATGGATAACCATTCCCCGTCGTCGTCCCGCGTGTGTGTAACGCAGGCAACACATTACAAGTTAGATAATAGCTGTGGGTACAGACTAAAACAGTCGTAAAAAAAAACGTAATTGTTGGTGTGGCACCGTACCTCTCCGACAAGCTCCCACGCTTACTAATATAATACCTGATTTGACCTAGTTTCCTGTCCAAACCGGAAGTTCAAATTAAATACTATAATACAGTTCAATTTCACATTTGTATGTTCATATTTAGACATTTAAGTTGATTTAACTTTAAAAACATCAAATAACAACTTTAGCTAACATTTTCATAAGGTTAAATGACGGGTAAGGAAAGTGCCAAAATGGAAAAACCCCAGTCCCGAGCATGTGCATTGGTACCGGTCGAAGAACTTCCGCAGTTTGCATGAGCGGATGGCCCTACAACTGCAAGACTGTCTAGTGCAAGGTCAAGATGTCAAGAAAGGAAACATTGCAAGTAGTTATAGACCAATCACATGTTTGCATGTGATGATATACTACTGCAGAAGACCTCTATCGCCATATTGATGACCAACAGTTGTTTCCTGAGGAGCAGAAAGTCTGTAAGAAGCAGTCCATAGAAGTATCAAAAGATCGACTTATCATCGATAAGGCTGTGCTGAAGCTAGACTGCAGGAGCAGAAAGACTAACTTAACTTGGCAATGGCGTGGCTTGATTAAAAGCGAAGGCATACGACATGGTATCGCACACATGGATAATGGGCTGTCTGGATATGGTTGGAATTGTCGATGCAGTAAAACGTCTTCTGCTGTTTGTTCTAGCACTAATACCCCTGTCGATGAATCGAAGGAAGGTGAGTGCAATGAAGAATAACAGATGTACATGTAAGATCAACCATCTCCTTTTTATGGACGATTTGAAGTTATTTGCAAAAAATGAGGCGGAGATTGATTCTTTGGTGCAGACCGTCAGGATTTTCAGTGACGGCATCGGGATGCAGTTTGGTCTGGAGAAATGTGCTTCAACGACCATAAAGAGAGGAAAGAGGGTACATTCTGATGGCATCGCTCTGCCAGATGGCGCACAGATGAGGGCTATGGGTGAGGAGGAAAGTTATCGGTATCTAGTTGTACTAGAATCGGACCACGTCCTTCACGAGGAATCAAAAGTAAGGCTAAGGGCAGAAAACATCAGGCGTGAACGGAGAAACATGGTTAAGGCGATTAACACATGGGCCGCATCTTTGATGAGGTACAGTGAGGGTTTTGTTGAGTGGACTAAAGAAGATCTAGATGTCACTGACAGAAGGACAAAAAAGCTGATGACCATGCATTGCATGCTACATCCGGTGGCAAATGTCAGCAGACTCTTTCTTCCGAGGTCAGAGAGCGGAGAGGGTAACAGAGCGTGACAGATAGTGTCAATATCGAGTGTATGAGCTTTTATCGTCATGTCAGGATCACCAAGGAGAACTTGTTGAAATTTGCGCAAAAGTACTCAAACGAAGACGAAGTTGGGCTTAAGGAGTGCAAGTGAGAAAAGAAAAGAAGAAAAACACCAAGACTGACGGTGTAACTGCTGATGAGCGAGACTTAAGTTTGGACGATTGGTGGCGCTCTTCATCTATAAAAAAGAAGAATCTTTTTTTGTTTCACATGTCTTCGTCGCAAGTTTCTGATTGATTTCTTGCCATATTTTGAGAGTATCTGTAGCGTACAGAATCGTTAAGTTTGAGTTTTTAACATTAAGCAACCTTTGGCTTCCCATATTTAATTTTTTTTTTTTTTTCAATAGAGGGCGCTTTTTTGTTTTTGGTTTTCGAGACGACATGAAAGCTAAAATACAGCTACATGTAGGAATGTAAAATTTGAAGTAACTTTGACATTTTTTAGGTATTAACCTAAGGCATCTGGACAGCTCAACCAAAGTGAGTTATTGTTTAGGTATTGTAGATTCATTCTAGAGGAATTTTATGGCTGAAGTTATTATGTAAAATGTGGGTTTGGGACTTATGTTTTTGGGGCCAAAGTCTATAAAGTAAGCCGCATGCACAGTATGCATGAACAGTAAACTATTGCTGGGTTTAGGTTGGTTGAGACTTAAAGTAAAGTCATTACTTGTTTGGTAACTATTTTGGTAAATTTATAAGGTATATTTTGTTTGTTTTTATACAGTTGAACCACTAAACTTCGTCACTAAACCTCGTCACTAAACTTCGTCACTTCACTTCGTCACTTAACCTCGCCACTTAATTTTGCCAGTTACATCACATCACTTGTGACTTCAGTTCAAGTAAAACTACTTCCCAGCTTAGCAAAGAGTTGACGAGACATTGTCATATAACGGAGAGAACTTGTTATCAACAAATTAAAATTTAATTGTTCAGGTTGAATGTGCGTCTCATTTGATTGAGTTGTGTCAAGATAAAATCGACAAGCATCAACAAATATTCCCTGACATAACCAATGTAGTCACGGAGGCTACATTTTAAGTTCAATTTGGAGCTTTATTACGTCAAACATTAATTAATCTGAAGTATGGCGGACGAACAGGGCAAGAGTGTTTTAGGAGACACTGAGATGGACCAATTGTTAGAAACACTACAATATGATGACTCTGTAAGTCAGATTGGTGGAAGTGACATTTCCAAAGTCTCCAATGCATCAAGTGCCAGACTCAAGGCCGCTGCGGAAAAGGCAGCTCTACAGGCAGAATTCGAGGCTGAAAAGCAGAGACAAATTCTTGAAGAAGAGGAATTAAAGTTAGCTCAACGTCGTAGACAGCTTGAGATGGAAACAAAAATCGCAAAGGC
Organism: Marthasterias glacialis; assembly: GCA_911728455.2. NCBI lineage: Eukaryota > Metazoa > Echinodermata > Asteroidea > Forcipulatida > Asteriidae > Marthasterias > Marthasterias glacialis. The sequence goes on from OU452240.1 coordinate 8,049,848, forward strand.
CGCTGCTATGGAGAAAACTTTTGCTCAAGCAGAAAATGAAGAGCATCAAACTGCCTTTGTCAAGACATCTACCCCATATAGTCATGCCATCCCAAGTGGCAATGCCAGTCTGCCAAACAATTCTTCTTCGGCCAACACATCCCAAATAGGTGACATTTTGTCCCAAATCATGAATAGCAGCCAACATCAGCAACAATCACTAGTGGAGACTCTGCAGTTGCCGAAAACTGAACTCATGACATTTGATGGCAACCCAGTGAACTACTGGCAATTTATGCGGGCGTTTGACAATGTGGTTGAAAAGGAAACAGTTCCAGATTCTGCGAAATTGGCACGACTTCAGCAGTATTGTGTTGGGCCAGCCAAAAATCTAATACAGTGCTGCATGGTCAAAGAGCCCAGCGAAGGATACAAGCTAGCTAGGCAACTATTGAAGGAGAGATTTGGAAATGAGTACGAGATTTCTGAAGCTTGGATAAAGAGAGTGATTGATCGTGCTAATATCCGTGACAACAAAACATTGCTTGAATTCTCTGATGACCTGAGAAATTGTCGAGAAACTCTTAATTCCATGGGAAAGTTAAATGAGTTGAACAACAGCCGGAGTTTGCTGCAGATAGTTGAAAGGCTACCGTTTGACCTAAAAAAGGCTTGGCTCAAGAGGACCCATCATATCAAGACGGTCATGGGTAGAGCTCCTACGATCGATGACGTTGTGAAGTTTGTATCTACTGCAGCACAGCAGGCTAATGATCCCGTGTTCGGTAAACTTCTGAGCAAGGATCATTTTGACAAGTCTCACAAAGGCGGTAAAAATAAAGACACACAAGGATCAAGACGTTCCAACTTCCACACCGAAGTAGAACAGCCACCTGATCATGGGCCATCAAAGAACACAAAACCGGCACCTCATTGTGTATATTGTGGGCAGGGACATGGCCTATTCGGATGCGAAGCCTGGAAGTCATTAAAGGTTCCTGATCGCCTTAACTTTGTCCAAGGTAAACGTCTCTGTGTGAATTGCCTGCTCCCTGGACACAGAGGAAAGGATTGTACAAGAAATACCTTGTGTACAGTTCCGGGTTGTGGATTGAAGCACACTAAGTTTCTGCACCTGCCTCGTCAATCCAACAATCCAGTGCCGACGATAACCAATTCCGACAACAATTTGCCCACTGATGGAGGTGCGAAGACAACACCTGCCAACGTATCTTGTAACATCACAGGGGCCGGAGCCAGTAAAGTTGCCCTCCCCATAGTACCCATCAAAGTGAGAGGTCGTGGAAGTGCCGCAGATTTCATTACGACCTTTGCATTGTTGGACTCGGGCTCAACACAAAGTTTTTGCTCAGAGGAGCTAATGAGCCACCTAGGCGTTCCAAAGAAACGAAGCATGATGAAGCTGACAACCTTGGATAGCCCTGATGCAGTCACCAATACTTTCATTGTTAACCTTGAGGCAGTTGACATATATGAAGAAAATCAGTTCATCATGCCCAACGTCATGACGAGGCCAAAGCTTCACATCAGTCCGGGCATTCTTGTCACTCAAGAGGAAGTTGATGGATGGCCACACTTAGACGGCATAGTACTGCCTGACATAGACACCAAAGATGTTCACTTGCTGATTGGCCAAGACAATCCATCCATGCTCATTCCTAAAGAAACCCGTGAAGGCGGCAGTGGAGCACCCTATGCTACAAGGACAATTCTAGGTTGGACGCTTAACGGTCCGATGGCAACAGGGCCCTCAAGTCGCACGACATCATTCTTCGTCAATACCAACAATGAGCTGATGAGACAAGTGGAACGGTTCTGGGAACTGGACCATATTTGTGACAATCAATGCATGTCAATCAGTGATAAGAAAGTCATCAGCATCTGGGAGAAGTCATTGAAACGAGATGGCAAACACTACAGCTTGAACATTCCTTTCAAGGCTAGGCCACCATACCTGCCAGATAGCAGAGCCATGGCCGAACACAGGCTACGCCTACTTTGCAAGCGATTGTCCAAGAATGAAGACCTGAAGAAACGGTACACTTTAGGAATTGCTGATCTGTTATCCAAGGGTTACGCTGAGGAAGTTCCCTGTCACGAGCTTTGCAGAGATGATGGAGTCGTGTGGTATCTGCCCCATCACCCAGTGATCAATCCTCGCAAACCAGAGAAGACACGAATAGTTTTTGACTGTGCTGCTAAATGCCAGGGCATATCTCTCAACGACAGGGTGTACCAAGGTCCAGATCTCACCAACAAGTTAGTAGGTGTTCTCCTTCGCTTCAGACAAGAATCTGTTGCCCTCCAGGCAGACATAGAATCTATGTTCCACCAAGTGCGAGTCAACAAAGATGATCGAGATGCACTTCGCTTCATCTGGTGGACCGACAATGACTTCACCAAAGTTCCAAAGACGTATCGCATGACATCGCACTTGTTTGGTGGAGTCTGGTCTCCCAGCTGTGCCAGCTTTGCATTAAAGCACGCGGCACAAGACAACATACAGAACTTTGACAGTGAGACAATCCAAACTATTGACCAGGATTTTTACGTCGATGACTGTTTAACTTCGGTAGCCACAGAAGTTGAAGCCATAAGACGCGTCAAGCAGCTGACAGAGATATTGTCACTTGGGGGATTTCACCTAACGAAGTGGATGAGTAACTCCAGAGAAGTGTTGCGCACCATTCCTGAGCATGAACGAGCCAAAGGTGTTCCTTCACTAGATCTAGATGGTGAGACACTGCCCACAGAAAGAGCCTTGGGGGTGTTGTGGGATGTAGAGACAGACACACTCACCTTTGACACCAATATAAAGGACAAGCCATTGACCCGCCGTGGAATCTTGAGTATCCTAAGCTCAGTTTATGACCCCCTTGGGTTCGTCAGTCCATATGTGCTTACTGCTAAGATACTGTTCCAAGAAGTCTGCAGAAAGAAAATTGCCTGGGATGAACCAGTTCCTGATGCAATCGCAGAGCAGTGGGGCCGGTGGATAGATGACTTACCTGAACTTCGGAAGTTGTCCATGCCACGTTGCTTGAAGCCAAAGAGTTTCCAGACGATCACTTCGGCACAGTTGCACCATTTCTCAGATGCTTCAGAAAAGGGTTATGGCGCTACTACTTACCTGCGTCTGAAGGACATCAGCGGATCCATTCACTGTGTGCTGCTTATGGCCAAGAGCAGATTGGCACCCCTTAAGTCGACTACCATTCCGCGCCTGGAGCTCTCGGCGGCAGTTACATCTGTGAAACTTGATGAGGTAATCCGACGAGAGATGTCCTTGCCACTCGAAGAATCTGTCTACTGGAGTGACAGCATGATAGTTTTACAGTATTTACGAAATGAGGACAAGCGATACCTAACCTTTGTGGCCAACCGGGTGGCAAAGATTTTGGATTACTCGAGACCCCATCAATGGCGACATATTGACACCCTACTTAATCCAGGAGATGATGTCTCTCGAGGGCTTACAGCTAAGCGACTCGTGAACAGTGACAGATGGATCAACGGGCCACAATTCTTGTGGAATCCAGAGGATGTTTGGCCCCCTCAGCCACAATTTGAAGCAAGACTCCCAGAAGAGGCCGAGGTGAAATCTGACTTTCAGGTTTACAAAGTTGAGACCAGCGCCAAACAGGCAGACATCGACACCCTGCTGGAAAGATACTCGTCCTGGTACCGACTGAAGAAAGGTGTTGCTTGGCTTCTACGTCTAAAATCCATTCTTATTGCCAAGGTCCGGAAGAATGATGTCAACCCCATGTCATCCAAGCCACTGACGGTTGGCGAAATCCAAACAGCAGAAATGGAAATTGTAAAGTACGTTCAAAGGACAAGTTTCGACGAAGCACTCTTTAAGTCAGGAGGATATCGAAAGTTGGTTCCAGTCGTTTCCAGTGATGGTATCATCCATGTTGGTGGACGTCTCTGCAATTCTGACTTGCCAACTGACGCTAAACATCCTTGGATACTCCCAGCGAAGCACCCAGTAACAACTCTAGTTATTCGACACTACCACTCGTTGACAGGTCATTCTGGTTCTGAACGCACTCTTACAGAACTTCGCCAAAATTTTTGGATCATTAAGGGACAGGCTGCAGTCAAGCACAACATCCATCGATGCATCACCTGCCGCAAAAGGAAGGCACCAGTATCTACACAGCAGATGGCAGACTTGCCCAAGAATAGGGTGACATCAGGACTTGCCCCCTTCAGTATGGTGGGAATTGACTTCTTTGGTCCATTTATGGTCAAACGTGCTAGAAGCGAGCAGAAGAGGTACGGGTGCATCTTCACCTGTCTGGTAACACGTGCCATTCACTTGGAAGTGTGTCACAGTCTCGACACAGATTCTTTTATCAATGCTGTGCAACGCTTCATCAGTCGCCGTGGTGAACCTGTGGAGATCAGATCAGATAATGGCACAAACCTTGTGGGCGGAATGAGAGAGCTGCGTCAAGCCATTACAGACTGGAATCAGAGCAAGATCGAAGATGTTCTGCGTCAGAAGGAGGTGAAATGGCTGTTCAATCCTCCTGCTGCAAGCCACTTTGGCGGCGTGTGGGAGCGTCTTATCAGATCCGTGTGAGCAATCTTGAACAGCCTGTTGAACAACCAGACATTAGACGACGAAGGACTAGTCACAGTCATGTGCATTGTTGAGGGAATCATAAACGGTCGACCCCTTACAAAGCTTTCAGACGACCCACGTGACTTGATGCCACTCACGCCTAACCACATCCTACTCCTTCGTTCTGGACCGCAACTTCCGCCAGGAAACTTTGTAAAGCAGGATCTTTACAGGCGCAAATGGCGTCAGGTGCAGTATATAGCAGACATTTTCTGGCAGCGGTGGTTAAAGGAATATCTACCGTCACTCCAAGAGCGTCAAAAGTGGATTCTACCAAGGCGCAATATTCAGGTTGGAGATCTCGTTCTTGTTAAATATGAGAACACACCGAGAAATAGATGGCCAATGGGACTCGTGCTGAACACCTACCCCGGGAGGGATGACAAGGTCAGATCGGTCAAGGTCAAGACGCAGACAGGAGTATACGATAGACCAGTGGATAAGCTATGCCTTCTGGAGGGTGAAGGACTCTGAACCTTGGAACATTTTGCCATTTATCAACGCTAATTGGATTTTAGATGACTGTATTCCGTCCGCTTATAGTTGGATAATGCAATGGTTAAGCGGGTGCATTAGGGGCCGGAATGTAGCGTACAGAATCGTTAAGTTTGAGTTTTTAACATTAAGCAACCTTTGGCTTCCCATATTTAATTTTTTTTTTTTTTTTTTTCAATAGAGGGCGCTTTTTTGTTTTTGGTTTTCGAGACGACATGAAAGCTAAAATACAGCTACATGTAGGAATGTAAAATTTGAAGTAACTTTGACATTTTTTAGGTATTAACCTAAGGCATCTGGACAGCTCAACCAAAGTGAGTTATTGTTTAGGTATTGTAGATTCATTCTAGAGGAATTTTATGGCTGAAGTTATTATGTAAAATGTGGGTTTGGGACTTATGTTTTTGGGGCCAAAGTCTATAAAGTAAGCCGCATGCACAGTATGCATGAACAGTAAACTATTGCTGGGTTTAGGTTGGTTGAGACTTAAAGTAAAGTCATTACTTGTTTGGTAACTATTTTGGTAAATTTATAAGGTATATTTTGTTTGTTTTTATACAGTTGAACCACTAAACTTCGTCACTAAACCTCGTCACTAAACTTCGTCACTTCACTTCGTCACTTAACCTCGCCACTTAATTTTGCCAGTTACATCACATCACTTGTGACTTCAGTTCAAGTAAAACTACTTCCCAGCTTAGCAAAGAGTTGACGAGACATTGTCATATAACGGAGAGAACTTGTTATCAACAAATTAAAATTTAATTGTTCAGGTTGAATGTGCGTCTCATTTGATTGAGTTGTGTCAAGATAAAATCGACAAGCATCAACAAATATTCCCTGACATAACCAATGTAGTCACGGAGGCTACAGTATCCATGACCCGAGGACAGAGGTACAGTAAATTTGATTATTAAAAACATTATAACTGATCCTCTTGATATTACAAAGTTGATATTAAGCAACATTTTAGGTCCTTTTAGAGACAGATTTCTTGCTGTATTAGTGCATGTATGTTTAAGTGCACATGTGGTAGATCAACAGACACATGTACCTACCGACACATCGTTCTGCATTGAGATGACCTTTGACCTCAACTCATTTAACGGTTTATTATTAGTGTTTCTGTTTACATAAGTGAAAGTGTCTTTTTAGTAATTATGCCATACTCCAATCAGATTAGTTATTTGTGCTTTTCTATTGTTTTGTTGCAGTTTTTACGTGAAACAGTGAAACAGTGAAACAGTAGTGAAGTGGTGAAATATTGAAACAGTGTACTGTAACACTACAGCCCGAAAGTAAAGTGAAGCATTGAAGAGAAATTAAACACTTATTGAACAGTCAAAAGAAAAAACCAGCGGAATAGCAGTGAATCATTAAAATATTATTTAGAAAACCGCCACAGACGGTTCTTAAGATGTACCGCAGAAGTTGCGAGCTGCAAATCCTGGAATTTGGTTAGTGCGGAGAACTAAAGAAGGAAACTGACGGTTTGATTACTGAGGCGCACGACCAGTCTCTAATGACAAATGTAATGAAGGCAAGAATAGAGAAAGTAAACGTCTCTCCTATGTGTAGAATGTGTAATTAGGCAGAAGAGACCGTATTTCATTATTGGCAGCGGATGTAGTATGATGGCTTGGACGGAGTACAACGGGAGACATGACAGGTTTGCCAAGGTGATTCACTGGGATCTGTGTAGAAGTATTGTGGTACGACCATGTCCAAGAGAAAATTGTAGAGACCGAGCAGGTCAATATCCTATGGACTTCAACATTCAGACTAATCATGTTATAGAACATAGACGTCCGGATGTTGTAGTCGGAAAAGAAGAAGATGTGTCATTAGCTGTGCCGGGTGATATGAGAGTAGCCTCTTAAGAGATGGAAAAGATCCAGACACAACAAGACATGGCCAGGGAACTTCGTAAGATTTGGCAGGTGAAAGTGAAAATGTGGTGCTTGGAGCACTTGGCACTGCCATCCCGGATGCACCAGGATCCTGCGGAAGACCCTCAAGATCTAAGGCTATGAACTCAAGGAGAAAATAGTATCTTTCTGACAGTCCAAGGCCAACGGAAGCAAACAATGTCTTTGTGGTACTTAGGACCAACATGTTTAGCACAACCAGCAAACTGATTGGCTAACGGACGTGAAAGATGAATTGAGAGGGATTTAACAACAATAAGGATTCCAGATTGACGTGCTCAAGGTAAAAAGACAGTGAGGAAAGTACCGTATTGGAAAGCCCCCAGTCCGGACCATGTGCATGGGTATGGGTTTGAAAAACTTCCGCGGTTTGTATGAGCGAATGGCCCCGCGACTGCATAACAGTCTTACGTACAGGTAAAGTCCCCACCTGGATACTTAGGCAAGAACAGTTTTGATAATGAAAGATGGTAAGAAAGGTAACATTGCAAGTAATTATAGACAAATCACATGCTTGTCATTATGCAGCATGGCACAGGGATTGTGCCATGCTGCTAAAGTTTGGTTACAGTTGGCTTAAAGCGTTGGAAGTTATAGCTATTTTCATTCTGATCACGTGACATCGTGAGAAAGAAAAAGAACTAGAGCACTATGTCTGTGCTTCCTAAAGCACAACTATCAGTCGACCTTTCATGGTGCTCTGGTCAAGGTAAACCAAATATGGCTAAATTCGGCAGGATTGATGAAAAACAGTGTTTTCTCTTATTTCAGTTATTTACCAGCCCCTGTATGTGACCTTTGACTGATATCTAGTACAAGCTTTGATCAGTTGTCCTTATGTCCAATTTTGGTTACAGTTGGCTAAAACGTTTGGAGTTTATAGCGATTTGTTTGGTTGTTCATGTGACATCAGCGAACGAACTGTAGTGACCCTTATATGTGACCTTTGACCCAATATGTGTACACCCATATGAAGCATGTTTCACAAAGCACAACTATCAGCCGACCATACATGGGGCTCTGGTCAAGATGCAAAACACCAAATATGGCTAAATTCGGCAGGATTGTAGAAACAGAGCATTTTTTCTAATGTCATTGAATGACCCCTACGTGACCTGTAAGTGACCTTCGACTCAATACTTAGTACAAACTTTGGTTAGTTATGTTTAAATTTGGTTACAATTGTCTGAAGTGTTTGGAAGATGGCACTTTTCACGGTAATCCCATGTAAAGCATGGTCCAGGTATGACACTTACAAAGTTTGGCTCTGTTCAAGATGCATAAGACCAAATATGGCTTAATTTAGCAGGATTGTGGAAAAGAGCATTTTCTCTTATTTCAGTTAAATGACCACTACATGGCCTGTAGGTGACTTCTGACCCAATACCTAGTACGAGCTTTGATCAGTTGTGTTCAGGTTCGGTTACAATTGGCTGAAGCGTTTGGAAGTTATAGCCATGTTTATGCTAATCACGTGACATCATGTGAAAGAAGAAGATACAGCAGAACCACAATGTATCAGCCGTTGGCTGATATGAGAAGATACAGCAAGACCATAATATATCGGCTGATTAAAAAAGACCGATCTTTGTGTTGATCGGAGTTTATGCCACATGGCGTTCCATACTAGCAAACTGGTGTGTACGTATAGAACTAAAACGAGAATTCGTGATCGCTTTGTGTGTGTTCCCTTCCCTCCCCCCTCCCCGACCGATGTTTGTAAATGTTGATTAATATGTTGAAGTCGGACGACTTTATGGAATTCTATCTCTGCCATTTAAACGGCGGATGTATGGTGGTTATTGCAGTGTCCCTTGCCGCTTGCGCCGTGGACGTGCTGTCGCATAGTCGCGTCGTGCCGTCGCATTGTCGCGTCGTGCCGTCGCATAGTCGCGTGGTGCCGTCGCATTGTCGCGTCGTGCCGTCGCCTCCTTTTGTACACGTTGCATACAACTGCCGTTTACAAAGTGGCGGACTTAAGATGTCTATGAATACCAGCAGCCTGGAATATAAGCCTCGGAGCTCGTTGTTGGCATGAAAACCTTTTCATGAGCCATGGCTTATTTTTTAGCCATTCATCACTGGCTCATGACTTAAACTTCTAACTCACTTATCATGCCTTCATCTGCACTGTTTTATATTATGTCATGGATGAAATGTCTTTACATCTTCTTTACAGGAGTTTGGAGTAGAACGGATTAGTGACCTGGTTAGGGTATATGATATACTTATCCAGAAAGTGGTTGGTAACATTGTGAGGGCAGTGGATGTTGTTGTTGATCTCTTCAATGGAAAAAATAGTATCGGCCAACTCTTTTATCAATTTGTTGATGCTCTTGAGAACATTCCAAAGCGTATCAGTGTAAGTTTTTCCAGATTTGTTTTATGACTCATTACTTTACAATGAGAAAATGCCAAAGATTGAGTGTGTCAACCCATCTTCTAAAAAGACTATGAAATAAACTTTTTTCAACTATTCGCTACATTATTAACAATTCTCAAACTGTAGCACTTTATCGATGTGACATAAATGCTGACGAAAATCAGATAATTTCTTTTTCAGCCTTGATTCTGTTTATAGCTTTGTGTGCTATTCCTGCATTCCATTTGAAAATATTTTAAACCATTATCATCTGTTTCCCTGTAGCTCAATGTAAGCAACCTTTTGAATAGAGAATGTAAATCTTTCTTTTAGTTCTTAAGCTTTGAGAACATTACATGTTAGTCACCCTAAAATAGTTAAAGGGTTTCGTTTAGGTTGAGGAAGAGAAAAAGTATATTTATAAGTATTTGAAATACGTCATCGGAGAAAATAAGTCTATGTATAAAATAAAATGTATGATCTGAGATTAAAGAGATAATAATATGACAGGTCTTCTCTATTAACGTGTAGAGGATAAGAACATTTTCAGCTCGTGCCGTTGCTCGTCTCTCCCGGCTTGATCCTGATCAACTTCCTCCGTCAATTGATGGTGTCATCAAGGTGGTCAATAAAGCTGCTCAGCTATTCAGTGATATCAAGACAGATGTCATGGAGTTTTATCAGGTAATTATCTCAAAATATTGCAACTTGTGAATCATTTGACATGTACTTACGCAACTGGTTAAATGAGTTTTCTGACGATTTTAATGAGTGTGTTTTATACAACATAATTTAACTGTAATATTATTTGTTTTAAACAGGCTATTTGAATTCTGTTTTTATACTATACAGGCTGTCAATGAAGCAATCACTGTCACATTACCCTGGGCAGCAGATCAAATCCGAACATCTATCATTGCTATATCTGAAAACATAGAATCCCTGCTCAAGTCGCCACTAAAGGCAATTGGAGATATTTTCAAAGGAGTTATTAAGTAAGTTGTACTATTTGAAAATTAATGACAACAATTATAGTCCTTAATTTCTGGAATAAGTTCAATACCAAATTGTGAAAAGAGACAAGAGGTCTGTTCATAAATATATATATATGTAGGCTACTAACAAGACTTTAACGAAAGTGTATTTTCTAACACCCGATTAGATTCTTACAGTTTGATCAGAGGATTGCAGGTCACGTGGCAGTGATTAATCAAACCGATGGCTTTCAGCACAAACAGAGCATTTTGGTATTACTGACTGTGCATTTTCATCCCATCCTTTTCACTAATACATGCTGACCACACCATCCATCATCAAAGCAGTTACAAAATGCACTTGTAGTGGATGCCAAAATACAATCTTGTACAGTTCGTCTATTAGCTCTTCCGACATACTGTCGGAAGAGCTGTTTTTCTGTCGTCCCGACCTATCACTCAGAAAAGGTATTGTTCCGTTAAGATTATTTTATGTACCGGAGCAAGTCTTCTTCTTATTCTTAATAACCTGAGAATTGAACCTTTAAACTTGGCAACTTGAACATGAGCACAAAGAGGACACTTGAACAGTTACGTCATCATGACGTTATCAATTGTCAAATTACATTAAATCAAAATTTAACATTGAAACAAAATTGAACCACACCGTGATCTTTAACAGCTGATTAAATGTTCCACAAAGATTACCCCAATTAGCCTTTTTAGGTATGGCGGACACTATAAAAATAGGAGTTCACTGTTTGTTTTTGGTGTATACAGAAAAATTTACCCAAACCAATTAGTGCCCTAGTCAAAATGGTGGACACATTACCAGGGGTATACACCCAAACCTACAAATGCACTCCTATAGTGTCCGCCATACCCTCTTGACTTAAAGTTTAAGTGAAAATGTGTTAACTCATAATTTTAGCTCTGCAATCAACATGAAATGTCATTTTTGCTCATGGGCTTTTCAAATATATATTTGACGTCATTCGTTTGAATGAACTATATACGGTGACAAGTTTCAAATTGCACTATTTTGCTTATTCGAACATTTTCAAACCGAATATCACCGTAAATATTTTACTATCAAATAACGTAAATTAAAGAGGACATGAAAACTAAAAGAAATCGGCCGTGTCGAGCAAATGTTATGGTAAAAAGAAGGTGCGCGATCGAAAAAAGCACGTGTTAGAGTATTTCATAGATACCATTGTGTTGTTGTTGTTTTGGGGTTATTTTTCATTCCTTCAAGCTATTCTTCAAACGGTAACTTAAGACTCAAATGTAAACTGAACTATGAAACTTGGCGTAAGTTTAAACCGGTGTATGTATGGGTGTACCACACTAAATAGGCTCCCATAGTAACCAATGCTAAATGCTAAACATTCAAAAATACTCTAAAATACTTAAAAGTCTCTCCTCAGCCTCTAGAAAACAAATCGAATATATTTTCTGACAACTGAACTTCATTTTTCTTTTCAATTTTTAGTAGGTTAGCCGTTGAGAATTTTTGCTAGGCTGACCCAAAATAAAAATACCCCTGAACGAGTAAACTGGCCAGAGTTCATCTTGGAAAATGACCCTACAATGTTAAGCAAAATAGGGCCATTTTTAGAGGGTCAGTCTACACAAAATGCTCCAGGATGAAAGTTAACAACCCCAGGGGCACAATGTTGGACCATTTTTTAACAATCCATAAAAGCAAGGACCTCCAAATCTTTGATTTACAGAAACAGTTGTGGGTTTACATTTTATTAATAAGGCTCGGCGCATGAACTTCTCTCTATTTAGTGTAGTGCACCCTAAACCGGGAAATGTCACTGTAGAGTTGTTATACTGCCCTGTACTGATCATTTTCTGTCAGTTGACACTCTCAATCCAACATGGCTAATCAGAAGAATAAATAAATGGAGAATCACAAAGCAGGCAAATCAGTGACTCGGTGGTTAAGTCTATACATGTATACCACATTTTGGCGACGAGGATTTAAGGATTTAAGCAGCGTATACTAGGGTGAGTTGCCGAAGTTTGTTGGCATATTCTACTTCGATATAACCTGGAAAAGTAGCACCAAATTTGACGTTAATTTTTCTAGTCACTGTTCGACCAACATGTCAATCCCACCGGTCTTTCAGAGATTTGACGTCCATGACGATAGATGGAAGAAATGGCTGTCAAGGTTCGAAAAGTTGATGATATCCATGGACACCCAAAAACAGAAACACGCAAAAAGAGAATTACTTCTTCATTACGCTGGCACTGACGTAGATGGGATATTTGAGACACTTTATCAGACAGGCGAAGAAAATGGTTATAAAGCAGCAGTTGTTGCCTTCACAAAATATTTCAATCATTGCAGGAACAAAGCATATGGAGTCTACGAATTCAGAAAGGCCAAGCAAGAGAAAAATAAGAGACTTGATAAGTTCCATACCGGATTGAGACAGCTATCTCAGACCTGCTAATTTGACAATGTGGACAAAACAGATAATCTTGAGCTGCCAATCTTAACGCCTTCGCAGAAGAGCCTTAAAGGAAACTATGGCCCTTGACCAACTACTTACCATTGGCCATTCCTTCGAAACTAGTGAGCGTGAAGCAGATCTAGTTGAAGCTGGTCGTCAAGAAGCCACAAATGCAGTGACAGAGGCAGGCACAAAATAAGCACACGGGATAAGCTGTCAAATTCTAATTGCCGCCGACCAAGAAAGAAACGTGCATCTCGGAGTCAAAAGCGGTTCATGGTCTCAAAGACGACAGCCAACACACCAAGGCAATCTTACCTGTTGGTTTTGTGGAGGATCTTTCCTGCATAGCACTACCTGTCGAGCCAAGGGCAAAGAATGTCGCAACTGCAGTAAAATGGGACATTTTCCGTCAGTTTGTCGTTCAGCTAAAGCTAAACAAGCTGTACACATTGTTGACCAGTATGATGATTGTTCTGAGACTGATGCAGGCTATGTATTTGCTAACCACGCCAATGCATACGTTATCCACTCAGCCAACTTGCCTACCCGTAAGATGAGCATAGGCAACACAATCATGACAGCCATGATAGACTCTGGCGCATCTGTCAACGTGCTTGACTCAAGGTCATTCAATCTCCTTAAACGCAACAGTCAGTCATTCCAGATGCGAAATCCGAAATCCAAAGTATTCTCATATTGCACAACAACACCTATGCAGGTGCTCGGTGTTCTCCCTGCTGATGTTACTGTTGGTTCAACTTCTTGTTCTGCAGACTTCCACGTAGTTGACACTAACACTTGCAACCTGCTCCCTACACAACAGCCAAACAACTGAAGCTAATCTCCCTCAACACCGATCATGTTACATGCCACTTAAGTTCAGTACAAGAGCAGATGAAGCAAAAACAAAGTATAAAGAGCCATGAAAAGATGAACATGTATGGCCAGTACAGTTCCTTATTCGATGGCATTGGGAAAATCAAGGATGTCCAAATTAAACTCCACATTGATCCAGACGTGCAACCCAAACAACAGAAGCATCGCCGCATACCATTCCACACGCGAAAAGATGTGAAAAAAGAGCTGCAGAGGCTTGAAGAACTTGACATCATAGAAAAAGTTGATGGTCCTAAACCATGGGTCAGCCCAATCGTAGTTGTACCAAAATCCTCGGAAGCAGTATAAATTTGTGTTGACATGCGTCAAGCAAACAAAGCAATTGAAAGAGAGCGACATCCCATGCCAACTCTAGATGACAACATAGCAGATTTGAATGGTGCTTCAGTCTTCAGCACTGTCGATATGACTGCTGGGTATCATCAACTTGAACTGGCATCAGAAGCGTGACACGTCGCTGCACTCAATACGAAATGTTGGTCTTCGTCGTTACAAGCGTTTGATGTTAGGTGTAAATGCAGCTTCATAAATATAAACAGCCGTATCACAACTTCTCAGAGGCCTAGAAGGATGTAAGAACATGTCAGATGACATCATAGTCTATGGCAAAGACAAGCAGGAGTATGACAGAAACCTGAAAGCTGTACTCGATAGACTTCAGAGTCCTGTCGCCAAGCTCAACAAAGATAAGTGCAAATTCGCACAGCCTCAAGTCCGCTTCTACGGGCATATCTTCAGCAAAGACGGTCTCAATCGCTCCTGACCCGAAAAAGATTGATGCACTTCTCAATGCTCCACTACCAACAAACGAGTCAAATCCCTACTTGGTCTTGCTTCGTATGTGTCCAGATTCATTTCTAACTACACTATAGTTACTCACCCCTCCGTACTCTTACACATCAAAATGCAGAGTGGAAGGGGACCAGATGAAATTGATTCATTCACAAAGTTGAAAGAAAACCTGATTGAGTCAAGCATTATGGTCTACTTCGATCCACGTAAACAAACCGACATCATTGTAGATTCAAGTCCAGTGGGTCTAGGGGCAATGTTGTGCTAAGATGGAAAAGTTGTCTCGTATGGAAGTCGCAATCTGTCAGATGTTGAAACCAGATATTCCAAGACAGAACGTGAAATGCTTGCAGCTGTATCGGGTGTTGAACACTTTCACCTCTATGTATGGTGCTCAGTTCCGAATTCTAACTGACCATAAGCCACTGCTGGGTACTTTCAAAAGTTACAAACAGACAACTTGGCTTACGATCGCATTCTCTCTGTTTTTTTGGTGTGGCGACGTCCCAGTTTTCTTTTATAAGATCACCCTGTCTGGCGGAGTCCCCCAGATTCGGCAAACGGTCACCCTAACGGCCGTCGTTCGAAATTTCCTGTTGGCTGTTTGAGACGGACCTTCTGATTGGTCAGACTCGGCGGGCTCTGGCTTGCTGCTGACCTCTGACCCAAAAGAAAGCCACCGAACTGCCGTGATGCAAGATGTCTGATTGGTTGTTTTAGACGGACCTGCCGATTGGTGCTCTTCTTTCTCTTTGACCTTTCACCAGCGACCTTTTCATTGGTCGGCTTCCTTCCCCGATCTTCGCTGACCCCTGCGATTTCTTCATTCTCGTCGTGAGGTCTTTCTTTGTATTTTTTTTATTCTAATTCGTTGAAAAATATTGTCTACATATCTTATGGTTAAAAGGTGGTGACAACATAAGTCGATAAATATTTACTGTATGTCCGATCATTTTAACGATATAATGCTTAAATTTTTTTTTTATAAAAGATGTATACTAACTACCTGTAAAAATGGAGTGTACCCCAAACGACTTGGCAAAATTGATCAATGTCCCTTCCACCCCACCCCAATTTTGTTCATTGTTTGGTGTGGTTTGGACCACCGGTGACCCGCGGGTATTGAGGGATTGCTTTTAAATAGGACTTTGGAACGACACTTTGTCTTTTGGCAGGATGACTCGTGTGGTAGGAAAGAACCCAAGTGCGCCGAACAAAATGTTTGATGCAGTCATAACAGCGTGTTTAGTATAATGTGTTATTTAGGGAGCCGTATCACTCCTTCAAAAAAGATAGTTATACTAACTGACATAATGGTATTAAAAGATATTGCCCAAAAGATGGACAAACTCATCCACTATTTTATGGAAACTTTATGAACTTTATTTTCTTGATCCCGGCAATTTTTTCACATTCACATTTCCTCCAGCTCATGTGCACTTTTTGTTATTTCTGTTAGAAATTGTTATTGCTTTTTGTACTGATTGACTGAATAACGGTATACAATAAATACAGGCGATATAAACCTCATGTAAAGTAGTCCTAAGCAGCATTATGGTATACACTGTAGGCTTCAGTATAATAAATAATATGTTATTTCCAAGCAATAAAGCACCAAAGATATAAAGAAAACAAGAAACAAACAACAAAGAAACAAAAAACAAAGAAACACAGAAATATTGAAATAAAGTCAATAAACAAATAAAAGAAGAGTGTTACACAAACAACATCTAAGAAACACAGAAAACAAGAAAGCAAGAAACAAATCAATACAAATGAAGCAAAAAAGAAATAAACAAGTATAGAAGAAAACAAATCACAGAAATCAAGAACGAAAACAAAGCAAGAAAAAGGGGAAAAAACATCCCGTAAAGCAAACAAAGAAATAAAGACAAGGAAATACAGAATCAAAGAAATACCGAGATAACAAAACAAATAACGAACATAGAAATCAAGAAACACGAAAACAAAACAAAACCACAGAAATAAAACAAAACTAAACAAATCCCCCACAAATACAGGAGAAAAAACAGAAATTAATAAATTCAGAAACAAAGAGACAAAGGAATGTTTCAAGAAATATAGACATTTAAGGAAAGAAACAGAGCGGAAAAATGGCAAACAGAAAAAAAGAAACAACGAAAACGGCAAAGAAATCAAGAAACTTCAGATATATACAAAAAATAATGATTTTTCTTTTTTGTTCAACTTCCATCAGTATGCCTACCCTCATTTTCAAGCAAAGATACCAGTGGACTGCTTATTAAGAAAAAAGTGTAATTTTGGTCAACACAATTGTGTTCAAATATCGAAAAAGCATACATCATTGCAAAGTACATTTTGTATCGAGTATTATGTATTAAGTGCCCCCTGTAAATTACACCCTTAATTACCCCACAGTACAATAACTGCAACATTTCTTACGCAAACGTCCCGTCAACCTAGCGGATGCCGCACCTGGCACGAAATCCAGCTAGTTAATTATCATTCCCATCAAACGTTGCAGCTCGGTTTTGTTTTTTGGCTCTGTCATGCCTTGGATTTCGTCTATCTTTTGGGGATCTGGCTTAACCCCACCCGTATTCAGTTTGTGTCCGATGTATGTGACCTTATCTATACTATTAAAGCCGTAACTCGGCCCTGGGGCGCACCCTATCAGGAGAGGACATCTTGCCTTTTTGGTGTGATCATTCGGTTCGGTTGGGCGCTGACTTTTGACCCGAAAGAAAGCTCCCGTACTACCCTTGACCCGCAACAATGCACTCATGAACTCTGACTAGCAGTTACAGGGGGATTGAGCCATTTGTTTGGTCGACCGTTGTTTCTCCTCAGTTAACGTTTTCCCCTGTCATTTTCTCATTTTCTTAGCGAGGTGTTTCTTATTTTACTTTGTTGCAAAATCTATATGTCTATCTTAAGAGTAAAAGGGTGGTCAACACAATTTAACTGCATCCCCAAAACGTCATCGTTTTCGTCAACATATGATCGTTTGTCTGACATTCTGGGACTAGGAATGATGTCCAGCTGGAAGTTGGTAGGCCTAACTACCAAAGCCTAGCACCCAAGGATCGTGTACGTACACGATAAGTATATTATCATGTACGTAAACGATAGTTATTGTGTACGTACACGATAGTTATCATGTACGTACATGATAAGAGTGGGATTTTTTTATTTATATGGCGGCACTACACTACCGTACCTTACCTTCCGTGATACACAGGAAAGCTTAAATTCATTAGGCTTAAAGTGTACCAACAGTGAAAAGTAATATTGATAACATTTTGTTGAATCTATTTGAATCAATTCCAATTCCTATGTATATTACGACTGGATCCTGCCACAAAACAAAAGAAAAAAACAGACGTACAGTGTCGAACACACAAACACACAGGTATTCGGGTTGGATTGATTTATATAGACTTAAATAGAGACTATCTAACCAAAGGAGAAGATCATGTTGGAGACAGCCTTGAAAAGAGACTATAACTGCTTGCCATAGATATGGTCCGACTTCCGGTTGACCCAGAAAGTAAAGTCAACATGGGTCATGAGGTAGAGGTCACAGAGGTCACCCAATATGCAACAGAGAATGACTTTCCTAACCTTGGTATTTGGCGAAGGAATCATGTTCCTAGCTCTTACCATTTTTAAATAAAGAGCTACTTCCGGTTTGACCGGAAGTAGATGACACAAAGGTCACCTAGTATGACATAAAGAAAGACCCTCCCTTACCTTGACATTTGTCGAAAGAATTAAGTTCATACCTCAAATGGATGATTTTTTGTTGATTTTGAAGTTTTAAATCAGCCCTGTATTAAAGACTAACAAACCGTGGAGTTTGCACCTTGAGAAGATACTAAGAATAACGTGTGGTTGATGTGTATAACAATTTGGCGTCGATGTCACACAGCCACGCACACACAAGCCCGTGTACATATATAATAACATTGGTTTTTCTACAGCAATAAAGGTCACGCTTGAACGCACATTGAATCAAATGCGTTAAAAGTCCGGTTTGACCGGAAGCAAAGATCAAAATGGTGTCACTTCAATGCAAACGTTTGAGAAAGATGAATTCTCTACATTCTGATGTAAGATTTGTGATCATATGATAAGTACTTAAAAATATATGAATTAATGAAGTATTCAACTTCAGGTTTGAACCGGAAGACAAGGTCAAATTAGGGTCATGTCTGTAAGGCGCTTACGCAGTTTTAGATGACCTTTCCGATGATGTATAGATTGTAAAAATCCCTTGTGTAGATCAAAAGTTAAGATTTTTTGAAATAATAAACTTTGAAATAATGTAATTCGACACCCGATGACGCCATCATAATGAATATCTAGCAATGTGTGAAGTTTTAAGTTCATAAAAGCTTAGGAAGTGTGCTTTTGTTAGCAGACAATCGAATAGCGTAAGAAGAAGAAGCAAATATACTTAATTTGCAGCAGAGAAGGACCTTCATGTTCCTAGCTCTTACCATTTCTAAATAAGGAGCTACTTCCGGTTTGACCGGAAGTACAGGTCATGCAATGTGCAACAGAGAAAGACCTTTCCAAACGTTGGTATTTTGTGAAAGAATCATGTTCCTACCTCTAACAACTTTAGAAATAAGGAGCTACTTTCGGCTTGACCAGAAGTAAAGGTCACAGAGGTCACGCAAAGTGCAACAGAGAAGGGCCTTCCCTTACCTTGGTATTAGTTGAAAGAATCATGTTCCTAGCTCGTACTATTTTTAAAGAAAGAGCTACTTCCGGTTTGACCGGAAGTGGAGGTCACAAAAGTCACGCAATGTACAACAGAGAAGGATCCTCCCTAACCTTGGTATTTGGTGTAAGAATCATGTTCCTAGCCCTTACCATTTTTAAATGAGGAGCTACTTCCGGTTTAACCGGAAGTAGAGGTCACAAAGGTCACGCAATGTGCAACAGAGAAGGGTCTTCCCTTACCTTGGTATTAGGTAAAAGAATCATGTTCCTAGCTCTTACCATTTTTAAAGAAAGAGCTACTTCTGGTTATGCAACAGAGAAGGATTGTCCCTAACCTTGGTATTTGGTGTAAGGATCATGTTCCTAGCCCTTACCATTTTTAAATGATGAGCTACTTCCGGTTTAACCGGAAGTAGAGGTTACAAAGGTCACGCAATGTTCAACAGAGAAGGACCTTCCCTAACTTTGGCACTTGGTGAAAGAATCATGTTCCTACCTCTGACAACTTTTGAATGAGGAGGTACCTTCGGTTTCACCGGAAGTAGAGGTCACACAGGTCACGCAATGTGCAACATAAAAGGACTTTCCCTAAGCTACAATCTGATGTAAGAATTGTGATTATATAATAAAAACTTTTTAAATTATGAATTTTGGATTTTTTGAACTTCCGGTTTGTACCGGAAGACAAGGTCAAATTGGGGTTATGTCTGTAGGGCGATTTCGCAGTTTGTGATGACCTTTGATGATGTATGATGACCGATGATGTATAGATTGTAAAAATCCCTCGTGTAGATCAAAAGTTATGATTTTTTTAAACAATAAACTTTGATTTAATGTAATTCGACACCCGGTGACATCATCATGACGTCACTCAAACGGTTTCATGTCTTAATGAATATCTAACTACAAGCTTAGGAAGTATGTTTTTGTTAGTGGACAATCGACAGGCATAAGAGGAAAGAGAAGTACAAACTAGAAATGAGTTTTTGTGGCATCACAAAAACTAGGTGTTCGGAGGGTGATGTATTAAAAAAAAAAGTTATGTGTTAAAAGTTACATGAAATTAAAAGTTAATCCAACTTAAATATAAGAAAATATGAAGAAAAACATACGTTAAATTGAGCTTTATAATTTAATATTTAATTTGAACATCCGCTTTGGGCAGGAATTTCTAACCACTTTTAAATGAGGAGGTACTTCCGGTTTGACCGGAAGTAGAGTTCAGAGAGGTCACGCAATGTGAAACAAAGAAGGACCTTCCCTAACCTTTGTATTTGGTGAAAGAATCATGTTCCTTGCTCTTACCAGGTATAATTGAGGAGCTACTTCCGGTTTGATCTTAAGTAGAGGTCACAGAGGTCACCCAATTTGCAACAGAGAAGGACCCTCCTAACCTTGGTATGTGGTGAAAGAATCATGTTCCTAGGTCTCACCATTTTAAATAAAGAGCTACTTCCGGTTTGACCGGAAGTAGATGTCACAAAGGTCACTTAATGTTTTACAAATGAAGTCTTTCCCTAACCTTGATATTTCTCGAAACAATCATGTTCCTAACTCTAACCACTTTTACATGAGGAGCTACTTCCGGTTTGACCGGAAGTAGGGTCATAGAGGTCACCCGATGTGCAACAGAGAATGACCTTTCCTAACCTTGTTATTTGGTGAAAGAATCATGTTCCTAGCTCTTAGCAATTTTATATAAAGAGCTACCTCCAGTCTGACCGGAAGTAGATGTCACAGAGGTCACTTTTTGTGTCATAAAGAAAGACCCTCCCTTACTTTGACATTTGTCGAACAAATAAACTTCATATCTCAAACGGTTGATTTTTTGTTAATTTTTAAAGTTTTAAATAAGCCCTGCATTAAAGACTAACAAAGCGTGGAGCGCGCACCTTCAAAAGAGACTAAAAATGTCGTGCGGTACATGTACATGTCAATGTACATGTCAATGGGGCATCGATCTCACACACAGCCACAGACACACAAGCATGTGTACATGTATAATGGCATTGGATTTTGTAAAGCAATGTCGGACACGCTTGAACGCACACGGACAATGGATTTGCGTTAAACGTCCGGTTTGAACCGGAAGTAAAGTTCAAAATGGTGTTATCCCAATGCAAAAGTTTGAGAAGGCTCAATTCTCCACAATCTGATGTAAGATTTGTGATCATGTGACAAGTACTTCTTAAAATATGAATTTTTGAAATTTTCAAAACTTTTCAACTTCCGGTTTGAACCGGAAGACAAGGTCAAATTTGGGTCAAGTCTGTGAGGCGTTTACGCAGTTTTGAATTAATACAAGCTTAGAAAGTATGCTTTTTTTAGCGGACAACCTTCGGGGAGAAAAAGAATAGGAGAAGTATTAAAAAAAAACTAGAAATTTAGTGTTTGTGAACAAACTCACGGTGTTCGGCTTAATTACGTAATTGAAAATTTTAAGGTCAATATTGTGTGCAAGTTTTTTGTCTATTTGTGCTATGCTGACGAGCGAAATATTTATTTGTACTTTTTATTTTTATGCATGAAGGGTTGTCATATGAAACTTCAACTTCCGGTTTGACAGGAACTAAAGGTCAATGGGGTCACACCTTGTGCATGGTATCTAGAATTGTCAGAGAGCTTTAAATTGATGTAACGATTATTAACGTACCATGTGTCATTAATAAGATACATATTTTTGTTGTACAACTTATACTTCCAGTTTCGACAGGAAGTAAGGTCAAATGAGGTCAAACTTTGTAAACATTTGTAGAATCGTCGAAGGGCTTTAAAATCAAGTTATTATATTAATACACAAATTTACTTTATTCAGATATGGATTTTTATATAAAAAACTACTACTTCCAGTTTCGACCAGAAGTAAAGGTCAGATGGGGTCACACTCTGTGTAAGATTTATTTAATACTTCATGACCTTTCATATGGTGTAAGGATCATGTATGTAGCATATCTGATTCTTGAGATATAAGTATTTTAATATAAAACTTCAATTTATTGTAATTACGTCATTGATGACGTCATCATTCCAATTTTTGGTCTTTATCATGTTCACACTGTGGTCTGAGTATATAGTAAGTTTCAAGTCCTTATTTCTTGAGATAGCAAAAAAAAGAAAATTTCGACCTCGTGTACCAATTTCGTTGTGACGTAGCCATGACGTCATATATCACATTTCTGGAATGCTCTTGAGCTAAAGAAAATATTATTCATTAAAAGTTTGTTCATATTTTAATTCACTTGGGCTCTAGAGCCCAAAATATAATGATTTGTTACTTTAACTTCCGGTTTTGACCGGAAGTAAAGGTCAAATGAGGTCACGGTGTGCATACAATTTGTTCAAGATTACAAGCCCGTTCATATATGCAACAAAGATTTTGAATGTAGCATTTGCCGTTCTTGAGTTTTTTTTTATTATTTAACGTTTATTTAACTTAATGACGTCATCATTCCCAAAACCTTACGGTTTCATCTGCTCACTAAGATCTTTGTACATGGCAAGTTTCAAATTCATACAAGCTTTACTTTTTGAGAAAATTGACAGACAAGTGTCAGGGTGAAGAATACCCAGAAGATGGTCCTTCCCGGATGGTTGTCGGGGTGGTTTCTTTGGGCCATTGTTGAAACCCCGCCTCCGGTATGGGCAATCTTGCATAAAATGGCCCAGCTCGTGGCATGAAAAACATTTCATCAGCGACCGGTCCGGCGGCCAGCGCATGTATTCGGCCTTCCCAGCTAACAATTTCACGTTTTTACAACGTTGTGAGGACGTCAGACTTTAGTACCGACAACGTTGTTTGTCTACACTACTACGTTGTGTTTACAACTTAATCACAACATTAATTTAAAACCTCAATACTGCGTCGTCAGTACGTTGTGATTGTAACAAAAGCCGCAACATAAATGGAAAACCTAAATACTACGTCTTCACTACCTTGTGTTTGCAACATAACCACAACATTAATGAAGTATATAAGTACTTCGACTTCACCACTTTTTGTGTTTACAACGTAATCACAACATAAATTTTAACCTTCAATACTTTAAAACCTCAATACTTCGTCATCACTACGTTGTGTTTGCAACAAAAGCCACAACATTAATGGAACATAGTACGTCTTCACTACCTTGTAAAATGACTCTCCATAGGGTTGTGCAGTGTGGAGTGACTCCCCATAGGGTTGTGCAGTATGGAGTGATTCTCCATAGGGTTGTGCAGTGTGGAGTGACTCTCCATAGGGTTGTGCAGTGCGGAGTGACTCTCCATAGGGTTGTGAAGTGTGGAGTGACTCTCCATAGGGTTGTGCAGTGCAGAGTGATTCTCCATAGGGGTGTGTAGTGTGGAGTGACTCCATAGGGTCGTGTTGTGCGAAATGATTCTCCATAGGGTTGTGTAGTGCGGAGTGACTCTCCATAGGGTTGTGCAGTGTGGAGTGACTCTGCATAGGGTTGTGCAGTGTGGAGTGACTCTTCGTAGGGTTGTGCAGTATGGAGTGACTCTGCATAGGGTTGTGCAGTGTGGAGTGACTCTCCATAGGGTTGTGCAGTGTGGAGTGACTCTGCATAGGGTTGTGCAGTGTGGAGTGACTCTTCGTAGGGTTGTGCAGTATGGAGTGACTCTGCATAGGGTTGTGCAGTGTGGAGTGACTCTCCATAGGGTTGTGCAGTGCAGAGTGACTCTCTTTAGGGTTGTGCAGTATGGAGTGACTCTGCATAGGGTTGTGCAGTATGGAGTGATTCTCCATAGGGTTGTGCAGTATGGAGTGATTCTCCATAGGGTTGTGCAGTGTGGAGTGACTCTCCATAGGGTTGTGCAGTGCGGAGTGACTCTCCATAGGGTTGTGCAGTGCGGAGTGATTCTCCATAGGGTTGTGTAGTGTGGAGTGACTCTCAATAGGGTTGTGCAGTGTGGAGTGACTCTCTATAGGGTTGTGCAGTGTGGAGTGACTCTCCATAGAGTTGTGCAGTATGGAGTGATTCTCCATAGGGTTGTGCAGTGTGGAGTGACTCTCCATAGAGTTGTGCAGTATGGAGTGATTCTCCATAGGGTTGTGCAGTGTGGAGTGACTCTCCATAGGGTTGTGCAGTGTGGAGTGACTCCCCAGAGGGTTGTGCAGTATGGAGTGATTCTCCATAGGGTTGTGCAGTGTGGAGTGACTCTCCATAGGGTTGTGCAGTGCGGAGTGATTCTCCATAGGGGTGTGTAGTGTGGAGTGACTCCATAGGGTCGTGTTGTGCGAAATGATTCTCCATAGGGTTGTGTAGTGCGGAGTGACTCTCCATAGGGTTGTGCAGTGTGGAGTGACTCTGCATAGGGTTGTGCAGTGTGGAGTGACTCTTCGTAGGGTTGTGCAGTATGGAGTGACTCTCCATAGGGTTGTGCAGTGTGGAGTGACTCTCCATAGGGTTGTGCAGTATGGAGTGATTCTCCATAGGGTTGTGCAGTGTGGAGTGACTCTCCATAGGGTTGTGCAGTGCGGAGTGACTCTCCATAGGGTTGTGCAGTGCGGAGTGATTCTCCATAGGGTTGTGTAGTGTGGAGTGACTCTCAATAGGGTTGTGCAGTGTGGAGTGACTCTCTATAGGGTTGTGCAGTGTGGAGTGACTCTCCATAGAGTTGTGCAGTATGGAGTGATTCTCCATAGGGTTGTGCAGTGTGGAGTGACTCTCCATAGAGTTGTGCAGTATGGAGTGATTCTCCATAGGGTTGTGCAGTGTGGAGTGACTCTCCATAGGGTTGTGCAGTGTGGAGTGACTCCCCATAGGGTTGTGCAGTATGGAGTGATTCTCCATAGGGTTGTGCAGTGTGGAGTGACTCTCCATAGGGTTGTGCAGTGTGGAGTGACTCCCCATAGGGTTGTGCAGTATGGAGTGATTCTCCATAGGGTTGTGCAGTGTGGAGTGACTCTCCATAGGGTTGTGCAGTGTGGAGTGACTCTGCATAGGGTTGTGCAGTGTGGAGTGACTCTTCGTAGGGTTGTGCAGTATGGAGTGACTCTCCATAGGGTTGTGCAGTATGGAGTGACTCTCCATAGGGTTGTGCAGTGTGGAGTGACTCTCCATAGGGTTGTGCAGTGAGGAGTGATTCTCCATAGGGTTGTTTAGTGTGGAGTGACTCTCAATAGGGTTGTGCAGTGTGGAGTGACTCTCCATAGGGTTGTGCAGTGTGGAGTGACTCTCCATAGAGTTGTGCAGTATGGAGTGATTCTCCATAGGGTTGTGCAGTGTGGAGTGACTCTCCATAGGGTTGTGCAGTGTGGAGTGACTCCCCATAGGGTTGTTCAGTATGGAGTGATTCTCCATAGGCTTGTGCAGTGTGGAGTGACTCTCCATAGGGTTGTGCAATGTGGAGTGACCTTTCATAGGGTTGTGCAGTATGGAGTGACTCTCCATAGGGTTGTGCAGTGTGGAGTGACTCTCCATAGGTTTGTGCAGTGTGGAGTGACTCTGCATAGGGTTGTGCAGTGTGGAGTGACTCTTCGTAGGGTTATGCAGTATGGAGTGACTCTCCATAGGGTTGTGTAGTGTTGAGTGACTCCATAGTGTCGTGTAGTGTGAAGTGATATCTCCATAGGGTTGTGTAGTGCGGAGTGACTCTCCATAGGGTTGTGCAGTGTGGAGTGACTCTGCATAGGGTTGTGCAGTGTGGAGTGACTCTTCGTAGGGTTGTGCAGTATGGAGTGACTCTCCATAGGGTTGTGCAGTGTGGAGTGACTCTCCATAGGGTTGTGCAGTGAGGAGTGATTCTCCATAGGGTTGTGTAGTGTGGAGTGACTCTCAATAGGGTTGTGCAGTGTGGAGTGACTCTCCATAGGGTTGTGCAGTGTGGAGTGACTCTCCATAGAGTTGTGCAGTATGGAGTGATTCTCCATAGGGTTGTGCAGTGTGGAGTGACTCTCCATAGGGTTGTGCAGTGTGGAGTGAATCCCCATAGGGTTGTGCAGTATGGAGTGATTCTCCATAGGGTTGTGCAGTGTGGAGTGACTCTCCATAGGGTTGTGCAGTGTGGAGTGACTCTCCATAGGGTTGTGCAGTGCGGAGTGATTCTCCATAGGGGTGTGTAGTGTGGAGTGACTCCATAGGGTCGTGTTGTGCGAAATGATTCTCCATAGGGTTGTGTAGTGCGGAGTGACTCTCCATAGGGTTGTGCAGTGTGGAGTGACTCTGCATAGGGTTGTGCAGTGTGGAGTGACTCTTCGTAGGGTTGTGCAGTATGGAGTGACTCTGCATAGGGTTGTGCAGTGTGGAGTGACTCTCCATAGGGTTGTGCAGTATGGAGTGATTCTCCATAGGGTTGTGCAGTGTGGAGTGACTCTCCATAGGGTTGTGCAGTGCGGAGTGACTCTCCATAGGGTTGTGCAGTGCGGAGTGATTCTCCATAGGGTTGTGTAGTGTGGAGTGACTCTCAATAGGGTTGTGCAGTGTGGAGTGACTCTCTATAGGGTTGTGCAGTGTGGAGTGACTCTCCATAGAGTTGTGCAGTATGGAGTGATTCTCCATAGGGTTGTGCAGTGTGGAGTGACTCTCCATAGAGTTGTGCAGTATGGAGTGATTCTCCATAGGGTTGTGCAGTGTGGAGTGACTCTCCATAGGGTTGTGCAGTGTGGAGTGACTCCCCATAGGGTTGTGCAGTATGGAGTGATTCTCCATAGGGTTGTGCAGTGTGGAGTGACTCTCCATAGGGTTGTGCAGTGCGGAGTGATTCTCCATAGGGGTGTGTAGTGTGGAGTGACTCCATAGGGTCGTGTTGTGCGAAATGATTCTCCATAGGGTTGTGTAGTGCGGAGTGACTCTCCATAGGGTTGTGCAGTGTGGAGTGACTCTGCATAGGGTTGTGCAGTGTGGAGTGACTCTTCGTAGGGTTGTGCAGTATGGAGTGACTCTGCATAGGGTTGTGCAGTGTGGAGTGACTCTCCATAGGGTTGTGCAGTATGGAGTGATTCTCCATAGGGTTGTGCAGTGTGGAGTGACTCTCCATAGGGTTGTGCAGTGCGGAGTGACTATCCATAGGGTTGTGCAGTGCGGAGTGTTTCTCGATAGGGTTGTGTAGTGTGGAGTGACTCTCAATAGGGTTGTGCAGTGTGGAGTGACTCTCTATAGGGTTGTGCAGTGTGGAGTGACTCTCCATAGAGTTGTGCAGTATGGAGTGATTCTCCATAGGGTTGTGCAGTGTGGAGTGACTCTCCATAGAGTTGTGCAGTATGGAGTGATTCTCCATAGGGTTGTGCAGTGTGGAGTGACTCTCCATAGGGTTGTGCAGTGTGGAGTGACTCCCCATAGGGTTGTGCAGTATGGAGTGATTCTCCATAGGGTTGTGCAGTGTGGAGTGACTCTCCATAGGGTTGTGCAGTGTGGAGTGACTCTGCATAGGGTTGTGCAGTGTGGAGTGACTCTTCGTAGGGTTGTGCAGTATGGAGTGACTCTCCATAGGGTTGTGCAGTGTGGAGTGACTCTCCATAGGTTTGTGCAGTGAGGAGTGATTCTCCATAGGGTTGTGTAGTGTGGAGTGACTCTCAATAGGGTTGTGCAGTGTGGAGTGACTCTCCATAGGGTTGTGCAGTGTGGAGTGACTCTCCATAGAGTTGTGCAGTATGGAGTGATTCTCCATAGGGTTGTGCAGTGTGGAGTGACTCTCCATAGGGTTGTGCAGTGTGGAGTGACTCCCCATAGGGTTGTGCAGTATGGAGTGATTCTCCATAGGGTTGTGCAGTGTGGAGTGACTCTCCATAGGGTTGTGCAGTGTGGAGTGACTCTCCATAGGGTTGTGCAGTGCGGAGTGATTCTCCATAGGGGTGTGTAGTGTGGAGTGACTCCATAGGGTCGTGTTGTGCGAAATGATTCTCCATAGGGTTGTGTAGTGCGGAGTGACTCTCCATAGGGTTGTGCAGTGTGGAGTGACTCTGCATAGGGTTGTGCAGTGTGGAGTGACTCTTCGTAGGGTTGTGCAGTATGGAGTGACTCTGCATAGGGTTGTGCAGTGTGGAGTGACTCCCCATAGGGTTGTGCAGTATGGAGTGATTCTCCATAGGGTTGTGCAGTGTGGAGTGACTCTCCATAGGGTTGTGCAGTGTGGAGTGACTCTCCATAGAGTTGTGCAGTATGGAGTGATTCTCCATAGGGTTGTGCAGTGTGGAGTGACTCTCCATAGGGTTGTGCAGTGTGGAGTGACTCCCCATAGGGTTGTGCAGTATGGAGTGATTCTCCATAGGGTTGTGCAGTGTGGAGTGACTCTCCATAGGGTTGTGCAGTGTGGTGTGACTCTCCATAGGGTTGTGCAGTGCGGAGTGATTCTCCATAGGGTTGTGTAGTGTGGAGTGACTCTCAATAGGGTTGTGCAGTGTGGAGTGACTCTCCATAGGGTTGTGCAGTGCGGAGTGACTCTCCATAGGGTTGTGCATTATGGAGTGATTCTCCATAGGGTTGTGCAGTGTGGAGTGACTCTCCATAGGGCTGTGCAGTGCGGAGTGACTCGTTATAGGGTTGTGCAGTATGGAGTGACTCTCCATAGGGTTGTGCAGTGACTCTCCATAGGTTTGTGCAGTGTGGAGTGACTCTGCATAGGGTTGTGCAGTGTGGAGTGACTCTTCGTAGGGTTGTGCAGTATGGAGTGACTCTCCATAGGGTTGTGTAGTGTGGAGTGACTCCATAGGGTCGTGTAGTGCGAAGTGATTCTCCATAGGGTTGTGTAGTGCGGAGTGACTCTCTATAGGGGTGTGCAGTGCGGAGTGATTCTTTGTAGGGTTGTGCAGTATGGAGTGACTCTCCATAGGGTTGTGCAGTGTGGAGTGACTCCCCATAGGGTTGTGCAGTATGGAGTGACTCTCCATAGGGTTGTGCTGTGTGGAGTGACTCTCCATAGGGTTGTGCAGTGCGGAGTGACTCTCCATAGGGTTGTGCAGTGCGGAGTGACTCTCCATAGGGTTGTGCAGTGCGGAGTGACTCTGCATAGGGTTGTGCAGTGTGGAGTGACTCTCCATAGGGTTGTGCAGTGTGGAGTGACTCTCCATAGGTTTGTGCAGTGTGGAGTGACTCTGCATAGGGTTGTGCAGTGTGGAGTGACTCTGCATAGGGTTGTGCAGTGTGGAGTGACTCTTCGTAGGGTTATGCAGTATGGAGTGACTCTCCATAGGGTTGTGTAGTGTGAAGTGATATCTCCATAGGGTTGTGTAGTGCGGAGTGACTCTCCATAGGGTTGTGCAGTGTGGAGTGACTCTGCATAGGGTTGTGCAGTGTGGAGTGACTCTTCGTAGGGTTGTGCAGTATGGAGTGACTCTCCATAGGGTTGTGCAGTGTGGAGTGACTCTCCATAGGGTTGTGCAGTGAGGAGTGATTCTCCATAGGGTTGTGTAGTGTGGAGTGACTCTCAATAGGGTTGTGCAGTGTGGAGTGACTCTCCATAGGGTTGTGCAGTGTGGAGTGACTCTCCATAGAGTTGTGCAGTTTGGAGTGATTCTCCATAGGGTTGTGCAGTGTGGAGTGACTCTCCATAGGGTTGTGCAGTGTGGAGTGACTCCCCATAGGGTTGTGCAGTATGGAGTGATTCTCCATAGGGTTGTGCAGTGTGGAGTGACTCTCCATAGGGTTGTGCAGTGTGGAGTGACTCTCCATAGGGTTGTGCAGTGCGGAGTGATTCTCCATAGGGGTGTGTAGTGTGGAGTGACTCCATAGGGTCGTGTTGTGCGAAATGATTCTCCATAGGGTTGTGTAGTGCGGAGTGACTCTCCATAGGGTTGTGCAGTGTGGAGTGACTCTGCATAGGGTTGTGCAGTGTGGAGTGACTCTTCGTAGGGTTGTGCAGTATGGAGTGACTCTGCATAGGGTTGTGCAGTGTGGAGTGACTCTCCATAGGGTTGTGCAGTATGGAGTGATTCTCCATAGGGTTGTGCAGTGTGGAGTGACTCTCCATAGGGTTGTGCAGTGCGGAGTGACTCTCCATAGGGTTGTGCAGTGCGGAGTGATTCTCCATAGGGTTGTGTAGTGTGGAGTGACTCTCAATAGGGTTGTGCAGTGTGGAGTGACTCTCTATAGGGTTGTGCAGTGTGGAGTGACTCTCCATAGAGTTGTGCAGTATGGAGTGATTCTCCATAGGGTTGTGCAGTGTGGAGTGACTCTCCATAGAGTTGTGCAGTATGGAGTGATTCTCCATAGGGTTGTGCAGTGTGGAGTGACTCTCCATAGGGTTGTGCAGTGTGGAGTGACTCCCCATAGGGTTGTGCAGTATGGAGTGATTCTCCATAGGGTTGTGCAGTGTGGAGTGACTCTCCATAGGGTTGTGCAGTGCGGAGTGATTCTCCATAGGGGTGTGTAGTGTGGAGTGACTCCATAGGGTCGTGTTGTGCGAAATGATTCTCCATAGGGTTGTGTAGTGCGGAGTGACTCTCCATAGGGTTGTGCAGTGTGGAGTGACTCTGCATAGGGTTGTGCAGTGTGGAGTGACTCTTCGTAGGGTTGTGCAGTGTGGAGTGACTCTGCATAGGGTTGTGCAGTGTGGAGTGACTCTTCGTAGGGTTGTGCAGTATGGAGTGACTCTGCATAGGGTTGTGCAGTGTGGAGTGACTCTCCATAGGGTTGTGCAGTATGGAGTGATTCTCCATAGGGTTGTGCAGTGTGGAGTGACTCTCCATAGGGTTGTGCAGTGCGGAGTGACTATCCATAGGGTTGTGCAGTGCGGAGTGATTCTCCATAGGGTTGTGTAGTGTGGAGTGACTCTCAATAGGGTTGTGCAGTGTGGAGTGACTCTCTATAGGGTTGTGCAGTGTGGAGTGACTCTCCATAGAGTTGTGCAGTATGGAGTGATTCTCCATAGGGTTGTGCAGTGTGGAGTGACTCTCCATAGAGTTGTGCAGTATGGAGTGATTCTCCATAGGGTTGTGCAGTGTGGAGTGACTCTCCATAGGGTTGTGCAGTGTGGAGTGACTCCCCATAGGGTTGTGCAGTATGGAGTGATTCTCCATAGGGTTGTGCAGTGTGGAGTGACTCTCCATAGGGTTGTGCAGTGTGGAGTGACTCCCCATAGGGTTGTGCAGTATGGAGTGACTCTCCATAGGGTTGTGCAGTGTGGAGTGACTCTCCATAGGGTTGTGCAGTGCGGAGTGACTCTCCATAGGGTTGTGCAGTGCGGAGTGACTCTCCATAGGGTTGTGCAGTGCGGAGTGATTCTCCATAGGGGTGTGTAGTGTGGAGTGACTCCATAGGGTCGTGTTGTGCGAAATGATTCTCCATAGGGTTGTGTAGTGCGGAGTGACTCTCCATAGGGTTGTGCAGTGTGGAGTGACTCCCCATAGGGTTGTGCAGTGTGGAGTGACTCTTCGTAGGGTTGTGCAGTATGGAGTGACTCTGCATAGGGTTGTGCAGTGTGGAGTGACTCCCCATAGGGTTGTGCAGTATGGAGTGATTCTCCATAGGGTTGTGCAGTGTGGAGTGACTCTCCATAGGGTTGTGCAGTGTGGAGTGACTCTCCATAGAGTTGTGCAGTATGGAGTGATTCTCCATAGGGTTGTGCAGTGTGGAGTGACTCTCCATAGGGTTGTGCAGTGTGGAGTGACTCCCCATAGGGTTGTGCAGTATGGAGTGATTCTCCATAGGGTTGTGCAGTGTGGAGTGACTCTCCATAGGGTTGTGCAGTGTGGAGTGACTCTCCATAGGGTTGTGCAGTGCGGAGTGATTCTCCATAGGGTTGTGTAGTGTGGAGTGACTCTCAATAGGGTTGTGCAGTGTGGAGTGACTCTCCATAGGGTTGTGCAGTGCGGAGTGACTCTCCATAGGGTTGTGCATTATGGAGTGATTCTCCATAGGGTTGTGCAGTGTGGAGTGACTCTCCATAGGGCTGTGCAGTGCGGAGTGACTCGTTATAGGGTTGTGCAGTATGGAGTGACTCTCCATAGGGTTGTGCAGTGACTCTCCATAGGTTTGTGCAGTGTGGAGTGACTCTGCATAGGGTTGTGCAGTGTGGAGTGACTCTTCGTAGGGTTGTGCAGTATGGAGTGACTCTCCATAGGGTTGTGTAGTGTGGAGTGACTCCATAGGGTCGTGTAGTGCGAAGTGATTCTCCATAGGGTTGTGTAGTGCGGAGTGACTCTCTATAGGGGTGTGCAGTGCGGAGTGATTCTTTGTAGGGTTGTGCAGTATGGAGTGACTCTCCATAGGGTTGTGCAGTGTGGAGTGACTCCCCATAGGGTTGTGCAGTATGGAGTGACTCTCCATAGGGTTGTGCAGTGTGGAGTGACTCTCCATAGGGTTGTGCAGTGCGGAGTGACTCTCCATAGGGTTGTGCAGTGCGGAGTGACTCTCCATAGGGTTGTGTAGTGCGGAGTGACTCCCCATAGGGTTGTGCAATGCGGAGTGACTCTCCATAGGGTTGTGCAGTATGGAGTGATTCTCCATAGGGTTCTGCAGTGCGGAGTGACTCTCCATAGGGTTGTGCAGTGTGGAGTGACTCTCCAGAGGGTTGTGTAGTGCGGAGTGACTCCCCATAGGGTTTTTCAGTGCGGAGTGACTCTCCATAGGGGTTTGTCGTGCGGAGCTCTTCGACGGAGCGTTGCGCCAGGCTGTCTCGCCTGGAGCCTGGGTTTTGAGTCCCAGGGAATTGTTCTGGCGGGCAGCTTGCGTCCAGTGTGTGATTGTATGTGGTTTGGGACGGCTCCGAACGGGGCCGTGGACCCGGTGTGAAAATGTGGGTGTGATGGAGCTCCTCCGGATCGGAGTTTGCATCCGGTGTGTGAGTGTAACTGGAACGGGACGGCCCCGAGGGGGGCCGTGTACCTGGTGTGAAAACGTGGGTGTGACGGAGCTGCTTCAAATCGGAGTATGCGTCCGGTGCGTGAATGTATATGTAGCGGGACGGCTCCGAGGGGTGCCGTAGATCCGTTGTGAAAATGGTTAAAATTTGTGGTTAAAATCCCCCAATGGTTTCCCATTGCCTTTCTAGGTCTGGGTGTTCCCACCTACCCCGGGCAATCTCGGGCTCTAGTATTCCGACAGTAGTTCCGAGCCCTTCAGGGTTTTTTTCCGAGCCCTCGTTAAAAAACAACACCAACCCGTCTGACTGGCTAGCCTGGTCCCTACCCCGGTTTTTATTCCTTGGGTACTGTCTTTTGGTATTGGGTTAGCTTTTACTGTGATTCGTTTGTGTTTTATTTATTTTCTGTTATACTGTATTTCAATTACTTTCTTTGCTTTCGGTCACTTTTAATCAATAAAGTGTTTTTATGTCTGTGTTTTTTGGTTTGATTTGCTTTAATAAAGAAACCTACAATCGCGAGTCACTGTCCCACTTCATGCATTTCCTCGCGTCTTGACCCTGTTCGATCTTTATTAGTTAATAAACATGGAACATACCATCCATGGAGGTAACCCATGAACATACAAACACAATATGCTGTGCTTATGTACGCATACTGGTCGTAGCACACAACGAATTCTTGTGACCTAACATGCATAATACATTAGCAACCGAACAATTGGGACGCTTTGCTGAGCCTCCCTATTCAACGTGTGGTACGGAAATAAAAAATCACATCCGGAACACACCCCAACCAGGGTAAAGGGTAAACTGTGAATTGGTGAATTAATTTTTGGGTCTATTTAGTAATGATGGATTAATTTTACATTGATTCTCATGAATGTCTGTACAGTATCAAGACAGCAGTGGATGCCATAGTTGAAGCTAAGATGGAGGTGCAGAAAGCCAACTTCTTCAAACAAGGTAACTAAAGAGTAGTTAGTGTTATGGAGTGGTATTAAGAGGCCACCGTACCCCTGATGTGTATGTTGTCATGGGCTATGAATAAACCGCTTCAGTTAATGCTAATCATGGAGTAATGCCATCTTTAGAACATGGTGTCAGAACTTAGCTGAATCCAGCGCCATTACAGCAAAAACCCAGCCGAAACCTAGGCAATTTTTGAGAAGGGATCACTAACAGCCGTCTGCAGCAAAGACTGACCATGTAACGCACGGTAGGCTGTGCTAAACGATAAAAAACTACATATTTTATGCGGAGTTTCCGCCGTTATGTCTGCATGTTTAGGCATACGATAGATTGTATACACACACATGTACACACTTATGCACAGCACTACGCTATTGTCGTCAACGTGGGTTTCGCTGTAAACTACGGTGGCAATGAAAGGACAAATCACGGTACACATCGCACATGCTAACCATGGCGCACTCGCTGATTCCCCCACCGGCCAAAATGGACATGAAAGGAGACCAGGTATCCAAATGGCAATTTTTAAAGCATTTTGGCAGAACTATCTTGTAGCCATAGAGCTAGACCAGAAAGACTCTTCCATCAAAGTGGCTACATTACTAACAGTAATGGGGAAAGAGTGCTATGAAGTGTACGAAAATCTGCCACTGACAGACGAGCATAGAAAGTCACCACAGCAGAACCTAACCAGCCTTGGAGCTCAATTTGACCCTTAACACAATGTGGTATACGGCCGATACATGTTCAGCTCATGCAAGCAAGAAGCAAAAGATAGCATTGACACTTTCTTGAACAGACTGAGAAAGTTAGCGACCACAGGCAATTATGGATCGCTTCTTGATGAAATGCTTAGAGACAGGCTAGTCATAGGAGTGGCAGGCAACATCATCCGTGCCCGTCTACTGCAAGAGTCATCACTGATATTGCAGAAAGCTATAGTTTATTGACATATGCCACAACAGTGAACAGGCAGCGATCCACCTACAACAAATGGATCCCGTAGAGGCAGAAACAACTCACTTTGTGAAAAACAAAGCAGCGGGCACAGAAATCTAGAAAACAAACCAAGCCTCCAAACAGCAGTTGCAAGTACTGTGGCAAATCACACTGAAGAAGAAAAATGCCCAGCCTATCGGACAACCTGTTCCAAGAGCAAAAAACGCAACCACTACGCAAAAGTTTGCCAGTCATCAGGCAAAGATTGCACGGAACAGCCAAATAAATCTACACAAAAATTCCATTAAATGGAAGGAGACGCAAGCGACAGCGATAAAAGCATCTATACACTGTATTCAAAGACAAAGCAGCAATACTTTGTAGAGCTAGCAGTGGAGTCGCCAACAAGGGATGAGACAAAGACCGTCAGATTTTAGCCGGACTCTGGTGCAACATGCAGCACCTTAAAGCTGGTACACTACCAGAAGCTCAGTGACAAGCCTCCACCGCCATTACAGACTAAGCTGAAACTATACAATGGCACTATAGTACACCCTGTTGGAGCCACCAGCTTGAGATGCAAGATCAATGGGGTCACAAATCCACTTTGAAATTGTGGAAGATGCACCCTCATCTCTGCTGTCAGGTAGAGCAGCAGAAGCTCTGGGAGTAATGCAGTTTACACAGGAGTGCTAAGTGCATGCAGTGACCGAATCACAGACTCTTACTAAGACACAGGTTATCAGCGAGTACAAAGATGTATTCACTGGCCTTGGTCGTCTTCCAGGTCATTACCACATAGACATTGATCACAGTGTCACTCCAGTGCAGAATACTAGGCGCAGAGTACCCATTCCAGTGCGGGCAGAACTGAAACAGAAACTAGACAGCATGAAAGACCAAGGCATCCTTGCCGGTGTTACTGAGCCTACCAAGTAGATCCACAACATGGTGGTTGTCAGAAAGCCAATCAAAATCAGGGTATGATTGGATCCACACAGCTTGAACAAGGCCATCAAATGCAACCATTATCCCACTTCTGACACCATGTTCTAAAGACGGCATGACTGCATGATTAGCATTCACTGAAAAGCGGCTTATTCAAAGCCCATGAAAACATACACATCAGAGGTACGTTGTCTTCTTAATGCCACTCCATAACAGTTAGCATGGTAAGGCGAGACATCAAAAATCACCCGGTACCGCATTTAGCCCGGTCTTTTGCCGGGTTTGAAATAAGCCCGGGTAGAGCTCTGAAGAAGCTCGATCACTGGAGCGTATCGTCCAGTTTCATTGTGGTCAGCCCACTGACGGGGCTCATTCAAAAGGGTTACAAATCCGATTGCGTGGCATTGTTAAGGGATTTAAGGTCGGGGGGTTATAAGATTGAAGTTGAGTGGAGGTTGAACTGATTTTATGTTTCTTTTGCGAACGTATTTGTTTTATGAAATAAAATGTAAAAATCCTATGTAACCTACAAAAGTCTTATGGTGGTGTAGTTGTCTTCCTTTATAAAACATCATTATATTCCGTTTGATGAGTTGAAGCAAAAACAGGTGTTTATAGAAAAAGGAACAAAACGCAGTACTTACAGCAATCTTGCCCTGGGAAAAAAGTGCGGTATTTCGTGCTCTTTGCAACCGTTTTTCCGTACTTCATTTTGAGCAAATGGGGGAACGAACAGGAAGCGTCATTGGCCTGTACTATATCCGTCTGTTTCAGGACTCACAGATGTTTACATACTGTGTTATGGTTATTGGGCATCGTTTCACGGCTGTAACCAAAAGTCAGCAGTGATGATTCATTTGCCAATCAGATTGTACATGTTCTTTGAGATGGAAAGTTCCAACTTTTCATAACAATTTATTTAGTGAATTGGTATAACCTTGTGCAATGTTGTGCAATTAAAGAATATCACATTACAGATTTCTTCTTCTTGTTCGTAGTCTATAGTTGTTTGTCTTTCGATATCTCCATCTTTTTGAGGTTTCTCTGTGTTCTGGCGATTTCACTAGCAACAACTTACAGTATTGTTCCCAGTTGTGCTAAACGCACCTTGGCTGATTATGGGTTGCCAAGCTAGCCAAAATCCCTACACAATGTCATTGTCCAGAGCTGATTAACACGGATTAGGGCGGTGGCCTATGAACACTCTGAGGGTAACTGTGTCTATTGTCCGAACTTGGACAGGGAATTGGTGTAAGCCTCAAGGGTTCTTTTGTTAGGTTGGAGTATTAAGATACAGGGCTAGCCCACCTACATTGGTTTTAATCCGTTGCAACCCGGTCAGCTCAAGAATTAGCCCGGTTCACAATACCGATCAGCAAAACTGATCAATTACCGGGTTGCCAAAAAATACCAGGTAATTTTTTTCTGTCTCGCCTAACACTTACATGACTAATACTTGTAACAGATCACTAAAAACAAGATCACTATGTCTATGCCTAGGGTTTTCAGATGAAAACTAACTAGGCAATGATGGTTAAGGTACAGTGTAGCCCCGCTGGTGGTAGTGTAGCCCCGCTGGTGGTAGTGTAGCCCCTCTGGCACTAGTAAGGCAAATGATTTTTGACATTCATGTATCCTTAGCCACACATCAAGCCCCATCTCTCATGCAGATGATGGGTGGCGCACACTGTACTAACGAGTGTGGCGGCGGATTCCAACTAAATGTGTCTGATTCCCTATCTCAGGTGCCTTCCAGTGCTTTGGATGAGTGACCGCAATGCAATAGAGATGAAGTCTGGACAAATTGAAAAGGATAATTGGCAAAAGCCTTTAAAAACGTTACTTCAACATCCAAAAGCACTAGAGGGAAGCTAAGACCAAGAGATGCCGGAAACATTCAATAAGGCCAAGGAAAAAATTAATGTGCATGCACAGCTTGGGCGTAATATCTAGGTATCATTTGGGCCCAGCATGGGCAGGCTCATGTGGGTAAAATCTTCAAAGGCCCATATGGGTAAAATATGGGAAAGACCTGGGTAAAATAAACGTTTAATAATTCAAAAAATCCATATCTCAAGAACGGCAAATGCTACATTCAAAATCTTTGGTGCATATGAAAGGACTTGTAATGTTAAACAAATTGTATGCACACCGTGACCTCATTTGACCTTTACTTCCGGTCGAAACCGGAAGTTAAAGTAACAAATCATGTTATTTGGGGCTCTACAGCCTAAATGAATAGAATATGGACACACTTTTAATGAATAATATTTTCTTTAGCTCAGGAACATTCTAGAAATGTAATGTATGACGTCATAGCTGCGTCACAACGAAAATGGTACACAAGGTAGAAAAAAAATTATTTTACTATCTCTTAAACTAAAGCTTGTACGGACTTGAAATTTACTATGTACCCAGACTACAGTGTTTACAGGACAAAGAACAAAAATTGGAATGATGACGACATCGATGACGTCATTACGTTAAATTGAAGTTTTATATTAAAATACTCACATCTCCAGAACCAGATATGCTACGTACATGATCTTTTCACCATATGAAAGTTCATGAAGTATTAAATACATCTTACAAAGAGTGTGACCCCATTTGACCTTTACTTCCGGTCGATACCGGAGGTAGTAGTTTTTATATAAAAATCAATATCTGAATAACGTAAATTTGTGTATCAATATAATAAGTTAATTTTAAATCCCTTCGACGATTCTACAAATGCTAACAAAGTTTGACCTCATTTGACCTTCACTTCCGGTCGAAACCGGAAGTATAAATTGCACAACAAAAATATGTATCTTATTAATGACACACATGGTACATTAATAATCGTTACATCAATTTAAAGCTCTCTGACAATTCTAGATACCATGCACAAGGTGTGACCCCATCTGACATTTAGGTCCTGTCAAACCGGAAGTTGAAGTTTCATATGACAAACTTTCATGCATAAAGATAAAAAAGTACAAATATTTCGCCCGTCAGCATAGCACAAATAGACAAAAAACTTGCACACAATATTGACCTTAAAATTTTCAATTACGTAATTAAGCCGAACACTGGAGTTTGTTCACAAACTCAAAATTTGTAGATTTTTCTGGGCTTTCTTAGTCCTCGAAACTTGTTGGTCGATTTTCTCAAAAACTAAAGCTTGTAAGAACTTGAAACTTGCCATGTACAAAGATATTAGTGAGTAGATGATACCGAAACTTTTTTGAAATGATGACGTCATTGATGACGTCATTAGGTCAAATAAGCGTTAAATAATTAAAAAAATCCATATCTCAAGAACCACAAATGCTACATTCAAAATCTTTGGTGAATACTTACCGTGCTGGCTCGAGCCAGCACGGTAAGTACGCTAGCTGTTGTATTGTCACTCCTGGAACAGCGAGAGTCGAGTATTGAGCTTTTTGTCGTAGACCATATCAAAATCAAATAAGTATGCACATTATTATGTTTAATAATTTGCCATTGTTTTGGGCTTTTTTTGTAGGTCAAAAACCATACTGGTTTAATCTCCCTCAAATTATCGGTGACATGATTAAAGAATTGAAGAAACATCAGGAGAAAATCAGGACGGATCTTGTATTATGGGTTGATGAGATGAATGGTGCTAAAGATCCTGTCAAGAAGCTAACGGGAGGTACCCTGGACTCGGTAATTTATTTTAATCGTTTCTTTCTAAGCAGGATTTTCATCTTATTGATAGTGTAAATATATTATTATTATTATTTTGTTTTTATTTTTTATGCATGAAGATGTTAACTTTGAATTCAATTTGAA
The DNA here is from genome assembly GCA_911728455.2 of Marthasterias glacialis. NCBI lineage: Eukaryota > Metazoa > Echinodermata > Asteroidea > Forcipulatida > Asteriidae > Marthasterias > Marthasterias glacialis. Next base: position 8,089,513 of record OU452240.1, read on the forward strand.
TTTCTATTCAGCACACTCTAAGGACTCATGTGCGAGATGAGATTGAGTCTGTCTTCGATGAACTAATGGAACCCATTAAACCAATCACTGATCTGTTAGATCCATTCTTTGAGATCCATGACCTTGTCTTCAACAGCATCAAAAACATCAAGGAGGCTTATCAAACACTTAAAGATGGGTAAGAAGCCTTAAGATAAGAGTAAGGGACTGTCAACATCAAAGTTTTTTTAAAATGTTGGCCACGGCCCAAAAATGGGTTCCTTCATCCTTTCATGTTTGATGGACTTTTGCACCAAGGTAACCAATATGGAAAACAAATTTGAAAAATATCTCCATTGCCATGGTAACAGCCAAATTAAGATTGTAGGCTTTTTAAAACACAGTTGGACAGTAGGACAAATACTGCATCATAAGAAACGACCGTGTGTGTTTTTTTTTTTTTTTTACAGTAGCTAGGCTAATCGAATCATACCTGGGATAATGAAGCTATTTCCCATTTTTATCAAACCCAATAGACCTCAGAGGGTTTACAGATGTTTTGGCAATTAAAAAAAATTAACATCTTTCATTTTTTTTTTTTTGGATAATTACCTAATTTGCTACAGCCTCAAAGTTGGATGAAGCTCCAACCATAATCTTCCCCCAAGAAAAAACCCTTACAATTGGCCTATCCACGTGCTATACCCATGCTTTACCCAACCATGTAGCACTAGCAATAGACTAGACTGTTCCATGACCCAACACACTGTCAACTATCCATCAAGGCCTTTTTGATGTTGGGTTTTGCAGTCAGAGTAGGCAGTAAGTCACCATTCCCCGACGCTAAGAATGTGGTGGCTTGTCTACACACAAAGTAATAGGAGCCGCTCAACCAAGACAATCCTAATCGCTCCTAATCGGCTTATTGGTTGGCACTGGCCAACCATGGTTGGCACTGGCCAACCATAAAGCCATGGCCTTTCAACTTTGGTAAGTTGTTTCTTGGTAGAAAGAAGTTGGAATTCTTTTTTTTTTAGTGTTTACGAGTGAAGTAATTAAACAAATTACGTAATCATGTGGTTACAGTAGGGTCGTTTCCAATTTTTAAGCCATTTTTTAAATTTTTGAATAGAAAAATTTGCCTATTTTCAAGGCGGCATTTTCCCTAAAAGTTATTGGTAGATTGGTCCTTTGAGGCTGCATTCAATGTATAAAAATAATCAACAGGTATGTGGATGGGTTATGCATTCATTTGAAATAGGGGTGTTTTTAGACTTTTTCAAACTATCACAATATACCATTTTTGACAGCTCATAACCCATTTGGTAGTGCTCCAATTTTAACATCGACCACAAATTATTGAGATGAGACATTTGTCTTGTGAAAAATTGTGAATTGGCTGGGGGAAAATATTTTATTGTTAGCAGTGTTGCCAGACATTTTTGCTTTTTTTTCGAAATTCAATGCGAGGCTAACCTGAAATTTAATGGTAAGAAAAGGAAGTTAAAACTTTCTGATCATTATTTATTGTAAGGAATGTTAATTTTATGTCCAAATAGATCACATTTAATGGTTACAATAAACCATTGGGATATTGCCATAACGTGGGTAAAGGCAATCAGGACCTTGTCTTTTTGTTTTTTTTGTTTTTTTTTGGGGGGGGGACTTACAGGGAGGGGGAGGCACTTTAGAGCCCCCCCCCCCCCCGCAGTATTTTTTTAATTCACAAATTTCTACGTGATGACCCCCTAAAAGTATTTACAAGTTTGAGTAGTTTTCTGAAACATTTTTTGTATTTTATTGCCAATTTTTGTCACAAATTGCACTGTCCCCATTAATTCGATATTTTCGGTCCAAATGCCAAAGCTTTGCAAACTTGTTAACTTTGACATACTTAATAACATTAAATTATACATTCTTACTGGGGTCATCACTGGGGTCATGATTGTGTATTTATCCCTTTCTTGGGAATTTTTTTTGAGGTGTTCGGGCTTCAGCCGAACACCTCCTGTTTTTGTTGGAGTTTTTTTTTTTTTTAGGTGTTAGGGCTTCAGTCGATCACCTCTTGTTTTTGATACAGTTTTTTTTTAGGTGTTCAGCTACCAGCCGAAAACCTCTTGTTATGTGTTCGGCCAGCAGCCGAAAACCTACCGTTATTGTTCTGTTTTTAGGTGTTTGGCTACCGGCCGAAAACCTATTGTTATTGTTCTGTTTTTAGGTGTTTGGCCATCAGCCGAAAACCTGTTGTTATTGTAAAGTTTTTTTTAGGTGTTCGGACTCGAGTCCGAAGACCTCTTGTTTTTGTACGTTTTTTTTTTTTTTTTTTAGGTGTTCGGGCACTCAGCCCTGAACACCTCTTGATTTTTTTTTTTTTTTTTTTTTTTTTAGGTGTTCGGCCAGCAGCCGAAAACCTATTGTTACTGTTCTGTTTTTTTTAGGTGTTCGGCCAGCAGCCGAAAACCTATTGTTATTGTTCTGGTTTTTTTAGGTGTTCGGCCAACAGCCGAAAACCTATCGTTATTGTGAAGTTTGTTGTTTTTCTTTTTAGGTGTTCGGCCAACAGCCGAACAACTATTGTAATTGTTAAGTTTTTTTTGTTTTTTGGGTTTTTTTTTTTAGGTGTTTGGCCAGCAGCCAGAAACCTATTATTGTTCTGGGTTTTTTTAAGGTGTTCGGCTAGCGGCTGAAAACCCATTGTTATTGTTCTGTTTTTTGGGTTTTTTTCTGGGCTTCCTTAGTCGTCGAAACTTGTTGGTCGATTTTCTCAAAAACTGAAGCTTGTATGAACTTGAAACAAATGTACAAACATATTACTTAGTAGATGATACCGAAACTTTTTTTAAATGATGAAGTCATTGATGACGTCATTAGGTAAAATAAACGTTAAATAATTCAAAAAATCCATATCTCAAGAACGGCATATGCTACATTCAAAATCTGACAGACAAGTTTCGACGACTAAGAAAACCCCAAAAAAACTAGAAATTTAGAGTTTGTGAACAAACTCACGGTGTTCGGCTTAAACGTAATAAAGTAATTGCGTAAGGTCAATATTGTGTGCAGGTTTTTGTCTCTTGCTATACTGACGGGCGAAATATTTATTTGTACCTTTTGTTGATCTTTATGCATGAAGGTTTGTCATATGAAACTTCAACTTCCGGTTTTGACAGGAACTAAAGGTCAAATGGGGTCACACTTTGTACACGATATCTAGAATTGCCTGAGAGCTTTAACCCTCGGAGCATCCACATTAATCAACAACTTCCCTGGATCCAGGAGGTTAAAAAATCGTCCACCCTGTCTTTAAGGTCAATAACCCGCCCTGCAAGCCCAAAACCATTATAAATCACTGTGGGGGTGAATTGGAGTGCCAGTCAAGACTTAGACTTGTGTTATTTACGACCAGTATGCGGCGCAAGTTGTTTTCACAAAGTGCATACCACCCTGTCCCAAGGGAATACTTGACACAGGGTCAATCAATTACTACACTGAGACAGGTGGCTGCTGTCTTTCAACACTCCTTACTCCGCACTGGTTAGGGTCTGTCCAATGGGAGTCTACAGGCTTGTGGGGTGTACCAGGGGTGAGGACTACATGGAATCTTGGCCTTATTGGCCCATTGAAAAAAAAATGATGACCATATTTGGTAACCATTGGATTATTTTTTAACCTCCCGGCTGCTCTGAGTTAAATTGATGTAATGATTATTAATGTACCACGTTTCAAAGATTTTGAATGTAGCATTTGTAGTTCTTGAGTGATTAAATTTTTGAATTATTTAACGTTTATTTAACCCAATGACGTCATCAATGACGTCACCATTTCAAAAAAGTTTGGGTATCATCTACTCACTAATATATTTGTACATAGTAAGTTTCAAGTTCATACAAGCTGTAGTTTTTGAGAAAATCGACCAACAAGTTTCGACGACTAAGAAAACCCAGAAAAACTTGAAATTTAGAGCTTGTGAACAAACTCACGGTGTTCGGCTTAATTACGTCGTTGAAAATTTTAAGGTCAATATTGTGTGCAAGTTTTTGTCTATTTGTGCTATGCTGACGGGCGAAATATTTATTTGTACTTTTTTATATCTTTATGCATGAGGGTTTGTCATACGAAACTTCAACTTCCGGTTTGACAGGAACTAAAGGTCAAATGGGGTCACACTTTGTACACGATATCTAGAATTGCCTGAGAGCTTTAAATTGATGTAATGATTATTAATGTACCGCGTTTCATTAAAAAGATACATATTTTTGTATGAACAAACTTATACTTCCGGTTTCGACCGGAAGTGAAGGTCAAATGGGGTCACAAATTGTAATTAATTTGTAGAATCGCAGAACGGCCATAAAATCAGGTTAGTACATTAATGTACAAATTTACGTTAATTAGATTTGAATTTTTATTTAAAAAACTACTACTTCTGATTTTGACCGGAAGTGAAGGTCAGATGGGGTCACACTCTGTGTAAGATATTTTTAATACTTCAAGACCTTTCATATGGTTTAAAAATCATGTATGTAGCATGTGTTATTCTTAAGATATGATTATTTTAGTATAAAACTTCGATTTAATGTAATGACGTCATCGATGACGTCATCATTCCAAAAAGTTTGCTTTGCCATTTCAAATGGGGTTACGGTGTGCATACAATTTGTCCAACATTTCAAGACCTTTCATATGCACCAAAGATTTTGAATGTAGCATTTGTGGTTCTTGAGTGATTAAATTTTTGAATTATTTAACGTTTATTTAACCCAATGACGTCATCAATGATGTCATCATTTCAAAAAAGTTTGGGTATCATCTACTCACTAATATATTTGTACATAGTAAGTTTCAAGTTCATACAAGCTGTTGAGAAAATCGACCAACAAGTTTCGACGACTAAGAAAACCCAGAAAAACTAGAAATTTAGAGTTTGTGAACAAACTCACGGTGTTCGGCTTAATTACGTCGTTGAAAATTTTAAGGTCAATATTGTGTGCAAGTTTTTGTCTATTTTGTGCTATGCTGACGGGCGAAAAATTTATTTGTACTTTTTTATATCTTTATGCATGAGGGTTTGTCATACAAAACTTCATTTTCCGGTTTGACAGGAACTAAAGGTCAAATGGGATCACACCTTGTGCATGGTATCTATAATTGCCGGAGAGCTTTAAATTGATGTAATGATTATTAATGTACCATGTGTCATTAAATATAAGATAATAATAATAATAATAATCAAAACTTGTAAAGCGCCATCTATCTATGACTTAACATATTCCGAGGCGCTTGAAAACAAAAAGTACAAACAAATAATGTAGAGAGTAACAAAAAGATTACAAAGTACGTAGCTAAGAAAGAAAAGAAAAAACAGATTGACATAAACGCATAGTCAAAAAAGTGGTTAAAAATAATACACAGAAAGTCAATTGTAAAAAATATTGAACAGGTGAGTTTTAAGCAATGTTTTGAAAATGTCCAGAGACCCTGTAGATCGGATATTTAATGGAAGAGAGTTCCAGAGAGTGGGTGCAGCTACAGAAAAGGCACGATCACCGTTGGAAGTGCTTGTTTTAGGGACAGTTAAAAGAAGTTGGTTTGTGGAGCGAAGATTGCGAGTTGGCGTATATGGTGAGAGAATTTCTTTGAGATAGGGAGGAGCTCTATCATTCATAGCTTTCCAGGCAAGCAAAATGATCTTGAATTTTATTCTTTGACAGACTGGAAGCCAGTGAAGCTGTTTCAAGACTGGTGTAATGTGATCGTGTTTACGTGTTTTGGATAATACACGAGCAGCAGCGTTCTGGACATTTTGCAGTCTTTTGATGAGATTTTTGTTAATACCACAGAGCAATGAATTTCCATTATCAAGCCTGGATGTAATGAAAGCATGTATAAGGATAGAGGCAGACTTTTTATTGAGGATTTTACGAATGCCATTAATATTGCTAATATGGTAAAAAGCAGCTTGACAAATTTTCTTCACATGGGATTCCATGCACATGGTGCTATCAAACATGATCCCAAGATTACGAGCATTTGCAGATGATGTAACAGTAGCAGTGCCTATTTGCATCTGGTGATTAATTATTTTGTCTTGGTTACGTTTGGACGTTATTATGAGCACTTCCGTTTTATCATCATTGAGTTTTAATTTATTATTGGTCATCCATAACTTAATATCAGAAACACATTGCTCAACACGTTTGCGCGTAGATTGCTCATCAGAATGATTTAAATCAAAAGAAAGGTACAGTTGAGTATCGTCTGCATACAAATGTACATGGAGTCCGTGGTCTCTTGCAATTGCAGCTATTGGTTTAGAGTAAATGGTGAAGAAGAGTGGCCCAAGGACAGATCCCTGGGGTACACCAAACAAGAGTGTAGCAGGTGATGATAAAACACCATTAATGTTGACGGCTTGGGTTCTGTTGCTAATGTAAGATTGAGTCCATTGGAGAGCGGGACCCTTGACACCCAAAAATTTCAGGCGTCCAAGAAGGATATTATGGTCTATGGTGTCAAAGGCCGCAGAAAGGTCTAGAAGAACTAAGAGCACACCGCGTTTATCATCTACAGTGCGAAGAATATCATTATGTACTCGCAACAATGCACTTTCTGTCCCATGATATTTTCTGTATGCAGATTGACAGGGTTCATACAAATTGAATTCAGACAGATGATCAGTCAGGCGGGCAGCAACTACTTTCTCAATTATTTTCGATATAAATGAGAGGTTGGAAACAGGGCGGAAATTTTTGAGATTTTCTGAGTCTAGGGTTGGCTTGTTAAGGAGTGGAGTGATGATGGCACTTTTGAAACGCTGAGGAAAAGCCGCATCATGAAGCGACAAATTGACAATTTTGGTGATAGGGGTAGACAGGACATACAAGTGCCTTTTCAACAGCCAAGTTGGGATGGGATCAATGTCACAAGATTTTGAGGGTGATGAAGTTATCAGTTTCCGGATTTCATCTTCAGAGGCCGGTTCAAACCAATCGAGTGTAGGGATGTTGGGGTTAGACTCGTGTATATCAGCAGTGATAGACTGTGCAGAGACGGAAGTATCAAGGTCATTCCGAATATTTCTGATCTTGGTGATGAAATAATCACTGAATTTCTCAGCCAGAGCCATGGTGTCACTGTGAGTTGGTAGCTTGGTTTTACTTTTATTATGCAATAAAGATTCAACAATCCTAAATATTTCTCGTTGATTCTCACAGCAAGATAGTTTATCTTCGTAAAATTTGGATTTGGCATCCTTGATCATGTGGAGAACGCTAAGACGTTGAGCTTTAAAGAGGTCTCTATCAGCCACAAGATGTGTTCTCCTCCAGCGTCTTTCAAGTCGTTTACGCATTTTCTTTGCTTCGGCAATCTCAGTAGAGTACCATGGGTTTGATGGTCTGATGGTAACAGAGCGAGTTTTTAATGGAGCATGATGGTCAAGAAGAGATTTAAGTATACAGTCATACTGATCAATGAGGTTATCCAAGTTATCTGAGGGATTGATTATCAGATCAGACTTGCAAATATCATCTGCAAAAGCATCATGGTCAAGGCAAGCATATTTGCGATAGGAGATTTGTTTTCTAGTAGGCAGGGGTTTATTCAAGTTTAGTGAACAGTGAATGGCCGCATGATCTGTTAGAAAGCTTCCAACATTTATCGAGTCTACAAGGTTATCAGATGGGCGTGCAATAACAAGGTCTAGAATATGACCACTTATATGAGTAGGCGTACAAACAAACTGCGACATATTGGTGGATTCAAGCATGTCTTTTAAGCGAGTAGCATCAGCATCAGCAGCAACAGACATCCAGTGAATGTTAAAGTCTCCAACAATCAATAATTTATTGAGAGATGCGGAAAGTATTGCAACATATTCAGAAAACTCATCAAGAAACATTTTTGGGGTAAAACGATTCTTTGAACTATACGGTGGTCTGTAAACGATGACAAGCTTGATAGGGGAAAAAGTACCTTTGGTAGTCAGATCACAGCATAAACTTTCGAACGTCGCACCATTATATGATGTAACAGGCCCTCTGATTATATTAGCCTTGTGAATGAGAGCTATGCCTCCACCAGATCTGTTAACACGTGGCACATGATATAAATCATATCCCGGCAAACACAAATCCCCGATGACTTGCCTGTGCTTGTCTGTGTTAGTTAGCCAAGTTTCGGTAAGCGCAATGAGGTCAAAATCGTGTTCCATAATATAGTCAGTGAGAAGGTTGGTTTTGTTGCACACGGATTGTGCATTTAGAATGCAGAGATCGGATAAGTTCACCTGTTTTCCAGGCATGTTAGTAGGTGGTAAGGGTGAAGAGACATCTGTAAAAAGTCGTTTTTCATGAACGTACATTTGTGTATTAATATATATAATAACATGATTTTAAGACCCTTCTACAATTATATAATTTACAATGTGTGACCCCATTTGACCTACACTTGCTGTCGAAGCCGGAAGTATCGGTTTGTACATACACAACTGTGTATCTTACAAATGAAACGTGGTACATTAATAATCATTACATCAATTTAAAGCTCTCGGGCAATTCTAGATATGTTGTACAAAGTGTGACCCCATTTGACCTTTTGTTCTTGTCAAAACCGGAAGTTGAATTTTCATATGACAGAAAAGTACTTGCTCACAATATTGACCTACAAATTTTCAATTACGCAATCACTTTATTACGTTCAAGCCGAACACCGTGACTTTGTGCACAAACTCTAGATGTCTAGTTAGGTGTTCGGCTTTGAGCCGAAAACATATTGTAATTGTTTTGGTTTTTTTGTAGGTGTTCGGCTACCAGCCGAAAACCTATTGTTATTGTTCTGGTTTTTTTTAGGTGTTCGGCTACCAGCCGAAAACCTATTGTTATTATTCTGGTTTTTTTAGGTGTTCGGCCAACAGCCGAACAACTATTGTTATTGTTCTGTTTTTTAGGTGTTCGGCCAACAGCCGAACAACTATTGTTATTGTTCTGGGTTTTTTTTCCTCGTGTTCTTCTTTCCCTCCGAACCTTCTCCAGCAATTTTAAACAAAAGTAAAGCTTGAACAAACTTAAAACTTACTGTGTACATAGGCAATAGTGAGTAGATGAAACCGCCACTTTTTTGGAATGATGACGACATTGATGACGTCATGACAAGGTTTTTAATGTTGAAAAATGATCATTTTCTTGTTGCTGTATCTCAATGAATATACAAGCTATGATGTTCATACTTAGGCATCAAATAGATAAAGACTTGGACAACATTTGAAAAGTTAACGCCAAAATCGTACGACCTTAACTTCCGGGTCGTTACCCTGGGTCAAAGTTCGCCTCCGTGTTTTTTCATCAAAAAACAACTTTCAAGCTTATCTACGGAATAACTCAAGATTGAGATTGATGAAAAACGTTGAAATTCAACAGATAGGTGAACCTTGGTATCAAGACACCACAGACCTAACTACGTCATAATGACGTCATCGGGCATTAAATTACAATGAATCAAAGTTTAAAATTTGTAAAACTCATATGGCGCGAATTTTTGGGGGAATACCCAACGGCGCTCTGTTTGGGCCAACGAAAGAGGGCGCTGTTGGGAATAAAGATTTTAGAAACATGAGCGCTATGTGCAGAGCGGAAAATCGCAATAGTTGAGTGATAACGTCTCGCACCAAAACCACCACTTTTTGGACTGATGACGTCATTGATGACGTCATTACATTAAATAGCGAGAAAATTTATATCTTGAGAACCACAAATGCTTCCAATAGGCTATTTTCCTGGTCTTTTCCACGACAAAAGTGTTTTGTTAGTGTTTGACCTTGCTTTCGTTTAGAACCGGCTTTTTTATCGTAACATAAGATTTTCAGTTGAAAAACTAAACCTAAAAATCCGGAGTGGCTTTGCATTAACGATCGCATTATGGCACACTTTTCTAAAACATTTCAATGGGATTCTGAAATCTGTAATGCATAACATCCTTTGCCAGATGAGCGAACACTTTAAAGTGCTTTCATTAGGTGCAAAACAACAAAACAAAATAAAACCTGATGCCAATGTCAAACAAACATTATTGCATTTGTGGGAAGAAACAATAAATTCACGACACATTGTATAACAATTATTCTTTATTGTTCAATGTCTTTTTTGAAATAATATGTGGAACAAACAAAAACAGATAGTTCAAACTTCAAACTGCATCTAAACTGTTAAATAATACCAGATAACAATAATATTATATTCATGTACATGTAATACGTTCTTAGCAGAATTAAACAATGTATTGTTTGTATAAGTAAAGGACATTATCAACATAGCATTTCTTTTAATTGAAGTATTCATATATACTTAAGAAGACCGGATAATGGTATCAAAATTGCAAACATTTTGTTAATATCAGCATAGGCCTATATACGTTTATGCAAAACGCTGTTGTTGTCTATGTGTGTTACATAGGAATAAAATATAACTGGCATTGCAAAATCTGTATGTACAATATCCCGTGCCAGATGGGCGAAATTTTTAAAAGGCTTTGAGGTGCACAATAAAACCAAAAAACCTGATGCCAATGTAACAAAAACATAAACATTTGTCAAGAAACGGGAGTTGTTACAAAGTGTGGTACAAGTTTAACTATAAAAACCAAACATTGTATACAAATTCATCTTTTTATGTTAAATGTTTTTGAACCACGTCATCATATAACGTTCAACCGAACACCGTATTTTTGTAATAAACAAAAATTCTATGTCTAGTTTTTTTTTTTTTTAAGGTGTTCGGCTTTTAGCGGAAAACCTATTGTTATTGTTAAGTTTTTTTTTTTTTTTTTTTTTTCTTTTTAGGTGTTCGGCTTTTAGCCGAAAACCTATTGTTATTGTTAAGTTTTTTAGGTGTTCGGCCAACCGCCGAAGACCTCTTGTTATTGTTCGAGTTTTTTTTTTTTTTTTTACTTTTACTTCTTCTTCTTCTTCTTCTTCTTCTTCCCGGGAACTTATATCCAAAAGATAACTCAAGATTGAAAATGAATTGAACCTTGAAACTTGGCACATACTTGAACCTTAACTTGAAGACGGCACTTGAACAATGACGTCATCATGACGTCATCTGGTGTCGAATTACGTTAAATCAAAGTTTAATAATTAAAAAAATCATAACTCCTGAAGTACACAATGGATTTTTACAATCTATACCTCATCGGAAAGGTCTTTGAAAAATAATTAAATGTCTCACAGAGATGACCCCAACTTGACCTGGTCTTCCGGTTCAAACCGGAAGTTGAAGCCAAAAATGCCTAAAAAGTCAGAATTTAAGCTGTGGAGTCAATATGAAACAGAATTTGGACTTGGTATAGTGCACGAAGTAAAATGTAGTTTATGACCTTTGAAAATATTACATTGATGACGTCATCAAATGTTACAGTTTGTTACGACGACGAGTTTAAAAAAAAAATTTTTTTTATTTCAAATTTTTTTTTGAGCAAACTACGTGTTGAATTTTTTGGTAATAGATAACGACTATAAAAGCCTAATTGTGAAATTTAAACAAAATTGGCCGTTGTATAACGAAGTTATATGAAGGTGAAAAGTGTCGTTTTTAGCGCGATCGCCGATAGAGTCTGTACAGTTACTGTATTGCACCTCGTGCGTGTGCACTCTAGGCTTTTACTGCATGCTGTGTATATACATACACGCGACAAGTCAGGTCTTGTCACAGTTCATCGAACTTTGCGGTGTGTTGTTAAGTTCTGCGTGTGTGTGTGTGTGTGTGTAATAATGGCGACGCAAAGAAAAACATGTAAGTCATGCCAAGTTCAGTGTGGAAATGTTTCCCTTTATGTCATTCTGGTGGCTTAATTGTGACAGGGAGAGGAAGAGGAGACTTTACTGAGACGATCACATGCTCACGTGAGTTGTTTGAAGTATAATGGTGGAGAAAATGCAATTGACAAAATGATCGTCTTTCGTTCTATACAATATACCGATCACGTACGTGCTTACATACGAGAGTCACAAGTGTGCAACAGCGGGGCCAGAGGCACTTTACCCCCGCGAGAGTTGTTGTCGGGATACGCTGAGTAAAACTGTTTAAAAGTAAAGTTTAAAAGTAAAGTCATCGCCTTTCAAAATGTCCGTGTATTTCTTTAGCCGTGCACACTTGTGTTTATGATGTTTATCAAAGTGGGGTAGTTTTTATAAAACTTTTTAATACAGATAATGAGCTCGGAATTTGAATCTGTCAAATGTCAGATTGACTGTACAGTACACCAGTGTTCGTGATGTTACAAAATAAGACCGTTAATTTGATATAGCGCCACCAACGTTTACTAGCGATACACACTTTATTTTATTGACACCGCATAGATGCCGAACAAAACGGAGGGCAGCAAGGGTTAATGTTTTGATAAAAGGCAATATGAATACTATTTTGAATACACAACCTGGCGGCAGCCGATTGCACTGCGTGGAAAAGGAACATTTTGGAAAGCACGAAAACATTGTTTTTCCTGGCAGTTAAAACCAAAAAGGTAACTTGTTTTTCCTCCAGGAGTCGAGTTACAATAAATGTATGCGGTTCTTTATAATTCTTAGTGACCTGAGTTGACCTCGCTTCCTGCCCAAACCGGAAGTCCCCATGAAATACATATGATAAAGCTCTTTTTAATTATTTTCATATTCATTTTTATTAAATCAAAGTTTATTATTTCAAAAAATCATAACTCCTGAAGTACACAATGGATTTTTACAATCTATACATCATCTGAAAGGTCATTCAAAACTGCGTAATCGCCTACAGACATGACCCCAATGTGACCTTGTCTTCCGGTTCAAACCGGAAGTTCAAATATTCAAAATTTCATTATTTAAGAAGTTTTTATTATATAATCACAAATCTTACATCAGATTGTAGGTTAAGGAATGTCCTTCTATGTTGCACATTGCGTGACCTGTGTGACCTCTACTTCCGGAAAAAACGGAAGTAGCTCCTCATTCAAAAGTTGTCAGAGGTAGGAACATAATTCTTTCACCAAGTACCAAGGTTAGGGAGGATCCTTCTCTGTTGCACATTGCGTGACCTTTGTGACCTCTACTTCCGGTCAAACCGGAAGTAGCTCTTTATTTAAAAATGGTTAGAGCTAGGAACATGATTCTTTCACCAAATACCAAGGTTAGGGAGGATCCTTCTCTGTTGCACATTGCGTGACCTTTGTGACCTCTACTTCCGGTCAAACCGGAAGTAGCTCTTTATTTAAAAATGGTAAGAGCTAGGAACATGATTCTTTCACCAAATACCAAGGTTAGGGAGGATCCTTCACTGTTACATTGCGTGACCGTTCTGACCTCTACTTCCGGTCAAACCGGAAGTAGCTCTTTATTTAAAAATGGTTAGAGCTAGGAACATGATTATTTCACGTAATACCAAGGTAAGGGATGACCCTTCTCTGTTGCACTTTGCGTGACCTCTGTGACCTCTACTTCCGGTGAAGCCGAAAGTAGCTCCTCATTTTTTTAAGTTGTTAGAGGTAGGAACATGATTCTTTCACAAAATACCAAGGTTTGTTAAGGTCCTTCTCTGTTTTATATTGCGTACCTGTACTTCCGGTCAAACCGGAAAAAAATGGTAAGAGCTAGGAACATGAAGGTCCTCTGCTGCAAATTAAATATATTTCAAAGCACAATTTTACGTTTTTATGTTCATATTTTTAGATACTTAAGTTGATACATTAAATAACAACTTTAACTACCATATTCCGAACACCTTGTTTTTGTGATGTCACAAAAACTTATGTCTAGTTTTTTTTTTTTTTCTCCGCTTCTTCTTCTGCCTGAACCTTCTCCGCCAATTTTGAGAAAAACTGAAACTTGTATGAACTTGAAACTTCTCATGAACATCAACCTCGGTGAGTAGACGGCACCGCAACTTATTTGGAATGGTGACGTCATTGATGACGTCATTACGTTAAATAAACGTTAAATAAACCTTAAATAATTTGAAAAATTATTTCTTCAAAACCAAAGGAGCTACGTTCAAGATTCTTTTTTTACATGAAACCTCTTATAAAGATCTACAAATGCGGTGCACAACGTGACCCCATTTGACCTTTACTTCCGGTCGAAACCGGAAGTTAAAGTAACAAATCATGTTATTTTGGGCTCTAGAGCCTAAGTGAATGAAAATATGAAAAAATGTTCAATGCATAATATTTTCTTTAACTTAAGAGCATTCTAAAAATATGATGTGTGACGTCATAGCTACGTCACAACGAAAATGGTACACGAGCTCGAAAACAAAATTATTTTGCTATCTCAAAAAATAGAGCATGTACGGACTTGAAACTTACCACGTACTTAGACAAAAGCGTGTACATGACAAACAACAAAATTTGGAATGATTACGTCATCGATGACGTCATTATATTAAATTGAAGTTTTTTTATTAAAATACTCATATCTCCAGAATCAGATATGCTACATACATGATCTTTACACCATATGAAAGGTCAGGAAGTATTAAACAAATCTTACACAGGGTGTGATCCCATTTGACCTTTACTTCCGGTCGAAACCGGAAGTAGTAGTTTGTTTTATAAAAAATCGTATCTGAATAATATTATTTTGTGTATTAATATAATAACTTAATTTTAAGGCCCTTCGACGATTCTACAAATGTTTACAATGTGTGACCTCATTTGACCTTCATTTCCGGTCGAAACCGGAAGTATAAGTTTGTACATACAAAATTGTGTATCTTATTAACCCTATCAGGACCGGGGGGGCACAATGTGCCCCCCTACCAATTTTTTTACCGTAACTTTTTAACGCTTAGTCCGATCACCGCGAAATTTTCTGACTTTTCCTAAAATTTATCTAGGATCATATTGGCAAAAAATAATTGATACCGAGGGTTAGCTGTTGCCATGGCAATCATTTGTTTGACCTTGGGTCACACGATTTTACTGTTTTTTAGTGATTTTTAAAACTTTTTGGACATAATTTCCACTTATTTTATGTTTTTTTGCCAGAAAAGTGATAGTGGTGAGTCACGTGATAGTTTGAAATGGTTTCGGGAATTCAAAATGGCCGCAATTTTTGGCGGCCATCTTGGATTTTGTGTTTTCAGCCTGTAATTAGGGGGTCAAATTATATCAAGTTTTTTAACAATGGAACATCTTCAACCTGCTAATTTATTACTTTTCAGACCCAAAAAATGTTCAGATTTGTCAATCATGCCTTATTATTTCTCCCTGGGCCCTTGGCGGCGGCCATTTTGATTGTTAAGTGAAAAAAACGCAAAAAAACATTTTTTCCCGAAAATGGGATAAATTAATGAATTATTATGCCCCCTAAAGATAAATCCAGTGACTAAATTAGGTTCAAATTATATTTATCTTGTTAAAATGTACAAGTTTGCCAAGTTTCAAAACATTCGGACAAAAAATACAGAAGTTATGGCAAAAACACGATTTTTGACCAAAAATGGGCAAAAATCAGTCAAAAACGCCCTCTAGTGACGTTTTTTTGAAATTTTGTGACGTCATCATGTAGAACTCGGTGAAATGAACATTTGTGGCAAGTTTCATCAAAATCGGTCAAACACTTTGGAAAATACGGAGGGGGGGCACTATGTGCCCCCCCCCGGTCCCCGTACAACCAAAAAAGCCCGGTCCTGATAGGGTTAATGAAACGTGGTACATTAATAATCATTACATCAATTTTGATCTCTCTGGCAATTCTAGATGTTATGCACAAAGTGTGACCCCATTTGACCTTTAAATCCTGTCAAACCGGAAGTTGAAGTTTAATATGACAAACCTTCATGCCTACAGATAAAAAAGTACAAATAAATATTTCGCCCGTCAGCATAGCACAAAAAGACAAAAAACCTGCACACAGTAATGACCTTAAAATTACGTAATTAAGCCGAACACCGTGAGTTTGTTCACAAACACTAAATTTCTAGTTTTATTTTTTCCTCGTGTTCTTCTTTCCCTCCGAACCTTCTCCAGCAATTTTAAACAAAAGTAAAGCTTGTACAAACTTAAAACTTACTGTGTACATAGGCAATAGTGAGTAGATGAAACCGCCACTTTTTTGGAATGATGACGACATTGATGACGTCATGACAAGGTTTTTAATGTTGAAAAATGACCATTTGCTTGTTGCTGTATCTCAACGAATATACAAGCTATGATGTTCATACTTAGGCATCAAATAGATAAAGACTTGGACAACATTTGAAAAGTTAACGCCAAAATCGTACGACCTTAACTTCCGGGTCGTTACCCTGGGTCAAAGTTCGCTTCCGTGTTTTTTCATCAAAAAACAACTTTCAAGCTCATCTACGGAATAACTCAAGATTGAGATTGATTTGAACGTTGAAACTCAACAGATAGGTGAACCTTGGTATCAAGACACCACAGACCTAACTACGTCATAATGACGTCATCGGGCATTAAATTACAATGAATCAAAGTTTAAAATTTGTAAAACTCATACGGCGCGAATTTTTGGGGGAATACCCAACGGCGCTCTCTTTGGTCCAACGAAAGAGGGCGCTGTTGAGAATAAAGATTTTAGAAACATTGAGCGCTATGTGCAGAGCGGAAAATCGCAATAGTTGAGTGATAACGTCTCGCATCAAAACCACCACTTTTTTTGACTGATGACGTCATTACATTAAATAGCGAGAAAATGTATATCTTGAGAACCACAAATGCTACCAATAGGCTATTTTCCTGGTCTTTTCCACGACAAAAGTGTTTTGTTAGTGTTTGACCTTGCTTTCGTTTAGAACCGGCTTTTTATCGTAACATAAGATTTTCAGTTGAAAAACTAAACCTAAAAATCCGGAGTGGCTTTGCATTAACGATCGCATTATGGCACACTTTTCTAAAACATTTCAATGGGATTCTGAAATCTGTAATGCATAACATCCTTTGCCAGATGAGCGAACATTTTAAAGGGCTTTCATTAGGTGCAAAACAAAAACAAAAAATAAAACCTGATGTCAATGTCAAACAAACATTATTGCATTTGTGGGAAGAAACAATAAATTCACGACACATTGTATAACAAATATTCTTTATTGTTCAATGTCTTTATTGAAATAATATGTGGAACAAACAAAAACAGATAGTTCAAACTTCAAACTGCATCTAAACTGATGCCAATGTAACAAAAACATAAACATTTGTCAAGAAACGGGAGTTGTTACAAAGTGTGGTACAAGTTTAACTATAAAAACCAAACATTGTATACAAATTCATCTTTTTATTTTCAATGTTTTTGAACTACGTCATCATGTAACGTTCAACCGAACACCGTATTTTTGTAATAAACAAAAATTCTATGTCTAGTTTTCTGCGTCTTCTTCTTTCTCAATGAACCTTCTCCGCAAATTTTGAGCATAAGTGAAGCTTGTATGAACTTGAAAATTGTCATGAACATCGACCTTGATGAGCAGACGAAACCGCAACTTTTTTGGAATGATGACGTCATTGATGACGTCATTACAGTAAATAAACGTTAAATAATTTGAAAATTCATATCTTCAGAACCAGAAGCGCTACGTTCAAGATACTTCCACTACATGAAACTTCTTGTAAAGTTCTACAAATGTCGTGCACAACTTGACCTCATTTGACCTTTACTTCCGGTCGAAACCGGAAGTTTAAAATTTCAAAAATTCATAATTCAAGAACTGCTTATCATATTGTCCAAATTTAAATGTCAGTTTGAAGATCGTTTAGCCTGCTCAAACTTTTGCACAGACATAATACCAGTTTGACATTGTCTTCTGGCCGTAAAAGATGACGTCATTGATTGCGTCATTATATTAAATCAACGTTTAATATTTAAAAAGTCCATATCTGAAGAACCGTATATGTTACATTCAAGATCTTTGCACCATATGAAAGCTTTTCGATTACTCTACAAATCTTACACAGTGTGTGACCCCATTTGACCTTGACTTCCGGTCGAAACCGGAAGTTACAATGTCATTTTTCCAAAAAATCATATTTCAATAAAAACAGGCATAGTAAGAACCATTACTTCATCTGAAAACACTTTAACCAATCTACATGTCTTACAGAAAGTTTGACCCCATTTGACTTTGACTTCCGGTCGAGACCGGAAGTTGAAGTTAACATATAGAAAGATTCATAGGTCATTAACTAAACGAGGAACAGTCTTGAAACTTACTATTACCTTCAACTTTACTGTGCAGTAAACTGCACTGTTTTTTCTGGATGATGACGTCATCGATGACGTCATTACAATAAATCAACGTTTGATATTTCAAAAAGTCATCTGAAGAACCGTAAATGATACATACAAGATCTTTGTACCATATAAAAGCTCTTCAATTTCTCTGCACATCTTACACAGTTTGTGACCCCATTAGACCTTGACTTCCGGTGGAAACAGGAAGTTGAAATTTTATTTTTCAAAAAGATTATTTTTTAATAACAAAACAGAATTCATTAATAGTCATTACTTCATCTGAAAGCTCGTTAACCATTCTAAAAAATGTGTTGAAGATGTGACCCCATTTCACCCTTACTTCCGGTTAAAACAGATGTTGAAATTTCACAGATAGTAAATTCATACCTCGTCAACTAGACGTAATACAGACTTGAAACTTACTGTTGCCTTGGACATTACTGTGTAGATGAAACTGGATTTTTTCGGATTAGTGCATCATCGATGACGTCATTATATTAAATCAACGTTTAATGTTTCAAAAAATCATATTCGGGAATCATAAAAGTTACACAGGAGATTTTTGCACCATATGCAAGCCCTTGAAATACTGTACAACTATCGCAGAGTGTGACCCCATTTGACCCATAGTTCCTGTCAAAACCGGAAGTTGGAGTTTCATTTGACTGACCTTCATGCCTAAAGATCAACACAAGGTACAAATAAAAAGTTTGCCCATCAGCACAGCACACAATATTGACCTTGTTTTCAATGATGCAATCACTTTATTACGTTCCAGCCGAACACTGTGAGTTTGTTCACAAACTCTCAATTTCTAGTTTTTTTCTGGGTATTCTTCCCCCCTGAAACTTGTCTCTCAATTTTCTCAAAAAGTAAAGCTTGTATGAACTTGAAACTTATGCTGCACAAAGATCTTAGTGCGTAGATGAAACCGTAAGGTTTTTGGAATGATGACGTCATTGATGACGTCATTAGGTTAAATAAACGTTAAATAATTTAAAAAAAAGCATAACTCAAGAACGGCGAGTGCTTCATTCAAAACTTTTTTGTGCATATGAAAGGACTTGTGATGTTAAACAAATTGTATGCACACCGTGACCTCATTTGACCTTTACTTCCGGTTGAAACCAGAAGTTAAAGTAAAAAATAATTTTATTTGGGGCTCTACAGCCTAAATGAATGGAATAAGGACACTTTTAATGAATAATATTTTCTTTAGCTCAGGAGCATTCTAGAAATGTAATGTATGACGATATAAGAATATAAGAATATGAGATATAAGAATTTTAATAAAAAACTTAAATTTATTGTAATTACACAATTGGTGACGTCATAATTTTTTATTTTTTTTATTTGTCATGTTCACACTGTGGTCTAGGTATATAGTAAGTTTCAAGTCCGTACAAGCTTTAGTTAAAGAGATAGTAAAATAGATTTTTTTTCTACCTTGTGTACCATTTTCGTTGTGACGCAGCTATGCGTCACAACGAAAATGCGTCACAACGAAAATGGTACACAAGGTAGAAAAAAATCTATTTTACTATCTCTTAAACTAAAGCTTGTACGGACTTCAAACTTACTATATACCTAGACCACAGTGTGAACATGACAAAGAAAAAAAATGAAATGATGACGTCACCAATTATGTAATTACAATAAATTTAAGTTTTATATTAAAATTCTTATATCTCCAGAATCAGATTTGCTACATACATGATCTTTACACCATATGAAAGGTCAGTAAGTGATAAATAAATCTTACACAGGGTGTGACCCCATCTGACCTTTATTTCCGGTCGAAACCAGAAGTAGTAGTTTTTTATATAAAAATCCATATCTGAATAACGTAAATTTGTGTATTAATATAATAACTTCATTTTAAAGCCCTTCAACGATTCTACAAATGTTTACAAAGTTTGACCACATTTGACCTTCACTTCCGGTCAAAACCGGAAGTATAAGTTTGTACAACAAAAATATGTATCTTATTAATGACACATGGTACATTAATAATCATTACATCAATTTAAAGCTCTCTGACAATTCTAGATATCATGCACAAGGTGTGATCCCATTTGACCTTTAGTTCCTGTCAAACCGGAAGTTGAAGTTTCATATGACAAACCTTCATGCATAAAGATAAAAAAGTACAAATAAATATTTCACTCGTCAGCATAGCACAAATAGACAAAAAAACTTGCACACAATATTGACCTTAAAATTTTCAACGACGTAATTAAGCCGAACACCGTGAGTTTGTTCACAAACTCTAAATTTCTAGTTTTTCTGCGCTTTTTTATCCTCAAACCTTGTCGGTCGATTTTCTGTATCTTATCAATGAAACGTGGTACATTAATCATTACATCAATTTAAAGCTCTCCGGCAATTCTAGATACCATGCACAAAGTGTGACCCCATTTGACATTTAGTTCCTGTCAAACCGGAAGTTGAAGTTTTATATGACAAACCTTCATGCATAAAGATCAAAAAGTACAAAGAAGTATTTCGCCCATCAGCATAGCACAAGAGACAACAAACTTGCACACATTATTGACCTTAAGATTTTCAATTACTCAATCACTATATTAAGTTTAAGCCGAACACCGTGAGTTTGTTCACGAACTGTTAATTTCTAGTTTTTCTGCGCTTTTTTATCCTCGAACCTTGTCGGTCGATTTTTCTCAAAAAGTAAAGCTTGTATGAACTTGAAACTTTACATGTACAAAGATATTAGCGACTAGATGAACGTCATTGATGATGTTATGACGTTAAATAAACGTTAAATAATTCAAAAAATTCATAACTCAAGAACGGCAAATGCTACATTCGAAATTGCTGCTGCATATGAAAGATTTTGTAATGTTGGACAAATTGTATGCACAGCGTGACCCCATTTGACCTTTACTTCCGGTCAAAACCGGAAGTTAAAGTTAAAGTCATGTTATTTAGGGCTCTAGAGCCTAAGTGAATGAAAATATGAAGAAACTTTTAATGCATAATATTTGTTTAGCTCATGAGCACTCTAGAAATGTGATATATGACGTCATAGCTACGTCACAATGAAAATGGTACACGAGGTCGAAAAAAAAATTATTTTGCTATCTCAAAATATAAAGCATGTACGGACTTGAAACTTACTATATACCTAGACCACAGTGTGTACATGACAAAGAAAAATTGATGACGTCATTACGTTAAATTGAAGTTTTATACTAAAATAGTCACCTTAAGAAT
Source organism: Marthasterias glacialis (assembly GCA_911728455.2). Classification (NCBI taxonomy): domain Eukaryota; kingdom Metazoa; phylum Echinodermata; class Asteroidea; order Forcipulatida; family Asteriidae; genus Marthasterias; species Marthasterias glacialis. The sequence goes on from OU452240.1 coordinate 8,110,940, forward strand.
AATACATGATGCATACTTTACACTATATGAAAGTTCTTGAAGTTTTAAACAAATCTTATACAGAGTGTGACCCCATTTGACCTTCTCTTCCGGTCGAAACCGGAAGTTGAAGTTGTTTATAAAAAAATGTGTATCTCATGAACGTACATTTGTATATTAATATAATTACATGATTTGAAGTCCTTTCGACGATTCTAAAAAAAATACAATGTGTGACCCCATTGGATCTTCATTTTCGGTCGAAAACTGGAAGTATAAGTTTGTTCATACAAAAATGTGTATCTTATTAATGAAACGTGGTACATTAATAATCATTACATCAATTTAAAGCTCTCGGTTAATTCCCTTCCGGTCGAAAGTATGACCCCATTTGACAGTTAGTTCTTGTCAATATCAGAAGTTGAAGTTTCATATGACAGAACAAAAACTCGTTCAACATATTGACTTTAAAATTTTCCATTATGCAGTCACTTTATTATGTTCAAGGCGAACACCGTGAGTTTGTTCACAAACTCTAAACTTCAAGTTTTGTTATGATGTGTGGGGATATGCTCATTTTAATACGCAGTCACTGTTGAATAAAATGTAATCATGTTTAAGGGAACAATCATTCTAAGTATGGGTAACTTTCTTTTTGTCTCACGATGTAGACAAGGGAACCGGCGACGCTGGACCAATTCCCCTAAGCGACCACGGTGGGATTTATCAAATAAACTCTCAGCGAAGTTCAATGCACGTTTTGTGCTCTGTCTTCGCGCCTTTGCTTATGAGAATCTGAACTCGCCGCGGCCGCCATCTTGATAGAAAAACATTTCATAAAGGTTAATGAGGAGGATCAGTTTAGTAGAAAGATATGCATGACAAAGAAAAACATTATGTCGTACGTTGCTTCCATATCAACTTCTGTCTTATCCACCCAACCCCAGCTGTCCGACTGTTTGTCATGCTAATTGTAATACCTTTCCATAAATCATGCATACAAAAATCATGTTTTTAAGCATTTTGCAGAATACAACGTTGGTAAAACGTTGTAGAAATGTTGTATATAGACAGTGCATAAATTTGCATATTAAATGTACTGTAGATCACAATTCCCAATCGAACCTAATCCAGCATGTTTTAATAGACCGATTGCGCGACAATGTTTATATGCAGTCATGTGACCCTCTATCGGGTATGACGTCATACAGCTGGTGAAAAAATACACGTAAAGAGATAGGCCGTGACACAGAGTGAGTTCGAATACAGTCGTTTATACTTTCGTTAAGCGATGAATTAGTTAATCAGCCCCTTTATTTAAAGTAGTATGGTGTGGCATTAATTTAAATCACATCTCTGTTTCATAATTTAACAGAATTCTTATGAAAAGAGGTTTTTTTAGCCGTGCACTACCGGCGTCGGACGACTATTATGTAGCCACCCGTCTGTTATTTTGTTTGTAATGTTGGCCTAAATCACTGAAAAAAGGATGAACAAGTTGGAAAAGTGAGCATTAATACCTAGCCTTGCAGAATTTCAGATAGGCAAAGGAATCACACAGTTTTGGAAAGCAATTTTTTTGGGGAGGATTTCAGCATCCAAACTTTGAAATTTTTGTGTTGAAAAGTGTGTGGTGATCGCGGTCGTCCTCCATGGTCTGGCCTAACGTTCCGTCGCGCGCTGTACTCATCGTGCACATTTATACGGTACTTTTACAATTTTCAAGACTTGCTGGAACTGTCCTTACTGGCTTTATTCAACCACTTGAAGGTCTTTGGTACAAACTCTGGAATATGTTTCACAGATTTCGAGCAAAAAAAGCCCCGATTGAATTAACTAAATGCATTAATCATTGTGTACCGTACCACCCTTTCCTATGGAGGATTACGTGTGTGTTTACATTTTTAACCCAAAAGGGGTCACGTGACGTAGATCGCGCAATCGGTCTATTGTGGTATGTTGTGATTTATCCATCTTCTGAAAACTATTGAACTAATTAATCTCAAGTGTTACATAGAGTGTGACCCAATTTGATCTCTACTTCTAGTCAAAACCCAAAGTTGTGATTTAGTTTCTTAAAAATTCATTAATAAAAATCATCAGCAAAGGCAAACTTTGGCCCACTGAATGGTGGAGAGTGAACGAAGCAACCACTTACACGATAATAATCCAGCTATAAATTACATCTTCACTTTGCATTCTACCGCACACCGTGAGTTTGTGCACAAACTCTCAATGTTTTTTTTTCTGTCGTGTTCTTCTTTCTCCCTGAACCTTCTCTCGCAATTTTGAGCACTTGAAACTTTTCATGAACATCAACCTTGAGGAGTAGATGAAACCGAAACTTTTTTGAATGATGACATCATTGATGACGTCATTACGTTAAATAAACCTTAAATAAGTTTAAAATTCATATCTTCAGAACCACAAGAGCTACGTTCAAAATTGTTTTCACTACATGGAACCTCTTAATGCTCTACAAATGTTGTGCACAACTTGACCTCATTTGACCTTCACTTCCTTTCGAAACCGGAAGTTCAAAGTTTCAAAAGTTCATAATTCAAGAACTGCTTATCATATTGTCAAACTTTAAAAGTCAGTTTGAAGATCATTTAGCTTGCTCAAACTTTTGCACAGACATAATACCAGTTTGACATTGACGTAAAAGATGACGTCACGATATTAAATCAACGTTTAATATTTCAAAAGTTCATATCTGAAGAACCGTATATTTTACATACAAGATCTTTGCACCATATGAAAGCTTTTTGATTTCTCTACAAATCTTACACAATGTGTGACCCCATTTGACCTTGACTTCCGGTCGGAACCGGAAGTTGAAATTTAATTTTCTAAAAAGATGATTTTTCAATAACAGAATACATCAATAATCATTACTTCATCTGAAAACACTTTCACCAATCTAGGTGTGACCCCATTTGACCCTGACTTCCGGTCGAAACCGGAAGTTGAAATTTTATTTTAAAAAAAAAATCTGAAAGCCCTTTCATCATTCTAAAAATCGTGTTGAAGATGTGACACCGTTTGACCCTGACTTCCAGTTGAAACGGAAGTTGAAATTTCACAGATAGTAAATTCATAATTTATCAATCAAACGTGATACAGATTTGAAACTTACTGTTACCTTAGACGTTACTGTATAGATGAAACTGGATTTTTTTCAGATGATGACGTCATCGATGACGTCATTACATTAAATCAATGTTTAATATTTCAAAAAATCATATCTGGGAATCATAAAAATTACACACGAGATTTTTGCACCTTATGCAAGCCCTTGAAATACTGTACAACAATCGCAAAGTGTGACCCTATTTGACCTTTACATCCGATCGAAACCGGAAGTTGAAGCTTCAACTTTCAAAAATGTAATATCTTTGTTGCCAAAAAGAGTACATGAATAATTTTTATATTATCTGAAAGCCCTTGAACCATTCTACGGGTCTTACAAAAGGCGTGACCCAATTTGACCTTTACTTTTGGTTGAAACCAGAAGTTCAACTACAATTTTCCAAATATCATAGTTAAAGAACCGCAATTATGGTATGATTATGGTTGTGATTGATTCATCTTCTGAAAACTGTTGAACTAATCTCAAGTGTAACATAGAGTGTGACCAAATTTGACCTTTACTTCTGGTCAAAAATTCATATCTCGGGAACTACTTATGATATTGTCAACATGTTAATATCAGTTTGAAGGTTGTTAACCCTGCTTCAACTTTTGCACCCCATAATACCAGTTTGACATTGTCTTCTGGTCGTAAAAGTGCGCGCTTGTGTTGACCTCTATTCATAGTGCGTAAAAAACAGCCCTAATATGTGCGTTGAATACCAAGCTGTAAAGTGTAGTTCATGTTCATTGTACCATACAGAAAGGACCCACGCTCTGATAAAATGTGCTCTGAGCGGGCGGGCTAAATATACATTTAGTCTCCTTTAAAGGTGCGCTCAACACAAAATCCACAATGCATCGATAGTCTTTGTTTATACAAAAGCCTTGTGAAGTGAAATGCGAGCGTCCGAAGCTAAATATTTTAAAAATTCACACTCCCTCAACTACACCAGCTATTTTCACAGTTAATACATCATGTGAAAAGGCTTTTGGGACTGTTCAAAAGTTAATTTATTGGTGACCTTGTTTGACCCCTCTTCCAGCGCATACCGGAATTTCCAGTGAAATGTTTAGTAAAACGCTCTATTTTATGGCTTCTAGGTTAAAATTTAATCTGATTTTCAATTACGTAATCACTTTTTTACGTTCAACCGAACACCGTGAATTTTTTGAACAAACTCAATTTTTTAGTTAATTTTTTAGTTTTTCTACGTAAAACTCAACATTGCCGACAGATTTTGGTGCTCAGTGTGCAGTGATGAGACCTATAGTTGGCGATTTTACAATATTTCCTGGCCATAGCATTTTTTGGCCTGAAAAGTTGGAACTTATAAAAATAAATGATATTGACCCTTGCCCTTGCACGCACGACACCAGCGACTATGTGACGGTTACCATTTTGGGAGTCAAGGTATACATGTAAATGCTGCATTGCCTAAAATGCCTACCACACTGTATATCACCAACAAAGTTGACAAAGTTAGAAACTTTCCCCTTTTTTATTTTTTGTGTGGATGAAAACGCTGTCAGCTTGTAAAAAAAATAGTTTACAAAAAAGCATTGAAATCACTACATAAAAGCTTTAAAAATGTAACATTTTATTCTGATAATTTTTAATCTGTGGGCATCCAGAGGGGGGTGGGGAGGGCACAGACATCAATTTACGCCACTTTAAAAAATTTAAAATCTTAGATATTCCTGTGGTCTTATCAAATTAGGAATTGGCATTCACTGTTCATCAATTTCGGAAAGTAAAAAAACATGAGCTACAGCAGGATTATGTTTTATTTTAATTACCTATTTTATTTTATATATTTATTTTTGTGGGGAGTATATAGGTCTACATGTTAAAAATATTTTTTTGAAAGCTGAAAATGTCTTATTTCGGAGCTGCAACACAAGTAGTGTCTGGCAAAATTACTGACATGGGCACACCTTTCTCATTTGTTGTAAACGTTTCAGATTTGTGGTAGTTCACAAAAATTTCCAGTAAAGATATAACACTTTTGAGCATACCCTCTGTTTCTTGGCAGTTATCTATTGATATTATCTGCAGCTAAATATCATGAAATTGATATTCTTAACAATAAATATTGATCACAAAGTTTTAAAATGTTGTTTTCACATCGTTAAACTTCATGTCTGGCAACACTGCGAACACTTAAGTATTCCCCCCCCCCGCCAATTTTTCACAAGACCAACGTCTTATCTCAATAATTTGTGGTCGATGTTAAAATTGGAGCACTACCATGAGCTGTCTAAGATTGGTATATTTTGATAGTTTGAAATATTCTAAAAACACCCCTATTTCAAATGATAGTACAACCTATCCACATACCTGTTGATTATTTTTATACATTGAATACAGCCTCAAAGGACATATCTACCAATAACTTTTAGGGAAAATAATTTTCCATGTTTTGTATAATGGTAACGCGGCATTGAAAATAGGCACAGTTCACTTTTCCAAAACTGAAAAAAGGGTGAAACCACCCGAAAATGGTAATTCGGCTGTTGCCATGGCAACGGATGTATTTTTTTTTAAATTCCATATTTGTCAAACCAGGGGCACATTTGTGAGAGGCGAACACTTTACGCACACGCCATCCATGCCACCTATGCCAGGAGTATCAATGTCCTGAAAATATTAGTCATCTTCTTGTTACTCAATATGTGAACATGTTTGTTGTCTTGATATGCCACTACTAAAGAGAGGTTATCATTTCAGATACAAGAAGTCTCAAGCTCTTGTGATAAAACTGTTTGGACCGAAAGCCCACAAATTGTTCCCAAGGAAGTACCGTGAGCCAGGATCAGGGCCAGGGGTGTGTGCTTCAGGAGGTTTCTACCCCACTGACTCGGCAGGATACTATGAAGATCAAGGTGTAGACTTAGAAATGTCTCAGGGAGCAAAGGTACGTGATGAGTTAAAAAAGAATATGAATGAATGTGTGTTAACTTATAAGGGAAACCACTTTAAAATTTGCTACCTTATTGAGACCGAAGACGGTAGGAACATTAGGTCCCCATATGGGGACCTACAAAGTCTACGATGTTAAGTACAGATACAATAAAGGAAATAACAAAAGCAGTATCCACATGGATGTCAAAATGGGAACACTTTCCTTGTGTCGTTGATAAGACTTTATAATCAGATAGTTAATATGTTGTTAACCCTTAGTGTTAAACTGCACGAAACCACCATGCTTGTTATTCCTCAAATCACTTGCAACCGCCCTTGAAGTTTGACAAGTTGTATTGTGAGTTTTACACATGCGATTAAAATGCGCAAAAAAATTTCAAGTGTTATCTTAATAATAATAATATTAATAACTAGAAATTGTTTTTGTTGCATCACAAAAACGAAGTGTTCTGGATGACAGTAATTGAAATAGTTATTTGAACAATTTACTATTAAATCAACTAAATATATATAAATACATTAATACAAAAACCATTAAAAATTGGGCTTTATTATTATTCATTTGAATTTCCGGTTGGTGGATAGGAAGCAAGGTCAAATCAGGTCATTTACAAATAATATAAAGAACCTTCGTATAGGATACAAAGATTAAAATCACAACGGCTGTGTTTCTTAAGATATCAATATTTGGAAATAATAAACTTTGATTTTTAGCAATTACTGAAATCGATGACGCCATTATGACGTCATGGCTAATTTAATTCTTATGCAGACATTTAGACTTAAGTATGTGCTAAGATTTAAACTATTTTGAACTTTCAACAGGTTTCAGCAAAACAGTACAATTTTAAACTTGTCACAAAAGGGCGTTTTTGAGGACGATGTCATTACTCTTAAACAAATTGAAAGGCCTAGGGGTCAAATGTTATTTCATACATAGAGACCATGTCCAAATTCTACCTCATAATGGCTGAAGATCTCAAAAGAGGCCCGAAATATTTTGTTCTACTCAACTTCAGGTTTCGACCGGAAGACAAGGTCAAATTGGGGTCATAGAACGACTTTGTGAAGTATTTTAAGCCATTTCATATGGCGTATAGATTGTGAAAATATGTTAAATGTAGTTCCAAATGTAGGTCTATGGTTTTTTGAAATAAAAAAACTTTGAATGCTCACATTTGACTTAACATGGTTAACATGGACGGATGTAATAAAAACTAACAAAGTGTGACAAATATGGATGCGCACACCTTGAACGGAGACTGTGAACATTGTATGGTTAATGTCAATGGGTGCATCAATGTCACACGGCCACGTGCACACAATACTTGTGTGTATACATGTACAATTCAATGAATGCACACACACACTTATTTACAGTAGAATTGTAATTGCTTTAACGTCTGGTTTTGACCGGAAGTAAAGGTCAAACTGATATCATCTCAATGTAAAAAATGGAGCAGACTCAAAGGTCTAAATGCTGATATAACAATTTTGATTATATGATAAAGTAATGTAGTTGTGATATGAATTTTTGAAATTTCTAATTGAAGCGGAAGACAAGGTTAAAACGGGGTTCTCAGTGAAGCGTTTATTCAGTTTGTAAAGACCTCGCCGATGTTGTCACCTGGTTATATGGATTGTAAAAATCCTTCGAGAAATTCAGCAGATACGATTTTTTGAAAAAATAAACTTCAATTTATTGTAATTCGACACCTGATGATGTCATCATGGCGTCACTTCAGCGGTTTCATGTTCTAATGCAGTTATACCTGTGCGAAGTTTATGTGAACTTGAGAAGTGTGTATTTGTTGGGAGACGAACGTTGGGGAGAAGAAGTATTAAAAGATTGGGCCAAAGCCCGACACGGGTGTTCATCGCCAGCTCCCCGTCTTGAGATAGCTGTATGCTCTATTCTGAAGTTCCTTCAACCTTCGTTCGGTATCATAGTCACAACAGGGTTTCTGTGTATCTCTTGGCAGTTTAATCCAGTGCCAAGTCGCACCAGGGGGTAAGGAAGGACGTCCTTTTCAATGACCTTCTGAAAACGTTCTTATACAGCAGGAGGGGACGTCCTGCACGCCTCGTGCGCTGCTCAATTTCACCTTAAAAGAGGATTTCCATACCGGTCTCTTGTTGGTCATCTTGATTTGTCCAGTAGATCGCAGCTGGCACCGCAGGATGTCGTCATTGGGAACAAAATTAGTTCATCTGATGAATATTTGGCGAAGGCAACGAAATTGGACTGATCTTAGTGTGCAAAGTTTGTTCAGGTATAGTGTCTATGTTTTCGCAACCAAACACCAAGATAGGGATGACACATTGTTGGTATACCTTCACTTTCATCTCGTTTGTGAGGTCATGGCTGTCAAAAAAGATCTCTCAAAAAAGTTCTCCCATGCGCCCAAAGACACAGGAGGCAGCCTGAATCCTACTCTATCCTAGGTTGTAGTCCGTCTTGCAGTCAGCAGATCTGTATTGTGCTACACAAAATAAGGTTCGTTGGATATTGGATGCTGCTTTCGGATGCATGAGGTCAAACAAATCACCGTCAAACCTGAAGCGGACCTTTATGCTACATTTAGTTTTTAACTCAATGAAGGCAAGGTATAGCAGTACAGCGGCAATCAAACCACAGTGCTGGTGCCAATTTGCATCCTTCTTTAAAGGTACACACCGGCTTACTGTTTACCTAATTTAGTGATGTGGAATAACAGACAATAATATTTAAATGGTTGTTGTAAAAAAAAAATCATCAAAATACCACGTAATTAACGAAAAATGTGTAAAAAACAAAACACGGTCAAATGTCAGCTTATACGCTTTTCCAGCCGTTGCAACTGTTAAATTTACGTGACAATGTTGCGCAATGTTGTAAGTAGACTGGTGCTCTGTTTAAGTATGAATTATTACAATAGCGAGGCATGGGGATCCAGACTTCATATCCATCCAGCACAAATTCACGTGCAAATAAAAAATACATAATCGTCGTGGTGGTGCCGTATACGTCTGATTATTCAGACATAGCACGCCCTATTATGCTCTACCAGCCCCCCCCCCCCCCCCCCCCCCGTCAAATGTCAGTGATTCTGCCTCTTGTACAATTTTAAAATTCACGTGTAAATAAAAAACAGATATAAACGGACAGTTTGTATTTTGTGTACGACGAACTGGACGAACTTACTTGCAATGGAAAACGTTTCTTCGACATCCAAGGATCGGTACAAAAAAACATCGCAAGGAAAAACCAGAAGGCGGTCCAACGAAAAGTAAAAAGTGAAAAAAAAACAGAAAAAAAACACGATAACTCCAAAGGGAAAGCCAGCATGTGCCAAGCGAGCCCCGCCTTCGCTGCAAACGGATTGCCTTTCTCCTGGCAGCTTTAGCGATGGCATTCTCCCGTTTTTCGGGCGATGACTTCACTGGCCGGCCGCAGCCACCGCCACCAGTTTGTTGTTGGGGCGATTGGGGGGTGGACATTATGCAGTTATCATAGAAGTAGATAGATCAGCTGTATGGGATAAACCATGGAGGTAGAAATTAGTCTAATTTCTACCTCCATGGATAAACATTCCCCGTCGTCGTCCCGCGTGTGTGTAACGCAGGCAACACGTTCCAATAGTTAGGGGATAATAGCTAGGGGTACAGACTAAAACAGTCGTAAAAAAACGTAATTGTTGGTCTGGCACCCTACCCCTCCGACAAGCTCCTAAGCTTACGGCTAGACCGGCAAGCTGGGGAGTTCATGCCCCAGGGTTTGTCTCTCTGGCCCCACGAGACACGGCACCGGCTGTACGGGGTATGCCCCAAGGTTTACGTTCCGCGAGCTCCCACGCTGGTGCGCCGTAAAACACCTTCGGTTGCACGGACTCTCTGAATGCGAATATTACGTTCAATTTTTCATCATTATTTACAAATTGTATCAATAATCTGAATACACAGTATTTTTTGTCAAATACTCATAAGTAATTGTAAAAATAAAGATTTAAATTTGGTTCAGTAATTTACTTTTATACGGCTGGAAGTAAAACTAACTCCGAAGATCACGTGATTTATCCGAACCACTTTTTTGGTTCGGATAAATCGTTTTTTGAAAAATGCTCGAAAACGGCAAAATTTGATGGTTTCTTTTAGGAATCATTCTTCTCCATTCCTGGAAGACCTTTTAAATCATATGTTAGCCTATTTTGTAGCCCAAATAGCCCAACGAAGCCGGTGTGCCCCTTAACTCCAGTGTCATACATTACAGGGTCAGGTAGCTCACCATCTACAATTAGCCCAGCAAACACATCAGTCTGAAATGCGTCAATCATTTTGACAAACTTTTGCTGGCATTCAGTTTAAGAGAGTATCTGGTGCAAACGTTGCCTGTTGACACTGTCAAATGCTTTTGCAAAATCTACAAAGGGGATGTACATGTGTCGCCTCTGCTGTTTGTTTTTCTCCATCAGTTGTCGTAGAGTAAATATTCGATGGTGCTTCTATCTGCTCTGTATCCTGACTGAGATTGTGGGTATATTGGTTCTAGGATCCTTTGGAGGCGTTGTATAGCAAGATGTCATCAAAACATTTACCAATCACACTCAGGAGAGATATACTTCTGTAGTTGCTGCACAAAGCCTTGCTTCCGATTTTGTAGAGGATCGATATGTTTGCATTCTTGAGGTCAGCAGGGATGTTCTCATGCAACCACATGTCATTGAAGATTTCGTGTAGGTGCCTAACCATGGCATCTCCTCTGTTTTTTAGTGTTTTGGGTGGTATGCCGTCTGGTCCCGGGCTTTTGTTGCAGTTCATTCTCTTGATTAAATTCACTACCTCAACCAGTGTTGGTCCCATTCCTAGGTCGTGAATGACCGGTTGTTGTTCAAATTCAGGACCTAAAAGTTAGCCATTGCAGGTTAATTTAAAAGAGTCGAAAAATGTTCTGTCCATCTGGATTTGATGTCTCCGGTGGATGTCAGAAGCTCGCCATCAGTGGTAATGATGGGATGAGATCTGCGAGATCTTGGACCATATATCATGTTGAGTGATTCGTAGAATTTGCGAAGTTTATCTTCTGTGCAAACCTCTCAACTTTGTCTGCTCCGTCGTGGAACCATTTGCAGTTCAGATCTGTCAAGTTGTCTGTCTGCAATCAGCTGAAGAATGTCGTGATCCTGAGCATCAAACCAGTCATTCTTTACTACTCTCCTGCCTAAAACTGCTTTATATACGTCTTAAAGGATCTGTTTGGTCTGATCCCATGTTTTAACTTTTTCTGTTAGAATGTCATTGAAAAAAAGCCTGTAGGTCAGCACACCTTTGGGGGTTCATCGATGTGTCATATTTTGTAGGTGGGAATGCTGAACATGGTGGTCGCATGAAGACAGATCTGTACCTTGCGCTAAGCAACCTATGGTCAGTGAAGCTGCTTGCGCTCCGAAAATTTTCCCAAGGATGTGATCTATCTGATGCCATTGCTTGGGTCTCATGTGCTGCAATGTTGTCTTGAATGTGTTCTTCAATCTGAACAGTGTCCCACTGACTCATTTTCAGGTGCGCACATATCTCCAACAGTAGCAGGCCATTGGTGTTCATCTTTCCTACACCATTTCACAGAGTACACCAGGCCAAACCTCATGTTCATTTCCGATGCGTGCATCACAATCACTTTTCCTGTTGTCTTGGAGGTGATGCGACTTAGTTCTTCATAAAGCTTCTTTTTCATCTCCCGGTCTTTGTTGGTGCATAAACACTAATGAAAGTCACACTTTTGCCGAATTGAATGTCAGCTGTCATAGTCATGAGTCTGTCGTTTAAAGCTGTCGGTTCACAATAGAGTTTTAGGTTGTTTAAAATTGCAAAACCAACGCCTGGTTTGCGGTGTTTGCCACCACTCCAGTAGAAATTGTGTGATTTTCTAATTATGGTGCCTTTTCAGGTTTCTGTACCTAACTGAGTATGCAGATATCAGCCTCTGCAGCTCCATAGCGATAAGTGCAGAGGCTCTGTCCGGACAAACGGAGTTCGCCGTGTCGTTCATCATTCATACATTCCACGATCCAAGTTTCAATTCATGTTTGATTTCGCACCTCGAAGAGGATTGGCTCTGGCCGTGGTTAGCCAGACACAAGCTGGTGAGATGACTGATATGTACCCCCACCTTTTCTAGGGACTTCCCCAACTGGGGAGGGCTCCGGTCATCCTAAAAATGTGAGCCCTAACATCATGGTGAGCAGCCGAGGACCACAGTCATCTCAAGACAACATTCAGCTAGAATAACTTTGACCGCCCTACGTGCACATCTCTGCTAGATACTTCCGGGCGATCAACCCTGTACCCGCTGCAGAGAGCGCGTCGCCGTAGGACTCTGACGCAATTCCAACCAAGAGTAAAGCAGGCAATCGGCGTGCCTTGCTGCCACAGAATACGCCAGAACCTTGGTGTGTTGAGAACTGCCATGTTGTAGGACGAGTAGCACCCCAAGCAGCTGCTGAAAAGACAAACTGATATGCCGTTATACATCATCCATCTTCGCTGCTTCCCGAAGACTTCGGTTTGTGTTGTGTTCGTACGTCGGTTAATTATCAAATAATCAGACTAGGAGACAGGAGTAACATTGCGTCAAAACTAGGGTTATATTCACGTGGTAAACAACTGACAACCGAGCTCTCGTACAACGAGATCTCGTGTAAAACCATTACCTCGTATTCAATAAATAGATCAATAAGGCTGCATACACTACATCCTCTCCCCCCTTAATGTTAAGGCCCTCACAAAAAAAATACAAGGGTAATTTTTCCATCCTTAGATCCTTTTTCTCTGTTTCCTTTTTTTTTCCTGAAAAAAAAAACTCAACCAAAACATCCTCAGTGGTTTCCTTGGTTTTGTTTGTTTTTGGTTTTTTTTACAACTCAACAAGTTTGGCATAAAACCCAAATGGAATGCCCCAAAAAACTTTTGAAACCAACTCTGTCTCTGATAACAATAGCAAGTCAACAATAGCAACTAGAAAGTTAGTTTGAGCTGAAAACGTCTTAAGTGTCCTTAAGTTCATGGCATAGCCTCAATGAGTCTCTCTGGAGGTTTACTGACTCGTGTTGACCGACGCAAAAGTTTTGGTGAGACCAATTCCTTGTGCGAGCCATTTGTAAGTTCCGAGGTTGGCTGTTCTGGCTGTTGAAATTCCAGAGGTGTTTGCGTTTCAAGTGGAGTGTCAATAACCGCTGGGCCAGACTCCTGTACTGATGGAAACTCATCCATTTGTGTGTCGTGGTAAGTTGAAGTACCCAACTCCTTCCCAGAATTTTGCAAGGGTTTATTTGTTCCAGCCTCTGCTCTACGCATCTGATCCACATGACGCTTCCACACTCTGCCATCTTGCAAAACTACTACATAAGACTTTGGTGCGGTGCGTTCCGCCACTGTGGCTTGCCACCAAGTCTCCTTCTTCCGGAAATCCTTCACTAACACTTCCTCTCCTGCATAGAACTCGCGAAGGTTCACTCGCTTGTCATGGTATAGCTTCTGATTGCTTTGCATGTTCACAACTTTACGCTCCAAATCTGGGCGTATAAGAGACAAACGAGTGCGAAGTTCGCGTCCCAAGAACAAACTCGCTGGCGTGCGACCAGTTGTAGCATGTTTCGTAGTGCGATATGTCAAGAGGAAACTGTCGAGGCGCTGTTGCAAGCTTCGAGCACTGCCTTTGCTTGCACTGAGAGCACGTTTAAATGACTGTACCATACGTTCAGCTGCACCATTGCTTGCAGCGTGGTATGGAGCAACTCGTACATGTTTAACTCCATTGACTTTGAGGAAACGCTGAAATTCCTCACTAGTGAACTGTGGACCGTTGTCACTGACTAGTTGGAACGGAATACCATACTTGCTGAAAAGATCACGCAATACTGCTATTGTAGCGTTAGACGTGGTACTACTCATTAAGAAAATCTCTGGCCATTTTGCGTATGCATCAATAACCACTAAGAAATCATGGCCATCCTTCTGAGCAAAATCAATGTGAATCCTGTGCCAAGATGAACTAGGCCACACCCATGGCATGAGTGGTGCGACTGTAGGTAGATGTCTAATCTGCTGACAGCTAGCGCAAAGTCGTACCGTTTGTTCAATGTCGCGATCAATGTTAGGCCACCACACATAGCTTCGCGAAATCTCCTTCATTCTCACCATTCCCGGGTGTGCGATGTGTAATTCCTCAAGAATGTCGCGCTGATACTTGTGGGGTATCACAACTCTCAATCCCCACAGCAGACAATCCTGTTCCACAGACAACTCCAGTTTGCGATTGGAGAATGGTTTGAAGCGTTCATCTGTGACCTCTTGTGGCCACCCATTCCTGGTGAACTCCAAAACTCGTGAGAGAACCGGGTCTGTCTTTGTAGCGTGCATTATCTCCTTACTGGTGATAGGTAAACTATCCATGCGTTTGTCGTCAATGTTGTACATTGCGTCTTCGTCGTCTTCTTCCATATTGGGTAATGGAAGGCGTGAAAGTGCGTCTGCAAACACATTTTGCGATGATGGTATGAAACGTAGATCATAATCAAATGCAGACAGCACAACAGCCCATCGCTGTAATCGTTGTGCTGCCAGTGTCGGAATCGCTGTCTTAGGACCCAAAATACGTTCCAATGGCTTGTGGTCTGTTCGGACTGTAAACTTCCGTCCGTAGAGGTATGTGCGGAAACGCTTGAGACCGAACATAATGGCCAAAGCCTCCTTATCCAGTTGCGAGTAACCTTTCTCATGCTTATTGAGCGATCGTGAAGCGTATGCCACCGGATGACTGGATCCATCACTGTATACATGCTCCAAGCCCATATGGTGACGCGTCTGCTGCCAGCTCAAGTGGTAGCGTTGGGTCGTAGTGTGCGAGAAGTTTGTCGGAGCTGATTGCATCCTTTACTGCTTTCATTGCGATGTCACATGCATCTGTCCATTGCCAAGCGACATCACCAAGTAGCTTGTTAAGCGGATGAACCATGGTGGATAAATTGGGTAAGAACTTTGCTTGGAAGTTAACCATTCCCAACCATGATCGAAGCTCAGTAACATTCTGTGGAACTGGAGCTTTGCGTATTGCCTCCACTTTGTCGTCAGTCGGTTGAATTCCCTTTTCGGAGATTCGACGTCCCATGTAGATAACGCTCAACTGCATGAAGCGACACTTCTCGACTTTCAAACGAAGCCCATACTTCCTGATTCTCTGGAAGACATTCTTTACATTTCGCAAATGTTCCTCGTCATTGCTACCAGTTACCAACACATCATCCATGATAGCACATGTGGTGTCCAAGCCTGCCAATACCTGTTCAATGAATCTCTGCCAAATTGCAGGGCTGGAAGAAATACCAAAAGGTAATCGTGTATATCTATACAGTCCCTTGAGCGTATTAATCGTAACATATTGTTGCGAATTGTCGTCCAACAACATTTGTTGGTAAGCACATTTTAAGTCTATCTTGGAGAACTTCTTCCCACCTGCCAGCTTACTAAATACTTCTTCCGCTGTAGGAATTGGGTAATGGTCAGTGTGAATGGCTTTGTTTACAGTGTTCTTGTAATCTCCACACAGACGTACAGATCCGTCAGACTTGGGAACACACACAAGCGGCGTTGCCCAATCACTAAAATCCACTGGATAAATGATATTTTCTCTCTCCATTCTAGCCAGTTCTTTTTCAACCGCGGGACGAAGAGCAAACGGAACTGGGCGTGCCTTATGGAACACTGGAATAGCGTCGTTTTTCACATGGAGTGTTGCCTTTACCCCCCGTACTGTACCCAACTCTGACTGAAAAAGGTCCTGATATTCGTGTTGTAACTCAGCCAGTGGGTCAGATTTCACACCCTATTGCCCTCGCGAGAGCAACCTTGGCCAGTCCAGCTTGAGTACTAGTAACCACTCTCTCCCCAACAAGGGTGGTGTGTATCTGTCTGCATGAACAATGATCAGAGGTAACGTAGCTTTTTGTTCATTGTACTGAACATCAACCAAAATTTGTCCTGCAATTTTCAGTTGTGTTCCAGAGTAAGCGTGTAACACACGATGCACTTGCTGTATGGGAATGTGCCCAAAATGCTTACAATAATCAACATGGGTAATTATAGACACTGCAGCACCTGTGTCTAGTTCCATGGGAATATTTGCGATCGTGATAGGTACCTTCATAGTAGGTGCAGGAATGTTGACCTTACCATTAGGCGAAGTCGACACCGTGAAAACTGAATCCACAAATGTATCATCATCTCGATTATCCTCTTGCGAGTGTTCATGATCATCTTCGTCCACATAGCGAACGCGTGCTTTAGAAGACCGTGCGTTGTATGGTGTTGTACTCTTGTTCTTACTACGTGTAGCTGAAGCAACAGAGCCTGATTTACCTTCAGACCTGCATTCTGATTGCAAATGTCCAACTTTCTTGCATTTGTAGCAGGTGGCATTCTTATACCTGCATTCGTCTCGATTGTGGTTAGTTAACCCACATCGATCACAACGTCTCCCCGTATTACTGGGTTTTCGTGGCTTCTGCATTTTCCGAGAAGAAACCATTCTATTCACTGCTTTGCCCTCAACTGTAGTCATGTCACGTACATTTCTTGTAGCTGCCTCCGATGCTAATGCCACTTCCAATGCCTGCTGAAATGTGTAGTTGCGAGCGAGTAACTTCTTCTGTATGGTCTCCGATAGCAAACCACAAATCAATCTGTCCCGTAGACTGTCTTGTAGTTGATTCCCTGTAAACTCACCAGTTTCTTTAGGTGGGCAGCAAAATCACAAATCGATTGGCCCGGTGCCTGTTTAGCATTGTGGAATCGGAAGCGCTCAGCAACCATCAGCCTCTTAGGTTGGTAGTGTTCCTTGAGGAGTTTGCCTAAATCTGCAAATGTCTTTTCATGTGGTTGCTCTGGGAAAGACAAATCCTTCAATGTCTTGTATGTAGCTCCACCAATACTGCTTAATAATATGGCTGTACGTTTTGCCTTATTAGCATCATTATCGTCGAGATCTACAGCAATAAAATACTGTGAAAGTCTGTCCAAATAACTCTCAATATCACCGTCCGTTGGATTGAATTCTTCAAACACCGTCCGTTGTTGAAAAGATGCCATGTCGTATTCGGGTACAGTAATCACCGTCACTCAGTTCTTACGTGTAGAGCTAAGCGTGTGTGTACCGTGTCGTTGTATCGTACGTGTGAAAAACAAATATTTCTCTTCAAAGTTTGGACATCAAAACTCACCAATGTTCGTGACAAATATAGCCCTCAAAATATCCCTGTCTTTAGACGGTGCGTTCTAGGTTATCCTCGTCGCCACTGTTGTGTTCGTACGTCGGTTAATTATCAAATAATCAGACTCTAGGAGACAGGAGTAACGTTGCGTCAAAACTAGGGTTATATTCACGTGGTAAACAACTGACAACCGAGCTCTCGTACAACGAGATCTCGTGTAAAACCATTACCTCATATTCTATAAATAGATCAATAAGGCTGCATACACTACAGTTTGAGATCAGAGTATCCTCCAAGTTGGATTGCTGTCCATAGCTAACAAGCCCAACCTGCTTGGGGTTGAAATCAGAGTTTTCCTTCTCCTATGTGAACTGCCTCCCATGGCTGACGAGCCCAACCTACCTGGAGCATTCTGGCTTTCAGGCGCCAGAAACCTGCACAAGAAGCCGGGCAGTAGGAGTTTGACTAGAAGAAGCTATTTGAGACACAATCCCCGTCGTTTCCCAGCCCTTTGACCCCAAAGCACATTATGGATCACAGTTCCCTCAATGGGCTTTACAATTTTAAAAAAGTACAAAGACTATGGAAACCAAGTAAATATACACATTATAAACATGACTTAAAAACGCCAGACCAGCTGTATACAAAACAATGATTAAAAATATGCAATTTCAAAAACACATGACAATACCCAAAAATATTAGCAAAAGTTAGCAAAAGTAAAAATCAAGATATTTAACTAACATGACTTAACAAACTTAAACCAATGTTTACATGTCATCATGTAACCTGTAGTGGGTTCAACATCATCTCAGCTAATGGCAAACTACGTGCAAATACATGCTGTGACCGATAAAGTCACATTAACAGTCAGGTTTTGGTAATAATAAAACATTTACTAATTTCTTTATTAAAGTTGTATGTTGTGACATTTCATAAACTACCAGTATTCTACTACAAAAGAGGTTTATTTTTTAGTTATGCCATGTATGCGTAGGAGTCGAACGACGATGTAGCCACCCGCCTGTTATTTTGTGTGTAATGTAGGCCTACATGTAAATCACTATAAACAGTGGAAAGAGCGTTGGAAAAGTGAGCATTTATACCTAGCCTTGCAGAATTTCAATTGGACAAAGGAATCACACAGTTTGGAGAGCCTTTTTTATGATTTCTGCTTCACAAAACAGTGAAATTCTTGTGTTGAAAAGTGCGGTCGTCTGTCCCAAAGCACAATCGGTTTATACCGACCCTTGAGGAATGCCATCGTGCAGCGAAGAGGCTTCCAACTGAATACCGTTTATGACAACTGATAGAGAACGACTGAGTAAGTAGGACTGAAAACAGTGGAAAACTTTGCCATCCGCTTCATAACGATTTCTCAGTCTCTGAAGCAGAATTCCATGGTTATTTTAAAATAGTGTCATCTGCTGTTAAGTTGAGTAGCACCAAGACAACTGCACCATTTACATCAACAGCACAATAAGCCATTTGTGACACGGATCAGAGCAGTTTCTGCAGAATGACATAAATGACGGTTTGCCGATTGCTTTTTCCCATGAAGATGTGAATCAATACGATCAGCCAGCTGAGCGGCAACACATTTCTCAACAATCTTTGAAATATAAGATAAATTAGAGACAGGCCGACAGTTATTCAAGACCTCGGGATCTAGTAAAGGTTCTTGAGTAGCTTGAGGGTTTCAGGTACTTTTCCACTCGATAGTGAACGGTTAACAATGTCACAGATGGTGGGCAGCAGTTCATTGATACACCTCTTCAAAAGCCAAGACAATGTAGGGTAAGGGCACAATAAGATGTTGATTTTGAGTTAATGATTAGGTTCCAAAGAGTGTCATGCGATTGGCAAAGCGCTTAGCAAGTACATTGGCTTTTTTCTTCCTATACACTCAACACTGCTGAGGTCACAATCAAGATCCACCTTAACTCTCTGTATTTTATCACAGAAGAATTCGGAGAACTGTTGAACAAGATCCTTTGGTGGTTTTGTGAAGGGTGAGACCCTCTTCAGCTGAGCTGATGCTAGATTGTCATTCAGATTGAAAAGCTTCCCATGCTCACATTGAGTTACATGACTACGGTTATGTTGTCTTTGACTTTTCAAGTTCGAGTCTTTGTACTTTTTGCGCTCATCGTGGTAAATCTTCGTATGCACCTCCAAGCAAGATGAAACCCACTTCCGCTTACAGTGACACTTCATACGCAGGGCGTATGGGTTCTCACAGTTATGGATCTGGTAAATGATGGGGCACGCAGGCCAAAAAGTTGAGAAAATATGTTGTATTGTGCAATTTGAGTGTCAGTATGACACAGTGAGTAGGTTTTTTTCTTCTGTGTATAATGTGTGTGTACTATGGTAGTGTATTTAGGACTTGGTAAAACAAAAACTATTCTGTACGAAATAGTAATTCGTACGTACAGATTACTATTCCATACGTACGGATTCTTGTTCCGTACGTACGGATTAATATTTGGTACAATATATGGATTAATATTCCGTACGTACGGATTATTATAGTGATGATGATAAAAAGACGAAAATTCTTAAGTCTACGTCACTCTACTTACCTGTAGAGCGAATTACTACAATTGCATATTCCCTATGCGCCGCTAGGCAACGACTAAAACTTTTTAACATTGAGCGCAACAGCTCCCTCCATCGCCCACTGCATGTCGGCGCGAACGCCATGCGCAATCGTCCTTTTCCTCTCTTAGTTCCGTCACAGGTGACACGTAATATTTTTAGGCTCCCTTTATCTGTTACTCTTCCTGTTCTGAGATTTGTTTTGAGATTATTTTGAGTGGTCTTGCTCCCTCGGGTGGCACAGTCTCTCTTCCGGCTGATCGACCGGCCCCAAGTGGACTTGTTTGGCTCCCGGGCAAACAACCAACTGCCATTGCATTGCGCAAGGGGTCCAGACCCAGCGCGTGGCAGATCGACTCCCCGTCAATATCGTGGGACGGCCTCCTGGCTTACGCCTTTCCGCCGTTCTCACTCATTCCCCCGGTGTTGACCAAGATAGAAGCCGACCACTGCCGGGTGCTTCTCATTGCCCCGTTCTGGCCGCGTCAGCTGTGATTCCCTCGGCTCATGAGGCTCCTGGTCCACCGCCCGGTGGTCCTGCCTCGCCGCCCGGATCTGCTTTACCAACCCGGTTCCAGGATGACTCATCTGGCTCCAGGGGACTTCACCTGACGTGTTGGGTGTTGTCACCCAATCTCTTCGCACAGCAGGCCTTTCGCGTCGGGCTGCGGCCCTTGCCGCCCAGTCAAGGCATGCCTCCACCCGGAAGATCTATGACTACCGACTACGCCATGTCTTTAAGTGGTGTAGACGGCGATCTATTCGTCCCTCCGGTGCTTCTGTGAAGGAGATCGGGGATTTCCTCCTCTACCTTTATGACAGTGGCCTGGTGACCGCCACGGTTAAAAACTACCGGACAGCCATTGCGGTCATTCATGAGGGCTTTCCCGATGGCTCCTCCAACCGAGCGATCTGTCAACTAGCAAGGGGCATGTTTGTATCCCGGTCTCCCGGTGCGCACACTTGTCCCGTCGTGGGACCTCCAGAGCATTCTTTCCACTCTGGCAGATCCTCCATTCAAACCCCTGAGCAGCATTCCTCTGCTCCAGTTATCGATCGAGGTCTCCTTTCTGCTGGAGTGAGCTCCATGCCCTGACGCTGGTGTCGGGTGCCGGGGCTGGTGTTGGGAACCCGGCGGTGTCTGCTTGGTCCCCTCCGCTGGTTTCCTGACAAAGAATCAGTCGGATTCCTTTGACCATCCGGACATTTGTCCCCGACTTGAAGTCCTTCTCTTCAGTCGCGGCTGACAAACTTTGGTGCCTTGTCCGGGCTCTCAGTGGTACTTCAGCCGCACCAAGCCTATTCGCTCTGACCATCAGCAGCTATTCTTTTCCTCCACCCCTCCCCATGAACCGGTCTCGCGCAAAACTATCGCTCGCTAGGTGGTTACCGCCATTCGCTCCGTGCCGGGCGGGTGGCCAGCCGATGACCAGATCCACGCCAACGATGTCCGCGGGGTGTCGTCCTCTTGGGCTTTTTTAGGGGTATTTCCATAGGTGATATCACCAAGGCAGCCTGTTGGAAGAAGGCCACTACCTTCTCCCAGTGCTATCTGAAGGACGTACTCCAGACTGACGGCCGGGCAGGCCGGGCGTTCCTGCAGCCGGCCACCCGTGGGTTTAATTACGTGGGTTATCCTCCCGCTAGCTCTCTCCACCTCAAGTCCTCTCCCATGGTGAGTTCTTGTCCTTATACCATTTCTGCCACTGTGTATTTAACATTTACCAATGTTTTTCCTTGCCCTGATGGGACGACACCCTCCGGGTCGTTTCCGGGCAATGTGTCCGCCTTTTCGAGTTTCTGCAACAGCGGGTCCCTCCGTTGTTGCCATGACGCCATGAGTTGTTGGAGTGCAATAGTTCCGCGTATACCCACCGCCTTCCTCGGTGCTAGTCTTTTGTAGTAATTTGCTCTACAGGTAAGTAGAGTGACGTAGACTGCCTTGTATAAACTTAATGAAACAGGATACCCCTTTCAATAATACAACATTGACTGTTTGATAGAATAGGGTAAGTCTTTGGTACAGTTGGGAAATCAACAGCTGGTTCTTTGTGAATTTATTTGACTTTTTTTTCAAAGTAAAATAATTAAAATAATATCAAGCAATAACCCCCAAAATTGAAATAGTTGAACACACTTTTAAAAAGAGTTTTTTCTTCTGTAGTTGGTTGCACCATTTTCTGGAATTATCTTCAAGAGTTCAACAAAACCTGACCAAGTCATCCTCAAGGCTCGAGGCGGTGCCTTCCGTAACACCAAGATCTTCATTGATAATATTACACCAAATACTACCTTTTCAGAAACCCAAGGAACTAATGTGAGTCTTAGTCCACATCATAATATATACTTCTTTTTACATGATCTTATAATGTTTGAAAGCAAAAAACTCATTGTTATGGTGTGCAAAAGGCATTATTATGGTTATTACCCTGTTTTCAACTTTTGCACAAAATATCCCTGCTTATCAAATGTTGAAAAAGTATTTTGAGATATTGACAAATTTAAACCATACTGACAACATTAAAATATCTTCTCTCCCAATTTTGAGACAGTGTAGTTTGTACATATGTACATGTTTTAAGATGTTTGTGAAAAAAGTGACAAAATGTTGCAGCATTTTATAATTAATGTCTTTGAATGTGATTTTAATCATGTTCAAACTTCAGGTTATTGCTGGTACTGAGATCGGCATTGTCGGCCATGCCACAACTTGCTCACCACCAAACTACATCCACGTTTCAATGAAGAAATCTAAACCAAACCGTCTAGCAACAATTCTAGACAGTGCTTTCGATGATGACCCAACTGCTGCTGACCTGGCTGCAAAGGAGGGATATGTTGATCCCAGTAATTATCTGGCAAAACGACTACTCGAACTTCCCAAGTGGGAGCAGATCTGTGATGATTATAAGCTAGTTCTGAAGGCAAGTTTGAAATAATTTGTACAACTGTTGGATGTTTCTTTTGAATTGAAAAGAACGCATGTAATCAATCCCTTTGTTTTTTTAATGCCTCGTTACAACAAGGAACAAAGTATTATGTTCCTTGAGCAGCATTTCTTATTGTCTGTTTAAAGCAAAATCTGTCTGTTGCCTATATAATCAGCAAGATCACCAACATATGTCATTATTGCAAGCCACTGCAAGCTTTCACAAAATCACCAACAACTAACTATGTAGAGCCTTTAGTAGTCGCATAAAAATCTGCAAAAAACTTGTCATGAAAATATATGATATCAAAGACAAATTAAAACAATTCATATAAATTCCATAATATTACAGGGTTCGACAGTAAAGGAAGGTTCTTTGCTTGGAGGCAAAAAGGATGGTGAAATAAAGGACACAAGTCCAGAACGTGCAGCACCTCCCCCAACAGCAACAAACATGCCTAACCCAGATGATCAGCCACCCAAACGAGAATCAGATCTTAAAGGCCCTTTATCAACAGGTAATGCTACATTACAAATACAACCTCTTTTAATAAAAATACCAGAAGAGTCTTTTTAAAAGGTCCATCACTATACAATACCATAGTTTATACTAAAATCTACTGATATAAAAACAGCCTGTGTGAACTTTTTAAAAGTGGTTCCCTTCCTAACTAATTTTTTTGTCTCCTGTGTGCCTCTTAGTATCACCCAATAATCTCCCATTCATCTCCCTTAAAGACGCCCACTCTTCAACGCACGACAACAAATTGGTGCCACGAAAGATCACCTTTAACCGGCGCATAAACCATGTAAACTTGGTACGGGTACATGATCGTTTTGTGCCACAAAATAGTCGTCGGGGAAATGGTGACGAGCGGGCGTCTGAAAGAACGTTACTGTGGTATTTCACAATATCCTTTAACATTGTATTAAGGCTTTGTATGTACCCTTCACTTTCTATGTATAAACCAACCTACAATAGGTTGCGCCCAATGGGAACATGTAATGCTCGAGACAACTCTGATGAGCTCTCTTGAAAAGTCCCAATAAAATACACATGGAGTTGATTAAAAAATAGCTCTGTTTTTCACAGATTATATAATCTGTCCAGCATCTTTACAGGGTGTTACTCAGAAGTACATACATAGTCCAATCAAAACAAGAATAAGTGGTCAACCCAAAATTAATTGCAACATAATCCATTTTACCAGCATTTACTTTGGAATAGCGAACAAAATAACTGTTAAAGTCTTTGAAAGTCAAAGTTGTGGAACAATGCCTAATTTGAATCTGGCGTGTCGTGGCCGAGCGGATAAGAACACCGGACTCAAGCTCTGGTGTCTCTAATCAGCAGAGTGCGGGTTCGAGTCCCGGTCGTGACACTTGTGTCCTTAAGCAAGACACTTAACCATTATTGCTTCGTCCTTCGGATGGGACGTAAAGCCGTTGGTCCCGTGTGTTGTGTAATGCACGTAAAAGAACCCAGTGACACTTATCGCAAAGAGAAGGGGTTCGCCCGGTGTTCCTGGTTTGATCGGCTGCAGATTGCGCCACAGCATCTTGTGAACCATTACATGGTGCTATGTAAAGGAACAGGTCTCATACTTCAAAAACGTAACTCATCATACCTCGCAGGAGAAAAATACTGAGCGCTCTGAGACGCCCATAGGGTGTGATAAAGCGCTATATAAAAACTGCGCATTATTATTATTATCTGTCAGAAGCTCTGTTAGTAACCTAAGCAGTCGGGGTACAGTGTGATCAAACATTTCTCTGTAACTCCACCATACTTTAACCAATTTGAATACAACGTGCCACAACTATAGTTCGGTTACATGACCTCACATTGGCATTGTCAGTTCTTATGAAAATCAAATTTAGAGGGCGCTATATACCCAAACATATTTTATGCACATTTAAATGGGGAATCTTTTTTCATGTATAAACTTGAGTTTATTTGTTTTACCAGTTACCCAGGAGGTACAAAATTTTTGAACCATAAAAACAATTTGCTTACCTCTAATGTAGCCCAACAGAGACGTTAAGACATTTCATTTCCTTAACGATAAAATGCTGTATACACAGTGAGAGGAGTGTCTTATGTTACCCCGTCATTCATGCATGTGTTCTAAAAAAATTCTTACCAGCTTAAGGAGTTTAATGCATGCATTCCTGCAGGGTGTGGTGTAGCAAATTATCACAAATCTAGGTAGGCCTGTAATCATAATTTCACGGGCAAAACAATTGGCGGTTTGTACTTGCAACTACATAAGACATTTCAACTTTTAGTAAGCAAACAATGATGATGCATTTAATAGTAAGCCAATGGGAGTATTAGTAACAAACAAACAATGAAAAAAGTTTTGTGTTGCTGGGGACGCTAAACACAAGTGTGAAGGTTGAGTAATTAATCACTCTCGTCACAGTCTTACAAGCGTATAGACATGCAATAATTTTAAGTGGTCATGGTACTCTAAGATGTAGAATTGCTGAGCAATTTCGGTAGGTGAGTTCTCCACCCACAGTGCGACACAGTCTGTGCGCAGCCAGGGAAAAGATGAGCACTATAGTTATCTTTCCAAACTGACTTCTCAAGCTGCGAGTTCATTGCAAAGTGGCCATGCTTCTACCATTCTTAAAGGGAAATCTTCCTCCTTTCGCTCCCCCAACGCCACTTACATGGTGGGTTTTGGATGTTTGTTTGAAAGACTATCCTTTAAAGGCAGACGCTACACTTTTACGGGACGGGTTTTCATTGTGTTATGAGGGGCCACGGGTACCACGGGATTTTGGTTGTTTGTCTTCCACAGCTGAGTGCCCTCAAATTGTGCAGGACCATTGGGTAGAATTGCGGCTCCTTTCATCCTGCCCACTTTTGAACTTTCAATGTTCCCCTATTGAATTAGTCCCAAAGCACCAACCTAATACTTCCTTTTATCATCAATCAATGATAAAATGCCTTATGCTCAGCGTTGCTAAACAGGCAGACTGTTCGTCGTTTGTTTGCATACATGTTCATACTCGGCGCTGCCCTGCGATTTTCTGCGCACGCGTTTTTTATGGCATTTTGGAGGCCTTGGAAAGTGGGTTTCAAGGGCAATCAGCGGTGAGCTCACAAAGTCAAGGTAAACGGGGCATTGCGATATGCAAATGAACGTAAGATAGCGGCTGACCTGGATAATTAAATAATTACTTTAAAACTAATAACCAATCACGCTACTTGGTTAAGCGTCGGTAGTTTGTTGTAGGGCGGGAAACCTTCACTTTGTCACAGTCAACCAAACTGTTTGGTTGTTGTACAAAAAATTTCTGTGGTATACAAATAAAAAATTCTGTGGTTTTAAACGAAATTCGGAATCAAATAATATGCCGAGAGTACGCCGTCGTCCAGCCCGTTTTCTGGAGGAAGATGGCGAAGAGGTGGCATGTACTGCCCGTGGCCGAGGCCAACGTGATGTCGGCGGCCAGGCCAGTCGAGCTGGTGCTAAGAAAAAGGCGAGTACGAGGAAAAGGAAAGGTTCATCGGCATTCGTCCAGAGGTCTGCCCCTCCTCTTCCTAGCCATTTACCGCATCAGCATCATCATACTCCCCTTGTATCGGAGTCGCAAGTTAGGCATGATGCCGGACAGCACCCTTCAACACCGGCACCTCCCGGGAACGTTCCTTCTGCCTCGAGGGACTGCCCAAGCACAACGACCGACATGAGCTCAGCGTTAATCGACGATGTCACCTCCGGGTTTCCGGCAGCTGCCGGCATGGCCGGTGCTGCTTTTCATACTCCAACCCCTGGACAACAACAGTCATCAGGAGTGGGGGGTGAGTATGGACAGAGTCACGTTGTGGTTACCAGGGTATAGGCCAGGGTGTGGGTCAGCCTCAAGCAGTTCCTTTGGTGGGTTTTGGTTGTCCGCTTGGTTTACATGTTCCGCAACAGACGAAAGAAAAAATTTGGCGGAGCGAGTTTGTGGATTTGGCACTTTTGCGACACGATAAGGCTTGTGCAGTTCTAACAAAGTCTGAGCAGGATGCTTCCACTTTATCTTTGGTTGTTGAGGGGGGAAATGTTGTGTTGCGCAAGCCGGGTATTAATCCAAAAAAGATTGAAACCATCGATGCTTGGCAATCCGCTTTTCATACCTTTATCTCAATATTTTTGGAAAGGCATCCTTCTCGCTTTGCAGAGCTGCTTAAATATGTGGAGATTGTTAGGCTCGCCGCAGTACAGTTTCCAGGGGTGGGCTGGAGACTGTACGATGAGCAATTTCGCTTGGGGCAGTCTAGCAACCCAGCGCGCTCGTGGGGTAACCTTGATATGGAGTTGTGGCTTACGGTTGCGGCTACCGGGGTTGTTTCCCCATTAAGCGGTGCGTACCATGCTTCGCAATTTTCGGCGCCATTTCCCAAGGTCAAGGGTGCTCCTGCAGTGCGCGGGGTTTGCTATGCTTTTAATGGTGCACAAGCTTGTAATTTTCATGACTGCAAGTACAGCCATCGGTGCAGTAAATGCAATTCTACTGGCCACGGTGCCAGTCGTTGTAAAATTAGTCAAGGTGGTCATGCGCGTTGGGTGAAGCCACCACCACCGGTTGCTTCACCGGCGTATAGCAGGGCCGTAGCCGCTACAGCTAAAGCAGCTTCCTTAGCAGTGAAGCCTGCCGGTTTGAGGCCCAACCCGGCAGCTGGTTCAGGTCAGCAAAACGCTAATTCGGGATTGGGTTCCAGATCTTTTCGTTTTGCCAACGCCAATTAAACTTGCAATTTTGGAGAAGTGGGTAGGCGATTACAATGATTTTGACGCAGCTCGCGTTTTACATGATGGCTTTGCCAATGGTTTTTTCGTTAGGTTACACTGGCCCACGGGTCGCTCGTGATTCCATTTGTTTGCGTTCTGCGGCTGCGCGGCCGCAAGTGGTGCAACAAAAACTGGTGGCTGAAATTGGGTTAGGTCGAATTGCGGGCCCGTTTGTGGTTCGCCCTTTTCTAAATTTACAATGCTCCCCAATTGGGCTGGTTCCAAAACAGGCGCCAAATTCATTCCGTCTCATTCATCACTTGTCCTTTCCCGCTGGCCAGTCGATTAACGATTTTATTTGTAAAGATATTTGTAGCGTTCATTATGCTTCATTTGACAAGGCAGTAGAGTTAGCAGCTGCGATGGGGTCTGGCGCGTGGCTGGCTAAGGCTGATGTTAAATCAGCATTTCGTTTACTTCCTGTGGCACCAGCTGATTATGAATTACTTGGGTTTTCTTTTAATGGTTTATTTTACTATGACAAGTGCCTCCCTATGGGGTGCAGTATTTCGTGTTCACTGTTCGAAAAATTTAGTACATTTTTAGAATTTCGAGTTAAACTCGTTTCTGGGTCTCGTTTTGTAACCCATTATCTAGATGATTTTCTGTTTGTTGGCGCGTCTAAGGCGGATTGCGGGGGCTTGTTAGCCACTTTCAAATCAATGTGTGCGGAGCTGGGGGTTCCTTTGGCAAAAGACAAGACGGTTGGTCCGGTTCAAACAATTACATTTTTGGGGTTGGAAATTGATACAGTTTTGGGTCAAGTTCGGGTCCCCCGTGGCAAGGTGGCGGCCATGGCAGCCCAAATTCAACAAGCTTTAGGCAAGCGTAAGATTTCCCTAGTGGGTGTACAGTCCATTTTGGGTTCGCTGAATTTCTTGTGCAAAGCGGTGTCCCCAGGGCGGGCCTTTTTGCGCCGTTTGATTGGCCTTACTCAAGGTCTTTCGCGTCCTCATCACATGGTGCGCATTTCTAAAGGTGCTAGGCTTGATTTGCTAGCATGGCTAGAATTTGTAACTCATTTCAATGGGGTTTCCGAGATAAATCGCTTATTAACCGCCGCCATTGCTCCTAACACACACAAGACCTATGCAGTTGGGTGGCGAGCATTTTGTAAGTTTCGACAACAACCACTCTCGGGGTGGGCTCCAGCATCAACTGAGGAAGTTCGCCGCTTTATTGCTTGGCTGTCTTTGCGTGGTCTTGCCGCATCCACGATTGCCACTTATGTATCGGGGGTGGGTTACGTTCATAAAATCAACAAAAAATTTGATCCCACTAAAGATTTTTTGGTTGCAAAGCTCATTGAAGGTGTGCGGCGTGATTCCCCTGCGCATGATGGTCGGACGCCTATTTCACTGCCGATTTTGGGGCTTTTAGTGGGTGCACTACCAAGTATTTGCACCTCTACATTTGAGTCAGTTATGTTCAAAGCTGTTTTCCTGTGTGCTTTCTATGGCTTTATGCGGGTGGGGGAATTTACTGTCAGTGGGGACCGGCTATTAACAGATTCAGTGTTATCCTTGTCGGATGTACATTTTGGTCATATCAGTACACCCAGCGCTTTTGTGCAAGTGACATTTCGGCATGCTAAGAATAATCAAACAGGCCCCCCACAATGTATTCGGCTGGTGCGGGCTGTTGATGAAACCATTTGCCCTGTTCAAGCTTTGCTTGAATTTACAGCCGTTCGTCCTTCCATTGCTGGTCCTCTGTTTTGTCACTTCGATGGGAGTCCTCTTTCTTCATATCAGTTCAATACAGTTTTACAGCGGGCAGTTGGATTTGCAGGGTTGTCTGGGCTTGGGATCAAGGGACACTCATTCCGTATCGGGGCAGCATCCACGGCGTCGGAATCGGGCCTGTCCCATGACGAAATTCGCCAAATGGGCCGTTGGCGCTCTTCGGCATACTTAACTTACATTCGTCCTGTTCCGGTATGCAAAATTGCTCACTGACTCCTTTGTCACATGACCTCGCTTATAGTTCATTTCATTTTTAGGTCCAGTAGTTTGGGTCGTCGGGGATTCCATCATTCGTCGAGCAGTGCGCCCATTGGGTTTGCCAGTTGAGATTGTTTGGAAAGGTGTAGGTGGTGCGGGTATTTCCCAATTCCGAGAATTACTAGCAGGCTTGACCAAGAGAAGCTCAGTGCCCCCGTCCATGCTCATTTTGCATTTGGGGACAAATGATCTCATCTCAACAGATGAATATGCTTTGCGTCAGCAGATTTTAGTAGTTTTGGGCGATTTTGTCGCCTTTTTTCCCCATACTATCTTGGTATGGTCGGCTATTTTGCCTCGTGTTTTTTATATGGGGGCTCATTCCCAATCTGCAATTGAGCGTAAGAGACGCACTGTGAACCGCTGGGCCAAGGCAAAATGCGCGGAACTCAGTGCGTATTGTTTGGAACACCCACAATTTGTATGGTCGGAGACCTCTTTGTTTCGCTATGATGGTGTGCACTTGTCTCCGCAGGGGAACCAGTTTTTTGTTGCAAATTTGCGCCGCTGTATCAAGCTTTACCTGGGCCTGTAATTGCATACCAAGATAGTAGTGTGTTTTGTGACTGTCTCCCCTTTTTGGGCGCGCTGGGCGCGTGTGGCGTGTTTTCGAAGGTCAGATAGTCATCACACACATTATGGGCGCTTTTGGGGTATTAAGCCAGTGTTTTAATTAATGTATGGCTACTATTTTGACCTACTGATATTTTGTATTTTGTATAGTTGCCATAGCGCTCGCAAGTTTCACGGGGCTATGATTCCGACCAAATGTTACATTGGTGGAAGCGCAACTATATTTTGACTATGTAAAAAATAACATGTTGATGTATTTACATTTAATGTTTTGATCATGGTTTGAAACATACTGGTTTGGGCCTTGTGTAGGCTTTGATGGTATTAGTGTGACCGGTTTGCCCAAAATATCGGTATCCGGAACACTTTTAATAAAAAACAGTGGTTGAGGCTGTGGCATGAAATTCATACAAGGTTTCTTTGTTTCTTTAATTGCGAGTCTGAGCATAAGTACTGCCTTATCCATCATCTGTATTTTCCAGCCGGGCAATCAATCAATGATTTTATTAGCCACGAGGTTTAACCAGACCTTTTCACAAAATCCGGCTGACAACGGGCGCTAAGCTCTTATTACTCGAGTTTTTGACTCATTCAATGGAGTCTCGGCTTTCCTAGAACATGATTTGGAATCCAGTGTTGCTTTGTTTTGTTTAGATTTGCCTTGAGCGTTGGTTTTGGCGCTTATTTTCAAGGTCACTGGGTTCAAGGGAGTCAGCCTGAGTCTTTTGCTGCACGATCCACCCTCTGTTGCGCTGTAAGAATTTTATCCTGTTGAGATGGGGGGTAATGGATCAGCGTTCTCGTTGCACCCACTGTGAGTACCCAGGCCTGCCTGGGGAAACTGATGATTCAACCCGCTTGCCAAATCCTGAAATGGATCCTGGCTCTGATCTCCAACACCAAGAAGCAGGCAATGTCCTTCTAGATATTGGCCCTGCAGTCCGAATCCTACAGCTCAACATTGAAGGTATCTCTGCTGCAAAGCGTGAAATTTTAGCAACAATCTGCTCCACATATAAAGTTGAAGTACACGTTGGCACTGACGACCCTAGAAGCAGACTCAAGATCACAAACTACGACCTCGTGGCATTTGCAGGACACAAAAAGTACGAAAGAGCTACCTATGTCCGGTCTGACATAGCTGACGCTGAACTACCTGAATCAGCAGAACTTTGTGACACCATCCGAGTGGGCAACTACAAAATCATCAACGTCTACAAGCCACCATCCATCAATTGGACCGACACTGCTCTGCCAGCTCATCAACACCCAGCCATTTATGTGGTGACTCTAAAAGCCACCACGCTATCTGGGGTTATGAAAATGCAAACAGCAATGGTGACTGGTTGATGGAGTGGTCTTCTCAACTGAACCTGAGCCTGGTCATCGACCTGGAACATAAACGCTCCTTCCATTCCGCACGCTGGAACCGTGACCACTCACCTGACCTGTGCTGGGTCACCTCTCACAATGGTCAACCTCTACAAACATCTGTACAGGTGCTGGATGAATTCCAAGAAGAAATACTGCACATCGAGCAAGCTGGGTTCCGCTGTGGTAGAAGTACTGTAGACCAAGTTCTTGCCCTTACCACCCACATCGAGAATGGCTTCCAACGACGCTTAAAAACTGACTTGACTGCTGCATACGGCACGGTATGGGACAAAGGTCTGCTAGTTAAAATATCAAAGGTTCTACCACGCTGGGCTATTGACACAGTTGAACTGCTGTTGCAACAACGACGATTCCTTGTCCATATGGGGAACAAAAACAGCTCTTGGAGAATGCAGAAGACATCACCTTGTTCAACCTGTACACAAAGGACATCCCAGCCACCACGTGTCGGAAGTTCATCTATGCGGATGACATCTGCCTTGCCCATCAAGCAGAAAAGTTTGATGACCTCAACTCCAGCATCAATGATGACATTGCTAAGATCAGTGAATACTGTCAACGTTGGCGCCTCCAGCCCAGTGCAGCTGAAACAGTATCTAGTGTCTTACATCTTCACAACGCAAGAATAGGTCAAGAGCTTGACATTCTGCTGAATGGGAAGCGCTTAAGTCACGATCCGGGACCGACATATCTTGGTGTTACCTTGGATCGCACGCTCACCTTGAAATTCCACCTCCAGAAAGTAGCAGCAAAACTCGGACTAGAAACAACATGATCCATATGTTCGCCAGTACCACCTGGGGAGCAAATGCAAAGACGCTCCGTTCATCAGCTCTGGCATTCTGCTACTCAGTTGCTGAGTACTGTGCTCCAGTCTGGAAGAACTCTGCACACACTGGACTCGTCAATGTCCAACTGAATGACACCATGAAAACCATAACGGGTACCGTTCGTTGTACAAGGACCACCTGGCTCCCAGTTCTAAGTTACATTGCCCCTCCAGACATCCGAAGGGAGATTGACACATCGAGGTTGGTCCTTAAGATGAGATCCAATCCTGAGGTCCCTCTGCTCAGCGACATCGACTTCCACCCAAGGCCCAGACTCAAGTCTAGAGACTCAATCTGGTCTAATCTCCCGGATGTTGTGGCAACTACAGAGGACCTGTGGCGCAAGCAGTGGGACCAGACCAACGTACCAAACAAGTTCCTGGTCACAGACCCCAACATCCAGCCCCGGGTATGGACCTCCCCGCGGTCAATGGGGCCTCCTGAACCAGTTCCGCTCTGATACAGGGCCATGCCGCAGCAGCCTCTGCAGGTGGGGTTATGTCGCATCACCACTCTGCGACTGTGGCGAGACCCAGACAATGCGCCACATGGTGGACAGCTGCCCAGGTTCCTGTCTCACTGGTGGCGTCACAGTGCTCCACCGAGCTGAGGACCTGGCCATCAACTGGCTTACGGACTTAATGGCAAAGAGATCTATATAGCATTCGACATCATCATTATCCTGTTGTGGTTGCACTTCAGTGTTGGGCTCCTCTACTTTCCAACTGCACAGACAGCTTCCATTCTGATAATACAGCAGTGGTTCATGTAATTAATACGCAGTCTTCCAGGTGCCTAAAAAATATGATGTTCCTTGTGCGCCCATTTTTGCTGGAATGTCTAAGATTCAATATTTGTTTAAGGCTGTTCATGTACCAGGAGTTACTGTCATTGCTGACTCTCTATCCCATTTGCAGGACTCGCGCTTTCGCACAGCAGCTCCTCTTGCAGATGCAGCTATGACTCTGTTACTGGACCTACCTCCTGTTTGTTAGATAGTGAAGTTGACAGGCTTTTCACTGCGTCGCTAGCTTCCAACACACATAAAACATATTCAGCGGGAATGAAAAAGATTTGTCAGTTTTTGCAACAAGGTACTGTGTTGACCAATTCGGTGTCGGCTGTCGTCGGTCAGCGATTTGTCGCATGGTTATACTTGCACAAGTTTCCCACATCCACTATCACAACATACGTTTCAGCGGTTGGTACTTATCATAAGTTACATGGGTGGTCAGACCCCACTAATGACTTCCTAGTGTGTAAGTTGCTTGAAGTTTTTCGGCGGTTGCGCCCTTCATTGGATACTCGTGTGCCAATGTCATTACCAATTTTATTCAAAGTTGTTCATGCTTCTGATTTGTACTTAAGCGTAAGAATATTGTCTATTTAAAACAGTTTTTCTCAGTGCATTTGTTTGCTTCATGCGGTTGGGCGTCATAGTGATGTGTCTAGGATGGAGAGGTGGCGCTCTGATGCGGTAGCCACTTTCATACGCCCTATTCCATATACCAAGTTGTGCGGTTTACGGTATGTTAAGTGATGTCACACTAGCCAATGCCGACTCGTAGCTCATTGCTTTCATTCTGTAAATTTCCAATCACTAGGTTCTGTGTGGATAATTCGAGACTCCATCGTCGGCAGCAGGCAAAATGCATGATCTTCTTGCCATTTAGTCTGGAAAGGGACATGATTCAGTCGATACATGGACCGCCTCCGTTAATTGGCACTGCACAATCTTGTATAACCCCAAGATGACTTGGTATCTATGTCAACCATTGATTTTACTGAAACGACATATTTGTGGACATACTACTAAGTTAATGGAGTTTCATTTCTGTGAAATACAATGTTGTTCAATGATACTTGCCAAGGAAATCCAACTACCCTCATAAATAGTTAGAATGAAAATCACTTTTTTTCGATTGAGGCCAGGGACAAACCTCTTGCAGTTGTCCCTAATTTCAATCGAATAGAGTAAATTTCAATCGAAAAGTTTAAGAGAGTAGGCTTAACACTGAGAGTTTCTAAGTAATGGCTGTAGTTATATTTAAAAAACAGATATTTGAAGTTAATACCTCTGTTGGTTTTCAATAGGGGTAGGTGGATTATTTAAAGTGATTGGTTCATCAACTTGTTATTTTTAGGTTGACTGGTAAGACAAATAAACTCATTTACACATTAAAAAGTTCTGAATTTAAATGTACCTTAAATGGGCTTGAGTATATCGTCCTCTAAGGTGATTTTCATGGCAACTGACAATATCATTGTGACTTAACTATAGTTATGGCTTGTTACAGTAAAATTGGTTAAAATATGGAGGATCCAGTTATAGAGAAACGTTTGATCACACTGCACCCCAAATGCTAAGGTTACCAAGTGCAGTATTTGTGCACTTTGTAGTGGAACCTCTGGCAAATTCAACTTAGTCATTGTTCATAGACATTAATTTTTAATAACTTGTTTTGTTAGCTATTCCAAATTAAAATGGATTCTGCTGCAATTTGTTTTGGGGTCATTTCATACTTTGTCTGAAAAAATAGTTTAATGTCTATAATTCTGACAGCAGATAATCAAGATACAACTCAGGAGGCCCTTGGCTTACCACAACCAAAACTTGGCTCTGGATCACCCTTCAAAAACTTCACCTTAAGGAACCTAAAGATGAGCTCCATCCTAGCATTTGCCCGCAAGCTGGGACTAGATGATACAGCAAAAGACCTCCTTCAAGTTGTCAAGACTATTGTTGTAAGTATTTATCCTGATGGTAAGTGTGTCGCAATTCCTCTTATAAGCCACGCCCACTTCCATAGGAATTCCATTGAGCTAGTTTTTGAATGAGGATTTATGTAAGTAAATTTTAACAATCGGACTTTGCTTTGACATATGTTCTTCAAAGACTTGAGTTCTTCTCAGAATTCTAACTTTGTGTCAAAAAGAAAAAACACCTTGGAATGATAAAATGTGCAATTTTTTGGAAATTTGGGCGTGCACCAGATGGGCACATGTGACGCAATGACTTACCAACAGGCTTTATCCAACAAGTGTGAAATGGATATGGAAGTAATATATGGTTCTTCTGCACCCCATGTGCATTGAGGCCCAAGGCTATATGTGACTCAGCCTGTGTAAATGAGACACTTTAAGGTAAAAAATTTAAGTCCAAATTTCATCATGTAGGGCATCTTCCAAGGATTAAAAAGACACCACACTGATCTCTACAGAGTTGACTGTTCTGGATTGGAACCGGAATGATACAAAACAAAACTGTTTGATTTTAATTCTTTTTAGGTTTTATCTTCTTTTTTTGTGAAGATTTACAAGCAGGGGCCAACCAGGGAAGGGCAAAAGTCATGAAACTGTCATCAAAAAAGATGTGCCCTCCAAGATCCCCGCTCATCTAAAACAAGATAAAATCGTTAATATAAAAGTTTACAAAGAACATAAACATTAAAAGTCAAAAGCAAAAACAAGAATGGCAAGAAAAGGAAAATAATAAATAGGCCCTATACAGATATAAACAAACAAGACAGACTAAATAGCAGCCACAATTAAAATTAGAGAATAAACATAAAGGACCACCTCAAAAAGTAGTCCGCAACCCCTACCCATAGACCTCCTCCCCCCAAAAATAAAAGTAAAATAAATATTTACGTACATACGTACATACCTACGTTTGTACATACATACATACAATAAAAAATACATATAAATATATATATATATATATATATATATATATATATATATATATATATATATATATATATATATATATATATATATATATAAAACTAGTAGGGTTGATGGCCTTAGCTTTCGATCCAAACCGGACCTTCGTCAGAGGCAAAAACAAGTACAAACATAAAAACAGATCCATTTATAGAAAAACCTTGGGATTAAAATAGATGGAGAGTATCCAAAATAGGCGGGAAAAAGATAACCAATCATAGTTAATTAAATACAGACAAAGAGATTGTTGGTGACCAATCAAAATACAGCAGTGTGGACAATAGGATGTCCAGTGGTCGGTTAGTACAAAAAGGAGATTAGTGAACAAAGGAGGAAAGCTGCATGGTGGGTAATGCGGCTGACATGAAAGGACAGGATTATCTACTCAGATGAGGGAGGTGATTAAGGGTAATCTCCCTAAAAAAAGCAGTAGAAGTGTAAACATTGAATAATATGATGAGAGTACTATAATGATAATGTAAAAGCATGGAAATATAGTAGTTATTTGCCAAGAGGAATTATTTAACACCTGTGTTTATGTTTAATCCGAATGGTTGGATTGTTCGGAGTTTGTGAATCCAGTGGGATTCTCTGAGTTTACGATGTAAATCGTCGCCGTTGCAGGCCTCAATGACAGTTAATTCCACATCTTTAACACTATGATTATGGCTATTGAAGTGGATAGATACTGGGTACAGTTTTTTTGTCTTTATGGAGGAGACATGATTCGCAAAGCGAAGACTGAGTTTGGTCTTTGTCTCTCCCACATATTGTACTCCACATCTCTTACATGATATGACATAAATGACATTTGGGGTTTGGCATTGGGAGTTGGTCTTGATTTTGTAGGTAAAGCCAGTGCTGTGGCTTTTAACCTGTACAGTGGGTTTGATATACATACAAGTCTTGCACTTAGAGCGGGTGCAGTGGTGACAACCCTGTATGTCTTGTGGGGAGGGAGTTTGGCCTGTACCTGGGGGGAGTTTTGCTCTAACTAGAATGTCACCTAGGCTCTTAGGGCGACGGAAGGCGACCATGGGGCGCTCAGAAATTGCTGAGCGCAACCTGTTGGAGGAGTGGAGAATTGGCATGTTGTCATTGATTATAGATGACAACTTAGGTAACATAGGGTGGAAAGTTGTGACCAGAGCAACTCTATTGGTCAGGGTTCTTTTGGTGCCCGTGTTGGTCAACAGAGTATGGCGGGGTATGCCAAAAGCTCTGTTGATGGCAAGTTGAACCCTTCGTTTGCTATGGCCCCTGGAAACAAGGTGGTGCCTTAGGTCAGATGAACGCCTTTTGTATAGAGTATCTGTGGAGCAGATACGTCTTATACGTAAGGCTTGACTGTAGGCAATGGCCTCCTTGCAATGGCTAGGGTGGCAGCTATTCGAGAGAAGATATTGATGGGTGTCAGTGGGTTTGCTATATACATCTGTCACAATACCATT
This sequence comes from Marthasterias glacialis, assembly GCA_911728455.2. Classification (NCBI taxonomy): domain Eukaryota; kingdom Metazoa; phylum Echinodermata; class Asteroidea; order Forcipulatida; family Asteriidae; genus Marthasterias; species Marthasterias glacialis. The sequence continues at coordinate 8,148,521 of OU452240.1, forward strand.
AGGGGATTTAGTTATAGTCACATCTAGAAAATTCACGCAGGTAACAGAGAAATCGGCAGTGAATTTAATGGTGGGGTGGAATGAGTTAATATGATCAATGAATTCTTCCAAGCTATCTTGGCTACCACACCAGATAGCGAAAATGTCATCAATAAATCTCCACCACACGAGTGGGCGGTTGGGAGCAGAAGACAATAGTTTGTCTTCTAAGTCAGACATGAACAAGTTAGCATATGAAGGCGCCATTTTAGTACCCATGGCAGTTCCTTGTTTCTGTAAGAAGTGCCTTTCTGTGAAAGAAAAGTTATTCTTAGTTAGGATGTGGCTGATGAGTTCTGTAAGGTGTCTCACAGAGGGGCGGGTTTGTTTGTTGGCTCGGAGTACAGAACCACATGCCTTAATTCCTTCTTTATGAGGTATGTTAGTATACAGTGACGATACATCTAGAGTCACCAGAAAAGCAGAGTCAGGTATTTTGTGTTTGATACCCTCCAATTTACAAAGAAAGTCAGTGGTGTCTCTGATGTATGAGGGAATGCGAGGTACGAGTGGGTTTAGAAAGCTATCAACAAATTCAGAGATACGTTCTGTGGGGCTGCCATTGCCAGATACAATGGGACGGCCTGGGTTGTTAGGCTTGTGTATCTTCGGTAAAAGATAAAAGCGTGCTGTACGGGGATCCTGTGGGAGAAGGTAGTTAAGTGTATCCTTGTCGATACCGATATATATATATATATAAAACTAGTAGGGTTGATGGCCTTAGCTTTCGATCCAAACCGGACCTTCGTCAGAGGCAAAAACAAGCACAAACATAAAAACAGATCCATTTATAGAAAAACCTAGGGATTAAAATAGATGGAGAGTATCCAAAATAGGCGGGAAAAAGACAACCAATCAAAGTTAATTAAATACAGACAAAGAGATTGTTGATGACCAATCAAAATACAGCAGTGTGGACAATGGGATGTCCAGTGGTCGGTTAGTACAAAAAGGAGATTAGTGAACAAAGGAGGAAAGCTGCATGGTGGGAAATGCGGCTGACATGAAAGGACAGGATTATTTACTCACATGAGGGAGGTGATTAAGGGTAATCTCCCTAAATAAAGCAGTAGAAGTGTAAACATTGAATAATAGAGAGGGGGCTATAATGAGAATACTATGATGATAATGAGGAATTATTTAACACCTGTGTTTATGTTTAATCCGAATGGTTGGATTGTTCGGAGTTTGTGAATCCAGTGGGATTCTCTGAGTTTACGATGTGAATCGTCGCCGTTGCAGGCCTCAATGACAGTTAGTTCCACATCTTTAACACTATGATTAGGACTATTAAAGTGGATAGATACTGGGTACAGTTTTTTGGTCTTTATGGAGGAGACATGGTTCGCAAAGCGAAGACTAAGTTTGGTCTTTGTCTCTCCCACATACTGTACTCCACATCTCTTACATGATATGACATAGATGACATTTGGGGTTTGGCATTGGGAGTTGGTCTTGATTTTGTAGGTAAAGCCAGTGCTGTGGCTTTTAACCTGTACAGTGGGTTTGATATACATACAAGTCTTGCACTTAGAGCGGGTGCAGTGGTGACAACCCTGTATGTCTTGTGGGGAGGGAGTTTGGCCTGCACCTGGGGGGAGTTTTGCTCTAACTAGAATGTCACCTAGGCTCTTAGGGCGACGAAAGGCGACCATGGGGCGCTCAGAAATTGCTGAGCGCAACCTGTTGGAGGAGTGGAGAATTGGCATGTTGTCATTGATTATAGATGACAACTTGGGTAACCTAGGGTGGAAAGTAGTGACCAGAGCAACTCTATTGGTCGGGGTTCTCTTGGTGCCCGTGTTGGTCAACAGAGTATGGCGGGGTATGCCAAAAGCTCTGTTGATGGCAAGTTGAACCCTTCGTTTGCTATGGCCCCTAGAAACAAGGTGGTGCCTTAGGTCAGATGAACGCCTTTTGTATAGAGTATCTGTGGAGCAGATACGTCTTATACGTAAGGCTTGACTGTAGGCACTTGCCTCCTTGCAATGGCTAGGGTGGCAGCTATTAGAGAGAAGATATTGATGGGTGTCAGTGGGTTTGCTATATACATCTGTCACAATACCATTAGGGGATTTAGTTATAGTCACATCTAGAAAATTCACGCAGGTAACAGAGAAATCGGCAGTGAATTTAATGGTGGGGTGGAATGAGTTTATATGATCAATGAATTCTTCCAGGCTATCTTGGCTACCACACCAGATAGCGAAAATGTCATCAATAAATCTCCACCACACGAGTGGGCGGTTGGGAGCAGAAGACAATAGTTTGTCTTCTAAGTCAGACATGAACAAGTTAGCATATGAAGGCGCCATTTTAGTACCCATGGCAGTACCTTGTGTCTGTAAGAAGTGCCTTTCTGTGAAAGAAAAGTTATTCTTAGTTAGGATGTGGCTGATGAGTTCTGTAAGGTGTCTCACAGAGGGGCGGGTTTGTTTGTTGGCTCGGAGTACAGAACCACATGCCTTAATTCCTTCTTTATGAGGTATGTTAGTATACAGTGACGATACATCTAGAGTCACCAGAAAAGCAGAGTCAGGTATTTTGTGTTTGATACCCTCCAATTTACAAAGAAAGTCAGTGGTGTCTCTGATGTATGAGGGAATGCGAGGTACGAGTGGGTTTAGAAAGCTATCAACAAATTCAGAGATACGTTCTGTGGGGCTGCCATTGCCAGATACAATGGGACGGCCTGGGTTGTTAGGCTTGTGTATCTTCGGTAAAAGATAGAAGCGTGCTGTACGGGGATCCTGTGGGAGAAGGTAGTTAAGTGTATCCTTGTCGATACCCTTAGCATTGTGAATGCTTACGAGGGTGTCACTGATTTGTTTGGAGAATGAATGAGTGGGGTCAGTGTCACATTCAACATAGTGATCATTGTTACTGAGCTGTCTGAGGCCCTCAGCTATATAGTCATCTGTGTTCATGACTACAACTGCGGACCCTTTGTCAGCACGTTTAATCACTATGTTAGGTGACTGCCGAAGTTGAGTTAAGGCCTTGCGTTCCTCTTGGGGGAGGTTATTAGGTACTCTGGTATTGGCAACCTTAAGCACCTCAGTGTTAACTGAGTTGATGTAGGTGTCCAAAGCTACATCTCGGTTCTTTGGGGGTACCCAATTGCTCTTTTCTTTGAAGCGATTGCGAGCAGGCTGAGTGGCCTCAGATGACTCATCATCTGTTGAGGGGTCTACATGAAAATATTCACGTAAACGTAGCCTGCGATTAAATTGGGCAATGTCTTGTTGTAAAGACAGCTGGTTGGGTTCTCTGGGTGTGGGGCAAAACTTAAGGCCCCTTGAGAGCAGTTTCACCTGTGGGTCAGTTAAGACAGTGTCAGACAGGTTAACAACTGTAGTAGGCTGTGTGGTTACTGATGGCCCTTCAGTAGGAGGGTCACTAAACCCCTGTTTGTGGAAACGCCTTAGAATGTATTTCTTGTGGTTAGCTTGTACATTACGGCGCTTCTTATATATATATATAAAACTAGTAGGGTTGATGGCCTTAGCTTTCGATCCAAACCGGACCTTCGTCAGAGGCAAAAACAAGCACAAACATAAAAACAGATCCATTTATAGAAAAACCTTGGGATTAAAATAGATGGAGAGTATCTATATATATATTGTAACGTGCCGTGCGGACCGCCTATGTCTGTCTCTCCAAAGCTTCAAGTTCGTCAGGGACAACTCTTGGACTCACGGGGAGCTAATTAAAGTTACGTTAACGACAGACTAAACAGACAATTACACACATAAATCGGCACATCCACACAAGGTTTAACAGTTAACAAAGAACACATTGATTGGTTTATTCATAGATTATCTTCACACTTACTTCTTAATTAGAATTACCGTATAATTTCTTTAGGCAAGTATAACCGTCTATTTTATTTGGCTCCGTACTAACTGCTGTCTAAAAACAACTGACCCACTTCGCGCGCATTTTGCGCGCTAAATACACGCATTTAGCTGAGGTCGTGACCTCGACATCGCATGATCAAGTTCATGGTCACGTAGACCACTAGCAGTGCGCCGCCAACGGCAGTGCGCGCTACACCACCCCCTCCTTTAAGGATGTGCCCTCACATCAACAAATTCAAAACCCTGTTTAACAAGAAAATACTCGTGATCTGAATATTAACTTTAAAAGGAAAACTTTAACACTTATCAAATTTATCAAAACTTGCATAGTTAACAACGATTCTGAGGTAAAACTGAGGTAAGACTCCTGTCTTGGAAGGTTCTTAAACAACATTTAGGTAAACAACGTTATAAACGAACGTCTTTAACTTTCCTAGCATACTCCATTTAATAGAAAAATTAAACACTCAACTTCCTTTCTGTTTAATATAACACTATTAAACCTGTTTGGTTTTCGCGAATAAACTTTTACTGATAAATCTCTAAACTTTAAGAAAACCCGATCGCGCGGACATCAACCACCAGAATTAGTACCGTCTAGATGCTCACTCCATCGAGTATCGTTCGTTGATTATTCGAGCTGCGATTCTCCCTTGATCGTCCAGCAACTCTTTGATGACACGCTCTACCAGTCGATGGGTCCTCCCGTTGCCAGTACTGGTCGTCTGGGTACATCCATCCTTCGCCGTCACACTCACTGTTGGTCTGGTGATGGTCGCTGCAAGGGGTCGTAACGGAAGAGGTACCGGAATAGGGTTGATGGGGGTAGTATTCGGTTGTACGGTACCATTAGTGACACACTCTGTGACGACATGGCGCCTCAAGGGAGGAGATTCTGTGCGCAGAAAAATCTCTCGCTCCACACTTCCTGGCTCCAAACTGACCATGTCATCCTCAAGGTCCCGACCTGGAGTGCGAGGTACCTCGGGTACAGGTGAGGTGTTCCGGTTGCGCTCGGGAGTGGCTGATCTACGCTCCCCGGCATGGATCAGTTTCCAGTGCCGATCCAGATCGTGCTTACGGTTGAAGGATTGAGCACAATACGGGCATTTGACTCTGTTCTTTCTGCGGTGTTGTTCTTCCACATGCCTTCGGAGGTTTGTCTGTGAACTGAACTCTCTCCGGCACTCGGCACACTTGTTGAGTTTTGCGGGGCTCCTCCGTGCTGGAGAACGGCTTCGGTCACGTCTCATCTTTGTCCTGGGTAACAACAAGATCAACAAAGAATGAAATTAGCAACACCAATCACCAAATCTATCTGGGGGCCTGCGCCTTCGTCTAGGGGGTAAGGGACCGGCTTCGGAATCAACCTCGTCAACTGTCAAATCAGGGGGTAACTCTGAATTACTTTGATTACTCTCATTGTCCACAGAATGGTCTGTCAGTTTGTCCGGTACTATCTCCTTTAATCTTAGTGGGGTATCAATAAACTCTGGTACCGTCTCATCAACTCTTACTGGGGTATCAGTAACCTCTGGTACCGTCTCCTCAACTCTTACTGGGGTATCAGTAACCTCTGGTACCGTCTCATCAACTCTTACTGGGGTATCAGTAACCTCTGGTACCGTCTCCTCAACTCTTACTGGGGTATCAGTAACCTCTGGTACCGTCTCCTCAACTCTTACTGGGGTATCAGTAACCTCTGGTACCGTCTCCTCAACTCTTACTGGGGTATCAGTAAACCATGACCGATCCACTTCTCCATGGAATGGTTTGAGAAGATTTGTATGTACAACTTTGGGTTTATGTCTTGGGCTTTTCTTCAAGCGGACAACTACATCTGTTAGGACGTCCATAATAAGGAAGGGCCCATCAAACTTCGGTTGTAACTTGGGTGATATCCCCACCTGTCTTGTGTTAATTCTCATCATGACTGCTTCACCGACTCGGTATTTATTGTTTGTCACCTTATGGTCATAGTGACGTCGCTGATACGAGGCAGCTTTCTTGAGATGTTTCCTGGCCGCACCATGGGCAGCCTCTATCCTGTCATTCAAAGCAACCACATACTCATGTTCTGACACTGGTTCATAGGGCATGAAAGGGCTACATATGAGATCAATAGGAAGTTCCACTTCCCGTCCAAACATTAACATGTTTGGAGAAATACCGGTGCTCTCCTG